>CM066033.1:632728988-633928988 GCA_033557465.1 Ichthyophis bannanicus
ATATATCTTCACCGAAGTCACCCAATTGGAAAGTTTCCTGCTTGAGAAGCGGAAGGCACTTAGTGAGGTACAGAGCGCCCAAGAATGAGTTGTGTGCCTCCCTATGTGGGCCTTGTGTCTGATTTTCCTGAGTATGACCTTATTCAAATGCTCAGTTGAGTTCCTTGATGTGGGCTATATCAATGTGTTGGTCTATTTGTTTGATGTTTATACATCTGTTTTGGTTGAATTTATTCTTGATTTTCTTTGATTGTATTAATAAAAAAATTAAAAAAAAGGGAAAAAGAAAAAAATTCTGAACTTAAACCAGAGAAGATAAGAAGAAGAAAAAGAAAGAAGAAAAGCCAAGAAGGAGAAGAAGAAGAAGAGGAAAGAGGGAAGACAGAAGACAAAAGGAGTAAGAATCAGAGGGCATGACAACTGGCAAAAACAAAAATTGCATTCACGGCAAAACAAAATTGTCACGGATCAGTTGGAGTAACCGCCAAGGGTCTCCAAGTGCTGAGTGTTAAGGAATGTCAGCAGCTGGGAGGGGCTCAAAAAACTATAGGAAATAGCCTGGTATTTAACCAAGCACTTAACAAGGACATTTAAACAAAAAGAGCACTCCAGCTGCTGGACCCCCAGGGCCTTCTGCTGTGTATCTTGAGCCAGATCTGGATACATATGGACTATCAGCCCTTTAAACAAAACATTTTTCTTCTTAAAGAACATCTTCATTAACCACTCCTTATCTGACAGCAGAGCTAACAACATAGCAGGAGTAATTTTATTTATTTAACAATTTTTTTATACAGCTTTATCATTCAATCAAATCAGTTTACATTGTAACTTAAACTTAGTAAGGGTACATTAAACAGGGACATTGATAACGTGGATTTTTCTGAGCAATGGAGGGTTAAGTGACTTGCCCAAGGCCACAAGGAGTACTAGTTGGAATTGAACACTGGTCTCTTGGTTCCCAAAGCCAGTGCTCTAACTACTAGGCTACTCTTCCAGTTCTTTCTGATAGTGATAAGTCCTGATAATAATAAGTTCTTCCTGAGAGTCCTCCAAACCAGCAGATATATCCATAGACTGGACCCATTTAAGGGCTGCCTCAAAAGAGACTGTTTATTTGTAGATGGAAGATGAAATACTTTTACAGTTGGTGGGTGAGGCTCTGCTGGTTTACCCAAGACCTCAATTAAATATTTCCAAAATATATATCCCGCGGTGAAGCCAATACTGCCTTGGGAAAATTCACAAATCGCAAATTAGTTGCTCGAACTGAATTTTCCTAAAGCTCTGACTTAACTTTAATCACTGAGGATTCTTTCATAGTGGAATGTGATATATCTTCCATAACCTTAATTTGCGTCTGAACCTCAGTCAAAGAGGATTTTAAAGAATGTATCTTAGAAGCAAATTCTGCCAGATTTAAAGTATTGACTTGAACTCTCTGATGCAAAGAAGAGACCTGAGGAGCAAGAGTTGCCCCCAGCTGGACAATCGCAGTCCAAATCAACTCCAAAGTGAAGAGCTCTGGAAGTTGCAGGGAAAAATAAAATGAAGTCTCCTCCACAGACCTTGCTCTTTCCTCCATCTCACCAAGTGCTCATTCCTGTATGGCAGTCATGCTTGCTGCCAAAAACTCCTGACTGTCCAACAGAGCCAACAAGATCAAGCTGACCTGGAAGGGCATAAAAGCCCTTGAGAAACCCTTCAGCAGCCCCTCGTCTACCTACAGGAGACTTCTCACTGATTTGCTCCCGGGCCACTGCAGTTCCTTCGCTGGATGTTGTAACTCAGGGGAAATAGAGTAACTACTCGAGAAGCACGCCAAGTCACCCAACTCTAGAGCCGCTTCAGCCGAGCTTTCCTCCTCTGCTTCCAGTTGCTGAGTCAGATGCAACAAAAAATGATTCAAAGGACCAGAAACTCCAGGTAACGGAATGAAGGTATGAGGGGCCAGCGACTGAACACTGACCCCCTTTACATTCCGCTTCCTCCCCATTAGGAAAGTGCGCCACTCACACACACCACTCATCTGCCAGCTTGGATCTCCGCCTTTCCCAATGTAATTCTTCTTTAGAGTGGGCGTGATATGGTTATTTCGCGGTGAGCTTGTCAGATACGTGCAGCAGTATTCTTGTGCAAGCTGTAAAGGGTGAAGGAAGTTTTCAAGAAGGACCATGAAGAATGGCTTTGGAGAAATCAGATTGTGGTAGTATCATTGCTTGGAAGATTGTCCAAAAATCATGTGGCTGGAGTAGATGTCATAAGTGGTGGAGTATCCTCAGCTTGTTATATATGCTTTGAGTTACTTTGCTTATTTGTGGTTGGAAAGTGACATGTTGGTCAATGGTAATACCCAGGTATCTCACTTCAGACTTGACTTCCATGTTAGCGTTGTCTATCTTTAAAGACTGTGGGGAAAAATGAATGTTGATGCATGTAAGGAAAAAAAGATTAAGATGGGCTTTCCTAAAGCTTTGAGAATTAAAGAGGACATTCCAGATTTGTGTGGAATGCTAAAAGATGCTCAAGGATCAATGTTGAATGATGCTAAAAAGATCAAGAAAAGGTGGAAAGAATATACAGAGTCATTATCCCATCTTTCAACCTGTACCTTACGATCAGGAACCATTGGTAATGAAAGAAGTCGTCAAAGCAGCATTGAAGGTATTATCAAATAACAAAGCACCAAGCAATGACCGTATTCTTTGCCAGCACCATAATTCTTCCTATCTTTCTTCTTCACTGTCCAACTTTGCATCCATTTGACATTACTGAAAATATCATGTTTGTATGCAGAAATACTCATTTCTAAACCAGAAATGAAGTTGAAGTAAGATGCTATTTGAACTGCTGGCAAATACAATTATTGTCATTTAAAAATATTTATTATTCAAACAGAGGCTATGTGAAAGGCTAAATAGAATTGAATGTGTCAGTCAGTTTTCTGTGTGTGAGATGGGAGGAGGGGGGTCTATGGGTGGGTAATGTGAAGTGGGGGTTGTATGTGTAAGGGGGATATAAAGTGTCTGTTTTTAGGGAGTCCGGTTGTTGTATATTTGAGGGAGTGGTTGTGTGAGTGTGGAGTTGTAGTTGGGATAGGCATGCATAAGGAGCTGTATACCTCAATTGTCCATGTGGAATGTGTGTGACCTGAGAGCTATCTCATTTATTTCCCCTCTCCGTGTGAATATGTTGGGAGCAGGTGTGTTCTTGTTTATAGAGATATAGGATTGTGTGGAGTGTGGATGAGTGAATAAGAGTATGTGGAAGTGTGTATAGCAGGTAGGAGTAGAGGTGTACATTGGGGCTGTTTGGGTACAGGTGTGTGTGTGTGTGTTGTATGTGTGGGAATATGATGAGGGTTGGGTGCATATGTGTAGGTATGTGCATCAGAAGTGTATGCTAGAGGTACAGTATGTAGGGGTGTGAGAGTTATATGTGGGAAAGGGGATATGTGTGAGAGGTGTGTGATGTCTTTCTCTAATGAGTTCTCTCTTTGTATGATATGTCCAAAGTATGAAAGTTGAAGTCTTGTCATCTGAGCGTCTAAAGAAAGTTTAGATAAATAGCAGGGATGTGCACTCATGAGCGTGCATTCAGTTTGTTTGGGCACCAAAAGATTTAAAGTACATTCAAATCACTTGTGCACTTGTATACCTAAAAAATGAACACACGTAGGATTGATTTGTACACTTGAAAAGTTCTAGAGCACATACAATGTGTATCTAAAGAACAAATATTTCAAATAAACACAAACAATGCCCATAAATTGGAGAAAATTAATTGTAAATGAGCATGAACCAAACTTCTTTTGATCATGAACACCTCTAGTAATTAAACAGGGTAAGGTTGTTTACCCTTTCAAACCGTGCTAAGACTAAGAGGAATGTTTACTAAACCATTTTAGGGGTATGTTTACTAACAGCGCTAACACTGCAGCGACAACGTTATCGCGCGATAAGTAACGTTATCGAGCGATGTTAAATTACCGTGCAATAACGTTACTTATCACGCGATAACGTCTCCAGCGGCGTTAAGGTGCACAGAGGGTGGAATAAGTCTCTCCAGAGGGGAGAGAGAAGGGGTCAATGGGCGTAGAATGGGCGGGTGAGGCTCCAGGCAAACTACCGCTGTGAAATGAAGGTCTGAAAATTAACGCCAGTGAAATCCTCACGTTACAGGCACATTTGCAGGAGAGAGAAACCATTTCAGTCAGCAATGTACAGCAAAGGCAGGGAAAATGGTTAAATACGGGCTGTTTGCCAGGGGGAGTGGCAAGATGACATTCGAGATAAAAGTGTGTGAGTGAGCTCTTGGCATCTTTCCATATCATTTGTTCCTGTGGACTCTACCTGCCTGAGATGCCTAGTAAGAGGAAGGGGAAACCCAAGCAAGATCCTGATACCAAGGGCGTCTCGGGGCATTTTCTCCAAATGTGTGAGTTTTCGCATACCATGACAGTCATGAACCTTACTTCTGAGCAAAGGTATGTGGAGAATGATCTAAGTCTCTCAAATTTCCTGCTAATGCTTGCGTAGTACTTGCATCGTGCCAAAGAGAGCTTCCCTCTGGAGTTCGTAAGATGTTACGCGTGTGGGTAATTTATCAAGGTGTGCTTAGAAATTCCTTTTAATTAGGCCTGTGACACCCAACACGATGGGAAATAACTTGGTTTCTCTCTGCCACATATTCTTGGTCTCCCACTGCATTTCTTGATATTTGATGTGATTCACATAGTAGCCGCTTGGAAATAACATCTCTATAATCAATGTCATTCTGGTGATTTTCTCCTTTGCCACTATATCCAGCTTCTGTGCATCCAATTTTTTATTGGTCAGAATTGGGGTGTCCCATAAACTCTTCAATCTCTGTAATTATTTTAGGGACATGATTCCAGTGCTTTTCAGGTACAGTGATGTAACCAGATAAGGCGGACGTAGCACTCTCCCCTCCCCCCTGACATTCCCCCCCCCCTTTTACCATTCCAATAACCACCACAGAATCACTTATTGGCAAATTAACTGGTCACAGCTTTATTAACAAGCACAAAATAACATTACAACCATAACTGTTTAACTTACGGTTCCGGCAGCGGGACAATCCCTCACCAACCATATGGGTAGCAAAGTGAGTTCCTTCCCGCCTCCGCCGAGAACCGTTCCCCGGCAATTCCATCCCCCTCTTCCGGCTTCGCCATATTACTAGCAAAAGCCGAGGGCTTCTCCGGGTCGGGGGTACCCCCCCCCCCCCCCGGCCAATTGGCCGGTCTCCGGACCCCGGACACCACCGGGATCCCGGACCCCCCCCCCCCAGCTGCAACCCCCCGTCTTCCAAGCCCAGAACTCCACCAAAGGTGAGGGAGGGTGGGTACGCCCGTCCTTTCTCCCGTTCTCCGGAGGACTGGCGTCTGGCCGCTTGCTCCCTCATGCACGCCCACTCACCCCTCCACCTCATGGGCTCCCGCCGCAGCCCGGGCCCGCGGGAGCCAATGAGTTTGAAAGCAAACTCCCCTCAGGCACGCGCTTCACCTCGCGACGGGGACCGCGCCACTCCGCCCCCCGGTTACAAACGGCCATCGGGCACGTGGGCCCGCGGCCTCTGATTAACCAGGTAAGGCGGACGTAGTGCTCTCCCCCTCCACCCTGACATTACCCCCCCCCCTTTTACCCTTCCAATAACCACCACAGAATCACTTATTGACAATTAACTGGTCGCAGCTTTATTAACAAGCTCAAAATAATATTACAACCATAACTGTTTAACTTACGGTTCCGGCAGCGTATCAAAAATTGCTCCCGAGAAAGCCCCCCAGAACCCTGAAGTACTCGCTCAATACCAAAACACAACAGATCAGTAAAGACATGTCCAAACTCTAAACAATGGCTAACTAATGGAGCTTCCCGTCTCTTACAGCGCAACCTACTACGATGTTCTCCCAGACATAGAGAGGGACGAATGGTTTACCAACGTACAGGAGACGGCACGGACAAAAAATCCCATACACAATAAAGTCTGATTTACAAGAAGTACATGATTTTAAATAGTACACTTTCCCAGCATATACAAAACGATCAGTCTCCCAGCAAACCCCACAACATGTACATTCACCACATCGAACATGCCGCCCCCGATACTCAATCCGTTCCACACTCGGCAACCTAGAAGGACTCAGAAGCTCTTTAAAATTCCGACTCCGCCGCCATACACACCTAACACTCTTGTTTTCTAGGCCAGGCAAGGGCTGCAAAACATTACTATGTCGCCGGAGAATTCGCTGAATTTTCATGCTCAAAGGTGAGTACCGAGAAATAAAATTCACACACTCCTCCTGATATACCGGCTTCGCCTTATGGGCTCTTAACAACCAAACTTCTATCATTATAAAGCGCGCCGCTTATAGGCCCGTTCTACCACCTGCACAGGATACCTCCTCTGAACAAAAGCATTTTTCAAAAAGCATGCCTGAACCTTAAAATCTTCTCTAGAGGAGCAATTGTGGTAGCGCAAAAACTGTGAAAAACGGCAAACTACCTAATCAATCCCTTTGGAGAGCACTAGTAAAGTGTAGAAAAGTATTCCTGTCAGTTGTTTTCCCTATAGACAGTAGTGCCCCAACTATCTTCCTGTCGCCATACACGAACATCCAAAAAAACCACCGAATGCGCATCAAAGGTCATTGTAAACTGTATGGACGGATCAACTCCATTTAACCAATCACAAAACTTAGTCAAGGACTCAACAGTACCCTCCCAAAGCATAAAGATATCGTCAATGTATCTCCGCCAAATTTTAATCTGGGAGGAATACGGCGAAGTTTCCAACCATCGCTTCTCATAAAAGCCCATAAAGAGATTGGCAATAGAGGGGGCAAAAGATGCCCCCATAGCTACCCCCACCTTCTGTTGAAACATTTCATCATTGAATTGGAAATAATTCTGACCAAGAGCCAACCCGGCACACTGCAACAAAAAGTTCCAAGCAACTCACCCTCACATCACCACGTTGCCAAAGCCCCAAAGCCACATCCTCGCTCAGACAGTTATATGGCCCAGGGCATGCACCATTGGCCCTCCAGGTGCATGTTTTTTAACTGCCACATGCACCTCCATGCACAGAAGTCAGGGGTCAGATTTATTTATTTTATTTTTTTATTTAGACAGTTTTGTATACCGCCTTATCCTTCAATCAAAGCGGTCACAACACAATTGGGGGATACATTTAACACGCGGGAATATGAGACACATACACTAATACTTACAGGGAACATGGGCAATAGAGGGTTAAGTGGCTTGCCCAGCCCACAAGGAGCATCTGTGGGACTAGAAAACCCCAGTCCTTCCAGCCCAAGGTTGCTGTCCTCTAGTGGGATTTGAACCCCCGACCTTCCGGCCTGAAGTACCTTGCCCCAACCACTAGGCTACTCCTCCCTCTGAGCAACCACAGGCCAACCATGCACAAAACCCCGAGCTACCGGTTAGTACACTTTGGTAAACATGCCCCAAAGTCAGGTAGCTAGGGAGAATTACCAATCAATATTGTCAGAATACCATGCAATAATGTATCTTGAGCTTTTGAGTACTTTAATCATCAAATACTATTATCACACTTATTACTCTTGGGCTAGGAAGACAGTCTTAAACCGGGGTCATTCATACCAAGCAGAATGATTGCAACAGGTAAAGGTAGATAACCACATTTCCTCATGGCTGGAAAATAGATTTTGGGCTCCTTTTACTAAAGCCCACTTAAATTTTGCACTTATTATGCAAAACAAAATCATGCTGAATGCAAAACCTCCATGTTTAGCTTTCGGGGACTTCACCAGCAGGTCCCCCAGCAGTTAATGCCAAGATGCAAACCTAATGTGTGCTCCAGTAAGAACAAGTTCACACTAACAATTCCATAGAGGTGTTATTAGGTGAACTTTCTTTAAGAGGCACATTGTCACTGAGTACATGGCAATTGCCTTGGTGCTAGCGGTAATGTGCTCTCCACACCCAAACTCCAACCCATTCCTTGCCCCATCCTGTAATGGCCAATTGCCATATGTTTTAACATGTGGTGACTGCGTGCCCACACATTAGCTTCTTGCTTGCCATTTGCCACTCATTAAAATGCATGTTAATTGCTCAATGGCCTTTAGTAAAAGGGGCATGGTATCTCTCAAGGTTCTTGTTTTCAACCTGTGTGATTTAACATATTTTTTGCAACTACTGTATGAGGTTTTTCAAAAATCGTGGTGTAAAATATCATTTGCACGCTGGCTGTTTTAAGCCATTGCTGCCACTGCAGGTCTTGCAGAGGAGGCAGCAGACATGAGGGTGACACAAAGGAATGAGATTTGCCTAGGGTGCCTAATCTCCTTCCACTGGCCGTCTTCACGTGCCAGGGAGTGGATGAAAATCCTGATGTGGAGAATTTGGGGGCTTACACGTGCATTACCTATAGCTGTAGATGTAGATTTTTATCCTGCCAGGTCATATCCAGATTATGACCCCAACTTGCCCTCTCCAAATTTGCACATACTTGAAATCCACATGTAAAGTGAACCCTTTCTAAAGTGGCCATTTGCCCTGTTCCAAACCCACTACTCTAACCATTAGGTTATTCCTAGATTCCAGCATCTGAAATATTATTCTGGTGTTGTCTATGTAGACGCCCCACAGACATCCATATAGGGAGCAATGTGCTTCCTAATAAGCATAAACAATCCCTATAAACAATGACTTTGAAAATCAACCCACTAAAACATAATATTCATTTATAGGACCTTTTATTCCAATCCAAAAAACATATTTTTTTTTTTCCAAATTATTTGTGTTTTCTTTAAAAAAATGCAATGCATAAACAATCCCCTAGCAATCTAAGTTTAAAATACTTGCAGGGAGGTTTTGAATTGCCTTGAATTGATCTGGGAAATAAGAAAAGGGGAAGCAATGCAATATACTGTATCCCAAGTTAACTGCAATGCATTCTCCATGCTTACTCTCTGTCCCTAATCCACCCATTCCCTACCCGTCTGCATGATCTGCAGTTACCATGGGAATTGGTGCACGGTTAATTGTATTGTCTGCATTGGTAACAGGTTACCATGGCTCTGCGCCTGACATTTACCATGCTCTAAAATATGCATTAACCGCTTAGGCGCACTTTAATAAAAGGACTCCTTAGTAACATCTCCACAAATCCCTGCCTTAACTGATCATACATACTGTTAAATATCTCTAAACACAAATGCCACAACATGATTTTCATTTCAAAAACTCTTGTGGGAGCCTACCTGTTCTTTGTCATTTTATCCCACTTCCTGTAAAAGGCAGGGACTTATGTGACAAACTAAACTAAAGACTTTGGAGGCAAAGAACAGCAGTTTTGGAGGAGAGGGAACCCTGAATAGAACGAGTTATTCCCATGGAGAGTTTCATTCTGAGAAAAGTTTGGTGAGTTAGGTAGCTCTTTCATCGACTGTGGGAAAACTCATTCTAGTGAGGAGGACTTGATCCTATTAGTACAGCTATCCTCCCTCTCTCTTTTCAGTTCAGCTACCATCCGCTATTTATATACCTGATTTATTTTTACTTTTGTCATTTTTTTTGTGGTTGGGATATTTGATATTTCTCTCTCTCTTTTTTTTTTCTAACTTTTTGTGGAGGGCAGAAGCTCTTCCTCCCTCATTTCCTGTTGATCTCTTCTTGCATCTGGTATGAGCACAAACCGAGACAGCTAAAAACAACACCTTTCTATATTAAAGAATGCAGCGACAAGAACAGGCACAGCAAGCCAAGCTTAAGCCACTCTCTGATGCACAGAACACAATTCATAAGCTAAATTCTAGCTTGCACTGTGAATGACAATGACACTACAAGAGAGGATATAATAGAAATATAGCATCAACTAGGAACTGCATTTTACCAGAGAATCATTTTCAGATTTTCCATCTTGAATTATTAAAGAGACTGTTTCAGGGGTCAGACCAGCTCTGATTACCTTCCAATTCATATGGTCACAGCAACCAACCTTTTATGTCACATCCGACAACTGCAGTGATCGATTGAACCAATCATGGTTGTTTCCCCAGCCCTGGAAATGTCCCAGGCATGTCTTTACTTCTGCAATTATCATTTGTAGGCATAGAAACTTCCCATCGCAAAGTAAAAGAGGATATATCCTAGCATTACATCTTCTTTTGAGAATCATTCGAGAAAATAAAATGCCAGAAAATATTAATCCATTTGTTGGATACAGTGGAGATGTAACAAAGACAAAACATGTATGAAAGAAAATGAATGTGGTTCTTTCTTTTGTTGCCACCTTCACAATGATGCTGCACATATATGTGTGGGAGGTGGGGGTGGAAGAAAGATTTGTTGAACTATATGCATGGGGATTACAATTTTCATGCCACTTTACCTGGGCAGATTGGTTTGTCTGAAAAATGTACTTCTTCTGTCTAGTTAAAAGTATGCAAACATAAGGGATCAAACCACCAGAGCACAGACTCATCCTCTATGTAATATCATGCCTGCAACAGAAATTTTGTTGTCGGACATTTCCTGACAAGGACTTAACCTCACTTTACAAACATTCCATTTTAATACATTTATTTAACTTGTCATGCAAAATTCCCAAAAGTACATTTGAGCTACTTAATAAAACAGTTCACTTATCTGAAGTGATATCATCAAGGGAAAACAATAAACAGTTTGATCTCTAATGAAGTCCATCTATAATGAAGAGTGTCATGTTAATAATTTGCATTGTTATTTTACAGTTTTTTTTACAAAATGTAATATTTAAAAATGGTTTCTTGGGGGAGGGGGGGTTGATCA
The DNA here is from genome assembly GCA_033557465.1 of Ichthyophis bannanicus. Lineage (NCBI taxonomy): Eukaryota > Metazoa > Chordata > Amphibia > Gymnophiona > Ichthyophiidae > Ichthyophis > Ichthyophis bannanicus. Next base: position 632,739,818 of record CM066033.1, read on the forward strand.
TTTTTGAAGTGGCCTAGTGGTTTGGGACAAGGTACCTCAGGCCCAGAAAGTCAGGGGTTCAAATCCCCCTAAAGGACAGCAACCTTGGACCAGAAGGACTGGTGTTTCTAGTCCAGAGGTACTCCTTGTGGTCTTGGGCAAGCCACTTAACCCTCCATTGCCCATGTTCCTTAACCCTGATTGCCCATTTCTTAAAATACTCACATTTACTCTCCAAGTTATAATGCCCTGTTCAATGTAATTTCAGTTTGTTCAATGTAAACAGCCTTGATATCATGAAAGGCGGTATATAAGAAATGTTAAATAAATAAATTTTTGGCACTGTTTCTTCTGGTTGTCTTTTCTTTTTTATAGTACCCTGCTCTCTTTTTGGTTCTGTAGTTAGTTCTTGCCTCTGCAAATAAGCTTCTTTTTAATATGTCTCTTAGCCTGTCTTTTTGTCCCCCCTCTGATTTGCATTTTTTACATATACCAAGTGTTGATCCCTGTTTTCCTTTCATTAGAATCTGCTTTCCATTTCTGAAAGATGCCCTTTTGGCTTTCATCATCTATTAAACCACACTGGCTGTCCATTGGTGGGAGGAGTTTGAGGCTTCATTGGTTACCAACAGAGCTTCAGGGTTGGTTCATAATTTTGACCTTAGTGTTTAGGAGGAATGATATAGGTCCACTGTACTTGTCTGATTTGTTAGTTTCCATACTGACTGCCAGGGAGGAAAGTTACTCTTAGTAGAAAAAATGTTTTTTTTTTTTTTTGCTATGGTTTAAGGATTGCAATATACATTTTTCAAGAGAGAAAGCTTGATTGTGGTAATGCCAACCTTGTATAAGAAGCTAGCAAAGAGGCAGTTTTGTGAGAGTCAAACTATTGGCAGTTTCTCAAGCAAATGAAGGTCTGGCTGTGGCAGCAAGCTTTTGGAAGTTTGTGATGGTTAGAGGGTACAGAGAGAGATTGGGTATCTGGAAGAGTTTATTGATTTATTTATATGTTTTTCTATAGCCACTTTTTATTAGAATCAAAGCAGTTTACAAAAACACAACAAGAATTACATAAACCTTTGTTAACATGAACTAGAAGTATTAATTTACATGTAAATTAGTTAACATCAACTAAGGGGCATGTTTACTAAACGGCGCACCTGTGCGGGGCGCACCTGAGCGCCCTAAAATGATGCATTTAAGTGCTCTTAAACGCCCCGTACACGTGCGGGTCACATTAACGGGCCCCGCACACGTGCGCCGAAAACGCGCACGTTTGCGGGGCGCTCCATGTGCGATAGAGGCGTGGAAAGGCGAAATGACCCCCCGGGCAGAGGAAGGCCCCCAAGGGGCGGAGAGACGGGGTCAATGGGTGGAATGTGGGAGGGGAGACTCCACGCACAGGAGCGTGCCCCCGAATTTACAAGGAAAAAATACCGCGAGTGAAACACTCGCGGTATTGTTTAGTAGAGCGCATTTAAAGGGAAGAGAAACCATATCCGTCAGCAATGTACAGCAAAATCGGGGGAACAAACCTCAAAAGACGTGAGCATGTGATACATGTGCACAGAACAAAATAGCAAACATGATATGAAAATGACCACAATAAATTCAAAGAAAATTATAATCCAGCTGAGTGCAACAGTGAGAATTAATGGGCACCATACAAAACACTCCCAGGAAAGCTCCAAAAAAAAGAAATGATTTTTGGAAGGGTCTACGCTCCGTAGACTCATGGTCAAAAGCACTGCATTTTAATGGAGCTTTCCTGGGAGTGTTTTCTAGGTTGCCCATTGATATCACTGTTGCGCAGCTTGGTTTCAATGGTTTCCCTCCCCTTTTTTGGAGGGCATTTGTGAAATGGTTTATTTGCCCCAAACCAGGTTGTCCCCATACAAGGTCAACGAGCCCACAGTAAAATTGTGAAGAGCAGGGTGTCTGACTCGTGCGGCCAGGTATCACATCTCCAGAGACTGCACTGTTTCTGTGGCCACAGTGTGGTGCAGCGGACACAGCCAGTACCTGTAGGGGACCAGAGAAACCACAGGTTCAAAAACCCCCCCCAGCTGGGGCTCCTGCCAACCCAGTCCCCATCATGTTACCCACCACTAAACAGTGAGAATACAGACACTCTTTTATTGCAGTGAACATAAGCATGGTCCCAACACCTATATTTACCCTACACCGCACACAAACCATAACAATGGGCATTGCCTACAGCCAAGTCCCCCAAAGTCAGTCCTGGTGTGCTACAACTCACTCAGGTGCATATGTTTTTTTTTCCCAGATAGGAACATGGTCTGCATGTTTGCGGAAGGGTACAGGTGGCGGAGGGGGCAGTGGCTGCAAACCACAGCAGACAGTGGCCTAGGCCTGTGCAGGCTGGCACCGTCCACCGCAACAGACAGGCTCTGTCGGATGTACAGTCATGTACTCCCCCAGGGAAAACACACATATCTCTGTGGGCAACACGGTGGTGCAGTGCACACAGACAGTGTGTGCAGGAACAGATGGTCACAGGTTCAAAGCCCAGCTGGGGCTACTGCCAATCCAGTCCACATATATTTTCCTACAACTAAACCGTGATAGTAAGGACAAAACTGTATAGCTAGGAACATATGCATGATTAATACCACTATATTTTACCACAGCACTCACAGACACCATAAACAGGCGCATTATCTGGAGCAGAGTCTCCCAAATGCAGTCCTGGAGGGCCCCACACCATTCAGGTTCCATGCTGCCTCTAACAAAGATGCCTGTGCTGCATAGCTATGCACCACCCCCATGGTATGCAGATGTAGCTCATGCATATGTATGAGGGATAGCATGAAAACCAGAACAGTGTGTGGAACACCAAGACTGGATTTGGGGAACTCTGTGAAATGGGTTTCCCAGATAAGGACATGTCTGCATGTTGGCTGAGGGGTACAGGTGGTGGAGGGGGCATTGGCTGAAAGACACAGCAGACAGTACAGTAGGCGTGTGCAGTCTGGCACCGTCCACCACAACAGACATGCTCTGTTGGATGTACAGTCATGGACTCCCCTGGGAATGCAGCATATATGTTGCAAAACGTTGGTGCAGTGGATACAGACAGTGTGTTGCACCCCCACAATAACAGAAGGTCCACAGGTTCAAATCCTGTATTGTGCCCTGGCTCCTGGCCAACTAGGTCACATAATTGTACCCTCTAAAACAAGCCAGTAAAGAGTGGCTATTTGCTGATGAGAACCTAAGATCGTATCCCATATGTGTGTAGTTTTCCTTCAACAGTAGCCACCACATAAGCATGTGCATCACCTACAGCAGAGTCAACCAAATGCAGTCCTGGAGTGTCAATTGTTAGTTAACGTTTTATGCAGTCTCCAATATAAGGCCATGTAATGTGTTGGTGATGCAGATAAGATCTCATGCATATGTTGACGGAAAAATGAACAGAGCAATTGGTGGCAGCTGTCGACAGCACACCATGGCATACTCCTTTTTAAGTGGGTGGTGTGGAGTGCAACAGACAGGGTCAGTGTGACAAACACCCATGCATATCCCTGGGAATGCACTGTCTCTGTTGCAAGACGGTGGTGCAAAGCACACAGCCATTGCCCTCAGGAGGTGAAGGTCACAAGTTCAAATCCTGTGTGTCGTCCCTGGCCAAAAAGCCCCCACGATTGTGACATCGCACACAATTTTAAGGAAAGAAACATAAAATAATCTGTAGTGCAGGTAATGCAAAGATGGCCAATACATGTATTTTTTCTGAGAAAGTGTACATATGAGAAACATGTGCATCACATAGAGCAGTTTCACTCAAATGCAGTCCTGAAGTGCCTCAAATCATGCACATCTTATGATGTGTCAAATAAAGATGGTGTTGTTCAATGTAATGTGTTGGTCCATGGTATGCAGATAACTTGGGAAAATGAACAGTGTCTGACTCAACAGGACTGTATTTGGGTACCTCTGCCGGACAGTACTGGCCATCAAATGAGTTGTTGCCTCCCTATGTGGGCCTGGAAGAAAGCGGACCAGAGAAGATAAGAAGAAGAAAAAGAAAGAAGAAAGAGCCAAGAAGGAGAAGAAGAAGAAGAGGAAAGAGGGAAGACAGAAGACAAACAGAAAAAGAAGAAAGAAGAAAGAAGAAGAAAGGGAAGACTCGAAAGAAGAAACAGGATGAAGGAATCAGAGGCATGACAACTGGCAAAACAAAATTGTCACGAGATCAGTTGGAGTAACCGCAAGGTCTCCAAGGAAACATTTTTCTTCTTAAAGAACATCTTCATTAACCACTCCTTATCTGATTGTTTTAACAATTTTTTATACAGCTTTATCATTTCAATCAAATCAGTTTAGTGATGGCCTAGCTGTGGGATTGTGTGTCTGTATTAAATATTTCCAAAATATATATCGCCCACAATGTTTGTACTGTGTCCAGTATTAGCTTGCCAATGTGCATAATGAGGAGCTAGGTATTGTTTAGAGTGGGCGTGATATGGTTATTTCGCGGTGAGCTTGTCAGGATACGTGCAGCAGTATTCTGTGCAAGCTGTACAGAAAACAGGGTAAGGTTGTTTACCCTTTCAAACCGTGCTATGGAGGGGGGTACCCCCACCCCCGCCCTGCATATTGCCATGCTTCCGGCGTTACAGTGGTTAATGTATGGGTTGTTACTGAGAGGGAGGGTGGGTACGCCCGTCCTTTCTCCCGTCTCCGGCCATCACACAGTGTCACTGCTCTCCCCCTCCACCCTGACATTACCCCCCCCCTTTTAGAGGACATGGTGCTGTGTGTCCACTCTCAATCTCAGGACGAATGGTTTACCAACGTACAGGAGACGGCACGGACAAAAAATCCCATACGCAAAACAACCAACTTCTATCATTATAAAGCGCCCGCTTATAGGCAGCCAGGGGTGTATTAGCAGCTATGCGGCAAACTCCTAATCAATCCCTTTGGATGTTGTCAAGCTGAGTGCCTATAGACAGTAGTGCCCCAACTATCTTCCTGTCGCCATACACGAGTCACCACCAACAACATAGTTTTTCAGTATACAACTGCATGGTGGTGGTGAGAAATTACAAAGTTCAAGCAACTCACCCTCAACATCACCACGTTGCCACAGAGGTGTAAGGCAGGTGTCCTCAGAGCAGACCTATCGAGCCACAAAACACTCAGGTTGGCACCATGGCCCTCCAGGTGCATGTTTTTAACTGCCACATGCACCTCCATGCTATGGAGAGGTGGGTCGGCCAACCATGCACAAACCCCGAGCTACCGGTTAGTACACTTTGGTTATTGCAATGTCACAGTGTGTTTGCTGAGGGAGAATTACCAATCAATATTGTCAGAATACCATGCAATAATACACGTCAGCCAGAATGTCTGTATGTCAGATAAATTTTGCACTTATTATGCAAAACAAAATCATGCTGAATGCAAAACCTCCATGTTAGCTTTCGGGGACTTCACCAGCAGGTCCCCAGCAGTTATCACAAGTTCACCTAACAATTCCATAGAGGTGTTATTAGGTGAACTTTCTTTAGACGCATGGGGATAGGGAGGCAATGTGCTCTCCACACCCAAACTCCACCCATTCCTTGCCCCATCCTGTAATGGCCAATTGCCATATGTTTAACATGTGGTGACTGGCGTGCCCACGTTGTACGCCATTTGCCACTCATTAAAATGCATGTTAATTGCTCAACACATGACAGTGTGATTTAACATATTTTTGCAACGACGTGGTGTAAAATATCATTTGCACGCTGATCAGGGCAGCAGACATGGGTGACACAAGGAATGAGATTGTCGCCTAGGGTGCCTAATCTCCTTCCACTGGCCTGTCTTCACGTGCCAGGGAGTGGATGAAAATCCTGATGTGGAGAATTTGGGGCTTACACGTGCATTACCTATAAGATGTAGATTTATGTATCCTGCCAGGTCATATCCAGATTATGACCCCAACTTGCCCTCTCCAATTTTGCACATACAGGAGAAGACAGAGCCCATCACAGTGGTCACCTGTCATCCTGGCTAGATGTTGTTGTGTGCTGAAACACTTTGCATTAGCCACCCTATCCCCATGAGAAGACAGAGCCCATCACAGTGCCTGTTCCAAACCCACTACTCTAACCATTAGGTTATTCTTGAGATTCCAGCATCTGAAATATTATTCTGGTGTTGTCTATGTAGACGCCCCCACAGACATCCATATAGGGAGCAATGTGCTTCCTAATAAGCAGAAACAATCCCTATAAACAATGACTTTGAAAATCAACCCACTAAAACATAATATTCATTTATCGGACCTTTTATTCCAATCCAAAAAACATATTTCCAAATTATTTGCCCAGGAGAAGACAGAGCCATCACAGTGGGTCAAAAAAATGCATATAAACAATCCTAGCAATCTAAGTTTAAAATACTTGCAGGGAGGTTTTGAATTATCCCCAGGAGAAGACAGAGCCCATCACAGTGGGTCACCTGTCATCCAGGGGATATGGTTGTGTGTGCTGAAACAGTTTGCATTAGCCACCCTATCCCCAGGAGAAGACAGAGCCCATCAATTCTGGGAAATAAGAAAAGGGGAAGCAATGCAATATACTGTATCCCAAGTTAACTGCAATGCATTCTGAGCCACCCTATCCCAGGAGAAGACAGAGCCCATCACAGTGGGTAATTGTATTGTCTGCATGGTAACAGTTACCATGGCTCTGCGCTGACAGTGTGCTGAAACAGTTTGCATGAGCCACCCTATCCCCAGGAGAAGACAGAGCCCATCACAGTGGGTCGCCTGTCATCCAGGGGATATGGTTGTGTGTGCTGAAACAGTTTGCATTAGCCACCCTATCCCCAGGAGAAGACAGAGCCCATCTACCATGCTCTAAAATATGCATTAACCGCTTAGCGCACTTTAATAAAAGGACTCCTTAGTAACATCTCCACAAATCCCTGCCTTAACTGATCATACATACTGTTAAATATCTCTAAACACAAATGCCACAACATGATTTTCATTTCAAAAACTCTTGTGGGAGTATGGTTGTGTGTGCTGAAACAGTTTGCATTAGCCACCCTATCCCCAGGAGAAGACAGAGCCCATCACAGTGGGTCACCTGTCACCCTGGCTAGATTGTTGTAAACTAAAGACTTTGGAGGCAAAGAACAGCAGTTTTGCCATCACAGTGGGTCACCTGTCATCCAGGGGATATGGATGTGTGTGCTGAAACAGTTTGCATTAGCCACCCTATCCCCAGGAGAAGACAGAGCCCATCACAGTGGGTCACCTGTCACCCTGGCTAGATGTTGTTGTGTGCTGAAACAGTTTGCATTAGCCACCCTATCCCCAGGAGAAGACAGAGCCCATCACAGTGGGTCACCTGGCATCCTGGCTAGATGTTGTGTGTGCTGAAACACTTTGCATTAGCCACCCTATCCCCAGGAGAAGACAGAGCCCATCACAGTGGGTCACCTGTCACCTGGCTAGATGTTGTTGTGTGCTGAAACAGTTTGCATTAGCCAACCCTATCCCCAGGAGAAGACAGAGCCCATCACAGTGGGTCCTGTCATCCAGGGGATATGGTTGTGTGTGCTGAAACAGTTTGCATTAGCCACCCTATCCCCAGGAGAAGGACAGAGCCCATCACAGGGGTCACCTGTCATCCAGGGGATATGGTTGTGTGCTGAAACAGTTTGCATTAGCCACCCTATCCCCAGGAGAAGACAAAGCCCATCACAGTGGGTCGCCTGTCATCCAGGGGATATGGTTGTGTGTGCTGAAACAGTTTGCATGAGCCACCCTATCCCCAGGAGAAGACAGAGCCCATCACAGTGGGTCACCTAGTTTGGTGAGTTAGGTAGCTCTTTCATCGACTGTGGGAAACTCATACAGTTTGCATTAGCCACCCTATCCCCAGGAGAAGACAGAGCCCATCACAGTGGGTCATTAGTACAGCTATCTCTTCTCTTTTCAGTTCAGCTACCATCCGCTATTTATATACCTGATTTATTTTACTTTTGTCATTTTTTTTTGGTTGGATATTTGATATTTCTCTCTCTCTTTTTTTCTACTTTTTATCCCCAGGAGAGACAGAGCCCATCACAGTGGGTCATCTGTCACCCTGGCTAGATGTTGTGTGTGCTGAAACAGTTTGCATTAGCCACCCTATCCCCAGGAGAAGACAGAGCCCATCACAGTGGGTAACCTGTCATCCAGGGTATATGTTTGTGTGTGCTGAAACAGTTTGCATTAGCCACCCTATCCCCAGGAGAAGACAGAGCCCATCAATCTTCCTCCTCATTTCCTGTTGATCTCTTCTTGCATCTGGGCTGAAACAGTTTGCATTAGCCACCCTATCCCCAGGAGAAGACAGAGCCCATCACAGTGGGTCCACAAACCGAGACAGCTAAAAACACGCCTTTCTATATTAAAGAATGCAGCGACAAGAACATGCTGAAACAGTTTGCATTAGCCACCTATCCCCAGGAGAAGACAGAGCCCATCACAGTGGGCAACAGCAAGCCAAGCTTAAGCACTCTCTGATGCACAGAACACAATTCATAAGCTAAATTCTAGTTGTGTGCTGAAACACTTTGCATGAGCCACCCTATCCCCAGGAGAAGACAGAGCCCATCACAGTGGGTCACCTGTCATCCAGGGGATAAGGTTCTGAGTGCTGAAACACAGTGAAATATCCAACCGATCCCAAGGAGAAGACAGAGCCCATCACAGGGGGGCACCTGTCACCTGGCTAGATGTTGTGTGCTGAAACAGTTTGCATTAGCCACCCTATCCCAGGAGAAGACAGAGCCCATCACAGTGGGTCACCTGTCATCCAGGGGATATGGTTGAGTGTGCTGACACAGTTTGCATGAGCCACCCTATCCCCAGGAGAAGACAGAGCCCATCACAGTGGGTCGCCTGTCATCCAGGGGATATGGTTGTGTGTGCTGAAACAGTTTGCATTAGCCACCCTATCCCCAGGAGAAGACAGAGCCCATCACAGTGGGTCACCTGTCACCCTGGCTAGATGTTGTTGTGTGCTGAAACAGTTTGCATGAGCCACCCTATCCCCAGGAGAAGACAGAGCCCATCACAGTGGGTCGCCTGTCATCCAGGGGATATGGTTGTGTGTGCTGAAACAGTTTGCATTAGCCACCCTATCCCCAGGAGAAGACAGAGCCCATCACAGTGGGTCGCGCACTGTGAATGACAATGACACTACAAGGTATAATAGAAATATAGCATCAACTAGGAACTGCATTTTACCAGAGAATCATTTCAGATTTTCCATCTTGAATTATTAAAGAGACTGTGTCAGACCAGCTCTGATTACCTTCCAATTCATATGGTCACAGCACCAACCTTTTATGTCACATCCGACAACTGCAGTGGTTCAATCATGGTTGTTCCCCAGCCCTGGAAATGTCCCAGGCATGTCTTTACTCTGCAATTGCTAGAAACTCCCATCGCAAAGTAAAGAGGATATATCCTAGCATTACATCTTCTTTTGAGAATCATTTAAATAAAATGCCAGAAAAATATTAATCCATTTGTTGGATACAGTGGAGATGTAACAAAGACAAACATGTATGAAAGAAAATGAATGTGGTTCTTTTGTTGAAATGATGCTGCCATATATGTGTGGGAGGTGGGGTATCACCCTGGAGATATGGTTGTGTGTGCTTTAACAGTTTGCTGTGTTACCCCTATCCCGTGGGTCCAGGCAAATGTACTTCTTCTGTCTAGTTAAAAGTACGCACACATAAGGGATCAAACCACCAGAGCACAGACTCACTCCTCTATGTATATCATGCCTGCAACAGAAATTTTGTTGTCGGACATTTCCTGACAAGGACTTAACCTCACTTTACAAACATTCCATTTTAATACATTTATTTAACTTGTCGGTTGTGTGTGTACATTTGAGCTACTTAAAACAGTTATCCCCTGGAGTGCACGGAGCCCATCACACTGGGTCATCTATCACCCTGGAGATATGGTTGTGTGTGCTTTAACAGTGTGCTGTGTTCCCCTATCCCGTGGGTCCAGGCAGCCCATCACACTGGGTCCATCTGGCACCATGGAGATATGGTTGTGTGTGCTACAACAGTTTGCTTTACCCTCCCTATCCCCTGGAGTGCACGGAGCCCATCACACTGGGTCATCTGTCACCATGGAGATATGGTTGTGTGTGCAATGAAGTCCATCTATAATGAAGAGTGTCATGTTAATAATTTGCATTGTTATTTTACAGTTTTACAAATGTAATATTTAAAAATGGTTCTTGGGGGAGGGGGGGTTGATCATGGTCCCGGCAGCCCATCACACTGGGTCATCTGGCACCATAGAGATATGGTTGTGTGTGACTAACAAGTTATATGCATTCCCAATATCCCCAGGATTCCAGTGACTATGGTAATGTGTCCTGTTAGTCACCCACTTGCTATGGTGTATGGAGCTGATGATGTGTGTTCGGATACACCACCCCCAGGGGGCCAAATACCGGCATGCAATGGTGGGTATGTTAGAAAGATATTGTGTTTGTTCATGGCACAGAGGTTGTACGTACCCCATAGTTTTGGAGGTCAATATATCATCACACATGTCTCGATGTCTGCAGATGATATGGTAGGGGACGATGTTATGTGTGTAACAGCACCCATCCCCATGAACCATGTCAGAAGCTAACAAACACCTGCAACAGATCTATGAAGTGGCCTAGTGGTTGGGACAAGGTACCTCAGGCCAGAAAGTCAGGGGTTCAATCCCCCCTAAAGGACAGCAACCTTGGACACACATGGACATCAGTGATGTTCTTCCAATGATCAACTCAGCAGGTGTGGTTGACCAACACATACATAGAACTACACATGACCACTGTTGTTCACAGATGTTATGGTGATATTGCCCATGTCTATGGTGTTGTAAACACACATGTGGTCTGCACAGCAGGGCTACGGCCTACAAAGATAGCAATCTTCCATTGCTCATACAGGGTCAATCCCACCCCCCACCCACATTATGCACATGTGAGGACATATGTCTGTTGCCCATGGCGATCCCCAATGACATGTGATGAACTATGCTATACATGAGACACACACACAACAGTGTGGCTGTAGCAGCAAAAACATTGCCCACACGGCTGTGTGTTTTTATGGGTGACCAGCAGAAGGTTGATATGTCACTAATGCACCCAACCTTTCAATTACCATCAACAGGTTGAGGATCTCCGGAAGAAGGGCAGGGAGCTGCGCCACCACCATGCCGGCTACCTGCAGCTGAAAAAATACTCACATTTATCTCCAAGTTTATAATGCCCTGTTCAATGTAATTTCAGTTTGTTCAATGTAAACAGCCTTGATATCATGAAAGGCGGTATATAAGAAATGTTAAATAAATAAATTTTTGGCACTGTTTCTTCATCTGAGTGTTCTCAAAGTGTCACATCAGTAACAGATGTTGCAGTTGCCAGAAAAAAACCTGTGTGGCCACTGCATATGTAGACGTGCTGTATGTGAGACCTAACAGAGTTCCTATGCTTGTCGACCTCCACAGATCTTTTTGGTTCTGTTAGTTAGTTCTTGCCTCTGCAAATAAGCTTCTTTTTAATATGTCTCTTAGCCTGTCTTTTTGCCTCTGATCGAGGTGGATATACAAAGTGTTTGATCCCTGTTTTCTTTCATTAGAAGAGGAGGAGGAAGATGAGGAGGAGGAGGAGGAGGAGGAGGATGAGGAGGAGGTGGTGGTGGAGGCGCAGACACATTCACCTGCATCAGATGTCCCCCACCAGGGCCAGATGGCCATCTGGAACGGCTGATTGGGGGGGTGCCAGGGGGGAGACAGGGTGTTGGGGATGTGGAGGGGGAGGGGGACGTTGTGGAGGGCTCAGGGGGGGAGAGGGTGCCAGAGGGGGTGTGGGAGAGTGATGTCGAAGACAGGGCATCACAGGGCACTGTGGGCTCCCCTCAGCCACAAAGGTTGCCTCAACCATGCAGGGCCCCACCCAGGGTCTACGCAGATGCCACCACACAAACACCTGGCACAATGTGTGTGTGTGGTGGCAGATGCGTGGAAAACCTGTCTGGGGCCATGCATGCGATGGAGCAACGGCTCCACCAGCTCTGAAAGATGCCCTTTTGGCTTTCATCATCTATTAAACCACACTGGCTGTCATTTGGTGAGGAGTTTGAGGCTTCATTGGTTACCAATTGAGAGGGTGTTAGTGTTTAGGAGGAATGATATAGGTCCACTGTACTTGTCTGATTTGTTAGTTCCATACTGGGTGCTAGTGACGTCCACATATGTGCCCTGTGTTGCCCTGTCTTCCATCACTGGGCATGTGGAGGGAGGGTTGGGGGGCATGTCGGGTTGCGGGATTGTGGATGGGACATTGTTCAGAAAGTTACTCTAGTAGAAAATGTTTTTTGGATTTGTTGTTATTAAACATATGTTCAAACACCATGTAATGCTTGTGTGCCTCATGCAGCCTAGGACTATGGATGTCAGCATGTGTGATTGTGGTAATGCCAACCTTGTGATAACTCCACTGTCTCCACAGTACATTTGGGGGTGACCATGTGTGTAGGTGTCTGATAAGAGGTCTTGTGTCAGATGTTACAAGAGGCAGTTTTGTGAGAGTCAAACTATTGGCAGTTTCATGAACCACATATGTCAACATATGTCAACAAATGAATGATATTTGTTGTGAAGCTCTGCCACTGTCACATGCAGCAACATGGTGGGGTGTAGGGAATGTGGTCATTAAACTAGGCACGGCAAGGGTTACACATATGCCACAAAATAGTCGTGTATGAGGGGTTGGACACCTTGATGCATAGGGCAACGACACAGGCAATGTCGAACATAGTTCCCCTGTTTGGACATGGATGTGTGTGCACACTGTGCCAGTACAGCTCACAGACTGTGCTGACACGATATGCACAGGACACCTTGCATATGTACTGTCACACCTCATCCGCCCCAGCCTTGACTGCTGGTATGTTTTGGCTCATGAGGGTAAATGAAGGTCTGGCTGTGGCAGCAAGCTTTTGGAAGTTTGTGATGGTTAGAGGGTACAGAGAGAGATTGGGTATCTGGAAGAGTGTTAGGGTTTTATTCCCCGTCCCATGAGGTTTTCTTCTTTTACAACAGAAAGTAAGCCACTTTTTATTAGAATCAAAGCAGTTTACAAAACACAACAAGAATTACATAAACCTAAAACAAAAGAACAAACAGCCTACTTTGTCTGTTTGGCTAGGGAGAGAGAGAGAGAGAGTTTGTAGCCTTTGCTACCTGCACATAGAATTAAGGTTACACAAACCTTTACCTTAAGGGGTACTCAGGTTCTCAACTAAGGGGCATGTTTACTAAACGGCGCACTGTGCGGGATTCAGTATCTTCTAATGTACCAGAATCGTCATATTCCATCAACTCTGGTCCGGAGGAATCTGCATTGCCCACGTCTAATGTGGAATAAAAGTATGGCAGATTTGCCTCATTAGTTAGGAAGTTCCTCTTCCTACCTGAGCGCCCTAAAATGATGCATTTAAGTGCTCTTAAACGCCCCGTACACGTGCGGGTCACATTAACGGGCCCCGCACACGTGCGCCGAAAACGCGCACGTTTGCGGGGCGCTCATGTGCGATAGAGGCGTGGAAAGGCGAAATGAGGGCAGAGGAAGGCCCCCAAGGGGCGGAGAGACGGGGTCAATGGGTGGAATGTGGGAGGGGAGAGACTCCCCGCACAGGAGCGTGCCCGAATTTACAAGGAAAAAATACCGCGAGTGAAACACTCGCGGTAGAGCGCATTTAAAGGGAAGAGAAACCATATCCGTCAGCAATGTACAGCAAAATCGGGGGAAACTAAAAGACTGAGCAGTGTGATACATGTGCACAGAACAAAATAGCAAACATGATATGACAAACTCTGTATGCTGTTTTCTAGAACCCTGCCCCCGCTGGTGCTTCAGTGGATAGCTTAGGTCTCTGCTTCAACAGTGATATTAATGGGCAACCATACAAAACACTCCCAGGAAAGCTCCAAAAAAAAGAAATGATTTTTGGAAGGGTCTACGCTCCGTAGACTCATTCAAAAGCACTGCATTTTAATGGAGCTTTCCTGGGAGTTGTACCCGATTGCAAACTGTGTAACGGCGTTTCTCTTGGAGCTAAGAGTTCACTGTAATAAGGGATGTCTTCTGCTTCTCTCGGTAGGTGAAACCCCCTTCTTTTAATACATTTATAAACAGGAGAACACGTGCTATCAGCCTCTGAATGTCTAGGCTTTGTAAGGGTATTTTTTCTGCCTCCAAGACTGTTCTCTTAGAAGGCAGATATCCCTTATATCCCTTCTTTTCCCATGGTTTCCTCCCCTTTTTTGGAGGGCATTTGTGTATTTCACTTGCCTTCTCTCAGAGCCACACAGGTCTCTGGCCTCTTTCCATAATTCCTCTCTCCAGGATTGCCTACTCGGCTCCTCTCTCCAGGATTGCCTGTGAGAACGCCTCTCTCTCCAAGGCTGTTGCTCTCTCCAAGCTTGCCTCTCTCTCCAAGCTTGCTTCCCACTCGAAGGTAGCCTCTCTCTCCAAGATTGCCTGTCACTCCAAGATAGCCTCTCACTCCAAGGTAATCTCTCACTCCGGTTTATTTGCACCTTTGTCCCCATACAAGGCTACAAGCTTGCCTCTCCCTACCAGGCAGCCTCCACTGAATGTTTGGTAGTCCGTTTTATCCATGTATCTTGACTCCACCTTTCTTCAGCTGCGCTTCATTAGGTGAAGCAGAGTCCCGTGCCTTACTCCCGGGGTGTGTCTCTCCAGGCTCTGGGCACGTGTGCTTTCGTTGTCCCTGGCAAACTGTCAAGCATTCCTTCATTCATCCTGTCACTTTTCCTTGATCATTCATACTGCTCAGCATTCTTTCAGGCTGCCTTAGGTCCACCCTGTGACAGTACGCATCATAAACATAGTAGCCGCCTGTGGCTAGGTAGCTGCAGCACGGGACCGGTTTGCAACTAATGTAGTCCGGGCCTCCAACCCCGCCATGTCATAGATACACACGGGAACACATGGTCAGTCACTGGACACACACAGTGTAGTTAATGCCAGCTGTTTATTGTCACAGCATTTACGTCATATTAATGTACCTTTACAAACATCTCAATGATAATTGTGTGATTTTCATCCCAGCCGTGTATGTGACACACCATGAACATAGGAGTGTCATCTCTGAGCCTTTCAAAAAAACACATACAACATCCCCAAAACAAGGTGAAACATAGACATAAATGCTGCAAATGATCATTGCACCAGAGACAGGCTTTGACAAACATATTACAAACGGATGACAACATCATAGTTTAAGATCTACGTGGTCGGCCACGCCTGCCACGTTGGCCCCTCCTCCCTCGTGGGTCAATGGCCACCTCATGAACCGGTGGTGGTGGTGGTGGTGGTGGGGGTGGGGGTGCAGGTGCAGCTCGCCGTAGCACATCAAGTATGCCCTCAAGGGCTTCACATATCCGTGTGAGTGGCATGGCTCGTATCTCCGCACGTGACTGACGCAGCTCCTAACACCTCCCTTGTGTTCTGCTGCACTGCCATGTGTATCCTGTCCAGAACGCGTATGATGCCTGTGCATGGGATACAGGGTGGTCAATGACATACCTCTCCACTAATACACCGTAGTACACAAACATGTCATGCACATCCAACACTATTGAATATGTGATAGGGCAGAGTCCAATTTTAACATGGATAGAGTTAACATACATATTTAACACAGTGTTAGAGGTATTCAAAGCCTAAATGACAATTTACAGGACCTGGATGTGTGAGGCCAAAACCACAATCTACAGGATCTGCATACACACCGAAATACTACAGACGTCACAACAGGATTGTGCAATGATAACTATCACCTTTCCATTGTGTAGGGGAGGTGCAGCATGCAGCACACACAAATAACTGTGATGAGCAGCATTAGGGAGGGACAGGGGACGGTATGGAACACGCCAGCAACAGGGAGATCACAGCTGGAGGGTTTATCACAATTGCTCATGGCTACAGGGGATAGTTTTGCAAATGTGTGGGATGCAATGTGAGGACAGGGATGTGACAGCTGACGTTCACACGTGCAGTGCTGCTGCACATATGTGAGACCTGCGGGTTTTAAAACACCTTATGTAACAGAGGGGCGGTTTGTGGAGATTATACATTAGGCAATGTGATACACATGGAGGGTGTGGACAAAGCTGCCAGAGTCCCAGAGGGCCACACCATAGGTGGACCATAGCAAGGGAACATTGACGGTGCATGATGGGACATACACAGCTAGTGGTACGAACTGTTGCAGGACAGTGAAAGCCTGAGTTGACACGGTCTGCTTAGGATGTCAGTAGGCATGATAGGTGGTGGCTGTTGTTTGTCAACTCTTTTACATCTGACCAGAGAACCACAGGTTCAAAAACCCAGCTGGGGCTGTGAGAGTTCCAAACAGTGTTAAGCCATACATTGCGCACCTATCTATTTGCACAGGGAGCGCCATATGTTTTTCCCAGATAGGAACATGTCTGCATGTCCCGCAGGTGATTTGCCTACCCACCTCACCCCGCTGAGGTGGCCCCCAATGACAGAATGGTTTTCCCTGCACCTCTCCCAATGTTCTGTTATTACCTCAGCAATGACAGGCTGGCACCGTCCACCGCAACAGACAGGCTCTGTCGGATAAGCGTATTTAATGATTTGCCTAGGCTCTGTTAGACACACGGGTGCGATGGATAGGATATCTATGCAAACCTTGTCCTAGAATAGACACAATGCAAACTATGTTTGTGTCTGCAAACCTTATGGCCCTCCAGAGGGACCTAGCAGAGTGAGGGCGTGTTCCCCCCCCCCCCATCTGCTACTGGTGCAACAACATGGCAATTACACAGTGAAAATTGTCAATTCATCACACAGCCAATGGGACTGTGTAGGTGAGGGCGTGACATGCGTAGGGGTTTGGCATGCGTTGGTTCCCAACACAATATGTGTTCCTAGTGAGGGTGTACAGCGTAAGATGGCATTTGTGTTGTGCTAGGACCCGTAATGGTCTATGGGGAGTCTGGAGCACGCATGAGTTGTGGAATGCAGGCCCATGTCTGCTGTACGGATATTGGAGTCTCAGAGATAGGCCTGCACATGAGATGTTTGGGGATGTAGTGTCTTACATTGTCTGGTGTGTCTTCTGGGGTTCCAATACCGATGCCTGTGTTGTGTGCACTATTTGTAGCATCATGGATGTTGTTATGCTTACATCACCCCAGGGAACACACATATCTGTGGCAACAACATGTGATGGGGTGTTGTTGTATGACAGGACTATGTATGGTGTGATGGGGACATTTGCTGAACTATTGGCTGATGAGGTGTTTCCAAACTGTTAATGGATGACTGAGGTTCCCCAGGAAATTGCCTGTTGCAAGGACTGCAATGCATTGGATGCTGGTTGAGTCAGGAACTGCAAGGCAGTTGATGCTGGCGAATGAACAGAATGTGATGGTGCCCTGACACTTTGCGCCAGAGACTTATATATGTTTTGGGGCAGTCCACATATTTTTCCTACAACTAAACCGTGATGTTATGAGTGGTTTGAGTAGGCCATGATAAGCACGTGAGCAACTGTGAGGGACGTGCGGGACAAACAACTGTGAGATGCTGGGTATGTTCAGGCAGCAGGTAAATGTTCTGATGGACACAACAATTTTTTGGAGGCCGGTCTGCCAACTAGACATGTGACGATTGTCACAGGGTGGACCTAAGGCAGCATGAAAGAATGCTGAGCAGTATGAATGATCAAGGAAAAAGTGACAGGATGAATGAAGGAATGCTTGACAGTTGCCAGGGACAACGAAAGCACACGTGCCCAGAGCCTGGAGAGACACACCCCGGGAGTAAGGCACGGGACTCTGCTTCACCTAATGAAGCGCAGCTGAAGAAAGGTGGAGTCAGAAAATACATGGATAAAACGGACTACCAAACATTCAGTGGGAGGCTGCCTGGTAGGGAGAGGCAAGCTTGTAGTGAGAGGCAAGCTTGGAGAGAGAGACTACCTTGGAGTGAGAGATTACCTTGGAGTGAGAGGCTATCTTGGAGTGACAGGCAATCTTGGAGAGAGAGGCTACCTTCGAGTGGGAAGCAAGCTTGGAGAGAGGGGCAAGCTTGGAGAGAGAAACAGCCTTGGAGAGAGAGGCGTTCTCACAGGCAATCCTGGAGAGAGGAGCCTAGTAGGCAATCCTGGAGAGAAGATTGTGGAAAGAGGCCAGAGACCTGTGTGGCTCTGAGAGAAGGCAAGTGAAATATAAGACTACATCAGCAGATTCAGGGGAAAAGAAGGGATATAAGGGATATCTGCCGTCTAAAAGAGAAGAGTCTTGGTGGCAGAAAACTACCCTTATAAAGCCTAGACATTCAGAGGCTGATAGCAAGTTTTCTCCTGTTTATAAAGGTGTTAAAAGAAGGGAGTTTCACCTACCGAGAGAAGCAGAGGAAATCCCTTATTACAGTGAACTCTTAGCTCCAAGAGAAACGCCGTTACACAGTTTGCAATCGGGTACAGCTGAATCGGGAGAGCTGAGGCAGACCCAGCAGGGAGCGTATCCCAATTACTCAGCTAGCAAGCTAAGCAGTGACCTACGCTATCCACTGAAGCACCAGCGGGGGCAGGGTTCTAGAAAAACAGCATGCAGAGTTTGGTGACCTTCCCCAGGGAAGCAGCGCTATTCAGAGGAAGAGGAACTTCCTAACTAATGAGGCAAATCTGCCATACTTTTATTCCACATTAGAAGTGGGCAATGCAGATTCCTCCGGACCAGAGTTGATGGAATATGAAGATTCTGGTACATTAGAAGATACAGAGGTGCAGTGGATACAGACAGTGTGTGCAATAACAGAAGGTCACAGGTTCAAATCCTGTATGTGGCTCCTGGCCAACTAGGTCACATAATTGTACCCCTCTAAAACAAGCCAGTAAAGAGTGGCTATTTGCTGATGAGTACTCCGTAAGGTACAAGGTTTGGGTAACCCTTAATTCTATGTGCAGGTAGCAAAGGCTACAAACTACCTTTCTCTGCCATAGCAAAAACAGACAAAGTAGGCTGTGTGTTCCTTTCTTTTGTTTGACGTTAATATGCTGAAGAAAGCTATTGGTGTTATCCAGTTACTTTATGGTATAAGCCAAGTTAGGCTATTACTTTTATGTTTTAAAAAGACTAGAAAGAAACCCTCAAAGGGGGGGGACGGGGAATAAAAACCCTAAAAGAGCGGAAACAGTCTTATGTGTTGATTTGTATAGATACAAGCACGGCACAAATACCACCCTCATGAGGCAAAAAACCATTACCAGCAGTCAAAGGTGGGGGGGGTGCTGGTGTGACACGATGCTGAGTGAGCAACCTCATGCACAGTCCTGCTGGATGTGACGGGAGGGCATTTGCAACTTGGAAATGCAGCCCTAAAATATTTCAGACTACACGTGTTATTATATTTTACTAGACATATGCTAAGGTTTAACATAACTACATGACAATTATGTTGTTCAGTGTGTGTTTTTGCAAGCGACAAAGTATGTGTCGCTGTAGTGATTGATAATAGATGTACTTATGGCGAGCCTCAGATCTCATTGCACGATGTTACCCCTATACACCTGTTGGCTCTCATTCCATGGTTGCCGATTGTCTGTATCGGGTTTTAATGTTTCTTCTAATGTAAGTGTGGTGTGGTAGCTGGTGTATGATGTTGTATCGGGTTGTCTTTTGAAGGCCAATGAGGGCATTTGGGTCTACACGCAGAACTGACATTGGGCAATTGGCTACCATTCCCCAGTACGTTCTGTAATGTCCTCTGTGATATTGTCAGTGTTGTGGTTTGCAAGGTTTGTGTAATGGGTTGATCGCTGTATGGTTACAGAGTATTGGGGTCAGGATACAGTGTGTATGCTATTGCCTATAAATGTGCAGGCGTTGTAGAGGTTCCACCTGTGTATGTTCATGTCAGTGCAATACATTAGTCTATCCTTTGTAAACATGTGGCTCATTAATCTAGAATGTGTCCATACTCATCATTGTATGGTTACATACAACAACCCTGTCACGTTTGGCCACCCTATGATAATGTGGACCCATCACAGACTAATGACACATAGGCCTCAATTCAGACTGGGAGGTATTTGTTCACAGCGGAGGCGGAGTTGGTGATGTTTGGTGGGTGTGCTGACATGAAACCATGTTTATGGGCTTGACTGTGTGCAGATCAGTATATGTTGATTTGGAACCTCCCTGGGAAATAGCACTAATGTGTATCACCCAAAAACAAACAGATAAATAGGTGTATGCTTAATTACACCTCTGACGGGGACACCTTGTTAATGGACGTGACCTTACGAATTTGATGAGACTCGCTGCGATACGCTATCTGACCCGTACCTGGGAAACCAGGATGTGGTCTTGCTTTCTTTTGTAATGTTGGCTTTGTGTGGTACCATCACTGAGGAAGGTTAAAGTGAATTAGATAGCTCTTTGTTTTGGGTGATGTTGACTATGGGGGAGTGTCATACTGTTGTTAAATGACATGTGAGTACGTCTCCAAACGAGGTCATACTGGTGTCAGGCAAATGTCTGCATCCAGTAAATTAATGATGAACGGCTTTTGCAACCGTACAACACCATTGCTCCTAGGTCTGCATCTGTGTGTCTCACCTGACCAGTAGGCTGGTTGTGATTTTACAACAGTGCTAACCTCCATTTATCTATAGCGCCAGAAACATTTCTTCCACACATGTCCCCATATAAAGACCCATACATGTAAACACTGTGTACAGTAACGTAGCAACATCCAGCACAAACAAAACAACAACTATAAGAATACGTGCTGTTGTGTTGTGGTTGTGACAGTCATTTTTTACCAACGTTCAGGCATCGCGATGTGTTGATGGCACCATATGCACTCATCTCTGCCCTCATCAATCTACTGGGGACAGATGTGAGCCTGTGTCAACGGACACGATGGGTTGTTGCGTCTGCTCGCAATTGCTCGCAGCCCCAGTGGTGATATGGTGTGTCTGGGTTGATACAGGGACTCCGCACCTGCACTTTATGGCTGCCCCCGGAGACGCCAGGTTCTGTCCTCCGAACAGGACTAATTGGGAGTGGGGATTGGGATGTCCACATGCTCCTCCTCCTCCAAAACATCCCTCCCCCTCCTGCTCTCGCCAACTGCCTCCTCCTCAGCCACCAGTTCACTGTAGTCCACCTCGTCATTGTGAAACAATCAGAGAGAGGAGAAAAGCTATGTGTAAGCAAAAAACATATGTGTACATGTGTGCTACAGACAACACAGTACATGAGGTGTTGGGTTGGCGCGCGGCAAATTGTGCTGCAGACCAGTACCCAATACACCATCCCATACGCGTGTTCCACACCATGTAGTTGTTTCATGCGGCAGCATGTGCTATGCTTTGGACTTAGCAATGATTGCATGTGTGCCATGGTTATGGTCATGTTTCCATTACACATGTTTTCACCATCCCCTCCATTTCTGGGCATATATGCCAGATATGCCAGGACCCCCATGCCTGTGGATGCCCACACCCTTACATCTGATTGGCCTACACGGTATGGTCTGCCTTGGAGAGTGAATATGGCACATAGTGTGTTCCGACAGGTTTATGTGCTCATTGCTACAGTGTGATTGAACAGTGACCCATGTGTTTTTCAGAGGACGGACAGGTCGGCTTGCTCCTCTGCCCCACTGAAGAGGCAAATGTTGCACTGTTGTTGATACAATGACACCAAGAAACCTGGACATGATCAAGGACCTCACACTCATACAGGGGATGGCAAAAAATCAAAGGTGAGGTGTTGGGTTTTTGTGGTCAACCGGTGGGTGTGGGTTTCAGAGGTACAAGATGTGTAGGGGATGGTTGTGATGAAAACAAAGTGTTTATGGTTGACCAGGGACCCTGTCAAAACAGAACAGGTTGGAGTAAGGCTTCTTTCTTCACAAACATGTGCCCACCAGGATAGCAAAATGAGGTTGGATTTGTCACACATCTTGTAAGGGAGTGTCTGTGCAGATGACAGATCTCTGAGGAATGCTAATAGTTCACCTGAACCTGTAGGTGACACTTAGTGTACATACCTGCTCGAGGATGTGCGTATCTAGGGCCTCAGGAAGTCCACGCAGGTACATGTGTCCCAAACGTGTTGCCAGCTCTTGTTCAAGGGGCGACAATGTTGGTATAAAGGGCCCCCCCCCCACCTGTGCCCCTGGCATGCTGGCTCGCGGCAAGCAGGTGCGGACGTACCCCTCGTTTTGATATCAGAGTACCTTTTTTTTAGACCTTCCACATCACGTGGGGGACACCCTGCCTCAGGACAGTGCCTCGCGAACATCCTCTCCACACTGCCATCCTGGTGGCCACTGAGTGTGCGGCTGCTCAAACACCCAAATAAGACATCATAATTTTTCTATCACATGTGGACAGTAAAATATGGTTCTCCCTGTCACTGAACCTTACAGCTCTCTTCCTTTGTGTAACAGCCACAGGTATCCTTTTCCTTTTGGCCGTTTGCCTGTACTCTACCTGCTGTGGCCAACAGATGGTCCTGGCTGTTCCTGGCTAGGCTGTGAGGTGTGTGCCCTGGGTGTCTCACCAACAACTTGCTGCCCCACATCCTCCACCCCCTCACCCTGATCCTCTCTGGCGCTGTCCCTCTCCATCTCCCTCTTCAGCACAGGATCCTCGCAAATAAAACAACGCACCTGAACAGAACAGAACACAGACGGAAACAGAGGGGACAAGGGCAGTACAATACAGCACAGAGTCCAGAACACAATAGCACAGGTAACCTTAAAGGCCAAAGGAAATATTACAACACCCAACAGTAATGGTAACAATTATTCTCTCTGTCTTGTGTGGCCTACTCCTATGGCAAACCATCCCCTTCTAATTCGCTGTACCTCTATCCCTCCTTTGCCTGAAGCACGTTCAGCACAGCTTCTTGCCCTATTAGTCCCTGTGACTGTCCTATCTGAATCTCCTCCCTGTGCAGCAACTCCCAACACAGGCTCTCTAGCTCTCTCTGTAACTCTCTGTCTGTTTGTGGAACTCCTCTAACAACCCTCAACGTGTGCCACGTGGCGCAGCCGTATTTATAGGGTTTTTCCACGCTTTTCTCTTTGCACATGCGCAATTGTGCAGGTATGGTGCCGTGGCGCCGTCCTCGTGCACGCTTACGCATGGGCGCGTCCTCGTGCACGCTTACGCAGACATACGCACATGCGACCTGCGACACCTATTGACGTGTGACGCATGGGCGTCTGTGTGCGTTTTACGCATGCATGTGGCAATGCGCATGAGCGTGACACCACGCACAGGCAGACAACCATGCGAAGGTTGGCGCATGTGCTCCACGCAAGAGAGACGTAAGCAAGCATATGCACAAAAGCGTTAGACGGAAGTGCAAAAACACCAACCCTATAAATGGAACGTGCCATGCCTCTCCACGTTGTGGGTTGTAGGCGAGGAAGAGTAGGAGTGTGTTTTGAGACAGAAAGGAGGTGAATCCAAACAGGTGTATTTGTCAATTCTGTTCTTGTTTGTAGTAGTTATTGTATTTTCCTGTCTGTGTATAGTGTTGTGTGCTTTTTGGTTTGTAGACTGCTTAGTTTGATTTGTCTGTGTGTCTGAGTGTGTTTGTGTAGTTGGGCGGGAGGAGTTAATGGCACATATCTTTCTTCAGTCATGTGTCCTGTGTAGTGGGCAGATGCTGCGGTTGCCGGACAGGGGAGATGGTGTCCATGGAGCTGTGGCACAGGGCATGGGTGTAGTCCCGCAGCAACTCAGTCCTGCAGCGTGGGGGCTGTCCAAGCTGGTGCTGTTCGTGCACGGCGCAGACGGCGTGCCGAGGTGCAGGCTCGGCAGGAACGCCTCTACAGGCCCAGGGCCCAGCTCCAGGACATGCGAGGAGGAACCAGGTCATCTCCCTTTACCGACTGAGCACAAGGGCTATTAGGGAGCTGTATGAGGATCTCAAACCTGACCTCCAGCCCCTGACAGATCTGGTCCCATGCCATACCAGGTTTAGTCAAGCTCCTTGCTGCTTTACATTTCTTTGCCTCTGGCTGTGTCCAGTACATTTTCTGTGGCCGCAGTAGGTGGTATGAGCCGCCCCACCTTCTCACGCTGTCTCCACCAGGTACTGCGTGCCATGGTCAGCCGGGTGGGGAATTACATAGCCATGCCCCACACTAGGCAACAATGGAGGACCCTGAACCAGGCCTTTGAGGCATTAGCCGGGATACCACACGTGATGGGAGCTATGATTGCACACATGTTGCCCTGGTCCCGCCTAGAGACAGGGAGGTAGCGTTCCGCAACCGCAAAACACTACCATTCCTGAATGTTCAGGTTGTATGTGATGCAAAATCTGCATATTCTGAATGTGGTCCCTAGGTTTCCAGGGTCCACCCATGACTCCTATATCCTGCATCACTCGGCAGTATTCACACAATTTGAGGATCACCGTTACGGGGACTGTGTATGCTGGGTGAGTATGTCAGGATCACCTATCGGTTTATGACTTTCTACATGTGTGTATTTGTAGTACCATATGATGCAACATGTTTATATCAGAACATGCAGCTAATATTTGAGATATGTTATATAGAGGACTGCTGTACGTTTCAACTATTACAGCCGTCTCTAGGTCCATGTACACTACAAACATGAACCATTGAACATGATCATCCTAATAGTATATGATCATAACATGCACATGGTGTACATGTGAAGACACCCCTGTGCTTATGGCTCTGGTGTTGCTGATTTCCCCAAAATGTGTTTTGGAGGCACCAGCAAACATGTCTTGGGGGGGGGGGTGGCCCCTCACATACACCTGTGATACTGTTTAATAGTTGCCTCCTAATTGTATGCCATTTAACATTGATGTTGTTGATAATCCATACAAGTAACCCATGTCAATGTGTGTCTTAGTGTAACCCACCACTCTGTAATGCAGTTGTCACCCTGCAAGCCAAGGATAACATGAGGGGGTGTAGAGCAATATCTTATGGGTGATTTTTAAATGTTCTACAGGCACAACATGTGTGCATATCTCTGTCCACACTTCTTGGCTATGTCACAGCTGGGTGGAAACACAACATAGGTGTTAACGTACCTTTGTGCACTGTAGATGCGCACAAGTTAGTATCATCTTGTCTGGACATCCTCATATATGTTAACATTATTGATTTGTGACGGCTAAAGCAAGGGCAATACGTGGGTGCATACAAACAGGTTACACAACCAGCTACACAGGAGGCTACTTTGCGTATGTATATGTTTTTGGCCCTCACTCATGAGGGGTACAGTATGCATGTTTGACATCCACAACTTCCTAACAATTTAGACAAAATGGTTAAACAGCAAAGGATGGCTATTACAGTGCTTTGCCACCAACACTGCATGGGGAATGTACTGACACATATGGATATTTGTACCCTACACAACATGATGTGTATAGGTGATATTGCGTACATTGTGCCATAGCTCCCTGGCATACATGTTGGGGGGTGGGGGTGTCGGTCACGTAGATGTCAACATGTTTTACAAGGGTTACTGTTCAGACATACACTTGGATTATGTGATCTGTGGATTGCTGTTGGAGTCTCACAGTGGCGGTGAGGCCGATCTGGACAGTAACTGCATGACAATATGCATGTTACACACACCCACACACACCCACACACACACACAATCTGTGAAGGGATAGATGGACATGTTGTTTTATTTGTGATGGGTGTACGTGCTCGAGAGGCCATGTGCTCATTTTAAGTCATTTTCTGTCACCTTTTGGTTTTTCCTTTCCAAATATACTAGTTGTGGTGTTGTATCGTTCAGTCAGAATGTGTTGGGCATTGTTTTGTCACGTGTATTCAGGTGGAAGTAATGTTTGAAATGAGCTCCTGCATTCACATGCAACATTTCTTTCTGCAGGTGATGCAGGATATGGGTGTCGCCCCTGGCTGCTGACTCCTGTGCGTCAGCCACGGACACGTGCAGAGCGGAGGTACAATGAGGCCCATGCCTCCAGTCGCTCAGTCATTGAGCGCACCTTTGGCGTGTTAAAGAGCCGCTTCAGGTGTCTGGATAGGACAGGTGGGGCCTTACAATATAAAGCACACACTGTGGCCGAGATAATCATAGCCTGTTGCATCCTGCACAACATTGCTCTCAGGCACGATATCCCTGCAGAGATTAATGAGGATCTGGAGGAGGATCCAATGTGCCCCCCTGAGCGTGCCAGTGCTGACACACGGGAGGGCACAGCAGTCAGGAGGAGGGTGATTGCAGACATCTTCTCATGTACGTATTGGTTATCTTCCCACAATAATGTTTTCTACTATGTGCGTAATGGTTAGTGAGTTTGATGTTTTTCTAAAGCTAGAATGTTGATGTCACACTCCATGTGCATTAGAATCACAATGCCAACATCACATGTAGGCATGAGTGTGACACAATGAATGTGGGCAGGGCTCAGCAGCATTTGTTGGCAGCTGATGTGTGTGGTTGTTGTTCTTTTTTTGGGAAAGTTTAACAGTCACATTCCCATCTAGTGTCTGCTTTTGGGAGAAGCAGCTGTTGTGCACATGCAGGTTTTTGGTAAGATGCTATGGTATGAGCACAGTATCTGCCATATGGTGTGCTTTACACGTTGTGGGTTTGTCCGTGTTTGTGAACATTTGTCCTTTGGGGAGTGTAAATATAACAACAAATAGTGTGGGTTTGGTGGTTGTTCAGCTCCTCTGACATGCCTATGTTTGTGTTCTCCTCATGTGTGTGGCACAAAGTCATACATAGCAGAGTACACATGCTTAGTGCAACTATGTCTGGATGGTAATAACTATGTCTGCGGACTGTAAATGTAAACCCTACAGTGTGTACACATGTACTGGTAAACAAGTAGACATGACCTGGATCTGTTTAGGGATGATGACCTGCCATTGCCCATCACGGGGGTGGGTTTGGAAAATGTTTCCATTGAAGAGTATACCGTCACTGCAGTGATGCATGTCTACACACATGGTGAGATGACACAGCCAAAAACAGCAAGGAGTGGGTAGTGGTAGCCAATTTGGGCCATATATGTGGGAGTGGCTTGTGTTATTACAGGTTTTTAATTGCGTACAGAAAATATCTCGCTGATGCTATCACAGCATCTGACATCATGCATGTGCTACAGGCTGTGTATGTGTGTAGGTCAGGGGAAAAAGAGTCTATATGAGTAGATACATTGCAGACACGAGCAAGTGTCGGTTATGATGGCATAAAAACAAAGAGCTAGGGGACAGGTATTTCTCTGGCCTACACATCTGGGATATGCATGCTTTGACATTGTCA
Organism: Ichthyophis bannanicus; assembly: GCA_033557465.1. NCBI lineage: Eukaryota > Metazoa > Chordata > Amphibia > Gymnophiona > Ichthyophiidae > Ichthyophis > Ichthyophis bannanicus. Next base: position 632,767,235 of record CM066033.1, read on the forward strand.
TTGACACACAGTGGGATGGCATACAGCCATCATGGTTTACTGACAGACAGACATGTGTGTGTGTTGTTGCCTACATGATGGCAATTTGGCAAACTATTTGGGCATGTCATCTGAACATAGGTGTCATTATTACTGCATGTATGAGATGTACGCAGCAGGATATGTATTTGAGCAGTGGATACAGGAGGTCCACCTGCATATTTCCTATGTGTTGTAGCAATTGTCAGTGGGTTAACATACACAATCTGGTCACCAAAAAAACAGGGACAGGGGTCAATGTTGGCAATATGGGTGAGTCACTGGTATTATTACGAGCTTGGCATGAGGTCGACCCATGCTGGTAGCACACACATCTATTTCTGTGTGTGTAAACGGACAGAGAGTTAACACACGAAAGTGAGTGAGATTACGGACAACATAGAGATAGCCTACAACACCTCCATGATGCCTATACATGTGAGACATCTGTACATTGTGATAGACAGCAGTCACTCAGTGTGTGATGTTGTGGGGTCTGACAGCTGGGGGCATGAAGGTGCAGTGTCTGATACACAGCTTGACCATGACATATGTTGGCTTCTCTTGTGTCTCCAAATGCACAGGACATACTTTGTACGGATACTGATTTTGAGATGCATTGCCATGTGACTCTACCTCCTGGAAGATGCAGTGATTTTGGGTAGGTCAATCTACATAGACATTGTGTGTGGCTGTGGTCATGTGAATATATGTCTTCTGAGATTTCTCATATTGGGCAGATGCTTGTATTTCATATTTTCAAAACCTGTGCCTCACTAACCCATCTCTCTCTGTGTTCAATCATATCCCCATGTGCTTGTGTTCAGCATGTCCTCTGGCACTGTCTCAATGCGACATGTACAACATACATGCATGTGTGTGTAGGTTGTGGTTTGGTGTAGTTTACCACCACTTTCAACGTCCCCAAAAATGTACTATCAGACAACAAAACGCTATCATAACATGTTTCCTGTGTATTTATATCTACAGACATCCACATGTGCACATACAGGCCATGTGTTAGAGATGGGACGCTGAACTTTACATACTGTGTGTGTGGCTGGTTTTATAGGTTGCATGTGTGATGATGGATTGATCAGACATAGTACATTTTCTTCTGCTGTGAGGGGTCTGTGCACCTTCACATAATTGCCAGCAGTCATAACTCATACATAGGGGGGTTTGCCCTGTGACCATTATCTGCATGTGTTGTGTGCTGTGCTAGACATGTGTCTGTTGTTTACAGTAAGCACTGGTGTGCAACTTTGGTGCCTTTCAGATATGAACATGATGGTGACATGTTTCAACAGTGGTTTGACCTTGTGATTCTACTTACGCCTTTTGATGACATTGTGTCCCCTTTCATTGTGATGTAAGCTGGCTGTTTCAAGGGCTCAAGGGCTTGATGACATACACCTGTTGCAAACACACGGTGGGTTTTCACCTTTGTGATTTTGATTTGTGCAGTTGTATCTAACTGGTGATGATCTCATGTGTGCCTCCTGTGTATGTTAGATTTCCTTTATGCTCACATTAACAGATGCATATTGTGTGTAGCTATGAGACACTTGTGTGACATGAGCATGGACATGACCATATCCATGTGCCACCCGTGTCTATGGTTACCATTACTTATGTTGGCCACAACGTTTGTTTTAGTATTGATATCAGGTCATGTTTGCCTATGTATCCCTTTATTAAGAATTTAGTATGGTGTGACGGTCTGACATTTGTGTTGATTTTGAAATGTGTCAAACAATAACATACTTATCCTCTCCTGACACAGCACAGAGGACATACCAGACACATCTCTTACAGAGCAATCTGTTGTCACCAACAAACCACCTGATGGATGACAGAGCACCATGCAACTCTTTACCACAACATTTCCCCAGTGGATGTTTGAGCTATGAGAGTGGATCACATGACTGCGAAGGACAGTATTACTCTTTACCTGCTGATTTCCCCATGACAGAGGTGTCGAACGCAATGTTGATGCTATGGCTGGGTAGTGAGTGATGCTCAATGTAGTGGACACACATATACTTTGAAGGAATGTGCCATATTGCACACTGACACGTGACTATGCATGGCCAGAGTTGATATTAAACTGTTAACGTAACCTGATGAATTGCAGATACTATATTGACTTTGGACACTGATCCGCCCTTGTGCAGCAGCAACTGACATGGACAGTGTAGGTGCTACATTCAGACACAGTTGAGCTTTACAGGACTTTGTCCCAAGGGTGTGTCATAGCACCCACGATATGATGCTGGTTTCCTTACAACACCCATGTTTTTGGCATGTGACTGATGATGGGCCACTCCTCTTGTCAACATCTACCTGCTTTCCACCTGCACATGATACCGCCTTTACCTCCACAATGCTTTCCGAGCACACCGACATCTTGGACTGATGTTGTCATTGACCTAAGGGTTGTGAAGGGCATGTGTGTCATCACTGTATCATGTTCCAATGTGACTGTTGCTTGTGCATATGACTGACTGTTTGTGAGACACAGCATGTGGGGCTATGACTTATGTGTGGTTCACTGTAATATGTTTTTACAAAATGTCCTTCTTTCACATGCTACATCTTGTGTTTGTTTACTGTGCATACATGACAGTGTGCATATATGTACAGACCTTCCATTTGCCATTTACACGGGCCAGATTATGCCATGTGTTAGGGACACTCACATTGCCACATTATGTTTGTAGTGTGGCAGTGTGTGTGACCATTCTACTTCTTCACTTGTGCATTCCATGTATCATGCTATATGTGACAACACAGTGTCTACCAAAATGAAAGGGCAGGGTGACCTCCTTGATGGTGTTCTATGTGCATTGTTCTGCAGGATGTTTATTTCGGATTATTTCTGTGTTCATGTGGCTGTGCTACCTGTTACCATATGCTAATTGTGATGTTTATGATTGGTTTTGTCCACATTCTGACTGGTTTTTTTCGTAGATCAGGCATTATGATGAGAGCTTACTCATTACTTGTATTGCATGTTTAGTGACATGTAAAACATTTGCCAATATAGGTTTGGATGAGTGTCTGACTCCTGTGTGGTCAGATGTGTATGGTTTGAGGGACAGATGAGGTGTGTTGGGTCCGCAGCATGCAGTGTCTACTCTGTACCTGCACTCATATGTTGTTAACACTTTTGCGACAAACAACAACAGGTGTGGGCAGGGGGGCTGCTGCCGGGTGCTCAGCATGCACCTGATGCACATTATATCTTGAGCCTTTAATGTGTGGTCAACAAAGTAACCTTACTGTAGGAGGTGGATTTGTGAGCTGCTAAGGGTGTTTCCCACTTTCACAGGGGATACGGTCAGCCTTCATATTATGATGCCACTGTCTACACTGTTTGTGATGTGTTAAGAAAATAAATATATGTATTTGACAGACATTTTCTCCGTCTGATGATTGATCATGGTGACAGACCTGGACTGCAATGTGTGCCTTTGTATCAGTCCTGACTCCTTGTGACCCACAGAGTACATTGTTCTCTTGTCAATGTCACTGTATGTAGATGATGTGGTATATTTTGTCACACCTCCTCCGCCCCAGCCTTGACTGCTGGTATGGTTGGGCTTTTTATGAGGGTGGTAGTTGTGCCTTGCTTCTGTATATAAACCACGCAGATGCACTTTCTTTCTTTTAGGGTTTTATTCCCCGTCCCTTGAGGTTTCTTCTTATAACAAGAGAAATTAACAGCCTAATTTGGCTTATAACATAAAGTAACTGGATAACACAAATAGCTTCCTTCAGCATATAACGTCAAACAAAAGTAAATAACAAACAGCCTACTTTGTCTGTTTGGCTGGAGAGAGAGAGAGAGAGATGTAGCCTTTGCCACTTGAATATGGGAATTAAGGTTACACAAACCTTTACCTTAATGAGTATTCAGGTTCTTTTGTAGTAAGGGAACATTCCATCAATTCTGTATCTGCTAATGCTCCTGATTCTTCATATTCCATCAATTCCTGTCCGTTGGAATCTGCATTACCCCCTTCTAATGTGGAATAAAAGTATGGCAGATTTGCCCCGTCAGTTAGGAAGTTCCTCTTCCTCAGTGTAGCACTGCCTCTCTGGGGAATGTCACAAAACTCTGTATGCTGTCTTCTAGAGCCCTGCCCCCGCTGGTATCTCAGTGGATAGCTCAGGTCTCTGTATGGCTTGCTAGCTGAGTAATTGTGATACACTCCCTGCCGGGTCTGCCTCAGCTCTCCAGGCTCAGCTGTGCCCGATTGCAAACTGTGTAACGGTGATTCCCTTGGAGCTAGGCGTTCACCGTAATAAGGGATTTCTTCTGCTTCTCTGGGTAGGTGAAACTCCCTTCTTTTAAGACTTTTATTAACAGGAGAAAAGTTACTATCAGCCTCTGAATATCCAGGCTTTTTAAGGGTATTTTTATGCCTCCAAGACTCTTCCCTTTTAGATGGCAAATAGCCCTTGTATCCCTTCTTTTCCCCAGTACCTGCTGTTGCAGCCTTCTTATATTTCACTTGCCTTTTCTCAGAACCACACAGGTCTCTGGACTCTTTCCACAATTCCTCTCTCCAGGATTGCCTACTCGGCTCCTCTCTCCAAAATTGCTTCCTTCTCAAAGGTTCCCCCTCTCTGAATGTTTGGTAGTCCGTTTTATCTATGTGTTTTCTGACTCCACCTTTCCTCAGCTGTGCTCCATTAGGTGAAGCAGAGTCCCGTGCTTTACTCCCTGGGTGTGTCTCTCTGGGCTCTGGGCACGTGTGCTTTTGTTGTCCCTGGCAACCATCAAGCATTCTTCCATTCATCCTGTCACTTTTTCCTTGATCATTCACACTGCCGTGCATTTTCTCATGCTGCCCTAGGTCCACCCTGTGACAATTTTCAACGTAAATGGGGGGTTCCCAGACTTGCCCTATGACACATGGAGTGCTAATGGTACTTTATCACTGGTTGTTTGGGGGCAAAGCCACTTTTCTATTCCCCATGTTACTTCTAGACTATTTGATCATACTGTCCCTTTTTGGGGTCCTTTACTGGTCATGTACATGGTGCACATGTGCTCACATCCTTGCACAGTGCCAGCTGTGTATGTGGCAGCCATATGGCACATCACTGTGAATGAATGGTTGACATACACACACACCCTTTGGGGTATTTGTGTTACAGTGTGCTCATTTTGCAGTTTGTGGGATTGTGTACAGTAATGTGTTTGAACTCTGTAGTTTGGGGTTTATCTTCCGCTTGTTTGGTTCTTTGGCACACTGGCTTAAATGCACCATTAGGTACCAACAGGTTCCTCACCTCTACACACACCCTTCCCTCTTTGCACTGTACAACAGGGTGCATCCTGTGTGCTTCATCCCCTTAACATATTCGTTGTTACATAGGTCTCTTACTTTATGGTTTAAACATGCCAATGCACGTAGTGATTTTGTTTGGCTGTGATTATGGTGGTGTGTGTGGTGCACCTGATTGCATGTTGATCTTTATCACGCCACAATCATCATTAGTCACCTGATCCACAGAGCGTCATGGGATGCCATGGTTTTCCTTTGTTATGGATTTTACATGCTGTATTCACTACAAAACATTCCCTTGTGTTGGTGCAGTTGTCCCCGATGCCACATACAGAGTGGACATAAATATGAACATGGCAGATGTGCATGTGCATTTGCTCATTATTTATTTTGGTGGTTTGCTTGTTCTGACACCCAGCAGGCGTTTGGGGTACTGATATGCAGTGTTTTTGTATGCAGCTTTTGCTAATGTGCTCAAATTGGCGGTTTGGCCTACCGTTTTAGGCATGGCCATTTGTGGTGGGGGTAATCGGTGTGCTCCCTGTCTGCTGTCTTGGATTTGTATGCTTGTCCTGCATTGGTGCGTTTCATTTGTCTGTGTGTCATATCTGTGGTGATATGTGGTATGACCACATAGTACCCTCATCTGAGTTGTGATACATCCTTGTGTCCATCCTCTGTCTGACAGCTGTGCGCCATCTTACCCAGATGTGCATGCTGCTTCCCCACATCGTGAACTCCATCATATTCATGCATTGCAGCTCACCCTGCTTGCCTCCCCTGTGTGTGCTCAGCCTAGCACCTGTACTCCACAGTCATCCTGATATTTCAGTTATCCTGCCATTGCAGCCACCTCTGCTGGCCACATCTTCCCATCCTCTGTCACACACAGTCATTACAGCATGGCACATTTCCATCACTCTGTGCATGGATCTCGTTGGCCACAACATGTTTGTCCATTTTTATGGCTGTCACATGGACTGAAGCTGATATCTGCATTCCATCAACTTATCTACGTCGTTCTTTTAGTTTAATATTGTCTATGTTCTCTGCTCTGTGCAGTGTTCATGTTACATGTGTGTTGGCACATACGTCTTTTAACATTCAAATTGTGCAATGTTGCTGTTGTTGCCTAACATTGCTGATTTCACCTATACATCCTTAGGGCATCTTCTGCCACACCTTGGATTCACACAGCTTATGGGGTGCCTACGATAGTGCCTTGGGAGTTGGCAGACTTTAAACATGGCCTCAGGTAGATATTAATGGTTTGCTTTGCTAACGGGATATGTAGAGGATGTTCCATCTGATGCACCGTAATCTGGCCAATAATATATGGCACAAGGGTGTAGTTCTCTTTAGATGGACGCACGGATTTCTGTACACTTTCACACAGACATGGAACATAACTCAGCTAACCTGCTGTCCAGAAAATAGTAAACCATGACCCCTGCAACATCATTGACTGTCTTCAACAGTTGTGAGCATACATTACATAGGGGTATGTTGTTTTTCACCATACCTTGTATGTAATGGGCCTATGCTAGTTTTGGGATTTCAATATGCAAAGGGAATAGGGCATTTTCCCCGATAATAGTGACTCTGATCCCCTGTTCATATCTGTCCCTGGGGCCTGTTTGCAGCACCTCCTAGCTAAATCAGTAATGGCAGATGCAGGTCTGCCATTGATGATTTAGCAAGGAGGGGGGGAGGGGCTGCAGACAGACCCAGGCGACTGCTTACAATGACATTCACTCGGCACCCCTGTTAATATCAGTCACCAGGGGCTGGCTACAGCCCCTCACTACTAAAACAAGGAAGTCAGACCAGGGTCAGCACACCTACTTACCATTTCCATACATCACAATGCACAGTGCTGCCATCAGAAACAGTGCTGTGACCTTTACCTGCCTCATAGGGCACCCTACATGGCGCCCCATCGGCCACGCTTTCAACAACATTGTACAGTGCCATGGCGGACAATCCATTTACAAATGTGTCATTTGAGGTAACCTCAGGGGCATGTTATGTTACAGTGCTGTGACAGTACATGTGCTTGAATAAGTTATTGCACAGATATACGAGATGTGCCTCCTAATGCAATATTAACCCTACCAGGTACGCACTCAGCAAGCCATGTTCATTTGCCATTGTTGGGGATTGCACCCCTAACCATTGCGATGTGATTCTGTTTCTGGGCTTGCACATCAGCGCACCACCATATGGCTTACCAACATTATTATGCTTCCAAACTATTAGCACACACCCTTATGCCCAGCAGCGCAATGCCTTATGCCACACATACTTTGTAAAAGAACACCACAGCCAGTTTCCTTCAGTGTGCACTGTGGGGTATCGAACCCATGCTCCCTGCACCTTTGGTCAGTGTTCTAACCATTGTGCTGTGGCTCATCTCTTCTGCTTTCATATCACTGTGCCACTTATACCTCCCGGGATTCACAGGCCTCCAAACACATTCGCGCGCCGCTTTAGGCCCAGCAGCGCAACGCCTTAGGCCGCCCATACTTGGTGTACCTTCTAAAATAATGCCACAGCCAGCTTCCTTCGGTGAGCACTGTGGGGGATCGAACCCATGCTCCCTGCACCTTTGGGCAGTGTTCTAACCATTGTGCTGTGGCTCATCTCTTCTGCTTTCATATCACTGTGCCACTTATACCTCCCGGGATTCACAGGCCTCCAAACACATTCGCGCGCCGCTTTAGGCCCAGCAGCGCAACGCCTTAGGCCGCCCATACTTGGTGTACCTTCTAAAATAACTCCACAGCCAGCTTCCTTCGGTGAGCACTGTGGGGGATCGAACCCATGCTCCCTGCACCTTTGGGCAGTGTTCTAACCATTGTGCTGTGGCTCATCTCTTCTGCTTTCATATCACTGTGCCACTTATACCTCCCGGGATTCACAGGCCTCCAAACACATTCGCGCGCCGCTTTAGGCCCAGCAGCGCAACGCCTTAGGCCGCCCATACTTGGTGTACCTTCTAAAATAACACCACAGCCAGCTTCCTTTGCTGAGCACTGGGGGGGATTGAACCCATGCTCCTTGCACCTTTGGTCAGTGTTTTTACCATTGTGCTGTGGCTCATTTCTTCTGCTTTCATATCAATGTGCCACTTATACCTTCCGGGATTCACAGGCCTCCAAAAACAATCGCGCGCCGCTTTAGGCCCAGCAGCGCTCCGCCTTCCGCCACCCATTATTTATCTGCCTCCAAAAATTACGCCTCAGACAGCTATCTTCATTGTGCACTGTGGGGGATTGAAACACTGAACCCTACACCAGTGGTTAGTGGGCTAAACATTGTGCTGTAGCTTTGCTCTCATGATTGCACATCAGCATGCCACTTATTCCTCCCGTGCAGCCACTTCATGTGCTAATGTGCAGGGCGCATATGGGCGGCCCGCACCTTACCGCATATGCAAATCACGCATTTCCTTCTTCAGCGCGAAACGCCCACTCCTTATATGGCACCCGCACTCTACCGCGGCCCGCACTTTACCGGGATCTTAGTAAACATCCCCCAAAGAGTGTGTGTGTGTGTGTATATATATATATTTTTTTTTCAAAGTCATCCTGCTGGACCATTCCAGATGGGTGGATTGGGACCTCCTGCCAGCGGGTGTTGGGGATGGAGGGGGGCTGCCGGGGGCTTGGTTGGTTGGGCAAGTGAGGTTGAGGAGTTTCAAGTAGAAAAATATAGGGATTAAAGACAGAATAATTATTAGCATAGGATAGAGTGAGTGTGAGTAGGTGTGAGACTGAGTGGGCATGTATAGTGGTTAGGCTGAGGATTGATTGGAACATTGTGGTAACCAGTGAGTATTGGGAAACGCGTATTTGGGGGTTGTGAATGGTATGTTGGGAAGTGTTTGCCTGAGGAAATTTTTTTTGTCCCAGTGCAAGCTTGCCCATATTTTTTTTGGTCCCTGTTGGATTTTTTTTTATAAAATTAAGAGGGAAAGGTAGGGTGTTGGTAGGAAGTTCTATTCAACATTGAACAAAGAGGTCAACCAGGCTGAAATATGAAGACCCAGTCCCGAGTTCCTGCTGAGATGCAGATGACTGCCAAGAAGGAAGATTCTGTACGGGCCCCAGTGCAATTTTTGCTCCCTCCTTGGATTTGATATGTTTTTGGCAACTTTTCTGTTCCACTTCCTGTGACTGGAAACTTAATAAAACAAAGTTTTGGACTCTAATGTTGTATATGCTGTTGATATTTTTTAGCTCTGTCGATATTTTTCCCTCTGGATTTGCTAGTGAGTCATATGTTCTGCTGCTTACTCTGTGCTAGACTAGTGTACTTGTCTGTTGTTATTAAAGGTGCTATGTGGCATGCTGTTGGAGTTGACAGATAGATATCTTGATGTTAAAAAAACTTCCTGCGTTTTCCTTAGTGTAACCCAGAGGAAAAGAATTATATAAATAAATAAATTAAAGTTAAAAAAAAAAGCTACCAGGTGTCAGAGGGGCTGCCAATGACTGTCGAGCAGCTCTTCACTTTTTTCTGGGGCTGCGGGGCAGCTGAAGCAGCGTTTGTTGGGTTGTTTGGGGGTTTTTTTGTTAAAACAAGAGAGACATCAGAGGTTGTGCAGGGCTGTGGGTAGAGTCCTCTGGTGGGCCAGATTCCATGGCAGTCATTGGTCCTGTTCTGTCGGTTCCACTGCTGCAGGGGGGAGTCTGGAGGCTGGATCGGGTGCAGCCACTGTCTGCGGCTGTCCCCAATCTCAGAGAAGAGACTGGTGGTGGATCATCACGGCTGCTCCCGTTGGAGGCTGTGGTGCTTGTGGCTGCTCCCGGGTGCAGGGGCTCCGCAGAGATCACGGTGTCGGCATCCAGGAGGCTACAGAGCCGTGCAGAGGGGGACAGGAGCAGAGGAATTTGGGCTGGATTGGCCAGAAATGGATCTGGGAGGCAGTCAGGAGGTCGTGGGGCTTCGTGGGAGGCAGCCAGAGGGAACATTGGGCAGCTGGGGCTGTACCGGGGTGAGGGAGGGGGGTAGGCCTGGAGGGATTTGGGCCTGGAAAAGAATTGGAAGCCCAGGGACTGTGATGGGGCAGGAGAGCTGGATTTTGGGCTGGTTTGCCCAGAAAGAGGCGGGGCGCTTCAGCACCATTTGTGGGAGTTGGAGGCAGGAACACCTGGTGTTCCAGCAAGTGGCAGAGAAATATTGAGGTCTGGTTTAGGCCTAATTAGAAAGAGATGGGGATGGCCTTAAAGGTTCTGGGGCACTTTATTCGACCGCAATTAGCTGTGACAATTGGGGGGTTATTAAAGGCATTGGGGCATCGAGGGTTGCCCAGAAAACATGTCAAGGCTGGTGAGCCCCAAAAGGTTAATTTTTAATGGTTTTAGAGGGCCATTTTTGCCTCAGGTTTGATTAAAAACAATAACAGGTTGGGAGGCTCTGAGAAGCCTATCTTGATGATAAAATTAAAGATTTCATCCTAGGGAGTACCCGAATGTAGGACTTGGTTGGTTGTAAAGGACTTGGTTGTAAAGGACTTTCCCTAGAGGGAGGAGCTGCCTAGTGGTTGGGGCAAGCAACCTTGGGACAAAGGGCTAGGGGTTTGAATCCCACCAGAGGACAACAACCTTGGGCCAGAAGCCCTGGGGTTTCTAGTCCTACAGGTACACCTTGGGCAAGTCACTTAAACCTCCTTTGCCTCTGTTACAAAAAAACAGAGATTTCTTCAGGGACAAGGGAAAAATACATATACAATACCTGCATGTACACCACTTTGACTGGTAGAAAAGCAGTATATAAACCTAGCTAAATAAATAAATAGAGAGTCTTTAGTGATCTCTGCTATAGGTAAGAAGGAGTTTAGTAAGGCAGATATGTAAAAACTTTAATTAGTGTCTTTAGATTTAAAGCTATAGTATAGAAAATAGCTAAAAACTGTGTTTAGGGTTGTTAGCACTGTTCCCTCTAAGCTGTGCTTGTGTGCGCGCGCACACACCTCGCCGAGCGAGCGCACATACTTTAGAACAGAGTGCACAAAAATTACGGCTCTGATTCTGATAGAAAACAACACAGACGTCTTAAAATTTAAAAGTTATGATTGTAATTACTAGAAATTTCCTGCTTCATTTAGTAATAGTCTATTTTCATTTAATTTGATTAAAATCAGGGTGGTGTACATACTGTATTCTGATGTGTAGTCAAATTTTAAAGTATATAACTCCGAGTGTCGTTATGTGGCGCACAAAAATTTAACCTTCCTTCAAAAGCTGCACACAGCTGATATTTTATGCACACACAGCCTACAGAAAATTAAGAGGGAACATTGGTTGTTAGGGCAGAAATTTCTATTAATTTAAAGGCTAAATCTTAATTTGGAGAGTATCTGGGATTATTTGGGCACAGCTGCAGTGGAAGAACACTCTCTCAGCTGAGTATAGAATGTTGGTGCCAGGCAGAGAAACGACAGTTGGGGCTGACAAGATGATTGATGTACTGTAGATGTGTGTGAGTTGGTGGGTGTCTGTGAGGTGAAAAAAAGTGATTGGATTGTACTGAAAAAGTATAGGTTTCCTTGGAAAAAGCATTAGAAAGTGTTTGGTATCTAATTTAAGCTGAAGATAAAAGCTGTGTAGGGGTTTTGAGGTGTTTAAGCTTCTGACAAGGTGCTGTGAGAAGAAGGCACTGACCCTGTACATGTGAGAAGCTTATTTAATTTCAGACTTTGAAGCTATTTAATAGAAAGTCTGTGAGAGAACTGGGATAGAATGAGAGAGTGACTGTGAGCAGGGGAGACCCAAGGGTTTCTGCCACCCTAGGCAGAAGCTCTGGAGGGCTGCTCCCCTCCCCCCATGTGCCACCCTCCCTCCTTCCCTGTGCTGAGCCATGCTGCTATAGATTCTGGTAGCAGGGTCAGGGGCTGCTTGGCGGCAGCTGCAGGCCATGGCTTCAGCACACATGGCCTGTTCCTTCTGACCCCTCTGATACAACTTTAGAATCAGCGACAGCAGGAGGTGCCGGCATGGTGGCACGGCATGGCTCAGCATGAGAGGGCAGCAGGCCATATGTGCCTTGCCACCCACGGAGGTCTGTCACTCTAGGCATCTACCTAGATTTGCCTAGTGGACAGGCCGGCCCTGAGAGGTTTTATTCAGAAACCCTGGTGAAATACCTTTGTCTCCCCTTCAGGGAGAATTTTCTGAAGCATTTGTTTAAAAAACCTGAAGTTACTGCAGGATCTGAGAAAATCTGAGAGCTGTTGTTTTTTGTTGTTGTTGTTGTTGTTAAAAGCTCTTAGATGTGTTGCTGTATGAAAGCCGGAAAGTGAGAATAATTTTAAGAATCTTTAAAGAGACTGGGATTCCTCAGCTGTGAAGTGAAAGTGTGGCTGATTTTAAAAGACAGGTTTTGCTGTCAGTGAAGGCTGGTTCTGTGCGCTGTGCTGGCTGCAACATAGAATCTTGGCACAGTGACAGTTTCTGTGAATAAAAACAGAAACTGGATTCAAGAATTTAACCTGAGATTTTTGCTATTTTAAAAGCTGCAGCCTTTTGACACTAAAAGCTTAAAGTTGACTGTGAGGGTGTGGTGATTTTATCTTGGTGTGGGTAATGCATGCTACTATCCAGGGAATTAATGTTTTGGTGCATATGTATAGGAGTGTCTGAGGAAAAAGGGATATTAGTTAGGGATAATTTATTTATTTCTTTTTTTATACTGTGCTCTTTAGAATCAGTGTGGTTTATATGTACACTAACAGGTACTTTTTTATTCCCTTGTCCCTGAAGGGCTCACAATCTAAGTTTACTTGAGGCAATGGAGGGCTAAGTTGCTTGCCCAAGGCCACAAGGAGTGGCCATGGGACTAGAGACCCCAGTCCCTCCAGCCTGAGGTTGCTTGTCCCCATGTGGGAATTGAACCTCTGGCCTTCGGTAACCTGTCCCAACCACTGAGCCACTCCTCCCTAATTATCCTTTATTTTATATTAGATTAGGTCAGTCCACAAGAAGAGAAAATTCTCAGCCTGAACGTTTTACCTAAAGAGACTAAGAACAGCCTCAACAGATAGTTTTATTTTCCCAAGTTCTGAAAGTCAAGCAATAGGAGATCATCACTAGACCCAAGAGGATCCTGCAACAGAGCCTGAGGAGAAGGACCTGAAATTCCTGCTGAACAGCTAGACTACAGGCCCCTTTGCAAGAGAGGGCTGGGAAGAGGTATTCAGTACACCATACACATATTTAAAAATATATATATTTGAGCTCAAATAACTAAAAAAACACAGAATTAAACTTACCCAAAGGACAATAAAAAGATTCCTTAGCAGGAAAAACTTTAAACTTGAAAAACGTTTAAGGTTAACTAAAAGAATATTCATACTTATCTGAGCACTCCTTTTTGGTGTAAGCTGTAACAGAAGGACAGAATTTTAAGGAAAGAAATTGTGATCTGAGTTTACATGAAATTGTTCTGTGATATGCTATGTAATATTAATTACTTATCAGATAGTATGCCATCCATGAAGATGTAGAGCATTGCTGAAAAATAAGGAACATCTGTGGTTATAAATTGTAAATTTCCTTATATTTGTGCAATAGTGTTTTGAACACCTTCTTATATACAATTATTTTAAGTAGTTTTTACCAAATGCTGAGTGCACTCAGGTTTTAAAGAAAATTTCAGGAGGAGTGGCCTAGTGGTTGGGGTAAGGTACCACAGGCCAGAAAGCCAGTGGTTCAAATCCCACTAGAGGACAGCAACCTTGGGCCAGAAAGACTGGGGCTTCTAATCCCACAGGTGCTCCTTGTGATCTTGGGCAAGCCACTTAACCCTCCATTGCCCATGTTCCCTATTAGTGTATGTGTCTCACATCCGTTTGTGTTAAATGAAAACACAAATGGATATGAGACAGTGAAAAGCAGGATATAAATGCAGATAAACTAATTTTTAGAGAACGTAGGCTCCTGGCTTATAAACCTAATAATTTCAACAAAGAGCAGTTACTTGCTACTCAAGCAACTTTAAATACTTTATTACAACAAATAGCTAAAAAATCTCTGTTATATTATAAACATCATTTATATCAATATGGGGATAAGTCGGGGAAACTTTTAGCTCGTTGTTTGGCACGAAGTAAGGGATCTAGATTTGTCCCACTTTTGAAAGATAAAGGTGGAGTAATATGTAAAAATAGTGAGGATATAGGGAGAATTTTTGTAAATTATTATACAAAGTTATATAGGGGAAAAGATGTTTCCAATGAAAATATTAAAAATTTTTTAGAAAAAATACATTTACCGCATCTTACAAAGGTTCAGCAAATGCAATTGGAAGCGCCCATAACAGCAGATGAAATACAAAGTAAAATTGATAATGCCACTAGATTTAAAGCTCCAGGATTAGATGGTCTTAGAGCAGAATATTATAAATTGCTGCAAATTCAGATTACACCAGTGTTAGTAACTTTATTTAATAGATGGATGAATGAGGGTTTTTAAATATAATAATAATCTTGCTCACATTGTGGTTCTGCCTAAACCTGGTAAAGATGTAACTGAGGTTGAGTCATATCGACCAATTTCGTTAATAAATTATGATCTAAAATTGTTTGCGAAGATTTTAGCAGATCGGTTGGCAGGTTATCTGCCTATTTTATTACATGATTGTCAGACTGGATTTGTGAGAGAACGGTACCCTTCAAAGAATGTAAGAAAAATATTAGGAGCATTGAGCTGGGTTAGAAAAATGGCTGTCCCATCTTTATTGGTAAGTTTTGATGCAGAAAAAGCTTTTGACAGAGTAGAATGGAAATATATATTTGAAATTTTAAAAACCTATGGCATAGGTGAAGGATTTATAAAGGGAATAAGTGCTTTGTATCATAAACCAAATGCAGTAATAGGAGTTAATGAACAGATTACAAATAATTTTTATATTACACGTGGAACTAGACAGGGTTGTCCTTTATCACCATTGTTGTTTGTGCTTTCTTTGGATCCTTTATTGAGATTGATTTATGCTTGTGATGAAATACAAGGAGTGAAAGTTGGGACATGCATATTCAAGATTTCTGCTTTTGCAGATGATTTATTAGTCATGTTGTTAAATCCTTGTGAATCTTTAAAAAGACTTCTAGATATGATTAGACGATTTGGGGAAATTGCTGGTTTAAGATTGAATATGACTAAATCAGAAGCTTTGGATATTAATGGGGGGTTACAGAGAAAATGGGGTAATGAGTTTCCATTAAAATGGGCTACTAACAAATTTAAGTATTTAGGAATTTGGTTGCCCAAAAATCCGAGCCATTTGTATAGGCAAAATGTTAGGCCTTTGATGCAAGATATACAAAGTAAATTACAGGTTTGGACACCTTTGCCACTTTCATTAGGTGGTAGGATAGCTGCATATAAGATGATGATTTTTCCAAAAATTTTGTATATTTTACAATTAATTCCATTGCGACTTTTAAGACAGGATGTGCAGAAATTAGAGAGATTATTGCAGAGATTTTTTTGGAGAGGGAAACATCCAAGATTAAGAATTGATCGTTTGTATGGTTCATGGCAACAGGGTGGTATGGGGTTACCTTGTATAGAATTATATAATATGGGTTGTTTACTTCGTGACGTACGTGATTGGATAGGTGGTACTTCGGTTTATACTCCTTATGATTTTGAATCAGCATTAGTTGCTCCTTATTCCCTTCGGTCAATGTTACATGTATCGAGAGTGAAGTTTCCTAAAGTATTTAAAAGTAATATATTATGGCAGGGGGTTCGATGGAGTTGGCAGAGGCTTTGTGAAAAATTGGGTGTTTCAAGTGAAATTTCGGGTTATTTGCCACTGCAGGGTAATATTGATTTTCATCAAAGTACAAAGTCAATTTTAATTAAAGGTTGGGAGAAAAAGGGTCTTTTTCTGCTGTATCAAGTAATTAATGAAGAGGGTGTACTTAAACCATTTAGTGAATTAAAAAGAAGTTATGGTTTGTCTCAGGGGCATTTTTATGCATATCTACATTTAAAATATTATTTGATTTCCATAGCTGATAGGAGATTTGGTTTGAGATCAGAAAATTTTAGAAAATTGGAAGATTGGTTTGCGTTGAAGGACAAGGAGAGGATAACTGTAGCAGAATATAATAAGGCTTTATTTAATTTAGTTCATGTCAAGAATTTTGACCATTTGAGTTTGCATTGGGGAAAAGAATTAGGAATCAATCTTGAAAGGTTTGCCTGGGAAAAGGCTATTGGGTGTATTCCTAGACAAATAGTGGGGGCAAAATTACGTGAAATGCAATTTAAGATAATAGAACGTGCTTACATATCACCATATAGAGCATGGAGGGGGGGCTTTGCTCTATGTAGTGAATGCCCAAGGTGTAGAATGGAGAAGGCACATTTGGGGCATATGTTCTGGACTTGTATATGTGTGAAGAAATTTTGGATTAATATTCAAAAATTTCTAAGTGGTATATTGAGGCAATCTTTAATTTTGACTCCAGGGTTTGCAATTCTTGATGTTCCAGATTCTTTGGGGCTTTCATTATCAGGGAATAGACATTTAGTGAGGAAATGTCTGCTTGCTAAACAATGTATACTTCGGAATTGGAGAGATCCTAAAGGTCCAGAATTTTGGGAGTGGAGAAATGTATTACATCAATTGATTTTATGGGAAGGAGTATCTACTAGGAAACATGTGCGTAAAAGAGCTTATTTTTTAAATGTTTGGTCTCCTTATCTTGATGGGGTTTCAGCAAGGGCAAAGAATGATATTTTAACAATTTAAATTGGCTAAGTTAGGATTATATAAGGGTTAGGTTAGAATTGGTTTAGTAGGGAGGATGGGGATTGGAAGGGGAAAGTGCAAAGGGGTGTAGGTGAAGGAAGGAGAAGGGGAAATTATAATGTATTAATTGACTTCTTTTAAGGATTATTACTGAGTGGAAGGGGGGGTAAAGGTAAGGAATGGGAGTGTTTATGGGAGTATGGGATAGGGGTGGTGATAAATGGGGGGGGGGAATGGGATAAAGGTAAGGAATGGGAGGTAGTATGGGATTGGGGTAGTGGATAAAGGGGGGAAGGGGAGAAAAATAAAAAATGTTTAACATTGTTTAATATGTATGCTGTTTACATTGTTTCATTATGTATGCTTCTTAAGTTACCTCAAAGTGTATATTGTCTAAAATGTTTCAATATGTTAACTATTTACAATAAATAAAAAGATTAAATACTAAATATTTAATTTATTTGTTATAACTAATTAATAACTTTAAAGAAAAATTCAATATATTGATTTACTTTCACATCCAATTTAAAATACTCGTCCAAGTACACAAGACTCTCCATACTGGTATGCCACAATATCTCTCCTTGCTTGTCATACCACACACTCCCCATCGCTCACTACGTAATGTCCATATGAATCTTCCTTCCTCTCAGACACACCTGGAATCCATTCGCCATTACACCTTTTATTTCCTCGGTCCCTTCCTTTGGAACAATCTCCCTCCTCCCCTCCAGTTGAAATCACACATCTGTTTTCAATTGCTTTTGACCTCCCACCCAACTCTTCATAACTCCTGTCTCTCTCTACTTCTATCTACCTCTGCTGTGCATGTATGATGCTCTCTCGTTGATGTTTTGTCTTACTTTCCTGTCCACCATTGGGGTTCCTTTTTTTTCCGTTTTTATGTTTTTATTGGATTTTAATTGTAAATCTCTCTGATGTCCCCTCTAAGGGTGATATATCAAATGAAATTTACTGCTAAATTGCAAATCTTAATCTGTGACATCATGTTGAGTGGAGGCGTAGCCTAATGTTTAGAGTACTGGCTTGGTAACTAAGCAATCAGGCTTCAATTTCCACTGGCACTTCTTATGGCCTTGGGTGAGTCACTTAACCCTTCAATGTCTTGGAAGAAAGGCCTGGCAATCTACTTCCATTCACACTGTGCGGAAAACCCAGCCAGCACCGACTCAAAGGCACATTTTGAAAACTGTAACATCACATTGGCATTAGTTAATCATAGCAACATTAGATATTATTTTCCTCTTATTCTTCTGTTTACTTATTTGTGAGAGTAAGACATGGTTAGTGACTTTTTGTAAGCCTTCACCTGTATGAATCTTTGAATCTGAGATACACTTGGCCATTTGACTACATAGCACCATCTCCAGAGTAACTGTAGGATCAATGCGCTCCTCAGGGGGGAGGGGCTACATTTGCTTATTTCTGTTCTGTCGATACAAGGTCCAGTTGCCTCTTGGGTGCTGGTTGTCTCGCCTACAGTCAAGCCATGAATCAGAGCAAAAGGGACTGGCTTGACTTGTAAATATTTTATGTATGTTTTGATCATTTTTGTTCTACTTTTGTAATGCATTATTCTACCTATAACAGTTACTATATGATGGGTGATCAGACACAATGGACCTTTAAATACACACTGCCATGGTTTCATTTTTAGATGCAATTCTAAGACAAAAATACTGCACCAGCTTAGAAAATGTCATTCTGTTATTTGTTAATTATAAGGTTGAAGGAACTCAAAAGAATACATAATTTGTGGCAGAATGTATAGTCTTTTGTTATAGAAGTTATGTCTATATTAGCAAATTCACCATCCTCAGGCACTTTATAAGCAACTCACTGAGTTCATTTGTGTGCGTGGTTAGCATTGTTTTCAGTGATCTTCTTTCCAACACTGTACCAGAGGCCAAGACTCCTCTGCCTCTTTTAACAAGTTCCCTCTGTGCATCTAGTACTTAGTGGTCCACTGAGTTTTCCTTTTTTTTTTAAATCTCTGGTATTAGCTATTGAATGCTTTCTTGGAATCAGTTTACCACCAATATCACTGAAGCGTAAGAGGATATCGCTCTAAACAGGGTGTTATGAAAGCTTCAGTAGAGGAACAGATGCAAAATTAGCAACCTGTCCACTACCTTTCTGACACCAACCACACTTCTTTTTTGAAAGGCCGGGCATGCTTAAAATACATACATATTGCTCTTATGTGACACAAATCAGCATATCAGATGCTGTTTTGATGGGATGATAAAATGGTAATGTTTCAGGATGTCAGGTGTCAAAAAGTATTCACTGGGAACAGAATGTAATTTAAAAGCGTGTCTGAATGGGGGATAATAATTCTGTAAAAGACTGCCTATGTCAAACTTCTAAGAGGGAGGAGAGGGAGGAGTGGTTAGGACAAGGTACTTCAGGCCAGAGGGCTGGGGGTTCAAGTCCCCCCTGGGGACAGCAATCTCAGGCCGGAGGGACTGGGATTTCTAGTCCTGTAGGCACTCCTTGTGGTCTTGGGCAAGCCACTTAACCCTCCATTGCCCATGTTCCCTGTAAGTATTAGTGTATGTGTCTCATATCCCCTCATGTTAAATGTATCCCCCAATTGACCGCTTTGACCCGGTGAAAAGCAGGATATAAATACAGCTAAATAAATAAGAGGCCCATTTTATAAAAGCATCATAGGCATCTAAGTGACTTTATAAAATTGGAACCCCAGCAAAGCACAATTCCTTAAGCGCACAATTAAAGAGGCTGTGAAGAACGTATACGTCTGTGCATTGTATCCTGTGCATGGACACATGTATTTTATAAAATATACACATGCACATGCATCACGGGCAAACATAAATCAAATGTTCAAATCCTTCAAAAAGAAGAAAGACTAGGGGACATATAGTGAAGCTACAATGTATCATGTTTAAGACAAATTGGAGTACATATTTTTTCACTCAATGCATAACCAAACTTTGGAATGCATTTTCAGAGAATATAATAAAAGCTGTTAGTATAGCTGGGTTTAAAAAAGGTTTGGACAAGTTCCTGGAGGAAAAGTCCGTAAACCAAAAGTGGACCGAGGAAATCCACTGCTTCCTTAGCGTCCCTCTAGTCCAGTCCCGGAACCATAGAGTTGTCAACCTCCACCAGCAGCTTTGGAGACTGAAAGATTTCATCACTTTGATGTCACCGGTATAAGTAGACAGGAACCGCCCCCTTTCACCAGTACTTTCAGTCTCCAAGCAGCTTGGAGGTTCTGAGCCCGGGACTGGGCTCAGGGAGATCAAATAAGCAGAGCTTTGTTTGTTTGTTTGGGGTTGATTTTTTCCTCTCTTTTGATTTAGTCCTTTTTGATTTATTCTTAGGTGAAGATCTGCTGCTGCTGGAGGGGTCCCAGTTCTGCCTTTCCCTCTTGTTCTCTCTCTGTCCTTCCCTTCCCTCAGAAGGGTGCTTCTATTGGGGGGCCCCACTATTTAAACGTGCCGTGGGCTGAGAGCCTGAGTGCCTTACCTCCCTGCTCCCGAACCCGTGCCAGAAGGGTGAGGAGCAGGTTGAAGGAAGAGTGTGCAGCAGCAGAGGACATAATCTGGCAGGAGCTGTGAGCTGGCTCAGAGGCTGCAGCAGTCAGTGGGAGCTGAAGCTGGGTGAGAGCTGTGCTCCGGAGCTGTATTGATCTCTGCCCCCTCCTTCCCCCTTCTCCTCCAGATCGGGTAAGTGCTGCTGGAATTATTTTTTGGGGCAGTGCAGGAGTGATAATAGAGGTCCTAGAGAGGCTCCCAGGTGAAAAGGAAAGCTTGGGGCCTCGGCGCGTGCTGTCAAACAGCCCTTTTTTAAGCGGGAAAGCTGGCGGCGGCCATTTTGGAAGCAGCATTTCTTTTAAAAAGGCAGAATTTTCTCATTTAATTGGGCAGGCTAGGAGCTTCATTTTTGGATGGAACCTTCAGAATTCATCTAATTAGCCTATTGGGAGTAGATTACTAGCCTTAAAAAAAAAAAAAAAAAACGAAAAACAAACGGACAATAGCTTCAGTCACAGGACAGAGAGCCTGTTTTGTCTCTTCAGAGCTGTTTGTTGCTCCTAGATAATAGCATGCCACTTAAGAATCGCTGCTTGGTTTGTGGTGTGAAGCGCAGCGAGCTGCTGGACTCCGGGGTATGCCGGGGCTGCTCCCTGGAGCCAGTAGGTATGGAAAAGGCACTAGGGGGGCCAGCAGGAGATCAGCCAGCAGCCGCTTCAGTAGGAGAGGGGTCCCGGCCGTCCTCCCTCGGTCTTTCTGAGCCAACGGCGGGGCCGTCCGGGGCAGCTGATGTGTCTTCGGCTCCGGAGGGAAGTCTGGGAGGGGGTGTTGCGGGGATTCCCTCGGACTTCTTTTCTCTGATGCAGCAGGCGTTTGCCTTGCTACATCCTGTGTTGGGGGCACAGTCGGAAGCCCAGAGGAGTCAGAAACGGTCGGGGTCGGGAGATCTCCTGGTAGGGGAGATAGGCCCGGCAAAGAAACGTAGGGAGCTACGAGAGGACAGTCTATCAGGTGATGGGATAGATGAGCTCAGAGCGGATCTGGATCTGGAAATGGCCTCGGAGGAGGATTTAGAGGAAGGAGAGCTACCGGACGCGGAGCAGAGTAGAGTGGTCCGGGTGTTCCGGCGGGAAGAGTTGCCAGCGTTGATTGCTGAGACTCTAAAGACTTTAAACATGCCCTCGGTGACGCCTGCAGCTGAGGATGTGTTGGAGGATCCGTTGTTGCAGGCGGTCAGGACTTCTCAAAAGGTATTCCCAGTTCATAGAGTGTTTCAAAATATGATTCAGGAGGAATGGGACTCGCCGGAATCGGCGTTCCGAGGGACCAAGACTTTGGCCCGGTTATATCTGTTGTTGGAACAGGATAGGGAGATTTTTCGATCCCCAAAGGTGGATGCTACGGTGTCGGTGGTCACTAAGAAGACCACTATTCCGGTGGAGGGCGCCGCGGCGTTAAAAGATGTGCAGGATAGAAAGCTGGATACCTTGTTGAAACAGGTGTTTGATATGTGCGCTCTCTCTTTGCAAGCCTCCATTGCGGGAGCATGGGTGGCTAGAGCTGGCTTGCGGTGGTCCCAACATCTGTGGGGGGGACTTCCGGAAGAGCAGACCGATGATCTGGCACGGCTAGAATCCGGCACGGCTTACCTATCGGATATTCACTATGATTTGATTCGGGGGCTCACCAAGAGCATGGCTTCGGTGGTGGCGGCTCGCCGGTATCTGTGGCTCCGCAACTGGTCGGCGGACGGTTCTTCCAAGGCGCGGCTTAGTAAATTACCTTTTCGAGGCAAGCTTCTCTTTGGGGAGGATTTAGAGAAGTTGGTCAAGGACTTGGGGGAATCCAAAGGAGGTCGGCTCCCGGAGGATAGACTGAAGCAGGGCCGGGGGACGGTAGGCTCTAGGGGTTCCCCCAGGGACTCACGGAGATTCCGTTCCTTCCGGTTTTCCCAGCCTTCGCGGGGTAGGTATATGGCTCGAGGTCAGTCCTTTCGGGGTTTCCGGGGGCGGGCAGAGGATTTGGTTCCTTTCAGTCCGCCAACAGTAAAAAACCGCAATGAGATACGGCGGACCCAGAGGGGGGAGGTGCCCGTGGGAGGAAGGTAACGGGAGTTTTACCCTGTCTGGGTCTAATTAACTTCGGATCAGTGGGTGTTGGAGGTCATTCGGGAAGGTTATGCCCTAGAGCTCCATCGCCCCGTCTCCGACGCCTTTGTTCTCTCCCCGTGCCGAGCCCCAAAGACGTTCAGGGCGGTCACCAGCACGCTGCGGAGGCTGCAGCATTTAGGGGCGGTGGTGCCCGTTCCGGCGGCTCAGTGCGGCTCTGGTCGATACTCCATTTATTTTGTGGTCCCGAAAAAAGAGGGTACGTTTCGTCCCATATTGGATTTAAAGAGGGTGAATCGTTGTCTTCATGTGACCCATTTCCGGATGAAGTCCTTGCGTTCAGTCATTGTGGCGGTGCGAAAGGGAGAGTTTCTCACGTCTCTAGACCTGACGGAGGCATATTTGCATATTCCCATACACCGCGAGCATCAAATGTTTCTGCGGTTTGCTCTGCCGATGGGTCATTTTCAATTCCGAGCAATGCCCTTCGGCCTAGCGACGGCGCCTCGCACTTTCACCAAAGTTATGGTAGTGGTGGCGGCGGCGCTCCGCAAGGAAGGCATTCTCGTGCATCCTTACTTGGACGATTGGTTGATTCGAGCGAAGTCCCGGGAGGAGAGCATGGCGGCCACAGCGCGAGTGGTGCAATTGTTGGAAAGTCTCGGCTGGGTGGTCAACTTTGCGAAGAGCAAGCTAGCTCCCTCTCAAGCCCTCGAATATTTGGGGGCGCGTTTCGAGACCAGTCGAGGGATGGTGTTTCTCCCGGACAAGAGAGCACGGGAATTGCGGGAGCTCGTGCGGAGATTTCTGGGATGCGAAGCTCCGACAGCATGGCACTATTTGCAGTTGTTGGGGACGATGGCGGCCAGCATCGAGGTGGTTCAGTGGGCCAGAGCACATATGAGGCCGCTGCAGAGCTCTCTTCTAAGGCGATGGTTGCATCAGAGGGATGCGTTGTCTCGGAGGTTGGTGTGTCCTCCGGAAGTGCGACGGGAGCTCCTGTGGTGGTTGCGCCCCGGAAGTCTAGAGGGAGGAATGCCACTGGAGGCTCCCGTATGGAGGCTGTTGACGACGGATGCATGCCTCACAGGTTGGGGGGCACACTGCGAAGGAAGTTTTACCCAAGGACAGTGGTCAAGGGAAGAAAGTCAATGGTCCATAAATAGACTGGAGATGTGAGCGGTATTTCTGGCGCTGCAGAGTTTTCAGATAGACTTAGGTCAGAAGGCGGTTCGAGTGCTGTCCGACAATGCCACGACGGTAGCTTATATCAATCGCCAGGGCAGCACAGGGAGTGCGTCGCTGGAAGAGGAGGCGAGTCAACTCTTGGACTGGGCCGAGCGGAATCTGGCGGCGCTGTCGGCACAGCACGTGGCAGGAGTAGAGAATGTCGAGACCGATTTTCTGAGCCGCCGCAGAGTAGATCCGGGGGAGTGGAGTCTACACCCGGACGTGTTTGCGTTGATAGTGCGGCGCTGGGGGCTACCGGTAATGGATATGATGGCACGGTTCGGCTCCGCGCAGGTGGAGAGGTTCTTCAGCCGGAGGCGGGAACGCATGGCGGAAGGCCTCGATGCGTTGGCTCAGTGGTGGCCGCTGGAGGGTCTTCTCTACGTGTTTCCTCCTTGGGCTCTCATAGGCAAGGTGATCCAACGCATAGAGAAACACAGCGGTCTGGTGGTTCTCGTGGCGCCCGATTGGCCCAGAAGACCGTGGTATGCAGATCTGGTTGGGCTTCTGGTGGGCAGTCCGTGGTGGCTTCCTCTGCGGGAGGACCTCTTGCTACAGGGGCCGTTACGCATGCCGCAGGTGGGTCGATTCTCGCTTATGGCATGGCTCTTGAAAGGGCTCAGTTGACTGCCAAGGGGTACTCGGTGGCGGTAATTTCTACCTTATTGAAGGCGCGGCGCCGCTCTACTTCCTTGGCGTATGTTCGCGTGTGGCGAGTGTTTGAAGCGTGGTGTGAGAACCGTGGGTTTCAACCCTTGCGGGCTTCGGTGCCTCATATCTTGTCTTTTCTTCAGGATGGTGTGGAAAAGGGGTTGGCCGCGAGCACTTTGCGGGTGAAGCTGGCAGCCATAGCCTGTTTCAGGGGTAAGATTCGAGGTCAGCCGGTGGGTGCCCACGGCGATATTAGGCGTTTTCTTAGAGCGGTGTTACTGTTGAGGCCTCCAAGAAGAGATTCCGTTCCTTCTTGGGATCTGAATTTGGTTTTGGACGCACTACTGCAAGAACCATTCGAGCCTTTGGACAAGGCTTCCTTAAAAGACTTGACGTTGAAGACCCTTTTTCTTGTGGCTATTTGTTCGGCTCGGAGGATTTCGGAATTGCAGGCGTTGGCGTGTACGGAACCGTATTTGACTTTTTTCAGTCACAAGGTAGTTTTGCGCACGGTTCCGGCCTTTTTACTGAAAGTGGTTTCGGTGTTCCATGTCAACCAAGTAGTGTCGCTTCCGGTGTTCTCGGCGGAACAGAAAGAGTGCTCGGGGGGCCGTTTGCATCTCTTGGATGTTAGGAGAGTGCTTAAGAAATATCTCAGGAGAACGGCCTCTTTTAGAAAGTCAGACAGGCTGTTTATTGTTTTTGGGGGGCCTCGGAAAGGTGAGGCAGCGGCGAAATCTTCCATCTCGCGGTGGTTGAAAGAGGCTATTGCTTCGGCCTATCTGTTAAAGGGTAAGGTAGTTCCGGAAGGTCTTCGTGCGCATTCCACCAGGGCGCAGGCGGCGTCTTGGGCGGAATTCAGTTTGGTGCCGGTGGAGGAGATCTGTAGGGCAGCGACATGGTCCTCGCTCCATTCTTTTGCTCGGCACTATAGGCTGGATGTGCAGGCACGGGGGGATGGGCGTTTTGGCTCAGCGGTTCTTCAGGCTGGGCTAGTAGGTCCCTCCCGTTGATGTGTACTGCTCTGTCACGTCCTCTATGGTTCTGGGACTGGACTAGAGGGACGCTAAGGAAGAGTAAATTAGACTTACCTGCTAATTGTCGTTCCTTAAGGAACTCTAGTCCAGTCCCGGATCCCTCCCAGGGTCTTTAAGTTGTAGGCAGCCTGAAGATTTTTTAGAGCGGTCCAGACGGTCAGTGTAGTTGTTTAGCGTAGGAAGGGTGAGAAGAAGCGCAGGGAAGACAGGCAGAACCCTTCTTTACGCAGCAGTGTCTCTTGAGCTTGGTCGCGCAGTTGCGCCGAGCTTAGGGGTTGTAGGTTCACCCATTCTTTTTCTGGTAACAATGTTTGGGATTGTATGGGTGCGAGTAAATTTAGACTGTTGGCCGATTATGGCTGTTATTTCTTTATTCTACTTATTTGTTGCTCTGCTGAGTCTGCTTTGTCAATAGGTACTGGTGATAGGGGGCGGTTCCTGTCTACTTATACCGGTGACATCAAAGTGATGAAATCTTTCAGTCTCCAAAGCTGCTGGTGGAGGTTGACAACTCTATGGTTCCGGGACTGGACTAGAGTTCCTTAAGGAACGACAATTAGCAGGTAAGTCTAATTTACTCTTACCTCTGGGACAGGCAGCATGGAATCTGTCTACTTTTTGGGAACCTGCCATGTACTTGTGACCTAAATTGGCCATTTTTGGAAACAGGATACTAGGCTTGATGGACCTTTGGTCTAACCCAGTATGGCATATCTTATGTTCTTAAGTTCCTATGCACCTCCAGAAACACCTTCACACAGTAGGCGTATATGTAAATATAATCTTGTCAGCACTAATACTTGCATGCATATATTTAGCTGAACAATTTTATGAGTCATTTTCTACATGTAAAGCATGCTTTGCGTGCCAGAAATGCTTTTTTGAAATTATATCCTCTGGGAATAATTTCATAACTGGCCACATGAGTGAAATGTTGGTGCATACTTTTCATTTTGTGGACAAATGGATTTTCAAAGCAAATGTGCAAGCTTACTTTCAATTTAAAAAGTACTCCAGGAAAGGTATGCACACACATTTATAGCTGTTATTTGGTGCACATAGTTTATTTAGGGAAAATATATTCATATTTTTAAAAATTAAAATCTGTGTGCATAAAGCAAATCTTTTCCCATTGATGCCCCCAGAAACGTCGCTTGCTATGGGTAAACTAAAAGCTCATGCATGCTCTATACACACATTTTCAATTGCATATTGTTAAATGCCATTGCTGCAAGTAAAGGACTGCTCTACCTGTGAAAATGGTTTAAAAATGATCCTCTATAAGATGAGTAAATATGTCCCTTATTGTAAATGAAAATTTCAGTGGATTTGTCATTTTGGAAGAAATTACTAGGAAATGATTCCAGTTTCCTTACTTGAATCCCATGTTGCCACTTGTGCAAATGGTATTTTCTCAGTGATACAGTAGCATGGTAACATGGTGACATTGTAAATGACTGCAAGGGCCCAATATTCAAAGGCATTTACACGATTTACAGACCTGTAAACCGTGTCAATGCTGCTTACAGCAGAGGTATATTCAGCGGCACTAACACGGTTAGTGCTGTTGAATATCCCCGAGTAACACCGCTATACACCCTGATGCTAACCGTGCAGCACTGGGGCAAGTTGTGGATGTTCCGGGGCAGAGCGGAGGTGGCACCAGTCACTAACCGGGCAGCAATGCAATATTGCCACTGTCTGGTTATCTTCTGCGGTGTCTGTGGCTGTGCAGGGACCCCGGATATTGAATGCCGGGGCCGCATATGACCCCAGCATTGAGTATCCATGTTGAATGTTCAGCACCGGCAGCTAGCTTCTGTAATTTCACTAGCCGCCAGGGCTAAATATCAGGCTCAAAATGACCATCCTGTCTGTGCAGCAAGGTTTCATATAATGTTATATTTTCATAACATAGTAAATGACAGCACATAGAAACTTGTATGGCCCATCTAGTCTGCCCATTAAAGGGGGCTAAAGCTGTACCCAGGGCTAGTGCGACCATTAGGCGAACTAGGCGGTTGCCCACTGCGCTAATGGCCAGGGGGTGCTCACTGCCGCCCCCCCCCCATGACATGCAGTAACTGCAATCCATTTAAAAAGGCACCTTCTGTTCCAGCACCACAGTGCTGTTTGCACTTCCACACACCTCTGATTCCACTTCCTTTAACAGGAAGTGGAATCTGATGGGGGAGAAAGCGCGAACAGCATCACAAAGAAGGTAACTGTGGCATTGCACTGCCTTTTTAATTCATTGCTGTTGCTTCACATTCCAGAGAGGGGCACAATGGGCATGGAAATGATGGCAGGGGTGGCGCTGGGGGTGAGGGCGCCTCATACCCTTGCACTGGCCCTGGTTGTACCTGCTGCTCCATGCAGGTTATCCCTCTCTGTGCCTTTGTTTAAGACACTACCTGCTGCTTTGTGCACGTTGCTCCCCTCTATGCCTTTGCTATAAAGGAGTTCTCTGTGTCTGTCTCAAGCCTCTGTCACTGTTTTTGCCCTTACAATCTTCATTAGGAGTGCATTCCAGTCCTATATGACTCTTCCTGTGGGAAAAGTATTTCCAGACTTTGCTTTTGAGTTTACCTCCTTGCATCTTCATTGCATGTCCTTTAGTTCTGCAGCTTCCCTGTCTTTGAAAAAGTTTTGTTTGTTCAGTTTAACAGTGCCGTACCTAGCCCTGTGTGGAGCGATGCATCTGCAGAGGGTGCCAAAAAATAGGGATGCATTTAGGGCTGACCGCTGGCCTCAGCTCCCCCCCCCCCCCATGCTGCCTGCCCTTGCCCCACTGCCGCTTTTCCTGTTCCCTTGGTGGCATCGGCGGTGGTGGCAGCGCAGCATATCTCCAGTATAAAAAAAAACATGTGGAGGATTGCTGATTGCTTTGCATCTATCTATTACTGAATTCCTGTGTTGCCGTGAGGGAGGAGGCTTCTCCAGCTGAAGTCACCCTCCCTGGGCTGGTATAAAACCTCAACCCGCTGCAAAATGGGGCCACGGACGTGTGCCCAAAGGGGCATGTCCAACCAAAGGGGCACGTTCTGCCCCTTTGGAGCCCCTTCAGAGTCCAAGGAGTCAATATTGAAACTACAAATGGGCAAACAGAAGAAGAAAGTGCTTCCATTGTCCTCAGCTAAAACTGTGAAGGTCGTGGGCCCTATGGATCATCATCTCCAGATGTCTGTTCCTGGAATGCGATTAAGTGATGTGGGGTTTGCTAAGTCTGTGAGTACTGTTTCTAATGTTTCCTCTTCATTTTTGATGGGTTCTACCTCGCCCAGTCAGGAAGTGGTATCTGAGGCTGGAACCCCTTCTGGGGATGTGGACCAGGAGGGGGAAAGGCCTCTTGAGTCCCGGATGATTTTTCCACAGATGGACAAGGATTGCCTCCTGGTGAGATTAAGATGCCAGTTGTATTGAATTTTTCTGGTTCTACAGAGGAATTAGTTCCCCCAAAGGAGGTTTCCCGGTGAGATATTTGGAAAGTAGGGACACGCATGGAGGTTTCCCTGCGGTCTTCTTTGTCCCAAGTCTCACAATTTTCAAAGGAAATGGTTGATAAATTTATGTATCACGATGTTCGAATATCTGGTTGTAGTTCATCTTTGAGCAAATTGGAGAGACAGGTTTTGGTTGTCCAGGCTGCTCTCTCCTCTTCTATTCAGGATAGTGCTATAATACACCATCATATAAAGTCTTTGAAGAACACAGCAAGGGCTAAAAACCTTCATTTTATTAATTTTCCTCGTACCCATTACCTGTCTCCTACAATATTGCTCCAAAAGTAATTTAAAGAGGTTTTTAAGATTGAGGATGTTGAAGCTCTTAAATTTTCTTCTGTTCACTATGTTCCCCAAGAAACCAAGGCTGAGGGTTTTCCTCCAACTAATGATGTTCGTACTTCCCAAGGAGAAAATTTGGATGTTTCTGCTTTTTAGGAATCCTCTCTGGAATTAACACTTGTGCAGGCTACCTTAATTGCCTCTTTTCTAAGCCTTTCTGATGGAAGAATGGTCTAATACCTGGCAGTTAAGATTTAATGCAAAGTAGTTCTGAGTGATGCACTTGGGATGAAGAAATCCAAAGGAGTTGTTATGCGATAGGAGGTGAGAGTCTGGAGTGCATGAACGAAAAGGACCTCAGAATGATAGTGTTTGAGGATATAAAGGAGACAAAACAGTATGACAAGTCAGAAGAATGCTAGATTGCATACAGAGAGGAATATCCAGTAGAAGGAAGGAGATATTAATGCCCCTGTACAAGTCCTTGGTGAGGCCTCACTTGGAGTATTGCACTCAGTTTTGGAGACTTCACCTTGCAAAGGATATTAAAACTTATGAAATGGTTCAGAAGAAGGCGACCAAAATGATATGGGGCCTCTGCCAGAAGGCATGTGGGGAGAGACTTGACAATCTAAATACGTATACCTTAGAGGAGAGGAAGACAGAGAAGATATGATAGAAATGTTTAAATACTTAGAGAATATTAATGAACAAGACCATACCAAGAGATCAAATGTACAGCAAACATCCACAGGGGAGTAGGAGCACAGACACGAGCAGATGCAGAAGAGTAGCGATCAAACAATTTTATTTAAAAATCCTGACGTGTTCAGCTGTGAAGCCTTCCTCAGGGGGTACAAACCTCAGAGAGCAAACAAAATGCAAAAATACATGTAGAGGCCAATTCCGAAAATGTGCACGTCTGGGCAGCGGGCACGTCCAAATGGAAATGTACAGGAATAGAACTCAATTCTGCACATTTGGGGATAGACACAGCCATGCGCACAGAATCAACCACATAGATGTGCTAGGCATGACCCACACACAGCGCAATGTTGTACAAAGACTGGTATACCCCAATGGCTTTGTACATCCCTACTCTCACCATATTCTGAAAAAATGTACTTCTGCAACCCTGCCCGTCTCCATGATATACCTGAAAATTGTCATGCCCCCCTCCCTTTAAAACATGCAGTTATGAAGCAGCTGTGGGACGCCCACGACATGCCTGATGCTGTGGTCAGCATTGCGGTGTGTAGCAGCATTAGTCAGGGATATTTAGTGGCACTTACCATGTTAGTGCCGCTGAATATCCCATTCAGCAGCATTTACACAGTTTACAGGTCTTTGAATATCGGGCCCTATGTTTCTATGTTACTGTGAATGATCTTGAGTAGAATCATGCTGGCATGAGAATTAGAGCGATTGTGCAATAATTTCCACAGTCAGTCGGAACACCTTTCTTTATTATTGGTATAAACACAGATCTTTTCCAGTCAGTTGGCCATGATGTAGCAATGATTTCATGGTGCTAGATTGATTGAAGTTGGTTCAACATAATAGACTAGCTGAATGTTGTCAGTGAACAAGAATACACTTATCCTGACATACTGAATGAGATTTGTCAAAGGACTTAAGAATACGTTTAATAATACAGGTGCCAGTATTGATCTACAATGCAATGCAAAAGCTAGACTTGACTAAAACTTGGAAGGACCAATTAGTAAGATATGATGTAAACCAAAGAAGCCCAGTACCACCTATACTCAAGTCTGACAGTTTCATGAGGAAAATATTGTGGGCAACCAAACTGAGTAGATAATAAAAATAAGATACATATAGATGTCATTTGTTTTCCTGAACCAATGATACCAGGCATTTTTTGGTACCGTGTAGTTCTTAATATCCAATTGCCTTATATGGAGAGTATTAATCTTGGCTAGAAAGGGCCAAAGCTGAAAGAGAACTGCTTTCTCATTGACCTTAGATATGAATTTTGAAAATCCGATCAAATTTTCAATCTCATCTTTCCCTGTTTCTTATTCCAGTGCCATCTAATACAGAGTAGAAATTAATTAAGCTATATCATATGCTAAGTTCTCTAACCCCTGCTGAGGCCTGCATCATCACTATTTCTAATCCCAATTTAAATGAATTATATTATTGACATACTTCACATTACAGTAATAAGAGAGTATATTTTTGCTTGATCTGTCACTGTCATAGGTAAACAGTGCAGAAGGCCTAATCATAGTAAACACAGCTGCTAAAATGTTATGGCTTGATGTTCAAAAGGAAATATCCAGGCAACAGCTGGCATTATTTGGCTATATTCATTAGACATTGCTATCCATGGATATTCAGCAGCGCTATAGGAATAGTGTCGAGGCAGTAAGTGGGCAGATTGGGCAATTATCCAGAGAGCAGTGCTATGCACTCCCTCTGGAGCCACTATTAGCGGTATAACAAATGGATGTATAAATAAAATTCCGGATAGATATGAGGATAACTATAGGGACCTGGTTTGGGTGGAACCAGGCAGGATATACGTATGTATTTTAAAAATATATATATATGCATAAGAGTACACATACATGTTTAAAATGTTTTGAAAATAGGTGTAAATATGTGTGCTATTGTGGCTGGTTCCAAGATCCTATTTTGTGAAGGCACATCTGTGCCTATGTTGCCTTTTTCAAATAGGAACCATTTGTACTTTTCCTCCTAAAACCTCCTCTCCTTTTCCTCCTTTCTCAGTCTCTGTGGATAACTCTCTACTCCTCCCTGTTTCCTCAGCTTGCAACCTTGGGGTCGTCTTTGACTCCTCTCTCTCCTTCTCCACACACATCCATCTGATAGCTATGACCTACCGTGTCTTTCTCTATAACATCAACAAAATCTGCCCATTCCTTTCTGAACACACTACTAAGACACTTATCCACTCCTTTATCACCTCTCGTCTTGACTATTGTAACCTACTTCTTGCTGGTCTCCCTTTGAATCATCTCTCTCCTCTTCAATCTGTTCAACACTCTGCTGTGCGGCTAATCTTCCACCGGCCTCATCATGCTCATATTACCCCTCTTCTCAAATCACTTCAGTGGCTCCCTATCCATTTCCGCATCCAGTTCAAACTTCTCCTGCTGACCTATAAATGCATTCATTCTGCAGCTCCTCACTATCTTTCCTCTCTTATCTCTCCCTACACCCCCTCCCCTCGGGAACTCCGACTTCTGGCAAATCGCTTCTATCTGTGCCCTTCTCTTCTACTGCTAACTCCAGACTTTCCTCCTTTCACCTTGCTGCTCCTTACGCCTGGAACACACTACCTGAGTCTGTACGTCAGGTGCCTTCTCTGACCCTTTTCAAATCCAGGCTGAAAACTCACCTCTTCGCTGCCGCTTTCAGATCTTGACTCACCTAATCTCCTTGTGTTTCCCTTGTGTTGTCTGTCTTGACTAGATTCTAAGCTCTGATGAGCAGGGACTGTCTCTTACATGTCTATGCAGTGCTGCGTACATCTTGAAGCACTATACAAATGCTCAGTAGTAGTAGTAAGCATCTTGTCATGAAATTGCCGCTCCTCACATGCCACTTTCTGGATGAAAAGTTGCAAGGACCCATGAAATAAGAGACAAATATTTTATGACTGAGTATAGCTCCAAATCTTTGCTTAAAAGAGGTAAAACAAGCATACGATATAAGGTCTGATACTAATATATGGTATTTTGTTTATTAATACTATAGTATTGCAGCTGTTACCTGGGGCTGCTATCACTCCGAACTAGTCCCCGGTGGCACAATAAAAGGCAAAAAAAATGTGTGTTCTGAGTGGGCAAGTCCAGGGGAGATTACCTGGCTAATGTAGACTATGGGGTGTTTTACTAACGAGCAATAAGGTGTTGTACCTAATGCACAATTAACACCAAAACCATTGGCATGTTACGTGGGGCACAGAAAGCATTTCCCTAGCAGTTAACATGGAGTCCTGTTCCATAGCGCATCCTGCATTAGCATAGGTGAGCCCATGTTAAAGCAATTACTGTGCTGCGTTAGCACAGTGCTAACTACACCAAGCACACCACACCCACTCTCCGCTGCTACCCCACCACTTGTGTCTCTAACGCAGATTGTACAGTTACACTAACAGTCATGGCCCAGCACTACCTGCAAT
The DNA here is from genome assembly GCA_033557465.1 of Ichthyophis bannanicus. NCBI lineage: Eukaryota > Metazoa > Chordata > Amphibia > Gymnophiona > Ichthyophiidae > Ichthyophis > Ichthyophis bannanicus. The sequence goes on from CM066033.1 coordinate 632,800,834, forward strand.
GCGCATCCCAGTGTGCCCTTAGAGCAATCCAGAACACACACTGCCAGGTAGTGCCCTTTAGTAAAAGACTCACCATGTGTCAGCAACAAGGCTATGTTGTTTTTTTTTCTTGGGTCCCTACTGTTGTTGGGCTAATGGGTAGAGAGTATAAAAGCATTTTCCTTTTGTACTGTTTATTTCTTTTCAAATGTTAATTCACCTTGCCTTTTTCCTTTACAATTGTTATGCTTGGAAATATGTAAAAATGCATAAATATACATTAAAAAAAGAACATAACATAAGAACATAACAAATGCTATACTGGGTGAGACCAAGTTCCATCAAGCCTAGTATCCTGTTTCCAACAGTGGCCAATCCAGATCAAAAGTACCTGGCAGGTTCTCAAAAGGTGCACAGGTTCCACAATGCTTGTCTTGGGGTAAGCAGTGGATTTCGCAGGTCCTCTTTAGTAATGGTTTATGGATCTTTCCTCCAGGAACTTGTCTAATCCTTTTTTAAACCCAGCTACACTAACAGCTTTTACTACAACCTCTGGTAATGAAGTCCAGAGTTTGATTACATGTTCAATGAAAAAATATGTTCTCTTATTAGTCTTAAATGGGTTACATTGTAGCTTCATTGTGTGTCCCCTAGTCTTTCTACTTTTTGATGGCATAAACAACCAATCTATGTTTACCCATTCCATTCCATTCATTAATTTATAGACCTCTATCATATCTTCCCTCAGTCATCTTTTTTCCAAGTTGAAGAGCCCGAACCTTTTAAGCCTTTCCTCAGAGGGGTATCCTTCCATCCTCATTACCATTTTTGTGTCTCTTCTCTGTATCTTTTGTAATTCTGCTTTATTTATTTATTTATTTATTTATTTTTATACCGCGCTCTTTAGAATCAGTGTGGTTTACATGTATACTAACAGGTACTTTTTTATTCCCTTGTCCCTGAAGGGCTCACAATCTAAGTGTACCTGAGGCAATGGAGGGTTAAGTGGCTTGCCCAAGGCCACAAGGAGTGGCCATGGGACTAGAGACCCCAGTCCTTTTTAAGATATGGTGACCAGAATTGCACACTATTCAAAGTGCGGTCGCACCATAGAACGATACAGAGGTATTATAATATCATTGGTTTTATTCTCTGTTCCTTTCCTTATGATTCCTAGCATTCTATTTGGTTTCTTGTCCGCTGCTGCACACTGGGCAGAGGGTTTCAACTTATTATCCATGATGATGCCTAAATCTTTTTCTTGGGTGGTGGTTCCTAATCTTTGGATTGTTCTTTCCTAGTTGCGTAACTTTGCACTTGTCCATAGTAAATTTCATCTGCCATTTGGATGTCCAGTCTTCCAATTTATGAAGGTCCTCTTGCAATTTTTCACAATCCTTGTGTGTCTTAACAACTTTGAATAATTTTATGTCATCTGCAAATTTGATCACCTCGCTCGTTATTTCTATTTCCAGATCATTTATGTATATGTTAAAAGCAGCGGACCCAGCACAGATCCCTGGGGTACTCTACTATTCACCTATCTCCATGGAGAAAATTGGCCATTTAGCCCTACTCTCTGCTATTTTTTAACCAGTTCCTGAATCACAATAGTATACTGCCTCCTATCCCATGACTTTTTAATTTTGCCAAGAGTATCTCATCAGGGACCTTTACCATTCTCCTTTGTTTTGTCCCTGTCTAACCTTCTGTGTTGTCTGTCTAGACTAGATTGTAAGCTTTGATGAGCAGGGACTGTTTCTTACATGTCTGTGCAGCGCTGCATATGTCTTGTTGCGCTATGCAAATGCTCAGTAGTAGTAGTAGCAGTAGTTGTCAAAGGCTTTCTGAAAATCCAGACAGACTATGTCGACCGCTCACCTTTGTCTACCTGTTTATTCACACCTTCAAAAAAATATAACAGATTAGTAAAACAAGACTTTCCTTGGCTAAATCCATGTTAGCTTTCTCTCATTAAACTGTGACTATCTACATGTCCAGTAATTTTATTCTTTATAATGGTTTCTATCATTTTGCCCTGTTCTGACATCAGTCTCACAGATCAACCCTGGAACCTTTTTTAAAAACTGGTTTTACTTTGGCCATTCTTCAGGTACTACAGATTTTATTTATTTATTTATTAACAGCTTTTATATACCGCACTTTTGTCATCAGCGCGGTTTACATTTTAACAACTTTGTACTTAAGCATTAAACATATGTCAAGTTTACCAGTAACAGGAAATGAACATGGATAACAGGGATTAAGAATAACAAATATTCTCAACTATTTACAATATATTCACAAATGTTTGAATTCTGAAGATGGGGGTCTATGGGGAATTAATCTAGAACGGGTAATGAAGTTTCAGGGGCTTATTTGACTAGCCGTGATCGATGGTTTGTGTAGGGGGAGGGGGTGGGGAGCCAGTGAATTGTGAGAAGTGTTGTAGGAAGAGGTGTGTTTTTAGAGATTTCCTGAATTGGGACAGGTCCTTTTGTGATCTGATACTAGGAGGTAGTGCGTTCCAGCATCTGGGTGCGAAGGATGAGAATGCTCTTGTTGTAGTTGTTTGAGTGAGCTTTGTAAGGTCTTTTGGGACTGCTAGCATGTTCTCTGTTACAGATCATCTGGATCTGGTATTCTGTGTGTGATGGAGGAGGTCAGATAGCGAGGATGATGAGATTTGATGGAATGCTTTGAAGGTCAAAATGAGGGCTTTGTATAAAATCCTGCATGATAGCGGGAGCCAGTGAAGATCGAATAGGATGGGGGTAATATGGTGACTCCTTGAGGCTCCATGAAGAACCCTGGCCACTGTATTCATGGCCAATTGAAGTGGATTCAGCGTGCTCTTGGGTAGGCCGTGTAGTACGATATTTGCATAATCAAAGTGAGGAGTGACTAGTGCCTGGAAGGTTGTGCGGAAGTCGTTTGGTTCGAGCATAGGTCTGAGGTGCCGGAGTGTCCTAATTTTATAGTAGATGGCTTTTACAGTATTTTTTATATGTTCTTTGAATTCAAGCCGCTGGTCGAGTATAACGCCCAGGTAACGTATTGAGGTTTTGAGAGGTAGATCGGCATCTCTTGTTCTTAGAGTTGGTGGAGGATGAGAGAAGTCTTTGTTGCTTGTGACGATCAGGACTTCAGTTTTTTTGAAATTGATTCTGAGATTTTGCGAGAGCAGCCAGTCTGAGATTGAGTTGAAGCAGGTGATTAATGTAGTGTAGTCTGGTTTTAACACGTTGATTGGGGTGAATAAGAGCACGTCGTCCGCGTAGATGAGACATGATGTTCCGAATGAGCGGGCGATGTTGCAGATGGGCTGCATATAGATGTTAAATAGCAGGGCTGATAGAGAGGAACCCTGAGGTACTCCTTGTTTCTGGTGAAAAGGCTGAGATGTAGTATTACCAATCCGTACCTGTTGCCAGCGATCTTCTAGGTAAGATCTGCACCAGTTCCATGCCATTCCTTGAATCCCTTTTTCATGGAGACGAGCAAGCAGTTGGTCATGGTCAACAGAGTCAAAAGCTGCTGCTATGTCTAGGAAGATCATTGCAACCCCATTTCTGATGTTGTCCGTTGTATTAATGAGTGTGTTCAATAGGGAGGTTAGGAGGGTTTCTACTCCGTGGTCTTCTCTGAAGCCATGCTGGTTTGTATCTAGTGGAGCTTCGGAATCAATGTGTTGTTGGATTTGTCTCAGTATGACTTTTTCTAGGATCTTGGTTAATAGAGGAATACTTGAAATTGGGCGGTAGGAGTCTTCCTTTTTAGGATCCAGTTTGTTATTTTTCAGTAGGGGACGGATGGAGGTCTGCTTGAGGGCTGTTGGAAATATCCCGGAAGTAAGGGACTGGTCAGCTAAGGCTGATATGTATTGGCTAAGTTCTGTTCTTAGTGTTTTGATCCAGTGTGCTGGACATGGATCATTCGGGGCGGTGGTGGCGTTGATGGATGTTATGATTTCTTCGATAAACTTTGGAGTTGGGGATGAGAAATTATTGAGTATGAATTGGACGTTGGAAGGTTGTGTGGTTGCACTCGTGGTTGAAGTTGTGATCTTGATCGCCTTGGATTGGATGTAGTCGGCATATAGTTGTGGGTGTATATGTTCCTGTTGAGGTGAGGAAGACTCATTGGTTAGGGATTTTACTAGTTGGAAGAGATCTCTTGGTTTGTTAAGGGAACGGCTAAGGAGCCTTGCATGGTGTTCTTTTCTCTTCTCCCAGATTAGCTGACGATGAGATTTCAAGTATGCTAAGTAAATGGATTGGTCGTGCGGAGTTAGGGAGTGTCTCCATTTCTTCTCCAGTCTCCTTAGGTGTTGTAGGGAGGTTCGTAACTCAGAGGAGAACCATGGTGCATTCTTTTTCTTGGTAATAGCGGAGTTGATAAAGGATTTATCGTCTGTGGTGGTAGGCTGAGCTGATAGTCCAAGGGCGCTGTTCCAGTTTGATACAGTATCATCAATGTTGTCTGGTATTATAGAGATGATTTTACAGATAAAATCATTACAGATGATTTTAATGATAGTTCACAGATTACTAATATAGGTCTGCAATCTCATATTCAGTTCTTTCAACACCCTTGGATGTGTACCATTCAGGTGATTTACTACTCTTCAGTTTATCAAATAGTTGTAATACATCTTCCTGATCGTATCCCCAGTCTAGTCCTGGACCTCATTCAGCAGGTTGGAGACTGAGGAACCACCTTCTTTTTGTGATGTCATCCGTATATCCCTCTGGGAGCCGCCTTCCTCCATCAGTTACCTCAGTCTCCAAGCAGCTGAATAGGTCGGTGAGCCTGGGGGTCCGGGCTCACTGGAGGAACAATTAAGTAGAGTTTGGTTAGATTTAAGGGGAATTAGTTTTAAAAAAACAAAACAAAACAAAACAAAAAAAAACATTAAAGCAGAGCTAGCTAATTTCATACAGCAAGGGGCAGCTATCTCTTTAAATTCTAGAGCTGTTTCCTAGTAGTGCAACAGGCTCTCCTCTATCTGCCGGGGCCCTACCTGGGGGGGGCTGGTGGCTCAGCAGTGAACCTTGGTTGAGACCGGCTTCGCTCCCGCGGTGAGTCAGTGGAGCTGAACCGGGACGGGAGAGCTGCACTGCCAGGCGCGATACAGACGTTTTGCCTGTGAGCGCTGTTTTTGGCTACTGCGGAGGTGCCTGATATCGGGCCGCCGCGAGGTGCAACAGGCGGACAGCAAGTGAGGAGTCTCAGTCTTCTTCGCAGTGCGGGGAGACGGCAGAGTCCAGCTAAGCTCGGCCTGCCTTGGCGGCAGAGGTAAGGAGGCGGGCTGGTGAAAGCGTTGCTGCGGCGTGAGGGAGCGCGCGCTGCAGAGCAGGCCCGGTCACGTGGTAAGAGCGCGGGGAGCACAGGCCTCCAGAATCGGAGTGTCCAGCGGGGTTTTTGACGGCGTTTTCTGCAGCAAGGGAGAGCTGCCGTCTGGGAAGCCCGAAGGAACGTTGTAAGGTCCGATTAGGAGCGATTTTAAAAAAAAAAGAAAAAAAGAAAAGAAGTAGAAGACCGGAACGAGTTTGGCTTCAGGGGGTTTCCTCCTGTTTTGGGGACCTGTGCTCTCCGGTGGCTTTGTCTAGTGGCTATGCCGTCGAGGCCCCATTGTTTTATTTGTGGGGCCAAGCAAAGTGCGCTGTCGGACTCCGGGGTGTGCAAGTCCTGCGCTAAAGAGGCTGCTACCCGGGAGTCTCCCGGGGAGGAGATGCAGGAGCGACCGGGGCCGGAGGCAGGCTCCTCGGTCGCTCCAGTAGCCAGTTTACCCCTGGGGGAGCCTATAGCGGGGCCATCCTCCGCCCCAGATGCCCCTTCCGCGCAAGTGACCTGGCCCAAGGGGTTGGAGTCTATCTTCTCCCCAGGGTTCGTGGCCCTCCTGCAGCAGGCAGCAGGGGGCTTCCCGCCAAGCCCATCCACAGGCAATTTCGTAGGGGGCGGGGTGAAGAGGCCAGGGCAAGCCCCCGTCTCAGAGACTCAATTGGGGGTCAAGAGGCCGCAGCTGGAGCTGGATTTCGGGGCTCTTTCGGCCGCCTCGGAGGGCCACCTCTCAGATGAGGAAGTGGGGAGTGTGGCCCCCGAGGAGGAGCTCGAGGAAGGTGAACTCGAGGACAAGGAGGAGCAGGCGAGAGTAGTGCGGGTCTTCCGTCGGGATGAGCTGCCGGCTCTCATCGCGGAGATGCTGCGTACCCTGAACATGCCGGCCCAGGGACCGGCAGAGGATGAGACGTTGGAGGATCCCCTGCTACAGGTCTTTCGGAAGTCTCAGAGAGCGTTTCTGGTGCACCGGGTATTCCAGGAGTTGATACAGGAGGAGTGGAACGTCCCGGAAGCGGCGCTCAAGGGCTCCAGAGTAATGAGCCGTTTATACCCGCTGGTGGACCAGGATAAGGAGGTCTTCAAGCCCCCCAAGGTGGATGCAGCCGTGGCGGCAGTAATAAAGAAGACCACCATTCCGGTGGAGGGCAGCGCGGCCCTTAAGGATGCGCAGGACAGAAAGTTAGATGCGTTGCTGAGGCAGATTTTTGAGACTAATGCCCTGTCTCTTCAGGCGGCTATTTGAGGGGCCTGGGTGGCCAGGGCATGCCTGCGCTGGTCTCAGCAGCCCCTAGCAGGGCAGGACGGGGTGCAGTCCGGCGAGGCTGCCCGCCTGGAGTCGGGGGCGGCCTATTTGTCAGACATCCATTATGATCTCATAAGAGGTTTGTCCAAGAGTATGGCATTGGCGGTGGCAGCCAGGCGCTATCTGTGGCTCCGTAATTGGGCGGCGGATAATTCCTCTAAGGCGAGGTTAAGTAAGCTGCCCTTCAAGGGTCGTCTCTTGTTTGGTGAGGACCTGGAGAAGTTGGTCAAAGAATTGGGCGAATCCAAAGGCGGCAAGTTGCCTGAGGACAGGCCTAAGCAGGGGCATGCAAGTCCGGCTGGCAAGGGACAGCAGCGGGATTTTCACAGGTTTCGTTTTCAAAGATTCAATTCTGGACAACGAGGTAGATTTCCTGGCAGAAGCCAGGACTTTCGAGGCTTTCGGGGAGTGGGGAGAGGTTTTGGGGCATCTTCCTCTTCTCCCGCCGCCTCCTCGACTCTTAGAAAAGCGCAATGAGATCAGGCGGACCCAGGGGCCTCTAGTCTCCATGGGAGGGAGGTTGCAGGAGTTCTATGCCACCTGGGTCCACATCACGTCAGATCAGTGGGTCCTCGAAGTCATCCGAGAGGGCTATGCTCTGGAGCTGCGCCGGCCAGTGCGCGACGCCTTCGTGCTGTCTCCCTGCAAGGCAGCGATCAAGTGCGGGGCGGTGTGGGAGACGGTACAGAGGCTACTAGATCTCAGGGCGATAGAGCCGGTCCCGCCAGACCAACTCGGCGTCGGTCATTACTCCATTTATTTCATGGTGCCAAAAAAGGACGGCGGTTTTCGGCCCATCCTGGACCTCAAAGGGGTAAATCGGTGTCTGCGCGTGGCCCACTTTCATATGGAGACCCTGCGGTCGGTGATCTTGGCAGTGAGGAGGGGAGAGTTCCTTACCTCTCTAGATCTGTCGGAGGCGTATCTTCACATTCCCATTCGGCCGGAGCATGTCAAGTTTCTCCGCTTCGCGGTTCCTTTCGGTCACTTTCAGTTCCGAGCCTTGCCGTTCGGCCTGGCGACGGCCCCGTGCACGTTCACAAAGATCATGGTGGTCGTGGCGGTGGCTTTGCGCAGAGATGGCATTCTGGTACACCCTTATCTGGACGATTGGTTGATCCGGGCAAAGTCCAGGAGCGAGAGCGAGCGAGTGACGTCCAGGGTGGTGAGTTTTCTGGAGAGCCTGGGTTGGGTGGTCAACCGGGCAAAAAGCAATTTAGTGCCGTCTCAAGGTATAGAATACTTAGGGGCTCGGTTCGATATGGATTCGGGTCAAGTGTTTCTCCCGCAGCAGAGGGTGCGAAGGCTTCGGACGCTGGTCAGGAAATTCTTCAGGCAGAAGGAGTCGGCTGCATGGCAATACCTGCAGTTGTTGGGAACAATGGCGGTGACCATAGACTTGTTGCCGTGGGCGAGAGTACACATGAGACCATTGCAAAGGGTGCTCCTGCGACATTGGTCTCATCAGCGGGACCCGCTGTCCCGGAGGTTCGCCTGTCCAGTCGAGACCCGAGTAGCGCTTTGTTGGTGGCTGGTTCCCAGTTCGCTGGAGAGCAGGAAGCCGCTTGAAGTGCCCGACTGGGTGACCCTAATGACGGATGTCAGCCTTCTGGGCTGGGGGGCCCACTGCCAGGGACAGTTCGCGGAGGGGCAGTGGTCCGCCCAGGAGAGAGCATGGTGGATCAACAGGTTGGAGTTGAGGGCAGTGTTCCTGGCCCTGCAGAGTTTTCAGGCGGTACTCCGCGGGACGGTGGGACGGGTGTTTTCCAACAACGCTACCGCAGTGGCGTACATCAATCGACAAGGGGGCATGAGCAGCGTGGTGCTGGAGGCCGAAGCAAAGAACCTGTGTGCCTGGGCCGAGATGAATCTCCTGGCAGTGTCAGCAGCGCATGTTGCAGGGGTAGACAGTGTGGAAGCCGATTTTCTCAGTCGGGTGAAGGTGGATCCCGGAGAATGGGTCCTTCATCAGGAGGTGTTCGACATGCTAGTGCGCCACTGGGGCACGCCCGTGATGGATCTGATGGCGACTCTTCAGTCGGCGAAGGCCAGTCGCTTCTACAGTAGAAGAAGGGAGAGAATGTCGGAGGGCCTCGATGCTCTCATCCAGCCTTGGCCGGAGGGGCAGCTCCTGTACGTCTTTCCGCCATGGGTGCTGATAGGCCGGGTGGTACAGCGGATAGAGCGGTTCAGGGGGCAGGTGATTTTAATTGCCCCGGATTGGCCTCACCGGCCGTGGTATGCGGATCTTTTAAGGCTTCTGGTAGCGCGACCGTGGCGGCTCCCAGGGCGGCCGGACCTGCTGTCGCAGGGCCCTCTTCTCATGCCTCACGTGGATCAATTGTCGCTTACGGCTTGGCTATTGAAAGGGCTAGGTTAAGGTTGAGAGGTTATTCTTCGGCGGTGGTTGCCACGCTGTTGAAGGCTAGGAAGAGTTCTACATCATTAGCGTATGTCAGGGTCTGGAGAGTCTTTGAGGCTTGGTGCGGAGAGAGGGACACGCAGGCGCTTCAGGCGGCTATCTCATGGATCCTGGAGTTTCTGCAGGATGGTTTTGACAAGGGGTTGGCCACGGCATCGCTGAAGGTGCAGGTGGCGGCCTTGTCCTGCTACAGAGGACGGATTGCTGGTCGTTCCATCGGGGACCATTTGGATGTCAAGCGTTTTCTACGAGCGGTGTCCCTTCTGCGGCCGCCAAGCAGGCGACCGGTGCCCAACTGGCAGCTCCCTCTGGTCTTAGAGGCGCTGGAGTGGCAGCCGTTTGAGTCACTGAGTAAGGCATCGGTGAAGGATCTCACGTTGAAGGTGGTGTTCCTGGTGGCTATTTGTTCGGCGAGGCGGATTTCGGAGCTCCAAGCGTTGTCCTGCAAGGAGCCCTACCTCTCGTTCTTCGAGTCGAAGGTGGTGCTGCGGCCTGTTCCAGCGTTCTTGCCCAAGGTGGTGTCGCCGTTTCACTTGAATCAGGATATTTTGCTGCCTGTGTTCAGGTCGGGCTCGGCAGAGTCGGTACGGAGGACATTAGATGTCCGGCGGGCATTGAAGTATCTGCAGCGTACCGAGAGCTTTCACAAGTCAGAGAGGCTGTTTGTCCTTTTTGCGGGGCCTAGAATGGGAGAGGCAGCGTCTAAGGCCTCCATTGCGCGTTGGATTATGGAAGCCATTGCGTCGGCTAATTTACTGAAAGGTAGGACCGTCCCGGTAGGGCTTCGGGCTCATTCCACTAGGGCCCAGGGGACATCCTGGGCGGAGGTTCGGATGGTGCCGCCAGCGGACATCTGCATGGCGGCCACGTGGTCCTCTTTGAATTCGTTTGTGAAGCATTACCGCCTAGACGTTCAGTTGGCTCAGGATGCCTGCTTTGGTTCGGCGGTGCTTCAGGCCGGTGTACTGGGTCCCTCTCATTAGATGTACTGCTCTGGTACTTACTCAGAGATCCGAGACTAGACTGGGGATACGATCAGGAAGGTGAAATTAGACTTACCTGCTAATTGTTGTTCCTGGAGTAGACCCAGTCTAGTCCCGAGTCCCGTCCCAGTGTTTGAGGGCGCAGGAGGCGCAGTCTGCGTTGCTGGTAGGTGACAGGTAAGAGGAGTTGAGTCCGGGGAAGTTCTCTCCGGGGGAGTGTAGGGTCATCTTTCCAGGTTGGTGTTCAATCAGGTGAGAGGACAGCCTGGGCACTATTAGTGCTTGACAGTTCTTAATTAGCAGTTCTTTGTTAGTTGTTATGCTACAGTTAATTTTGGGGAGGGGCCAAATTTGGTAACTGGCTCCTTGCGGGGCGATTGTGGAAGTGAAGCTTACTTGTTGCTCTGGTGAGTCTGCTTTGTCAATAGGGTACTGATGGAGGAAGGCGGCTCCCAGAGGGATATACGGATGACATCACAAAAAGAAGGTGGTTCCTCAGTCTCCAAGCTGCTGAATGAGGTCCGGGACTAGACTGGGTCTACTCCAGGAACAACAATTAGCAGGTAAGTCTAATTTCACCTTCCCAGTTTATTGATATTTCTTTCAATTCTTCCAATACATCATCTTTAAATTCCATTTCAGGCATAGGTAACTTCCCTACATCTTCTTCAGTAAAAACTGAAGCAAAGAATTCATTCAGTCTCTCTGCTATGGCCTTGTTCTCCCTTAGCACCCCTTTTACCCCTCTGTCATCCAATGGTCTATGAATGTACTTGAATACCTTTCAATTATGGACCCGATTCTGTCCCGCACGTCCATCCCCTCTGTGCATCAGGTCTGAACGTCTAGCCTGCGACATCAGAATCGCGAACAATCCTGCACATGTAGGCCAGGACAACGTTTCTGTCTGATTGGCACGTGCAGGACTATATCCAGCTAACTCAGTCAGGGCATTTAAATGGAGCCGCGGCACCATGGCGTCATGTTGCCTTGGCACCACAGCTCCATTTAAAAGCCGCGATGCCGGCCGCCACCAAAACTGAAAATTCCCCACAGCCTGACCCACGATCTGGCCTCTGAAGGCCATGGCCGGGCTGTGGGGAATGTCCCCTGGGCCCCCCCCCCAGCCCCTTCCACGCCTCGAATGTAAAAAGAAAACGTCCATGGGAGTTATTCCACCTCAGAGTTATTCCACTATTCTCAAGTGGCCCCAGCATTGTTATCTCTTGCACCAGATCCTGTGTTTCACTAAGGGCTATGTCCAAAATAACTTCTCCTCTTATCAGTTCATGAACCAGCTGCTCCAAAAAGCAGTCCTTCTTTTCATCTAGAAACTTTATCTCTCTAGCATGTCCTGCTGTGACACTGATGCAGTCGATACTGGGGTGATTGAAATTACCCATTTACTGTGTTGTAACATTTGTTAGCTTCCCTAATTTCTTTTAGCATTTCATCATCTATCTGTTCATTCTGGCCAGGCAGTCAGAAGACATACACAGTACTGCCATAAAAGGAGAAGTGCTACTGATAGATGATTTCAATGTTCCAGATGTTGATTGGTACATCTCTTTTGTGGTGTCATCTAGAAGTAAAGAGATCCTGGTTTCTCTACAGGGAAAACTATTCAGGCAACTGGTAACAGAGCCTACACATAAAGAGGCCATACTGGACTTGGTGCTTACCAATGGGAAAAGTGTTTCTGATATTATAGTTGGAGATCATCTTTCATCCAGTGGTCACCAGATGGTGTGGCTCAGTATTAGCACTAGGATGATGAAGTCCATTCAGAAGTGAGGGTCTTAGGCTTAGGAAACCTAACTTTGCCAAATGGGAGTCAAGGAATCATTAGCGGGATGGTAACAGCTGCGGAATGTAGAAAAGCAACGGGCAAAACTGAAAGGAGATATTTTAAGGGAACAAACCTTTTTGGTAGAAAGATAAATAAATATAAAAGGAAAGGAGGCCACTATGGTTCTCAGAAGAAGTAGCTGAAAAAGTGAAGAAAAAAAGAGGGGCCATCATAAAATACAAGAGATCACAGTGAGAGGAAGACAAGCATCAATATTTGGGAAAAAAGATAAGCTAACAAAGTTGTCAGGAAAGCAAAGATACAAAAAGAAGAAGAAATAGCCAATACAATAAAATTGGGGGATAAGACATTTTTCAGATATGTTAGTGAGAGGAGGAAGGACAAAAGTGGTATTGTCAAACTCAAGGGTGCAGGGGAGGAATATGTAGACACTGATGAGGATAAAGCGGAATTGCTTAACAAATATTTCTGTTCTGGGTTCACAAATGAAGGGCCAGGAGCAGGAACTCAGAAAACACCCACAAATAGGAACAGATGTGACGGGGATCTTGAACAATTTTCAGAAGACTGTGCTTGTGAGACACTAATTAAACTAAAAGTAGACAAAGCAATGGGAGTGGATGGGATACATCCCAGAATATTGAAAGAACTTGGGAACATTCTAGCGGCTCCACTGACTGAACATTTCAATGCTTCTTTAGAGTCCGGAGTGGTCCCAGAGGACTGGAGAAATGCACATGTCCCTTTACACAAAAACAGAAGTGAAGCTGAGGTTGAAAACTACAGGCTGATTAGTCTAACCTCTGTGGTGAGTAAATGATTGGAAACGCGGCTAAAAGAGAGTTTCTGGAATCCAGAGGATTCAGGATCCGAGGCAGCATGGATTTACCAGAGGCAGGTCTTGTCAGACAAATCTGATTGATTTCTTTGATTTGATGGCCAGGGAGATGGACCAAGGGAGAGCCCTAGATGCGATGCACTTAGATTTCAGTAAAGCCTTTGACACCGTTCTGCACAGGCAACTTATAAACAAATTGAGCACCCTAGGGATGAACTCCAAAGTGACTAACTGGGTTAGAAATTAGTTGAGTGGGAGGCAACAAAGGATACAGGTAAATGGAGCTCACTTTAAGGAGAAGGGAGTTACAAGGGAGGAGTAGCCTAGTGGTTTGGGCAAGGTACTTCAGGCCGGAAGGTCGGGGGTTCAAATCCCACTAGAGGACAGCAACCTTGGGCCGGAAGGACTGGGGTTTCTAGTCCCACAGGTGCTCCTTGTGGTCTTGGGCAAGCCACTTAACCCTCCATTGCCCATGTTCCCTGTAAGTATTAGTGTGTGTGTCTCATATCCCCGCGTGTTAAATGTATCCCCCACTTGTGTTGTGACCGCTTTGATTGAAGGATAAGGCGGTATACAAAACTGTCTAAATAAATAAATAAATAAATAAGTGGTGTGCTGCAGGGATCTCTCCTTAGTCTGATTCTTTGTAATATCTTTGTTTGTGATATTGCGGAAGTGCTATAAGGTAAAGTTTGCCTCTTTGCGGATGATACCAAAATCTGCAATAGAGTAGACACCCAGGAAGGAGTAGATAACATGAAGAGGGAACTAGCTAAGCTTAAAGAATGGTTGAGAATTTGGCAGTTGAGATTTAATGCTAAAAAAATGCAGGGTCATGCATTTGAGCTGCAAAAATTTAAGGGAGAGGTAAAGTGTAGGGGGCGAAGTACTTCTGTCCATGAAAGAAGAGCGGGACCTGGGCATGATTATTTCTGATAATCTTAAAGCGGCTAAACAAGTAGAGAAGGTGACAGTGAAAGCCAGAAGGATTCTTGGGTGCATAGGGAGAGGATTGGCTAGCAGAAAAAAGGAGATGATAATGCCTCTGTAGAAATCTCTAGTGTGACCTCATTTAGAGTATTGTGTTTAATTCTGGAGACTACACCTTCAAAAGGATATAAACAGGATGGAGTCGGTGCAGAGGGTGGCTACTAAAATGGTTAGTGGCCTTTCTTATAAAGCATGTGGGGACAGATTTAAAGATCTTAATATTTATACATTAGAGGAAAGGTGGGATAGAAGAGATATGATAAAAAAACAAAACAAATGAAATACCTTGGTATTATCCTCGATCAGAACCTCTCCTTCTCTGATCAGATTAAGAGAACAGCTAATACCATATACGCAAAATTACATACCCTTCGAAACCTCCAATCCCTCTTAAACCCTAACTCCTTCTGCACTGTCTGCCAGGCCCTTACAATCCCCTCTCTTGACTACTGTAACCTTATTTACCATGGCCTTCCCAAGAACAGTATACACCCTATCCAAATGGCCCAGAACACAATAGCTTGTCTCATATCTAAGAAACCTAGACGATCTCACATCATTCCAATCCTCTATGACCTCCACTGGCTTCCCATTCAATCCAGGGTCAAATTCAAAGTACTTACCTTCATGCATAAAATCATCTTTAATGATTCAGCTCCATGCCTCTCTTCACTCTTATCTATCATCCACAACAATAGATCGTGCCACACTATCACCAAAAACCTCCTTGCTATCCCAACGAATAAAAAATATTGCAATCAAACGACCTGTAACCGGACCTTCTCCCTCTATGCCCCATCTTTATGGAATGCCCTACCTCATGACTTACGAATCTGCTCTGACCACTCTGATTTCCGGAAGAAACTAAAAACGCACCTCTTCCTTGAACATTTCTCCCTACCCCCTTAGTCCCAGCCCTCTCTTCCCTTCTTCTCCCCTACACTCCAGACTTGCTTCTACAACCTTGCTGTAAATTATACCCTATGTAAGTAGTTGATTACCGTATAAAGTTTCATTTATGCTTTTGTACCCTTATTATGTTGTTCCAATGTAAACAGTTGAAATATACTGCCTATTTTGTTCTATGTAAACCGTCTTGAATCGCAGAAAGACGGTATATAAAAACTGTTAAATAAATAAATAAATAAATATGATGTTGTTGTTGTTAAGTGCCGTTGAGTCGGTGTCAACTCATGGCGACCATTTGGATAGTTGTCCTTAATTGTGTTCAGTCTTCAGTCAGGCAGCTCATTGTTGACAGACTGATACCTATAGCTGCTGTTATTGTATCGACCAATCTCATTGCTGGCTTTCCTCTTTTGAGTTGACCTTCTATCTTGCCAAGCATGATGTCTTTCTCTAGTGATCTCTCTCTTCGCATGATGTGTCCAAAGTATGATAGTCAAACTCTTGTCATCTGAGCTTCTAAAGAAAGCTTAGGTTTGATCTTTTCTAGTACTGACTGGTTTGTTCTTTGGACAGTCCATGGTATACGCAGTATTCGCCACCAGCACCATAATTCAAAGGCATAAATTTTCTTCCTGTCTATCTTTTTCACTGTCCAACTTTCGCATCCATATGATGTTATTGAAAATACAATGTCTTGAATGAGTTGAATCTTTGTATGGAGAGAGACATCTCTGCTTTTGAGAATCTTGTCTAGGTCTTTCATAGCCATTTTGCCAAGAGCAATGCATCATCGGATTTCTTGACTGCTTGTTGCTTCTTTATTGATAGTTGATCCAAGTAGGTTAAAGTTGTCCACGATTTCAATTTCTTTTCCTTCAACGATGAACTTGTTGATTTTGCCAGTTGTCATGATCTTTGTCTTCTTTACATTAAGGTGCAGGCCCATTTTAAGACTATGTTCATTGATCGTGAGAAGCAAATGTTTCAGATCATCTTCACTTTCAGCCAGTAATGTGGTATCATCAGCATAGCGAAGGTTGTTGATGAGTCTTCCACCAATCTTCACACCTCTGTTGTCTTCATGCAATCCTGCTTCTCTGATGATTTGTTCTGCATATAAATTAAACAGGTAGGGGGAAAGTATGCAGCCTTGTCTTATACGTTTGCTTATTTTAAACCATTCTGTTTCTCCTTGTTCTGTTCGAACTGTTGCTTCTTGATCAATGTACAGATTGTGCAAGAGAACGATCAGGTGTTCTGGTACACCCATGCTTCTTAATGTGGCCCAGAGTTTCTCATGGTTTACACAGTCAAACGCCTTGCTATAGTCGATAAAGCACAAATATCCTTTTGGTATTCTTTAGCCTTTTCAATAATCCATCTCACATCCGCGATGATGTCTCTCATTCCTTGCCCTTTCCTGAACCCTGATTGCACTTCAGGTAGTTCTTCTTCCAGGTATGGTTGTAGTCTCTGTTGAATAATCTTCAGTAGAATCTTACTGGCATGTGGGATCAGAGCGATTGTGCGATAATTTCCACAGTCAGTTGGATGACTTTTCTTTAGGATTGGTATAAACACAGATCTTTTCCAGTCAGTTGGCCGTGATGTTGTCCTCCAAATTTCTTGGCAGAGCCTTCTAAGTACGGTAACAGCTGCATCAGATTGCTGTAATACTTCTATGGGAATGCCATCAATGCCTTGTGCTTTGTTCTTTGATAAGGCTTTCAATGCTGCTTCAACTTCTTCTTTCATCACCAATGGTTCTGGATCATAGGTTGAAATGGCTGTGGTCCACTTGATCTTTATCATATAAAAGCTCTGTATATTCTTTCCATCTTTTCTTGATCTTCTCAGCATCATTCAACATAGAACCGTGAGCATCATGTAACATTCCAATTCGAGGCTGGAACTTTTTCTTTAACTCTCGTAGCTTTAGGAAAGCCAATCTTGTTCTTCCTCTAAAGGTTTCTGCTTCTATTTCCTTGCATGTATCATTATAGTACTTTTCCTTGTCCTGTCTTGCTACACATTGGAAATCTCTGTTGAGTTCTGTGATTGTCTTTCTTTCTCCTTTGGCTTTAGCTTCTCTGCATTTCTGGGCAATTTTCAGAGTTTCTTCAGTCATCCATTTTCGCCGTTTTTGCTTTTTCACCTTTTGTAGAGACTTCTCGCTTTCTTCTAATACAACCTTCTTGATGTCATTCCATAATTCTTCTGGAGCTCTGTTATTTGTATCTAAAGCAGCAAATCAATTTTGTAGGCAGTCTTTAAATTCCAGTGGTATATTCTCAAGATCATATTTTGCTGCATTCATGAGTGGTTTGCTCTTTTTCAACTTTAGCTTGAGTTTGCATACTAGTAGTTGATGATCTGTACCACAGTCAGCTCCGTGTTTTTTTCTTTGTTGATGTTATAGAGCTTTTCCATTGTTGACTTCCACAGATGTAGTCAATTTGATTTTTGTACAATTCACTGGGTAAAGTCCATGTGTACAGTCATCGCTTGTGTTGCTGGAAGAAAGTGTTTGAGATGAATAGATTGTTGGTCTTGCAGAATTCTATCAGTCTTTCTCCAGCTTCATTTCTGTTGCCAAGTCCATATTTTCCAACCACTTTGCCTTCTTCTTTGTTGCCAACCTTTGTGTTCCAGTCACCCATGACTATCAGGATATCCTGTTTGCATGTTTTGTCAATTTCAGCTTGAACTTGTTCATAGAACTCATCAATTTCATCCTCTTCTGCAGCTGTTGTTGGGGCATATACTTGAATTATAGTTGTGTTGATAGGCATTCCTCGTAGATAAATAGAGATTAAGCGTTCACTAACTGCATTGTATTTCATTACAGTTCTTGCTAGTTTCTTCTTCATTATAAATGCAACACCATTTCTTCTTTGTCTTTCATTTCCAGCATAGTAGACCATGTGATTGTCTGATGCAAAGTGCCCAATGCCAGTCCATTTCAGTTCGCTGACACCCAACAAATCAAGCTGTACACGTTCCATTTCATTCTTGACCACCTCCAACTTCCCTTGGTTCATGCTTCATATGTTCCATGTCCCAATATGTAAGACATCTTTACAGCTTCTGACTCTCATTTCATGCGCAGCTACATCAGCAGTCAGATGTCCCAAGGGCTTTGATCCAACCATATCATAAATGCTGACTTTACTCTGAAAAGTCTTCAGCTCTTCCCTAGTAGCTAATTGAGTGCCTTCCGACCTGGGGGTCTCATCTTCCAGCACTATAGTGCAATTTGTTTTGTTGTGACTATCCATTGGGTTTTCATAGCAAGATACAGAAGTAGATTGCCGGGCCTATCCTCCGCTCAGTTTAAGTTTAGTGTTGTTGCCATTGTCACCGAAATGTGATCCTCCGCTGCCAACACTGTCCCATTCTGCTGCTGCCCAGATGGGTTTTCATGACAAGATACAGAAGTAGATTGCCGGGCCTCTCCTCCGTGCAGTTTAAGTTTAGTGTTGTTGCCGTTGTCACAGAAATGTGATCCTCTGCATCAACACTGTCCCATTCTGCTGCTGCCCACATGGGTGGTTTGTCTTGGTCTGGCACCTTAGCTGAGAACTGTCCATCTTGGGAGACCCTGCCAGTAGTAAAACTACTGATAGCTTAGCCCTCAGCATCACTGATGCACACTAGCCCTCACAGCATGACAAGCTACAAACGAAGTGAGAGAAAAGAGATATGATAAAGACATTTAAATACCTCTGTGGCAAAAATGCACGAGAGCCTCTTTCAACTGAAAGCAAGCCCTGCTATGAGGGAATGTAGGATGAGGGTGAAAGGGAATAGATTCAGGAGTAATATGCAGAAATATTTCCTGTCGGAAAGAGTGGTCTTTGGCTTCACCAGTCATTGTAGTGTGGAGAGGGAGTAGGAGTCTGCCTGGGGGAGAGGGGGTAGGGGTCTTTGGTTCCACCTATAAGATGGATTTACCTGGTTAAATAATGCATCAGTAGGGAGGGCTTGGAGGATAAGCCAGGTGGCTTAGGTCTTGCACCCAATATCCATTATTGGGGTCATTCCTGAACATGAATAAAGGGCTTGTACGTGTGCTGGGGACGTTTTTCTGCCGAAAACGTCCCTGGCCGTATTCTGAAACATTGCTGATGTGCACATCCACAGCGCTAACACAGGATCTCAGAATGTGAGCAAGAGGGGGCGGAACAGGGGCGTGGTCAGCCACACAGACATACAAAGCATATTCAGGCAAGGCTGGGCAGCTCTTCATGCATCACCACCCTTTGCATAAAGAAATATTTCCTTAGATTTCATCTTATGACCCCCTCATTTCATAGCATTCTTTTAACTGGAAGAGGGACATTTTCTGTTCATTTATTCCATGGATATATTTAAATGTCTCTTTCATATCATCCGTCTCCCTCCTTTCCTCCAAACTATAAATATTGAGATCTTTAAGCCTATCCCTATATGCCTTATGACAAAGACTACTGATCATTTTTTAGCAGCTGCTCTCTGGATTGACTCCATCCTCTTTATATCCTTTTGTAGATGCAGGTCCCCGATGTTGCACTTTGGCAGCTATTAGTGTCACTTCTCGATCCTCTCCTTTTTCTTTTGGATCAGTGGCTCCCAGATGTTGAGCTTCTTTATTTTTTCTCCTTTCCACTGGTATGATTACTCCTTTCCTCCTGAGCTTTAAGGAACACTTGCAGCATTTGCATATATTTGGAGGCAGATTGCATAACATGCATATCTGGCCCACGGGCACATCTATATTGAAAACGGGCCCTGTTTGAATCTAATTCCATAACCATGGGTATAGCTGTGCACGCAGGTCCGGCATGGCACGTGCAAAGTGCTAGTCATCGCATGGATGCAGGCACAAGCTATGTGATATAATGGAGAAAAACATTCCCTGTCAATATGATGGGACACAGGTAAACATTTTGGACATCCCCGTGCCTATGGTATTCTGAAAAATTGCACATCTGCTTGGCGATGTAACTGTGGAAGCCACACCTCCTCAGTAAATTGTGCATCTCCAAAGCTGTTCTTCACACTGACAGTAGTTTGCTGATGCAAACTAGACATAAATACCAATGAGAAATGCCTGCTGCTGCAACCATATGCCTGTCCTCTTCATGCCATGAAAAGTGTTAGGTATTCTCAGTGCACTCTAATATGGTATAAGAGAATGTGATATGAACATGTATGTCAGAACATACCTTGCAGCAAATGGTACCTGGCATTACAAAATGGCCCCAGTGATCCCTGCCTTGGTCGTCTCTACAAACACGCTTTAAACGGCTAAGGATGGACCCTTACCAAGTGCCCAAAACCTGAAACTAACATTGCAGTTCCCCCAAGGATGCATAATACTGCTGAACAACAAATGTATGCCCTTTTCATGCCTAAAAGTGCACTTATTCTGAAGCTCCGCACTACATTTCCTCTCTTATCTCTCCCTACACCCCTCCTCGAGAACTCCGCTTTTCTAGCAGATTGCTTCTATCTGTGCCCTTCTCTTCTACTGCCAACTCCAGACTTTGCTTCTTTCATCTTGCTGCTCCCTATGCCTGGAACAAACTACCGGAGTCTGTATGTCAGGCTTTTTCTCTGTCCGTTCTCAAATCCAGACTCAACACTCAACCTCTTCATTGTCGCTTTTGGATCTGATCCGCCTAATCTCCCATGTGTTTCCTTACCATTCCCCCTAGATGTATCCTGTCCATTGCTGCTGTGCTGTTTGTGTTGACTAGATTGTAAGCTCTGCTGAGCAGGAACCATCTTTTATGTGTGTCTGTGCAGTGCTGCATATGCCTAATAGCACTATACAGATCAGTTATAGTAGTAGTATGCATCTGATTCCCACATATGTGGGTACTGGCATTTCTTACAGTAGCTACTCCTTTCCATTGTGGCATGTCGGTCTGTATGCATCCACTATCTGGGGGCAACCCTATCTGCCTTCCCACGGTCTACTTTATGGCACTGCTCCTCTGGTCAGGCCTGTATGGGCATGGGAGGGGGTATCCCTGTGCCATCATACCTGGGTAGCCAGCTTCTAGATATATCATTACTCTCACAGTTTGCATAGATCCAGGACTGGGGAAGGATGTAGACCTCGTGATACAATCTGGGGGATGTTGGCACAACATCAGTCATGTCTCCCAGTGCCTGGCACAGCTGATGTATGACTGCCCTATCACGCTGGCACCTGGTGACATTGCGGTCATCCATATGGTCAAAGTATCGGCCAGCCATTCATGGCCTCCCTGAATTGCAGATTTATTTTATATATTTATTTAAACTTTCTTTAAACAAGTAGAGAAGGTGATGTCTTATATACTGCTTTTCAAGCTGTCAAAGCGGTTTACAGAGAACATTAACTTGCTACAGAGAACATAGTGGGTGGAGGGTGGTGAATACATTGTAACTTTGGTACTTTTGTAGTAACTTATATGCAAAGTCTTTGTTGGATGGATGGGATGTGGAGGGGGTGGGGTAGGGGATGGGATTAAGGTGGATGGGGAAGGATAAAAGGGTGAAGTGTTTTAGGGCAAGGTTTCAAGTGTCTGTTCCATAGGCTTCATGAAAGAAATGCATTTTTAGCTTGTTACAGAAATTGGGGAGATCCTTGATGGCTCTTAAGTGGCTTGGTTATGAGGTCCAGGTTGAGGGGCTGTATATTGAGAATGTTCTGTTACAGGTGGACTGACAGCTTTTTGTTTTGTGGGCAGGTACGTTGAGCAGGTTTAGTTTGGTAGCTTTCTTGCTCTTTAATCTGGGTTTCTCTGTAATAGGGTCTGTAGATTCTCAGATGACTATTAGTTGTGGATGACTATTGCCTTAAACTTGACCCAGGTCTGAATTGGGAGCCATGTAAGGTCCTAAGGATTGGTATTATATGGTATTCCAGTGATAAGATGGGCTGCAGCATTTTCTACTAGTTGTAGTGGATGTATTGTTTCTTTAGGGAGGCCGTGGAGTATTGTGTTATAGTAATCAAGTGGGGAGTAATTACAGCTTGGCATACTGTTCTGAAGTGGTCTGGGGTTAGTAGGGGGTGTAGTTTGTGGAGGATCTTCAGCTTATAGTATACTGTCGTGATGATTCTTTTAATATGCAATTGGAAGTCTAGTCTCTGGTCTAGTATGACCCCCAAGTATTTGACTTCAGATTTAACTTTGATTTCTTTGCTATCAATCTTGATTGCTGCAGGGGGTTTGTAGTTTGGGTCATTGGTTACATGCAGAATTTCTGTTTTGTTGTAGTTTATTGCAAGATGATGTAGTCAGCCATTCCAATATCGCTTTGAATCAGTTTTTGATTGCTGAATTATCTGGGGTTTTCTGTGAGGAAGGGGGCATATTTATTTATTTTATTTATTTATTTAATGGTATTTATATACCGCCTTATCATTCAATCAAAGCAGTTTCCATGGCAAACAATCAAGGGGCAAATGTTTTCATGCAGTGTACAGAGTGGTGTGTATGTGTTGGCGGGGATGTGATTAGATTTGGTTTATTTACATAGTGCGCTATTATACATCATGAGCTATTATACAGTCTTATATACAGTCTTGGGGTCATGGGGGGGATTGATGATCTGACTTGTATGCTGGTTCAGGGGGTATGTCCATAGTAATCGATGAACAGGGTTGTCTTCAGCTGTTTTCGGAAGTCCTTGATTTCTGTGGTTAGTCTCAGATTATCTGGGAGGGAGTTCCATATGGACGGAGCAGCCAGGGAGATTGCTCGTTGTGCGGTGTCTTTGCGGGTCTTGGTGAAGTCTTTTGGGGTGTTAACCCAATTGGAGGTGCCTCTTCTTCTTGGCCGTGTGCTTGTGTCGGGTTGTATGAGTGTGTGTAGGCTTATGGCGGAGGAGTGTTGTTTGATCTTGATATGTTTATGATAGTCTTGTATTTGATGCGTGAGATGATTGGGAGCCAGTGCAGTTCTTTCAGTATGGGTGTGATGTGATCGTGTCTTGTAGTACCGGCTATTATGCGGGCAGCTGTGTTTTGGGCCAGTTGTAGTGGTCTAAGGGTCTGCTTTGGTAGCCCGGTGTATATTGGATTGCAGAAGTCTAGTAGAGGGGTTATCAGCGCCTGGAAAACGGTGCAAAAGTGCTCTGGGTCGAGGAAGGGCTTGTGTCTTCTGATGAGTCGCATTCTTTGGTATGCACTTTTGGTTGCTCTGCCTATGTGTGCTTGGAGGTTAAGTTCTTTGTCCAGGATGACTCCGAGGTACTTAACTTCTGATTTTATGGGTATGAGTGCATCTCTTATCTTGATGTCGGGTGGGGGATAAAGGCCAGGTTTCGCGTGATGATCAGTGCCTCCGTCTTGCTGTAGTTGATAGATAGGTTGTTTTCCTGAAGCCAGTTTGCCATTTGGGTGAGGCAGTTTGTTATGTTGGTGTAGTCCGGGTTGTCGACTGAGATGGGTGTGTAGATTATGATGTCATCTGCGTAGATTGTATAATGTATGTGGTGCTCTTTCATGATGGCATATATTGGCTGGATGTATAGGTTGAATAGCAGGGCTGAAAGGGCCGATCCCTGTGGCACTCCTTGTTTGACTTTTATGGGTCGAGATGTGTTGTGTCCTACTTTGACCTGTATTTGTCTGTCGGTTAGGTATGAATGGAACCAGTTCAGGGTGGCACCGTGTAGACCGATGTTCTGTAGTCTATCCAATAGAGTCTTGTGGTTAACTGTGTCAAATGCAGATGAGATGTCAATGAATATCATGAGTATGCCTTTCTTGGTGTTGTCTATGATGCGGAGGACGCTGTCGAAGAGGTATATCAGAAGAGTTTCTACCCCGTGGTTGGGGCGGAACCCGTATTGATTGTTGTCCAGGGGAGCGTGGTTGTCTATGTGTTCTTGTAGTTGGTGATGTACAGTTTTTTCGATTATTTTTGCTAAAAGTGGTATGCTGGAGATAGGTCTGTATGCTGCTGGATTGTTCTTGTCAAGTGTGGATTTCTTCGGGATAGGTCTTATTGTTGCGAGCTTCAATTGATTTGGCATGCGCCCTTGGGTTAGGGAGGAGTGTACTATTTTGTGGATGGTTTGGATGAAGTTTGATTTGGTGGCCTTGATCCAGGGCACTGGGCAGGGATCCATGGGGGCAGTGCTTGTCTTGATTGCTGAGATGATGTGGGAGAGTTGCTCTGTGGATGGGGTGTTGAATGTTCCCCAGGTGTTCAAGGGTGTGATAGTCTTTGGGGTTGGGCTGGGTCTTGTTTGTTCTGCTGAGTGGAACCTTTCTTGGATGTGGTCTGCTAATTTTTGTGGGTCCAGTTGCACTTTGTCTTCGGTATCCTGGTCTTTGGTGAGGGCTTTTACGATTTCAAATAGTTCTCTGGGTTTGTTGTTGGAGTTGCGTATGAGGTTTGTATGGTATTCCCTTTTTGTTTGGTTGATGCATTAGTTGTATTGTTTTTGCTTTGTTAGGTATAGTTCCTGGTTCTCGGGTGACTTGTTCTGTCTCCATCTCCATTCTATTTTTCTGAGGTTCCTCTTTTCGTTTCTTATAGTTTTAGAGTACCATGGTTTGTGTTGTAGTTTGTTGCAGCGAGGTGTCCTGTGTCTATATTCTGTTGCTTTGGCAGCGTTGTATATGGTGTTGTTCCAGTTGGTGATTAGTGCATCTAGGTCATCTGTTTCATGGTTTAGGTTTTGTATTGTGTCCTGCAGGAACTGGTCTCTGTCGAAGCATTTAAACCTTCTTTGTGTGGGGGTGTTGTCCGGATATTTGTTTAGTATCTCCTCATTAGGTGTAATTTTTACTTCAATTAAGTGATGGTCAGACCATGGTACTGGTGTGGTGATGGGTGTTGATATTAGGCCTCTTGAGGTTAGGTAGTTGGGTGCAAAAATAAGGTCTGGTGAGAATCCATGTCTGTGTGTTGGGGTGGTGATTATTTGCGTGAATTGGAGTGAACTCATTGCTTGGAGAAAAGCTTCTGCATCTTTTTTGTTGGTGGACTTAAGGTTGAAATCTCCTAGGAGTATTGTGGGTTTGTGGCTGGAGTTCACTGCGCAGACTGTCTCTAGAGTTGATGCTAGTTCTTCAGGTGGTGCATGGGGTGCTCTGTAGGTGAGACATATGGCCATATGTTTGTTCTCGATCGAGATGGTGTTAGAGTGTTGAGTGTCCATGTTACTTTTTGATTTGAATTTTAGACTGCTCTTATGAGTGCCCCTCCTCTTCGCCTATGAGTGCGCGGGCAGTTGTATGCTGTGTATGTGTCGGGTACTAATTGATTGAGTAGGACGTTGTCAGTGGGACTGAGCCACGTTTCTGTGATGCAGAGTATGTTGGGCTGATGGTCATCTATGTGGTCAACTAGGGTATAGATCTTGTTGCATATTGACCTTGCGTTTATGAGCTCAATTGTTATTGGTCTTGGGGTGTTGTGTGTCTTGTGTGGTTCCTTTGTTTTGGCGTGTATGTTGGACTTGTGTTTTGCTTGTCTCTTTGTTGTAGGAGAACGTTGTGAGTCCCTGTGGGTATGCTGTTGGTCTATGTATGTCCATATAGTTGTTGGAGGCCATGGTGTGTATGTGTGTGGGTGGTGGTAGTGTGTGTGAGGTGGAGTGGGTAGTGTGAGTATGAGGCCGAGGGGGAAGATCAGATTTGTGTGCATGTTTTTGTTCAGTTCTGTGGTTTGCACTTACGGTTGCTGCTCTTCTCTCCTGGCTGCTTGCTGGGTCTTTTTGCTTCTTTCGTGTGATTTTTTGGTGAGGCTGTGTCTTTTTTGCTCTTTAACATTAGGTCATCTGCATAGAGGTGGTATAATATGTTATGTTGCTTGATGAGGGTGCAGATTGGTTGAATGTAAAGGTTGAATAAAAGCACCTATAGGGAGGAGCCTCAAGGTATTCCTTGACGTTGTTTGAATCTTCTCGATGTTTGGTTCCAATCCTACCTCAATGACCGTACCCAACAAATGGGAGACCATTCTAGTGGGCTTTTTGATACTCCAATTTATGTAAGGCATTCAATGAGTTTATTTTTATTTTTTTATTTTATTTAATAAACATTTTTATACCGTGCTTTCTAAAGATCAAGAGCGGTGTACAAGGAACAAGGTATGAAATGCATGAAAATGCAAGTTCATTTACAAAAAACTTGTAGAACTATATACATATAAAATACACTTTTACAGGTATAACAAAATTCAAAACAAAACTATGTACAGTAGTGGTAGGTGGGGGCATGCTGGGGTGGCACACTGATTGTTACTATAGTGTGGACGTAATATCATTTGGCGTCAGAGAGAGAGTACTCTGTTGTGGGATGTTGATTCTGTTTGTGTATGTGATGTGAGCTTAGGATCATAGTGGATAGTAAATAGGTGTGTTTTTAAAAATTTATGGAATGTTCTTAGGTCATTGATTTCTCTAAGGCCCTCAGGTAATGCATTCCAGAGTGTGGGGGGCGATGTGGGAGAATGCTTTATTATTAGTAACCTTTTCTTCTTTTCTGTAATCCGACGGTGTGGAGAGTTTATGTTTGTGTTTGCTCCTTTGAGTTCGGTTTGATACCTCCTTATGAATTAGGGTGCTGATGAAGGATGGCGCTAGGTTATTAATTATTTTGAATGTTGTTACCAGTATTTTATAATTAATTCGGTAGTGGATGGGAAGCCAGAGTAATTTGAAAAGAATAGGTGTTATGTGTTCAATGAAGCTGAGGTTCATTATTGATCTTGCAGCTATATTTTGAGCTAGTTGCAGCCTTCGGAGAGCTTGTTTAGTTACCCAATGAAGGATGGAGTTAGCAAAATCAAAATGAGGTGTAATAATTGCCTGTATTACAGATGTGTAGTCTTGGAGGTGTATGAGGGGACGGAGCTGTTTTAACAGTTTAAGTTTATAGTGAATTTTTGAGGCTGTGTTCTTAATGTGAGATTCCATACTGAGGGTCTGGTCTAGAATGACTCCTAGGTATTTTACCTCTTTTTTTACTGATATGGTGGAGTCTTGGAACAGGATTTCTCTTGAGGGTACAAAGCTTTGGTTCCTAGTGACAAATAATACTTCAGTTTTTTAAAAGTTTGAGGAGGTTATATATTTTTAGCCACTGCGAGATATCCTTAAAGCTGTTTGATATCTTTTGAGTCGGTGGGTTTGGCAGTTTAAATGGGACGTGACACATAATGTCATCCGCGTAAATGTGATAATTTACGTGGTGCCTTTTAAGGATGGAGCAGATAGGCTGCAAATAGATATTAAAGAGAAGCTCTGAAAGTGCTGATCCCTGGGGGAGGCCTTGCTCCTGTTGGAACGTAGAGGAGGTTTGTTGGTTGATTCTGACGGCTTGTGTTCTGTCCTTTAGGTATGACTCAAACCATTTATACACTGTTTCAGTTAGCCCTATCTGCCTGAGTCTAGTAAGCATTAGATGATGACTGATGCTATCAAATACTGCTTTGATATCTAGAAAAAGGAGGAAGAATGCTTGCCTTGAGTCGTCTATTCCCCGTGAAAGTGTGTCAGTTAGTACTGCTAGGAGTGTTTACATACCATAGGATGGATGAAAACCATATTGTTGTTCGTCGAGTGGGGCAGATGTGTCTGTGTAGTCCTGAAATTGTATCTGGACAACTTTTTCTGTTAGTTTCGCAAGAAACGGGATGCTAGATATGGGTCTATATGATGTAGGGGAGGCTTTGTCAAGTTTATTATTTTTTATTAAAGGACATATTTGAGCATGTTTAAAAGTTGGGGGGAGGTATCCTTCCTTGAGGGAGAGATTAATCATAGGGAGGATGAATGATAGACGAGACCTACAGGGATATAGTCCTGAAGTACCACCTCCAGTCTGGTAGCATCCCTGTTGCCATGGAGGAGAGAGGTCACGTGACAGGACAGCATCATCCTGGTGTGGCAGGAACTGATCCTGTAACTAGGACCTGTCCTCTAGGTGATGTAAAACCCTCTCACACCAAGGAAGTTTCTCTAGGGCCATGTGCCCATGAGGGAAGGGATAGGACAGCAATTATAGTTGGTGATTCGATCATTAGGCATGTAGATAGTTAGGTGGCTGGTGGACATGAGGATCGCCTGGTAACATGCCTGCCTGGTGTGAAGGTAGCGGACCTCACGCGCCACCTAGATAAGGTCTTAGTGCTGGGGAGGAGTCTGTTTTCTTGGTACATGTCGGTACCAATGACATAGGAAAATGTGGTAGGGAGGTTCTGGAGGCTAAATTTAGGCTTTTAGGTAGGAAGTTGAAATCCAGAACTTCCAGGGTAGCGTTCTCCGAAATGCTTCCCATTCCACGTGCAGGATCCAAAAGGCAGGCAGAGCTCCGGAGTCTCAATGTGTGGATAAGACAGTGGTGCAGAGATGAGGGTTTTGGATTTGTTAGGAACTGGGGAACATTCTGGGGAAAGGAGGGGCTCTTCCGAAGGGATGGGCTTCACTTTAACCGGGATGGAACCAGGCTGCTGGCATTAACCTTTAAAAAGGAGATAGAGCAGCTTTTAAACTAGATAATAGGGGAAAGCCGACAGTTGCCCAAGAGTGCATGGTTCGGAAGAATGTATCCTTGAAGGATACTACCAAAAGCAGAGAGGCTCCAAAAAAGAGTAAAGTAGCCCAAATGCCCTCAAGTATGGAGCAGACAGAGCTTAAAGATCCCAAATTACCCATGCCTACCAATAGCCATATTAATATGAATAAAATACAGTCTCTAAAATGCTAGTATGCAAAAGCTGGAAGTCTAAAAAATAAGATGGGAGAGTTAGAATATATATAGCACTAAATGAGAGGTTAGATATGATTGGAATATTGGAGACATGGTAGAAGGAGGACAACCAGTGGGACACTGTGATACCTTGGTACAAACTATATCGTAATGATAGAGCTGATCAAATTGGTGGAGGGGTTGCGCTCTATGTTAGAGAGGGCATTGAGTCAGAAAGGATTAAAGTTTTGCAGGAAACAAAATTTGCTGTAGAATCTCTATGGATTGAAATTCCATGTAAAAAGAGGAAGATGATGGCAGTGGGGGGTGTATTATCGACCACCTGGCCAGAATGAACAAATGGATGATGAAATGTTCAAAGAAATCAAGGAAGCTAACAAAAGTTACAGCGCAGGAATAATAATTGATAATTTCAATTACCCCAGTATCGACTGGGTCATTGTCACAGCAGGACATGCTAGGGAGATAAAGTTCCTAGATGAAATAAATGACTGCTTCTTGTGGCAGCTGGTTCATGAACCGACCAGAGGGGAAGCCATATTAGCCCTAGTCCTTAGTGGAACACCTGATCTAGTGCAAGAGATAAGGGTGTTGGGGCCACTTGGCAATAGTGATCATAGCATGATCGCATTTGGTTTAATTAGTGGAGGAGGGATAGTAAGGAAATCCACAGTACTACCTTTTAACTTTCAAAAGGGAGACTATGATAAAATGAGGAAAATAGTTAAGAAAAAACTAAAAGGAGCAGTTGCAAAGGTTAAAGACTTACTTTAAGCTTGGGTGTTGTTGAAAAATACTATCTTGGAAGCCCAGACCAGCTTATTCCACGCTTTAAGAAAAGTGGAAGGAAGTCCAAAAAACTGCCAGCATGGTTTAAAGGTGAGGTCAGAGAGGCTGTTGTTGCCAAAAAAGCATCTTTCAGGAAATGGAAAAAATTTATTATCAGAGGATGTAATGAAGGCTGTAGCTGGGTTTAAAAAATGTTTGGACAAGTTCCTGGAGGAAAGGTCCATAAACCATTATTAAGAAAGGACCTAGGATATCAATGCTTGACCCAGTACAAGCATTGTGGAACTTGTGTCTCTTGGGGAAACTGCTAGGTACGTATGACCTAGATTGGCCACTGCTGGAAACAGGATACTGGGCTTGATGGACCCAGTATGGCATATCTTATGTTCTTATGTTCTAATGATAATTCTGGTAACTTCATTTTGATCCAGGCTATTGGGCACGGATCCAGGTAAGAAGTGGTAGTAGTAAGTTTATCTATTATGTTTTTAAGCAAATCTTTGGAGATCAGTTGGAATTTGGGCCAAGTATTAGGGCAGACTATTTGGTCTAAGTTTTGTGTTAGGGTGATTGGGGCAGTTTGCTTGATTGTATTCTCATAATAAGAAGCAAGCAATTGAGGAGAGGTGTGGCCTAGTGGTTGGGGCAAGTTACCTCAGGCCAGAAAGTCAGGGGTTCAAATCCCACTAGAGGACAGCAACCTTGGGCCAAAAGGATTGGGGTTTCTAGTCCCACAGGTGCTCCTTGTGGTCTTGGGCAAGCCACTTAACCCTCCATTGCCCATGTTCCCTGTACATATTAGTGTATGTGTCTCATATCCCTGCGTGTTAAATGTATCCCCCAATTGTGTTGTGACTGCTTTGATTGAAGGATAAGGCGGTATACAAAACTCTCTAAATAAATAAACTTAACCCTCCATTGCCCATGTACCCTGTAAAATAGTTATCTCCAAGCTACAATGCCCTGTTCAATGTAATTTCAGTTTGTTCAATATAAACCACCTTGATATCATTAAAGGCAGCATATAAGAAATGTTAAATAAATAAGTATCATATTCAGTGTAGGTAGAATTATAGGCTGTGCTGGTAAGGTTTTGAATTATACTGAAAAGTTCTCTCAGTCGATATAGGGATTTGGAAAGAATGTTTGAGTAGTAGTTTTTCTTTGCATCGTTATGGTTTATGGAGTCGAATGCTACCATGATGTCTATGAATATTAGTAAGAATCCTTGATGGGGTCTTTCAATTCCTTTGATTAGTGTGTTTAGTAAGGAGGTGAGTAAGGTTTCAATACTATGAATCCATGTTGCTGGGTGTCAAGGGGCATATGTATTGGTGTATTCTTGTAGCTGTAGTTGAACAGGCTTTTCAATTATTTTAATGTGATACAAAAAAACTTCATCCAACTGTGACTACAGATTTAGGGGTATGTTTACTAAACTGCGTTAGTGCAAATCGCGTTAGGAGCCGCGTTAGTGAAAGGAAAGCCAAAAAAGGACATGGGCGGGACATCGTAACGACTAATGCGCGTTCCAAAAACTAACGAGCGTTACAGGGCGCCGTGGCGCGTTAAGCATATGAAGGCGTACAGACACAAATCATTGAAACAGAGCTGTAGCACAATGCTTAGTGTACTCACCGCTATTACAGGCAGCATGGGTTCGAGTCCCCAGTGTGCCTAACGCAGAATGCTGTCCCAGGCAGCACCCTGTACATTATATAGGGAATGAGGAGGCATGTTTTTCTTTACGTTCAGTAGTTGTTAATGAAACACACTCTCGCAGTGCGCATAGCCATGTACGTTGGTACGTGCGTGGCTGCATGCGTTGTTACGGGCGTAGCCCCGTGCGTAGGTACGTGCGTACAATCGTGCGTGGGTACGTGTGTTTTTACCAGCTTGGGCACCTTATAGTACAGACACTTTAGGGTGTCTTGCACTTATGCACTATGCTAACAGATGTACGTGTGATGGCCTATGGTTTATCAGAGCCTGAGAGCAGGCGCTGGATCTTCCCAGGGTTGGATCGTGCCAGTCACACCCATGATGCACTGCACATGCAAATCAGCTGTCCACAGATACACACCATGGGGAATGCACCCCCACAGCACCTCGGCCTGGTAGGGGGAAGTGACCATGTGCACCCCCACAGCACCTCGGCCTGGTAGGGGGTACTGACCGTGTGTTGTACTGGCACAGAGTAGCTACACACCGTCACATTGTGCTGGTACTGTGCTCACCCTGAGGGTGCAGTGAGGCGCCCAGCACCAGGTCCACAGCACCATCCATGGCTGAAAGAGGCCATGGCGCAGGTCCAAAGCAGTGTTAATGTGCGAGATAGGTAGTTTCTGCACAAACACCTTGCAGTCAGGTGTAGCCCCCCATGGACCCCTAGGTGGCCCATGTTACCCCCCCCCCCCCCAAGTGCCAAGGGTGGCAAACAGGGCCTCCTAACAATAGATCCACCTTCTACCTCCCTGCAAAGGTGGCAGTAGAGAGGAACATCAACCCCAGCTCTGGTGGGGAACAGACACCCCACAGGGCAGGCACCGCAGCTCTGTACGCAGACAGACATCAGGCCTGGATATGGTAAGCTGCACCCCACCACTATCTGATATACTCCTGCAGCAAGCCATCAGCCACTGCACCCTGCAAGCCACTCCATCAAGACACATACCAGCTGCAAACAGTCTGCTAGTTAGTCCATAATGCATGTGCCCAGTGGATATGCATGCACCCAGAATTGGGATGTCAGCATACACAGCAAGCAGATAAATCAGTGACTGGGCCCCAAAAGGAAACCCATATCTATCACATGAGAGAAATACTATATAGCACTATGGGGGTGCCTAGCCATGCTGTGGTCACTGCACAGTCAGGGTGAGAGTGATCTCTCAGCAGGACATACTGAGGTCACCCTGTCTGTGTAGGTGGTAGCCGGGCACTAAAATGTGCCTGTCACTGCCCTATGCCCTGTGCAGATGCACCCTGGCCAGGCCACCCTGTCCGGCCTATACCCATGGTACCTTGCTCCTCATTATGCACATTGGCAGCTCAATACTGGCAACATTGCTGGCAGTGTGGGCTGTGGAAGGTGTTTGCAGCCACCACACACTGGATAGACAGACAGACACCCCCACACCTATGCCAGCATTGTGCAACTATAGAGGTGTTCAGCAGCCATACCCACCACACCAGTCCTGGGCACAGTTCAGGCATGGATATTGTACGCAAGACTGTTGGGGGTCACTCCCCATGGTGGTACGCACTGTCAGAGTCCAGACCTGCAGCACATACCACAGACAGCAGAATGAATGTTATGGTGGAGCTCACTGAGCAAACTGTGCTTAATGTAGGAATTGATATCTGCCAGTTATCACAGGAAACGTTTGATAGCTGTGTACCATATACCCAGGTGTAGGGTGGCATTGCTAAGGTATGCAACTGCTAGTATTGGGAGATACAGGCAGGGCCCAATGTCCTGCTTCTCCAGGAGGCATTGGCCAATGGGGCCTGTGGGTGTGTCTGGCCCTGTTGGCTGCTGCTTTACGGCAGAGTTCCCCAACTCCAGTCCTGGTGTTCCAAACCTGTTCGGGTTTTCATGCTGTCCCTCATAAATATGCATGAGCTACATCTGCATACCATGGGGGTGGTGCATAGATATGCAGCACAGGCATCTTTATTAGAGGCAGCATGGAACCTGAATGGTGTGGGACCCTTCAGGACTGCAATTGCGAGACTCTGCTCTGGGTAATGCGCCTGTTTCTGATGTCTGTGTTTGGTGTGGTATAATATAGGCGTATTAACCATGCGTATGTGCTCTGCAATAAAGGGGTGTCTTTACTATCACTGTTTAGTGGTGGGTAAAACTATGGGGACTGGGTTGGCAGGAGCCCCAGCTGGGATTTGAACCTGTGACCCTCTGGTCTTACAGGCACTGGCTGTGTCTGTTGCACCACACTGTGGCCACAGAGATGGTGCAGTCCCTGGAGTTAGTTAAAGCGGCCTGACGAGTCAGAAACCCTGCTCTGCACAGGTTTACTGTGGGCTCATTTACCTTGTATGGAGACAAAGGTGCACATAAACCTCAAAACAGACCTCAAAAATAGGGGCAAACACCCATAACCAAGCTGGGCAACAATGATATCATTGGGTAAAATTACACACCACTCCCAGGAAAGCTCCATCACAGAGGTACATTATCTTGAGGCATACGTAATAGAGTGAAATGAAAAGGTCAGCAACCTTTTCATTTCACTCTATTACGTATGCCTCAAGATGATGTACCTCTGTAGTGTGTGTATTTTTAAGTTTAGTATCACAATTCAATGACTTTAGACATGGTTTTTTACAGAAAATTTGCTGCATCTATAATAGTCCCTTGAAAAACCCTAAATGGAGAAACGCATGGGCGCCTGTAAAGTCGGCGTCGGGACACATTTTGAAAGCTGTGTTTGAGGAGACGATATTGGAGAAGTCATTATTCTTTTAGAAAAATCACCAAAAAGAAAAATTTATGCTGTGAAGCATTCCACATCTGATTGAGCTAAGTATTTTTGTGCTAACAATTATAGACTCAGAAGTTACATGTTCTTTTTTATAGCATTTTTGTAAGCACAAGCAGCAGCGTATACAGTTGTGGATACACCACAGTTTAATCGATTTCAGCCGTTGATGTAAAAACTAGCACATTTCTGGAAGATGAAAAACATCCAGTATTTTCGTGCTAATGGTTGTTTGAGGCTGTTATCAGAAAAAAAAACTAAATCTGTAGTCACAGTTGGATGAAGTTTTTTTGTATCACGTTGTAGTAATCATCCACAGAGATTACCCCCCTTTTTTCTATTTAGTAACTTTTTCAATTATTTTGGCTAGGAATCAGATACTGGCAATTGGCCTGTATGAGCTTGGGCTGTTGGGGTCCAGTAATGTATTTTTTAGGATGGGTCTGATGGATGTAGTTTTGAGATTTCTAGGTATGTGGCCCTGGGTAAGGGAAAGGTTTACAAGTTTGAGTATGTTGGGGCAGAGATCATTACGAACTATTTTAATCCATGTGACTGGGCATGGATTGAATGGGGAGATGGTGGTATTGATTGTTTTGATAGTGAGTTCTAGTTGTTCTGCTGATACTGGGCTGAAGGAGGTCCATTGAGTGTTTTCAAATGGGGGTTGTTGTTGGGAGAGGTGAGCAGAGTTTTGCTTGTTCTGGAGGAAGGTTACTATATTTTGTTGTGTGTGGTGGTCTTGTGGAAGGGTCTCTAGTAAGGGATTTGACTATGTTGAATAGTTCCCTGAGGCAATTGAGTGATTTTAGGATTATGTTCATATGATATTCCTTTTTGTGTCTGTTAATAATGTTGTTGTACTCCTTTTGTTTGGTGAGGTATTCGTTGAGGATGTGTGGGTCCTTTGTGCATCTCCAGGAACAAGCAGGAATGAGTCTTCACATATGGGTACGTCGGTACCAACGGAGCCTGCACGGGAATGCTCCCCAGCATCCAATCAGAAAGCTTTTGGGAGCATCCCTCGCGCCTGCGCGCTGACTTCCCGCCTTTCCCACTGCCTCTCCTCAGTTTTCGTTTTTCCGCGGAGCCGACAGGACGTCCTCCTATCACCGCAGAAACATTTCTATTTAAAATTCTTATTTCTTGTTTTCTTGTGGTCGCGGCTGTTCTTCCCGCCGATACCGGTACCGCCGGTGCTTTATTCTTTTCTTTTCTAAAATTAGAAACATTTTTTCTCCTCAGTTTTTTGTCTTAACTTTTTGGGCCTACCAGGCCTCTCCAACATGGAGCCTTCTTCTCCTAAGAAGTGCCTTCATTGTGGAAACATAGTTTTCTTTTTAGACTCCAAGGCTTGGTGTCTAACCTGTTTGGGTCCTGACCCTTTTTCCCCTGAACCGTCAGGCTGTACTATTGGGAGAAGACCTTCACTTTCTCGAGTTTCCCTCGATGCCGTTTTTCCTCCTGAGGTGAGGACACCGGTTTTTTCTTCTCTCCAGGATCAGGTAACCCACAAACAGTCTGTTAAGACTAGCCAATTCTTGAAGGGTAAGTCTCATGCACAGCATGATGACGGCTCCGGCCTTGCCCTCAAGATCCCATTGGCAATAAAACCCCGGCGGGAGTCTTCGGGCTCCAAAGCATACACGGGGTTTCAGGTTGTTCCTGGGGCTCACCCCTCACAGAACATACCTGAGCCGTGCCAGGGGGTGGTATCCGCTTCGAGCGGTACCGATAACCCGGCACGGCACCGGTGTCGAGTGCTGCACTCTTCACCAGGGATCGTCATCTGGTGTCCTCGGTACCTTCGGGGCCGATCGATGCGACCCAGATTGGCTTTCCTGTATCTCCGCCATGCTCGGGGTTGGTACCGGCTTCGAGCGGTACCGATACCCCGGCATTGGCATCGGTGTCGAGTGTTCCACTCTTCACCAGGGATCATCATCTGCTATCCTCGGTACCTTCGGGACCGATCGATACCACCCAGATTGACTTTCCTCTATCTTCGCCATGTTCGGGGTTGGTATCGGCTTCGAGCGGTACCGATACCCCAGCATCGGCATCGGTGTCGAGTATTCCTCTCTTCACCTGGAATTGTCATCAGACATCCTCGGTACCTTCGGTACCGATCAATAACACTCTGATTGACTTTCCTGTATCGGCATCGCCGATACCACCACCGATGTCGGTACCTTCTAGGCATGCATCGATAGAACTGATCCCCTCGATGCCCAGTCTGGAATCGCTATCCAGTCTAGATGAATTGGTACCGACGCGTTTAGGAGCCGACCCATATCGTTCCCGATTATGCAGTACCGAGGATATTTACCAAGCCTCTCGGGTTACCTCGGTACTGCTTCAGCAGCTTCCGATACCTGCTTCGATGGCATTACCGTGTCCGATACCGCTATCGGTATCGATGTCGATTCCTGCAGTTCCATCGGTGCCATCGATCCTTTCTATGCCTAGCTTGGAATCGATACCGGGAACCGATGATGCAGTACTAACTGCCTCGAATCAGAACTGTCAGTATCGTTCTCCATCTAGCAGGATTCTTTTTCTGCACCAGTCCAGTATGTCTTCTGGTGCTCAAGCTGCTTCTTCAACCTCAGCCTACCCAGGAATAGTTCCTATTGGAGATCCTTCTTTTCAGAAATTTCTCCTTGACATGGCAACCTTTCTTGCCATTCCTATTCCTGGCTCTACTCTTAACCAAGATCCTGCAGAAAAGGAAAGCACAGTTACTTACCTGTAACAGGTGATCTCTGGGAACAGCAGGAATTAGTCATCACATATGGGTACGTCGGTACCGACGGAGCCCGCGCGGGAAAGCTCCCCAGCTTTTCAGATTAAAAGCTTTTGGGGCCTCCCACTGCACATGCGCGCTGCCTTCCCGCCTTCCTGACCAGCTCTCGTCAGTTCGAGTTTAAAGCTGAGACAATAGAGAGAGAGGACAGGAAGATAGATAGAGATACAACTCCTAGGGGAGGTGGGTGGGTTGTGATGACTAATTCCTGCTGTTCCCAGAGATCACCTGTTACAGGTAAGTAACTGTGCTATCTCCAGGAACAAGCAGGAATACGTCATCACATATGGGGACTCCCTAGCTAAGATGCCTGGGAGATCCCCCTCCAAGGGTAAACCATCTTCGCATGGATCTCAGGCATCCATCCAGGGAAGGTGGGCAGGAGTTGTTTAAGTATGGAACAGGTGTTTGAGGACAGCCTGACCAAACAAGGCATCCCGGCGGGAGTCCTTGTCCAAGCAGTAATGGGCTGTGAAGGTATGAACCGAGGCCCAAGTGGCTGCTCGACAGATCTGATCTATGGACACAGAGTGAAGATGAGCCATAGAAGTGGCCATGGCCCTCACACTGTGAGCTGTGACATGGCCCTCCATAGAAATGTTCTTACTCTGGTAAGCAAAAGAAATACACTGAGCGATCCAATTGGAAAGTGTACGCTTGGTGACTGGAAGTCCCAAATGAGAAGGATCAAAAGCCACGAAAAGTTGGGAAGACTTTCGATGTGGTTGAGTCCTGTTGAGGTAAAAGGCAAGAGCTCTTTTACAATCCAGAGTATGAAGGTTCCTCTCTGCACTGGATGCATGAGGAGCCGGGAAAAAGACAGGTAGATATACCTCTTGATTAAGATGAAAAGGCGAGACCACTTTGGGCATAAAGTGGGGATTCGTCCTAAGGACCACCTTATCATGATGAAACCTAGTATAAGGTGGATGAGCCACTAAAGCCTGCAGTTCACTGATGCGGCGAGCCGAAGTGACTGCAATAAGGAAAACAACCTTCCAGGAAAGAAATTTGAAGGAGGTAGAGTCCAAAGGCTCAAAAGGTGGCTTCATAAGCTGACCTAGAACTAGGTTCAAATCCCATGCTACCGGAGGAGGTCGGATGGGAGGTTTAGTTAGAGTCAGGCCTCTCATGAAACGTGAAACAAGAGGATGAGAGGAGACAGGTTGTCCATTTATAGGTTTTAAGGATGCTGCAATAGCACTCAAATGGACCCTTACTGAATTCGTCTTAAGGCCTGCATTTGAAAGATGCAGGAGATAGTCCAAGAGGGAATTCAAAGGAAGTGCTAGAGGGTCAAGACCCTGCTGAGCACACCAAATGGAAAAACGTTTCCATTTGAAAGCATAAGAACGCCTCGTGGAAGGATCCTAGAGGTATGAAGGATATCTGTCACAGGTTGAGAAAGATTAAAGTCTTGAAGACTTAGGCCTTCAGTAACCAAGCTCTGAGATGTAGGGATTTGGGGTTTGGGTGCCACAAAGTCCCCTCCTCCTGAGACAGAAGGTCTGGCGCAGCTCCCAGGTCCAGGGAGGATCCCTGGGAGAGATGCAGAAGTAGAGGGAACCACACCTGGCGTGGCCAGCGGGGAGCTATGAGGATCATAGTCCCGTGATCCCTCTGGAGCTTGAACAGAGTCTTGGATATTAGAGGAATGGGTGGAAAGGCATAGAGGAATTCCTGACCCCAATGCAGGAGGAAGGCATCGTGGGCCTGAGCTCCCTGACACTGAGTTCTGGAACAGAACCGGGGAAGTTTGGCATTCCACGGACTTGCAAAGAGGTCTATGTCCGGGGTCCCCCATTCCTGAAAGATTCTGCGTATCTGGTCCATATGTAGGGACCATTCGTGTGGAAGCAGAACTCGACTGAGTCTGTCTGCACGAGAGTTTTGAACTCCTGGAAGATACACTGCAAGAAGGTGAATTTGATGCTCTCTGGCGAAGGCCCATATTCTGAGAGCTTCGTTGCAAAGCGACAGAGAGCCTGTCCCTCCTTGTTTGTTTATATAGAACATGGCTACCTGATTGTCTGTCTGAACTAGGACAGTCAGGTTGACAAGGAGGGTATAGAAGACCTTGAGGGCAAGGTAAATTGCTCGCAGTTCCAGGAGGTTGATATGAAGGGTGGCCTCCTGTGGAGACCAAGTGCCCTGAGTGGAGAGGTTCTGAAGATGAGCTCCCCACCCTGTCTGGGAGGCATCTGTTGTGAGGGTTGCTTGGGACAACAAAGGTTGGAAGGGGGCCCCCAACAACAGATTCTTGGTGGATGTCCACCATTGGAGGGACCAAAATAGACGGCTTGAGGTGAGTATTTGGTCGGAGAGCGCTCCAGATGCTTGAGTCCACTGGGTGGCCAAGGTCCATTGAGCTGCTCTCATATGCAGACGAGCATAGGGGACCACATGTACCGTGGAGGCCATGTGGCCCAGAAGTCGCAGCATTTCCCGGGCTGTCAAATGACTGCTGGACTGAGCTTGGGAGGCCAAACTCAGCAGGCGTTGGGCCCTGACCTGAGGCAGGTAGGCCCTTGCAGTGATGGTGTCTAACTGGGCCCCTATGAACTCGAGAGACTGAGTAGGGATTAGTTGAGACTTGGGAAGGTTTACTACCAGTCCTAGATACTGCAGAAGACGCCTTGTGCGGTCCAGGGAAATTTGGGACTGGGACTGAGAGGGAGCTCGGATGAGCCAGTCGTCCAGGTATGGGAATATGAAAATTCCCAGGCCTCTTAGAAAGGCAGCTACGACTGCCATGCATTTGGTGAACACTCTTGGAGCAGAGGCTAGACCGAAGGGGAGTACTCTGTACTGGAAATGTTTTCCCTGAAACAGAAATCGAAGGTATTTTCTGTGGGATGGGTGGATGAGTATGTGTGTATACGCATCCTTTAGATCTAGAGAACAAAGCCAATCCTGACTCTGAAGGTATGGAAGGAGAATGCCCAGAGAAAGCATTTTGAATTTCTCCTTGAAAAGAAATTTGTTCAATTCTCTCAGATCCAGAATTGGTCTGAAGCCCTCTGTCTTCTTTGGTATTAGAAAATAAGGGGAGTAGAATCCCGTCCCCTGTTGAAGAAGAGGGACCTCCTCTATTGCCCCCTGGGCAAGGAGGGAGGAGACTTCCTGACCCAAGAGGGCCAGGAGAGATGGGGGAGAATTGAACTGCCTCACCATAGTATAAGGAGGAAGGTCGGAAAAATGGAGTTTGTAACCCTCTCTGATGATAGAGAGGGTCCATTGCTCTGATGTAATTTGCTCCCATCTGGGAGCAAAGTGAGCTAACCTTCCGGGTATGGTGAGGGGCTCTGGTTGTTCTAGAGCCAGAAAAGTTAAGTTCTCTAGGGGCAAGTCAAAACCCCTGAGGGGGTGGAGCCTGCTGAGGCGTAGCAGACGCCGCAGGCTTTGACCTTGCCTGTTTAGGTTGCTGACGTTTAGCAGCAAAACGAGGCTGAGAGGATTGTTGGCCAGTATTTGTAGAAAATCTGGACTTCTTTTAATAAGGCCTCTTAAAAGACTTCTTCTTGGCAGGAGTGGAGGTAGACTTAGAAAGTCTATGTAAGGTGGCATTTTCTGCATCCATTTGAGTGGCCTTAATTTGCCACTCCTCACCAAATAAGTTCTCACCTGTACAGGGCAGATTTCATAAGCCATCTAGGACCCAAGGTTCTAGATCAGAAGCCTGGAGCCAAGCAAGACGTCGGGCTGCTATAGCAATGCCCGAAGCCCTACCAGCACCCTCAAAGGAATCAAAAGCTGCCCTGTTGGAGAGCTTTGAAATATCCAAAAGGTGTTTCACCAAGGAAATGAACTGCTCCCTCTTATCCTCAGGGAGAAAGGGGGCAAAATGCCGAACTTTTAGAGCGATTTCACTGAGAAACATGCCCATGTAAAGACTATAGGAATTAATCCTGGCTATAAGCATAGTAGCCTGGAAAATTTTCCTGCCAAAAGAGTCTAGAGTCTTACATTCTCGCCCTGGAGGAGTAGAAGAGTGCCTTTTGGTACTCTTTATCTTCTTCATTGCAGACTTCACCACAATAGAATGGTGAGGCAACTGGGTTTTTTGGAAACCAGGAGAAGGGGGGACACGGTACATGGTGTCCAACCTGCGAGAAGAAGGAGACAATGTTAGAGGAGCCTCCCATAAGTCCATCAAGTGTTCTTGAAGGATTTCATGGATAGGCAGGGTGACTGCCTCTTTAGGAGACTTAGAGTATCCTAAAATATCCAGTTTCTTTGATCTGGGTTCCTTTTCAGAGGATGAAGCAATAGAAAGACCTTTAGCCATTTCTATGATGAAGTCCTGAAAGAACAAATCCTCTGGTGGAGACATTCTCCTGTGAGGAGAAGAAGGCTCCTCAGGAAGATCAAGGGAGAACTCATCAGAATCATCAGAGGAGTTAAAATCCTCTGAAGAAGCAGAGTATCCTCTATGTGCTTCCAACGCACAATACGCATACCGTTCGGTATCGACATCGGGCGTACCGGGTATGGGATCGGTACCGGGCAAAAGCCCGGATCCGGCATGCGGAACCGATCTGCGTTTGGAAGACGATGGCCTCGGTTCCGGTATGGAAGCCATTACCGGAACCGGACCCGGTACCGCTGGCTGCGGTACCGAGGGCGTAGCAGCATTAATAAAAGCCAGAATGGCCTGCTGCATGACTTGGACAGTATTGCCCATAGACGCCACTGCTGCCTGGATGTCGGTACCGGTATGGGCCGGTACCCCAGAGCAGTACAACAGGTGATCTGTCGAGGCCGCGCCATCGATGTCAACCTGTGACCCCATGATTGCTTTGGAGGCCGGAGCCTCCCGCCGGGGTTTTTTGGCCTGGGCAGAATCCTCAAACTCAGAATTGAGAGCCTCTCGATCTTTAGAAAGAGATTTGCTTTTAGAGGATTTGCCCACTGGAGTTTTGGTTACCTGAGATCCATCCGGAGAGGAAGACCTGGATGACTGTGATGCTTCTGAAGGAAACAGCACATGGAACTTGTTGGCCCAGTTCTGCAATCCACGTTTCGACATCTGGGAGCAGGATGGGCAGTCCGGTATGGAATGGTCAGGTCCTAAACATTTAAGACACCATTCATGGGTGTCTGTAAGAGGAATGACAGCACTGCACTTGGTACACTTTTTAAAACCAGGAACTGGCTTCTCCATGAGGAGAAATTGTGTAGGCCTGAAGGCCTAACAAAGTACCAAGCTGTGCTGAAGAAAAGAAAAAAATATATTTTTTTTTTTTTAAAAGAAAGAAAGAGAGACCGGCAGTACCGGTTTCAGAATGGGGAAGGCAGGTACGCGGTCTAAAGAAAACAATAAAATTAACAATTTCTTCAGCGGTGACAGGAACACGACCTGCTGGCTCCGCGGAAAAAAAGAAACTGACGAGAGCTGGTCAGGAAGGCGGGAAGGCAGCGCGCATGTGCAGTGGGAGGCCCCAAAAGCTTTTAATCTGAAAAGCTGGGGAGCTTTCCCGCGCGGGCTCCGTCGGTACCGACGTACCCATATGTGATGACGTATTCCTGCTTGTTCCTGGAGATAATATAATGCTTCCTTTACATCATTCTTTGCAGGACCTTCTTCTGAGGATTTGGGAATCACCTTTAAGGGTTCCTTTGCCTTCTACAGCCATGGATGTTCTGTATCAGGTGCTTTCCTCTCCGGGCTTTCAGAAAAACCAACGTCCACATCATTCCCTTGTAGTGGAATCAGCAATGAGGAAGGTAAGAAGCAAGAAGAAGCACTCTTCTTATCCGCCTGGTCGTGCATCTAAAGCACTTGATGCCTTTGGACGTCAAACCTTCCAAACTTCTATGCTGGCTTCAAGGATTATCTCATATATTTTTATATGAGCCTGACACTTCAGGAAGTCACAGAGAAATTATCTCTTTTGTCCCCTTTTTTGTCAGAGCCTAAGGCCACTGACTATTCCTTGCTTCTTAATCATAGCAGGAATATCTCTTGGTTTCTTTCTCGTGCTTCTCTAGACTCTTGAGTCTGTTAGCAGAGCCTCTGCTATTGCCATTGGAGCACGTCGTACAGCCTGGCTGCAAGCTTCAGACTTGAGAAAATGGGCACAACATACACTGGGTAACTCTCCTTGTACTGGAGAAAATCTCTTCAATAAAGAGGCTTTACGTCAGGTTGCTCATTGCTCCACTGACTTCCCTGGTTCTGGAAACCATCCTAAGCCTTCTTTTTCCCCAGGACGTAGGAAATGTCCTACCAAACCTTCTTTCCCTAAGAAAAGAAGGTTTCATCCTTCTCCTGCCCATCCTCCAGATGTACCCAAACAAGGGACATCTCATCCTAGTCTGAAGTCTCCAGACTCTAACCAGTCTAATCATAACCAGCAACCATAGGTTCCTGTATGTTGCAATCTACAATTTACTTCTTCTTAGCAGAAGTTTATTCTTCAAACTCTGCACTGGTTTTTTTCTTTTTCAGTATGCTAAGCTGTTAGGATACTTTTGTCCATGGGTTACAGAATTCTCCCCTTCTTACTACTACGAAGGGAGGTTACAACTATCCCATGATAGTTTCTGTCCCCACATGGACATCTTTTCCTTCAGCTGACTTACCATATGGTAAGTCACTTTCCAACCCCCTCTCTTCCAGGGTTTCCCCTGCTTGAGTTGGTACCATACTGAAACACTTCTCTTTCTTTCCAGTGTAGATTTTTTGTTATCCTTCAATGCATGCTCTGAAAAACTCATCAGACAGGGACGGGAATATCTCCGCTCCCTTTGTCTGTTTTCTCTCTGTTTTTATACAGGAGAATCCCCTCTGCTGTTTTGTTCAGTTGCTGTGTATGCAGGAGTTCCAGTGATTACTTTAATGCTCATTGCAAGCTACTTTCAACTATCTTGCATAATACTACTCACTGCAGATTATTTTTTTCTAGCCATATCCTTTCCTAGGATGTGGCAACACACCTGACTTCTGTCAGTTTTATCTTATAATTCTCCTGCACAATGCTCTCTGCAATCTTCAGAGAAGCTTTCTACTATGGGCCCTTGCTACAGAGCATTGAACTTTGTCTCTGAGGGTTTTTTCCATATAGTAGAAAAAGCTTATATAATCATTCCATGGCGTGAATGTCCAAGGAGTTCCCAATCTTGCAGGAATCTACCCCTTTTTTCCTTACAGCTTGGCATTATGCTTTTCTGCTCCACTTGGACAACACATACTCTTTTAGTGTACATGATACCCCTGTGTCCCTTGGCTGGGTCATCCTGGTGTCTTAGTCTATGCGTTTTTTTGTCCTTTGGACATGTCAGAGTCCTAAAGTACTCCTGACGTGCTCTTGCCAGACTGCTATTATCCTCTGTTTTTTCACGCAACCATACTGGTTATTCCACTGAACTACATTCCTGCACCGCAGAAATAGATTCTCTATATATCTTCAGGTGGTTTTTTACCCCCTCATTATTAGATGAATCTTTTCCCATCACATTCCCCATGTGAATGTTTTTGTGGGGCTCAGTTGCAGGCATGTATCCTCAGACTTATATTCATGTATGTATATGTCCTATACATACATATTTCTGTAGTCTGTGTGGGCATAAGTCATGCCCATATATATATATATATATATTGTCATGCCCTCATAGCCCAATCGGTAGGAACCGGTATTGCTGGGCTCCCTGAGGGTGGTAGTTGTGCCTTCCTTCGGACAAATCACAGAACAAGCTAATTCTACGTTTAGGGTTTTATTCCCCGTCCCTTGAGGTTTCTTTTCCTTTTTGGCAACACAAAATAAGAGCCAACTTTGGCATATAACAAAAGACAAATGGTTAACAGAAATAGCTTACTTCAGCTTCAAACATCAAACAAAAGAAATGAATAAACAGCCTTACTATCCTATGTAGGCTTTTCCTTTTGTTTGCAGATAGCACAGCTTACGTCTGCTGTTTGTAAGAGAGTGAGAGCAATTAGCACATAAGTTACAGCACTGGTACTTTGGTTATAATCAAGTAATTTATCTCAGAGAAAACTCCTGGTCATTCACAGTTAAAGAACAGTCCATTGGTTCAGGAACTATAGACACCTCTGAACTCTCACATTCCATCAATTCTTGTTCACCTGTATTTATGCTCTTAATATCAGCTGTTGGATAAGAGTACGACTGGCTTGCTTCGTCACACAGGAAGTTTCCTTCTCCCTCTGAGCTAATGCCTCTCTGGGTAAAACCGTATGGCTTTGAGTTGAGCTTGTCAGGGCTCTGCCCCTGCTGGTAACCCAGTAGATAACTCAAATCCTTGTTTGGTTTGTTAGTAGAGTAATTACGGTAGGCTCTGTGCCTGCTCAG
Organism: Ichthyophis bannanicus; assembly: GCA_033557465.1. Classification (NCBI taxonomy): domain Eukaryota; kingdom Metazoa; phylum Chordata; class Amphibia; order Gymnophiona; family Ichthyophiidae; genus Ichthyophis; species Ichthyophis bannanicus. The sequence goes on from CM066033.1 coordinate 632,845,531, forward strand.
GTCTAGCTCAGCTGACCTAAATTGCAAAGCTTTAGACGGAACTTTACTAGAAGCTGGGAGCTCACAATCACTAGGGAAATCTTCAGCTTTTTCTGGTAAGGAAATTTCTCTTCTCCTAGGGTTTCTGTAACCAGGGGAAAAGTTATTCTCAGCCTCTATATAGCTTGTCTTTGTGTGGCTATTTCTATGACTCCAGGGTTTTACCCTTTCAGATAGCAAATAGCCTCTACTTTTATTTCTTGCACTGGTACCTGCTATGGCAGTCTTTCCACGTTTCTCTTGTCTTCCAGGCACATACACGCTATCAGGCTGCTGACTTCCAAATCTTTCATTCAGGTCTCTGGCTTCCCTCAGACCTTTATGCTGGCTCCCTTGTTGCTCCGATAACACATTCTCACTCTCTTTCTCTCTTTCATACCAACTCCATGCTCTCCCTGGCTTCAGCTGTGTTCGCCACGGTCTCTCTGGTTGTGACCCTTGTTGCCTCAACTCCTCTCCCCTTCTAACTGTTTGGGAGCATATTTTATCCTCGTGTCTCCTGGCTCCACCTCCACCCAGCTGATCCCTATTAGGCAAAGCAAATTCCCTTTCTTTGCTACCTGGGTGTGTCTTCATTGGCCTTGTGCACGTGTGCCTGGGTTGTCTATAGCAACCTTCTGACATTACTTTGTTTGCCCTGTCATTTTTCCTCTGATCATTCGTGCTGATCTTCATTTTCTCGGGCTGCCTAGGTCTACCTTGTGACAATATATATATATATATATATATATATCACATATCTAGACATCATGCACATATATATAGATATGTATGTCTCTCTCTATATATATATATATATATATATATATATATATATATGTGCCCCATTGGGAGATGTCCATAGGACGCTAAGTATTACCTGCTATCTCCCTAACTGTCTGTGCTATAAAGCTTTTCCCTTCTTAAGGGGTCCAGACAGTCCACTCGCCTATTCTCATACGGCTCACTAAGTGGGAGCGGTTAAACACACAATTATTGCTGTGATGTCAACAGCTTCTATTTTTGTTATAGATCTCCCTGTCTATGAAGTATCAAACTTCAATGTCTTCCTATCTCTTACCAGCTAGGAAAGACAGTGTACATCTTCAGTATTTCTGAGTACATTTCTGTTCTCCTTGGGAATAGGGGCTTTTTTCCATACCGCCTCTTCCCTTCAGGACTGGGCTAATTCTCCAGATCGGTCAGTCTTTTTCTTTTAGTCCTCAATGTTAATAACTCTGTACCTAAAAGAGTTTTCAGCTTTTTCCCATAAAGCTTTCCATTGAAGACCTGCCGTTCTTCTCCTACTCCAGTTGACACCTGGGTCACCTGCCCATTCCAGGTTTGGAACTTCATCCTCACTGCTGTGAAGTTACCTTGAGGATTCCGCTACTGCATCTACAGTACACTCCATCACAGTTCTACTTCCTACAATCCAGTAGGTAAGCTGTATATTGTACTAGTTCATTAAATATTTTAATGATACTTGACATACATTCTAAAGACTCTTTTTCTCTGTAGTCTTTAGATTCACCGTTCCTCTACAGCTCTTCTCTATTCAACTCTTACCCCCCATCCCTCAGGGGCTGCCGGGGATCCAGGTTTGGGAAATGCCGTCCTGTTCCAGGGATACGCATTTTATGGGATCTCCCCTGGCACCCACAGCTAGGGAGTCCCCATATGTGAAGACTCATTCCTGCTTGTTCCTGGAGATAGCACAGTTACTTACCTGTAACAGGTGATCTCTGGGAACAGCAGGAATTAGTCTTCACAACCCACCCACCTCCCCTAGGAGTTGTATCTATCTATCTCCTTTCCTCTTTCTCTCCTTCTGTCTCAGCTATGAAACTCAACTGAGGAGAGGCAGTGGGAAAGGCGGGAAGTCAGCGCGCAGGTGCGAGGGATGCTCCCAAAAGCTTTCTGATTGGATGCTGGGGAGAATTCCCATGCAGGCTCCGTCGGTACCGACGTACCCATATGTGAAGACTAATTCCTGCTGTTCCCAGAGATCACCTGTTACAGGTAAGTAACTGTGCTGTCTCCGTTATCATTCAGTTTGCCTTAAGCTGCGTTTTGCTTCTGTTATTTCTAGAGAGTACCGTGGTGATCATATCATCAAACCAGATCCTCCCATGCTGCCCCCAAGCCACACACTCTCACTTGCAGTCAAAAAAAACATCATTCTGCCAAACCAAACTTATAACTAACAGTTGGTATGATATAATAGCATGGAGTCTGTGATGATGAAGGTAGTACAGAAGCTATGGAATACCAGGAAAATGAGACCTGTGCCTTTAAAACTGAGAGCATTCAGGGTTTCCCTAGCAACCAGGAGTTTCTGACTCATAGCACAGTCACGATTAAGCCCCGCCCACTTCAGCAAGTCAGGGCTAGAGTGCCTAGCAGTTCCCACGTGGGCTGGGAAAAAGGCGTGGTCCCTGAAAGTGAGCAGCTTAAAACCCCTGCGTATGAGAAAGTTAGAGGAACCAGTGGAGGCACCAGTAGAGAGACTAGAAGGGGAAGAGGAAGCACTGTCACTGGCACTGGCACTAGCAGAAGCAGAAGCTTGCAAGAAGGAACTCCAGTAGAGGAACTACAGGGGAGTTGGTTGCAGAGCTGGCAGCAAGGAAGTCCAGTGGAGGGACGACAAGGGAGTCTGCAAGGAAGGCACAGACTCAAGGGAGGAGTGCCCAGTCCCCAGCAGAGACTCGAGGGAAGTCTCAGCAGTCAGCAGGAACAGAGACAGAAAGGAAGTTTGCCACGAGAGAGAGGAGTGCATACAGAGAGAAAGCAGTCTGGCTTTACCTATGAGAGAGGGAAGCTACCAAACGGCTCTCCACTAAGGCAAGTGTCTCTTCCTGAGTTTATACCTGTAAGGAAGCTAAAGGATTTAGTTCCTGAGAGGAGAAGTAATTATAAAAGTCAGAAAGATTACAGCAGTAGAAATAATACCCTGTCTACATATCAGTTACCTCAGTTATCTGAAGAGATAGAGCAGAAACAGATTCTGGTGGAGAAACTGAATGATATGATTCAGAGACAAACCAGTCAGCTCATTAGCCAGGTACAGCCTGAAGAATACTATGAGGATGGCAATGAGGAAATGGAGATAGGCAGCTGCTGTGAAGATTATAATGATGACCCAGAGGAAATGCAATGCTCTTATTGTAATGCTGGAGAGCTAGAAGAGTGTTGAGTAAAAAAACCTTCTGTGTGTGAATGAATGACGTAGCAAGGAATTGGCCTGAGTGAAGGTTACAGCACAGTACACAGCTGAACATCGTTAAGCCAGCGTTTGCTCTGTGTGAAACCTGCAGCTAAAGGGGAAGCTCAGAGGAACATTTAAAAGCATTTCTGTATACGGGAGCTGTGAAAGGAACATTCTCTTAAAGAGGCTAAATGTGCCCAGGAGAAGCTTTATGTTTGAGCTGTGAAAGCCAAGTTCCTAAGAAGCTATTTTGCTGTTACCAATAAGACTGTGCATATATATTTTTCATACCTTTGTGTTGGAGAAGAATCCACTGTTCTTTTCAGCCTGTTACTTGCTTATGATGGAAAACCACAAACACAACAAATAAAAAGAATTCTCTGTTTTGCCTAAACCTTCGTCTACAACTACTTTGCCTAATGAAAGGATAAGTTAAAACTACAGATCCCAGCAGCCCTCCTGGCAGCCATATTGGGAACTCTTATTCTTGGGCATCAAGGCGGCTCCACCTGGTGTGCAGCTATATGCTCCACCAGTGGGGGCGACAAGTCCCAGGACTACAAATCTGATCAGCAGTTCTCACCCAAACCAGAATCTTTGCTATACTCACACACACATATTATCCCTACATCACCAGTCCCAGTTTACAGAACTTAAGAAATGTTACATTACTGTACAACATTCCCTCACCTCTGCTTTCTGTTCTTTACAACTGCATCTTGTGTTCTTCCAGACACAACAGTTCAAAACATAATTGTCACAACCAATCTTGAGTATGGGACGCATTGAAGAGCAGAGCAGAATATTCTCTAAGTCCTGGTTTTATTCCATTTTTCTGCAGAAATAATGTGGACATCTGCGGGAAACACTGAAAACGTACACAAGCCTTTCCTGAATATGCTTTATATGTCTCTGCAGCTGACCATGCCCCAGTTCCACCCTCTCCAGCCCACGTTCTGAGATCTCCATGCTAGCGCTGTTGACATGCACATCAGCAGTGTTTCAGAATATGGTCGGAAACATTTTCGGCAGATAAACGTCCCCACCACACATGCAAACCCCTTATTCATGTTCTGGAATGACCTCCATATATAATAAAATATAACATAGACAAGAATAATTTGAAACATTATAAAATTACATTAAATTCACAAAAAAGATTGCATCCTTTCATAGTATATCATGGTTTCCAATTTTAAAATTAAAAGCATAAAGCTTTAATAAATTAACTAAATTCATTTAAAAAAATATATGCTTTCAGTCCCTTCTGATATGTTTAAAATTCCTTTTCCTGGCACAGAGTATATGGGCCTTACTAAATTTTCAAATAGGCCAATTTAGGAACTTAAGAGATCATTTTAGAAACATCTATATGAGTAAATAGCAATTTTGGAAAACTGATATTTACCTGGGTACATCCCTTGGGACACAGAGATTTTAAGTGGGGTGTGATGAGGGCATGGTGAATCATACCCAAAATTTGATTGTACTTCCCAGTTTACAATGAGCATACATGTGTATTTCAGAGAATTTCTCCATTGGAGGCTGCATCTGCCTCAAGACACACACAAGTGCCAGCTCCCTGTTTAGACCTGGGGTCCAAATGAAGAGGTAGAAGCAAAACAAAGAACATCAACTACACCCACCCCAATCCTCCCCCCAGCACATGAGATATCTGCACCATTCCCTGATCCCCCAACTATTATCCAAGTCTTCCTAGTGGCTAGGGGGGGGGGGGGGACAGGAAGAAATGACTACAGGATGCTTCTGTCCCATTGGTACTCAGGTTCAAAATGGTGCCTCTGACTTTCCCCAGCAATAGTCTCACCGTACTAGTGCTGGGGTCAAGCCTACCAAATAAGGGTGCACACCACTTATTTTGCAGCTTGCCCCCTAGCAGTAATATTGTGAGACTACAGCTAGAGGTTCAGAGGTGCCCATTTTGAACCTGAGCGCCAATAAGGCAGAAATATCCAACGGTCATTCATGCCAACTTTCCCCCTGCCCCAACTAGCCACCAGGGACACCCCTCTCCCCCCGCCCCCCCCCCCCCCCCAAGTAAGAGCTGGGGAATCAGGGGTGGCGGAATTGTCTTGTGTGCTAGGATGTCTGAGGAATGGGATTGTGACGGATTTTTTGCCCATGGCACCTTTAATCGATAGCGGGCCCACTTTGTAGCATGCTATCTGTGCTACTGCAGCCAGGAATCTGCAATGCTCCTGGCTGCAGTTACACAAATTTTTGAGATCAGGGTGCTCTTTTTGTCTACATGCAGCACTGTAATGTCATTGCTCCCATTTACCTTACCAGAAAATACCCAATGCCCTTCTCAAAATTTTATAAAAGGTTTCATGTTCCACAGAGTCTTCTGTGAAATACAGGGGAAATTTAATACTTTTCAACCTGGAGATCTCAATTCCTGTCTCAACAACCTATGTAAAACGGTCCTTCATCTCTCAAAGTTCGGAGACTACACCCTATTAATTTTGGCCTCATTATTCTTATAAGGAAGCCAAGTTTAAATTTAAGGTTATACCAGGGATTAAAATGTTTTTGTTAAGGTAAGTGATTGGACTTGTAAATACATTTCTGTTTTCAACTTTTAAAAACTATGAGTTCTGTTTTCTGCCTCTAAATAAACATGTTAATATTTAGTCTGTGCTTCCTGTTCATCCCTTGTGGCCATGCGATACTGATGACCATGATGACCGCCTTTGCCAATTCATAGTGCCAGCATTTTGACAAATCAGTTCCTTACATGTCTTATATGTCTGTTTTTAGACCCCTGATGAAGGCCTAGGGCCGAAACTGTTTAGTTGGGTCTTCGATAAAGTATTTTGGACATTCCTTGTGTTGGCCATGGTCCTTGTCCTCCGCTACTTTTTCCTGGCATCCAAGACAGAGACCCTGGTCGGCTTCCCCCTGCTGCTGCTGAAGCCACCTTTGGAGGTGTGGGCTGGCAGCGGCAGTATCACTAAAGGGGGCTGCAAAAAGCAGCCGCCCTCAAAAATACTGCTGGTGTGGCTGTCCGCCTCCCCCTCCCAAGATGGAATTGGTGGCAGCCAGGGAGAGGGAGTGGGCAGTGGCTGGATGGGAGGCAGTACTGCTGGACATTTGTGTCACTGTTGCACCCATCTGGACCTGCTGGCCTAGGTGTCCACCTAACCCGCACAGTGGATGGGCTGGCACTGAGCACCACCCTCACTGCCACCATATTGCCATGTCAGCATGGTGTGGAGGCAGTGGCGACAGATACAGCAGCTCCCAACTGCAGCAGACAGCAGCACTTTCCCTGCCCTGTGTGTCTGGTGCAACACAACATTTGCCAAAGTCTGTCTGATGACAAACATGTCAGCAGCAGGAACATCGGAACCCATGCAGGTCCCTCCCCACTGAAGTCAGACATAGCATGAGGCATACCCACATCCCCTGGGGGCAGAATCAGCAAGGTGTGCACAGCTGCACAGGTGCAACATCAGGGAGGCCTCCTGCAGCACTGAACTGGTGGTTGTGCCACAGTGGTAGGGAGGGATGGAGTGACCGGCAGGCTGCCAACAATGACTGTTGGCCCATGGCACCAGTCTAGTTAACTGTGTGGATCGCTTGGGCCTTGGATCAGGATGCCTCCAACCCGCACTGAGTGGATATGTACATGTGAGGGGGAAAAAGATGCTGCAGAAGGAATACTACGCAATAGGAGAACAGGGCATCTCAGACACAAAATGCTCACCCAGAACCATCACCTGCCATATGATAACACTACTACTACTATATGTTGCTCATAGAGTGCTACAAGGCAGATGCAGCGCTGTAGAATCACACAGGAAGCCAGTTCCTGCCCAAAAGCTGCCAATCAAGTGATAACAGAGAGTACAATACAAGAGAATTAAGGGTATAATAGGGAGAGGAGATACCAGGGAAACAAGAGAGAAGGATCGAACAGCAGCCCCAAAGAGGTATGCCATTTGCATGAATTTGAAGAGACGTGACATACGGATAGAGAACGCTTGCGCCAGGCATAAGGAGCAGCAAGGTGAAAGGATCAGAGTCTGGAGGTGGCAGTAGAAGAACAGGGCATAGAGAGGAGGTAGCTAGAGGAGGATTGAAGTCCACATGAAGAGGTATAGGGAGAGAGGAGTGAGGAAAGGTAATGAGGGGCAGTAGAGGGGATGCACTGATAGGTTGGCACACATCTCATGTGTGAGATGGACATGGAAAGGACGGAGAGCTAGTGAAGTGATATCAGGAAAGGGGATATGTGAGTGTATTGGGGCTGGTGGAGGATCAACTGCACAGCAGAGTTCTGAAGAGATGGAAGGGGAGAGAAATGACTCTGAAAGAAACCAGCAAGGAGGAGGGTGCAGTGGCAAGATGGGAGGTAACTATAGAGAGGACAACAGTTTTTGTTGTGTGTTCAGAAAGCATGGGGCTGTGTGATCCGGGCACTCAGGTTAAAAATGGTGCCTCTGATGTCCCCCTCCCACAAACGCCAAACACACCTTGTCAGACAGGTATGGCACAGAGCCTGAAGAGATTCCAGCAGACACAGGCAGACCCATACTCATGCTTGCATTCACCCTGACAATGACCACATCTACACCCATGGATTATTGAGCCCATAAGGCAGCTCTGTGGCTCAAACACAAGGCCAGTGTGTATATGACAGCTGGGTCACAGGTTCAAGACCCAAATGTGGGTCATGTATAACATGTCCCTGTGGGTAGACGTTATCCTACATTGCAGGTACAGCACCAGCATGTGCAACCCCCAAAGAATCTTCCAACAAGGGACCACACACACATCAGCTGTACAGACAGGCTTCACTACCCCCACCTGAATGGAGGGGCAGGCTGATAGCACTGGCACACTGAGCAGGCATTAACAGTGGGTGAGCATTTCAGAGCATGCTAATAGCACCTGCACAATGAGCACATGTTAACAATGCTTGAGCAGATAAGGAGACCAAAATGGCAGGCAAGAATGCCAACCATCACCACTTTTTCACAGCGTGATGAAGTGTATGTGTCTCTCCAGAGTATTGTGGCCTTCTGCAATACACTGTGCCCAACATTGCATAAGCTGTTCCCAGCATCAGTCTGGAAATGTGCATGATGAGGAGCAGAGGTTGGTGGGTATGGCCTAAAACTGAGCGGTTTGCCCAGAATGAATATGTATGAGAGGTGGGGTCAATGGCTGAGACTTCATAGTGCCCATCTGCCACATGTATGGCCTGGGTGCCCACAGCCTGTCATACTAAGAGGCAACTCTCACTATGACCAAGCTATGACCATGTCATGGCTAGGTATCCACATAGTGCTATATAATGTTAAGCTGCAGTAATGTGGGTGCTCTCCCTTTTCTGGGAGCCCAATCACTAAGCTGACTGCTGGATGTCAATGCTGTTTGTCCCAAGCCAAGGTGTACATGGTCACTCTGTGCACATGGAGTGTGTGCTGACCATCAGACCAGGCACAGTTGGTATGTGCATGGTTGAGACAGTCCTGTGGAGGGCATCAAATGCAGACTGACTGTGCTTGATTGGTAGTTTCAGATGGTTAGGACAGAAGCTGGTTTTGGCCGGTTCACTATGGTACTGGCAGTCCCAGCAGTATGGTGACAGCAGCCTAGACAAACTCAACTTCATTTGGCTTCCATGGCAATAGCTGTTGCAAACTGCGCAATTCATGAGATGTACTAGGAGAGTCCCTGGCCAACAGGTGCAGGGCACAGATGTGACAGGCGACTCTGGCATGCTGTGATTGTGCAGAAAGCCAGGCGACTAGTATCACACTCTGCAGACAATACCTGTCACACACTGGCAATGATATGGATCTGCAGCAGGGCCAGAAGAGTCCATCTCTGGCATTCCCGCGCTCTCTAGAGTAACTTCCTTTTGAGGATGGGACACCGCAGCAGGGATTCCATAGGGCTGGAAAGCTCTGCACCGGTTTCGTTTTTATTTTAAATATTAGCTTTATTGCAGTCATGGCAGTGTAAGACGCATTGCAATGTGGCTGCCAGGGAAAGGAGGTAGCACAAAGGGACTGCTGGAGTGGGCTGAAAGGGAGCTGACATGAGGGGAAACTGGGGGCAGGAAGGGAGCTGGCATGGGGAAAGGTGGTGGCTAGAAGGGAGCTGACATGGAGGGAAGGTGGGGCAGGAAGGGAGCTGACATGGGGGAGGAAGGAGGTGGCAGGAAGGGAGCTGACATGGGGAGGAAGGTGGGTGCAGGAAGGCAGCTGACACAGGGGAGGAAGGAAGTAGCAGGAAGGGAGCAGACATGGGGAAGGTGGGGGCAGGAATGGAGCGGACATAGGGGGAAGGTGGGGCCTGGAAGGGAGTTGACATGGGGAGAAGGAGGGGGCTGGAAGGAAGCAGACACCTAGGGATGGTACTGGAGGGGGACTGGAAGGGAACTGACACTTGGGGATATGACTGGTAGATGGCAGGGTAATGGGAGGTTTGGAAGGGAGGGGACACTGGGACTGGAAGGGAGGGGGCACATGGAGATGGCACTGGAAGGGGTATGGACAGAGGGTAGGGTGACTGGAAGGGTGATGACAAAGGGGGTGTCACTGGGACTGGAAGTGAGCTGATACCTGGGATGTATTTGGACTAGAAGGGGCTGGACAGTGGGGAAGGAGAGGGACTGGAAGAGAATGGACACCACTGGCAGTCCTGAGAACGCAAGGGGGTTGACATTGGAAGGTAATGGGAGGCCTGGAAAGGATACTGGGGAGGGTTACTGGGGTTACTGGGACTGGAAATAGGCTGATGGAAAGAAGTGAAGAAAACAAAAGAAGAGACAAGAAGTGGCAGATGGACTATAGACCATAGAAAGAAAGCTCAGCAAAGAAAGCAGAAGCCTCAGATCGAGACCAGCATGATCAGAGAATAAAATGGTCAGACAACAAAGATAGAAAAATAATTTTATTTTCAATTTAGTGTTTGGACTTTGTGCTATCTTTATATTTTACACAGTATGGGGAACTGTATCTCTTATTTATTTGATGTTGCACTGCATGTGGAGTGTTGTTTCTTGGGGTTTCAGTTTCATTTTTGTCTACATATTTTTATTTTTACTATAGATTGTGGTCACTTATTCTGTACTTGGTGAGATTCTGTATTCTGAGTGTGTGACTGGGGCCAGGTGTAGGGATCTATATTGTATTGTAGTAATTTGTTCAGCTTTTCAAATAGGTGCATGAATGTTCTAGGACCCCCTGCACTATAGTGCTGCTTTTTTCTGGGTAGGCCTCTTGTATGAGTTTTGGAAGTTTATGCTGGTATGGTATGGTAGATTTGGCCTTGTTGGTCTTCAGTGACTTTTGTAGGGTTTTATATTAATTCACCTATATGCCTGGTACTGGAGAATATTTATATTGTTGTTAGTGAGATGACCAGAATCAGATGTTTTTTTTTGACTATCACAGCCAGTTTGAATGATGCTAAGTATTTACTGCTAAGTAGTTATTTTTATTCTGGTTATGCATTTGCCCTTTCACTGCAATTTTCTTTTAACATTGGATATGAAAGAGAAATACTAGCATCACGTGAAAAAAGCTCATAAAGGAGTTTTGGGAAAAAGGAGAAGGGTGTAGCCAACATTAATAATAATGAGGGAGGAGCACTGATTTATAGGTTGCAGGATAGCACCAGAAAACTTAGCATGGCCCTGCCAAGGGCTGGCCATACGCATGCAGCAGGACAGCTTCGGGCTGCGATTGGGGCTGTCAACTGCCATGGGGTGCCCGAGTCAGCCCTGGGCAGCGGTGGCAGAATTGAAAAAGAAAAGTGAAGCCGCGGGGCTGGGCTCAGGCAGCTTATGGGGTCATGTAGGTGTTGGGGAGAGCCGCGATGACTGGCTGCTCCCGTTTAAGGCACGTGATGCTTGTGGTTACTCCCAGACATGGTCACCACAATCCTCACAGCAGTCCAGCACTCTAGAGTACCCACAAGCACAGTGGAAGGGAGCTGATGCTGGGAGGGGCTGGAGCTAGAGGAGTAGCCTAGTGGTTAGAGCATTGACTTGGTAACTAAGAGACCAGGTTTCAATTCCCACTAGCATTCCTTGTAGTCTTAGGCAAGCCACTTAACTCTCCATTGCCTCAGAAGAAAAGCCTGGCAATCTACTTCCAGTCATACTGTCAAGAAAACCCAGGAGCTGATGTGTCGCCAGGAGTGGGCAATTATTCAAAGGCACACATTGCACTGCCTAAAGCCTACTAGCAAGCTGTGCCTTTTTCTGTCTCCAACAGATCTGAGACCCTCGCTGGCTGGTGGGTCCAGGGCAATTAGCAGATTGCATCCCTCCTAATGCCAATCCTGACATCTGCTGTCTTTTATTTTGTACAGTACAAAGGAAATGCCTTTCTATTTCTCATGTGTTGCACTACATGCAGCATCTGGCTTTCTAAGGTTTTAGTTTAATTTTTGTCTATATATTTCTATTTTCATTTTGTTGTGTGTGTGTGTGTGTGTGTGTGTGTGTGTGTGTGTGTGTGTGTGTGTGTGTGTGTACAACCAGTGCTGGGTAGTCTGTTAGTATGGAATTTCTGTTTAAGAATGTGTAGCAATCTTGCTAGTTCAGTTTGCACATTGCCCTCTCTGCAATTATTTTTTGGGGACAGGGGGTGGGGCAAGGGTGGGGTAGGGGCAGGGCAGGGAGTGGGGAAAGGGTGGGATGGGGGTGCACATGGGTAGAGCATGAATAGTCACAAGTGGTGGGTTTTTCACTTTCAAAATGTTGGCAGCCCTAAAAGCGTGAACAGTTGGAAGGGGCATGTCGTGGATGTAGTTTGGGTAGGCCATCAAAGTACGCATGTATTTCTTGATTTTACAGTAGCAATATACACATATTTTGAAAACCCTGAAAAGAATGGTGAAAAAATGTATTGGGGAAAAATTAAAAGATTGGGATATGCAAATACCGTTAGTATTGTTTGTGACCTGAGAGGTGCCTCCTTGGTGTTTTCCCGCTTTGAGTTAATATGGGTAAGAAAGCCTGGGCAGGGCCCGAGAGAATCCTCTTCAGTAATAATGTTCAACAATTAGAGGAATGGCTTCAAAGGGTAACAAGTGACAGGGGAATTTGGAGGAGGCCAAAAGACAACAGAAGGCCTACTATGATAAAGAAGCTAGAATGAAGGAAATCCAGCCACAAAACAAATGCATAGGGTTGATCCCCACATCCTCAAATAAACTGTTGGTCAGATGGAAGGCTCCTTATGTGGTTAAAAGCAAAATTAGTGCTTTATATTATGATGCAGCCAAAGAGGCGACAAAACCCAGGTTTAACACATTGATCTCCTCAAGCCCTGAATTAGTCAGGAGGGGCTGATAGCAGAAGCAGCCTTGGACTTGAAGGACTTTGCCCTAGGAGTTCAGGAACACAACTTAATGAACTTTGTCAAAATCAGTGATATACTGAAGCCAGAACAAAAATGCTAAATACAACATTTGATACATAAATCTGGGGCAAAGGAAATTAGGCCAACAAAAGATCAGTAGTCTACACAGGAAAATATGAGACAGAAACCCTACTGCTTATCCTTTTGTTCTGGGAACTACATCTTGGTCACACACAAAACACAGACAGACCCTCACCAACTATAGAACAAGGGACGACAAATTAGAAATAGAAATACGAAGACAAAAGTTGAACTTGGAATCCCAAGAGCACTTGAGAAATAAAACAAATGCATTTCCTCTTGTACTTAATAAAATACAAAGACATCTGCCATCCAAATTTCCCAAAGCAAACATATTCCAGTTAATAAATTCAAAAGAAAATACTATTTTATTTTTCTAGTCAGTTTGCCCAGTTCCCAGAAGAAAAGGGTGGGGCTCGGAAGAGACTGATCACCAGCCTTATAAAAGCTAAATGGAAGACATAAAGCTGTCTTTAACATGTAACCAAAGATAGCGGATGCCGCATACCCCACACCAAAGGGATAAATACAATTCAATTCTACAAGGTCTCCCACAATCCACCCTAAGTTCTCTACAACTTGCTATGAATTCTGCCGCAAGGGTTCTACAAGGAGCGTCCAGGAATGATCATGTGACACCAATCCTCAAGCAGCTTCACTGGCTCCCAATACAAGCCAGGCTCATATTCAAAACACTGATTCTCACGTACAAGGCCATCCATGGCTTGTCAGCCAATTCACTAACTGACCTCATACAAACTGTACCACCAATAAGATCCAGAAGACAATCATCACTAAACACTCTAACAATGCCAAAGGCCATAACAACTTGCAGCCGATCAACAGCGAATAGAGCCTTCATGTTTTGCGCCCCAAAACTCTGGAACTCCCTACCACCTGACATACGTGCTTTAACTGATCTAACCCAGTTCAGAAGAGCCCTAAAATTTAACCTATTTATCAAATTTTACCCTACATAAAGTTCAAAAGAATAGCCTTACCACAAACTTAACCACAATCTCCTTCTGACCCTTGCACTACTGCTATTTTATGTAAATAGTTTTTTCATGCTATAGAACTAATTGAATATTTATTCTATGTATATAGTTCTCCCATGTTATCCAAGTTTATACTCCTGTTATATGTAATACCGAACAGCCTGTTGTTCTGGTCTTTGTGTTCATCTGTAAACCGCGCTGATTATAAATAGTGCGGTATATAAAAAACTGAAATAAATAAATAAATAAATAAACTGCATTATTGCTGATAATACCTGCCAGCAGGTGATGGTAACTTCTAGCACAAGAGAAAGTAGCAGAGATCACAACGGTGGTGACAGGAAGGCTTCTTGTTAGCTTGTAATTGCTCCCTCAAATTGGAACTCGCCGCCGCAGATGTATTGTTGATTTTGTAGCATTTAGGCACAAGAGGTTTGGACAAGTTCCTGGAAAAAAATTAAAGTGGAGAAATCCACTGCTTACCACTCGGTAAGCAGCATGGAATCTGTCTACTTTTCCAGAACCTGACATATAATTGTGACCCGGACTGGAGCATGTTGGAAACAAGATACATAGAAACATAAAAAAATGATAACAGAAAAAGACCACATGGCCTATCTAGTCTGTCCTTCCATATCAACTGCTTGCTAGACCCTTAGTGTGGTCCAGTATGACATACTGTATTGTGGCAGGCTATGGCCTATAATAGTCTGCAAATGTGAAAGGCCTGTAAGTAAGGCCCTGATTCCATCCCCCATCTGAGTAAAGAACCAAAGTCTGTAAAAGTTTGAGAAAACTGTTTGCTTAATAAGAAGTTTTTATGAATGCATAAATCTTTCATTATTCTCTTGTGCTGTGAAAATAGAAATGTTTCAATACTTGCATTCCTAGAGCCAGGGACGACCTTGCAGTAGAGAAGTATCCAAACCTAGAAACTGCACCATTGTTAGAACAGTCCTAGAGGAGGGAGCTGGGTGCTAGGCCCAGGAGGGATCTCTGATTGGACAGGTGCAGGGGGCGTTGGAACCAATAGAAAGTTTGCATGTATCAAACTGGAAAGAAATGTATAAATGAATATGTCTCTGTAAGAATGTTGCTCAGTCCTTTTTGAAGCTTTGACTAACTGGGCCTTGTGCACAATAAATTGGCTTGGACCCTGTCAATTGACGCCTGGATTTATTCATTGTCTGCACTTCGCTGCTTCATATTCTTGGTGCGTTGGCCGGGAATGTGCGGATAGTGAATGGTGGTCAAGCGAATACTCCACGCAATTCGCCTCCAGGTTTGGCCCGGTCTGAACCGTGTCTGTCCGACCGCAGGGGAAACCTCAGGCGCCGCCGATGCCTTTGTATCGGAGAGGGTTCCGCCTTGCCTTGGCGGGCCACTGGGTCCGGCCGGCCAACACATCCGAACCAGAGGAGAGTCCAGGATCCAACCCAAGAACTGGTTTGGTATCGGGAACCGGATCTGGTGAGTAGACATTTTCTTGTTTAAAAGTCAGTGAAGCCTGGGAAACAGAGTCTTGCATGTGTGCGTGAGACTGATTTGGTATAGACTAACTGGGAAAATCTCGCATGAGTGCGCGAGACGTCTTGCATGGGTGCGCGAGACAAGAGAGCTTGATCACCTCTCAAGGGCGGTCCTAATACGCTCCGCATAAGGGTTAGCGGACGCCAAAGCCACCGACCCTTTGGTTGGGAATAGTCAGTTAGTCAGAAAACCTTAGGCATTTTGAAAAATGATTTCTTGTGCTGGTATGATTCTTTGTGTGATTGAGAGGTCTTGAGACACAAACCAAGCGAGAGCGGACTCCTGAGTAGCGCAGTTCCTGGCCGGACGACCGCACCCAGGTCACAAAAAGGAGGAAGCGTGTGGTGTTTGTTCCCCTCAGTGTTTTGTGGGCTGTACGGACCCCTTACCTACAGCCATACTACCTACCCTTACTGTTTGTCGTCTTGTACGTCATTACGTGTACACCATTACGATTATGGGAGGGACAGAGTCCACGCAAACTCCGCTGGAATGTATGATCACGAATTTCCGTAAAGGATTTTCAGGAGACTACGGCATAAAATTGTCTCCGTCTAGATTGAGAGTATTATGTGATAGGGAGTGGCCTGTGTTAGCTACTTCATGGCCCCGTGGGGGCACCTTTGATGTAGAAGCAGTTTCTCGTATTCATCATCTTGAACAAAAAGCGCACCCTGATCAGTTCCCCTACATAGATTCCTGGTTAGGTGCTTGTGAGAGGCAGCCCTCATGGATGAAGCGCTGCTATGAGGACCAGTGTAGAATATTGGTAGCAACCACTAGGGGGACCCGAAAGGTTGAGAAGAAGAAGCCACCTGTGCATTCTGCCCCAGAGTCCCCAGAAATCCTGGCCCGTTTACCCCAGCACCCACATAGGTTAGTTCCCCCAGCTCCGCTACCTGAGGTGGAACCTGATGAGGTACCTCAGCAATTACCACTGCAGCAGCAAAAGAAGCCCATTTCCCCGAGTGATAGCCCCGAGTCTGGCCCAAGCACGTCGGGGGAACCAGGGTCCTCCGACGAGATGGAAAGCGGAGGCTCTCCTGCCAGTTCAGGGTCACTAACCAAGGAAGCTTATACCCGGGAGCCTTATGATTTAAGAAGTATAACACCGAAGAAGAAGGAGAAAGCAGGGCGCCTAATGCCACTGCGTCAAGTGCCTGGTGTACCTATCCTAAATGAACAGGGCCAGATGGCACCAGGACCAGCCAGTCTAGTCTATGTACCTTTTTCCACTACTGATTTATTAAACTGGAAAACGCATTATGCATCCTATACAGCAAAACCCCAGGAGTTGACAGAATTAATGTCTAGTATAATGCAAACTCATCAGCCTACCTGGGCCGATTGTCGCCAGCTCCTGTCCACTCTCTTTACTGCTGAGGAGCGAGCGCAGATTGTGCAAGCAGCCGTCCGCTGGTTAGAAGAAAATCCCGTAGAAGGGGGGGGGGGATCTGAATCTCCCACAAGCAGCCACCGCAGCTTTCCCGAATGAAGATCCTAGATGGGACCCGAATGATGACAGGGGGGCAGCGGCCCTAACGCGATTCCGCCAGGCCTTGCTGCAAAGCCTGAAGAAGGGGGGCCAGAGGGCCATGAATATCGGGACGGTATCTGAAGTTATCCAGAGTCCAGATGAGAGCCCAGCGGCCTTTTATGAGCGGTTGTCAGAAGCTTATAGACTATATACTCCATACGATCCCGCCGCTCAGGAGAATTTGTGCATGGTAAATGCAGCCTTTGTCAGTCAGTCCCAGAGAGACATAAAACGAAAATTGCAGAAACTGGATGGATTTGCGGGTATGAATACAGCACAATTAATGGAAGTCGCTCAGAAAGTATTTGTGAATCGTGAAAATGAACGTGACAGAGAAAGTGAATGAAAGATGAAGAAGAAAGCAGATCTTCTTGCTGCCGCTTTAAGTGAACGACGTGGAGGAGGTTTTCCTAACCAAAGGACCAGAGAACGTGGAAGGCCGCGGAAGTAGCAGGCCTCCTTTGGGTGCAAATCAGTGCGCCCATTGCCGAGAAGAAGGACATTGGAGAAATGAATGCCCGCATCTTGACTCCACCCCCAGGAGGGGAGGAGGGAGCCCCTGGAGAACAGGAGGCCGATTTCAAAATCGTGGAGGAATGAACCGAGCACAGTTCCAGCATGAGAGAGAAGAAGCCATTGAGGGAGTGGCAGTAGCAACGGGCTATGACATGGATGAAATGGATGAAGACTAGGCCAGACCGGGCTCCAAGTTCACCCTGGGTCCCCAGGAGCCTATGGTCAGTTTAAAAGTAGGGGACCAATATATGGACTTTATGGTAGATACAGGAGCAGAACATTCCATGGTGGCAAAGCCAGTGGCTCCTCTTTCCTCTCGATCTGTCACTATTGTTGGGGCCACTGGGAACAGGGCCACCAAGCCATTCCTGCAGAACAGTATGTGTGAACTAGAGGGACAGAAGATAACGCACCAGTTCTTGTATATGCCTGAGTGCCCTATTCCACTTCTGGGCCGAGATATGCTTGCAAAGCTTCAGGCACAAATATCCTTCGCTGAAGGGGGAGAAATGAAAATGACTGTGAACCCAAAGCCTGCTGGATTAATGGTGCTGACTGTTCCCCGAGAAGAAGAGTGGCGGTTCTATAGTACACCTCCAATTAAGTCAAACAGTTCCTGTATACCCACCAGCCTCATAGCCCCACCTGAAGTATGGGCAAAAGATAATCCACCTGGCCTAGCGAAGAACATAGCCCCTGTCATTGTCACCCTCAAGCCAGGAGCGGAACCAGTGCATGTGAAGCAGTATCCTCTTTCCCGACCAGCCATTGAAGGAATCCACTGCCATCTGATGAAACTGCTGAAGTATGGACTTCTCAAGGAGTGCCAGTCACCTTGGAACACCCCTCTTCTCCCAGTCAAGAAACCTGGGACAGGGGATTACCGCCCAGTACAAGATCTGAGGCGGGTAAATGATGCAGTTGAAACCATACACCCAGTAGCACCAAATCCTTATACTCTCTTGGGACTGATCCCCGCTGAGGCTACTCATTTCACTGTCCTGGACCTAAAAGATGCCTTTTTCTGTGTACGCCTGGCCCCCACTAGTCAACTTTTATTTGCTTTTGAATGGCAAGATCCCACAACAGGAAGGCGGGGCCAACTCCCCTGGACCCAATTACCTCAAGGATTCAAGAATTCACCTACTCTCTTCAGTGCTGCCCTGAATCAAGATCTTTCAAGTTACTCAGTGAACCCAGGACAAAGGGCTCTCCTTCAGTATGTGGATGACCTGCTCATAGCCACCAACTCAGAAAGTGAATGTCTACAAGCCACCAGTGAACTTCTGTACCTTTTGAATGAGGCTGGATGCAAAGTCTCACGAGCTAAGGCGCAACTATGTCAAACCAAAGTTAAATACCTAGGGTTCCAGTTGTCCAGAGGAATTCAACGCTTGGAACCTGAACGCAAAGAAGCTGTATGCAGTATTCCCACTCCAACCACCAGGAGGCAAGTGAGAGCCTTCCTGGGGGCCGCAGGATACTGTCACATATGGATCCCCAATTTCGCACTGCTAGCAAAACCATTGTACCAAGTTACCAAAGGAATGGAAAAATCTCCACTGGAGTGGGGACCAGAAAAGGATGCAGCATTCCGATCTCTGAAAAGTGCTCTGATGTCATCACCAGCTGTGGGTCTCCCAGTTGTCCAAAAACCTTTCCATCTCTATGTCCATGAGTCGCAAGGAAATGCTCTAGGGGTTCTGACCCAGTCTCTTGGATCTTGGCAGCGGCCAGTAGCCTATTTGTCAAAACAGCTGGATGTGGTAGCAAGAGGTTGGCCCCCTTGTTTGAGAGCCGTTGCAGCAACAGCCCTTTTAGTGAACGAAGCAGATAAGCTCACACTAGAACAAAATCTTCAAGTGACTGTACCCCATTCTGTCCTCACCCTTATGGAACACAAAGGAAGTTTCTGGCTAACGAATCCACGAATGTTGAAATATCAGAGCATGTTGTGTGAAAATCCCCAGATACAGTTAAAAGTTTGTCAAGCTCTGAATCCTGCTACATTGTTTCCAATTGGTCCTGGGCCCCCTGATCATGACTGTATAGAAACTATGGACACTGTATTTTCAAGTCGCCCAGATTTAACTGATGTTCCTTTGGAGGATCCTGAACAGACTTTCTTTGTGGATGGAAGCAGTCTCGTCATCAATGGACATTGTTGTGCTGGATACGCAGTGGTGACCCTTGATCTGGTAGTTGAGTCCTCAGCTTTGACCCCAGGGACTTCAGCCCAGAAGGCTGAATTGATAGCTCTCACTAGAGCACTGATATTAGGAGAAGGACTCTGTTTAAATGTGTACACAGATTCCAAGTATGCTTTTACCACTTTACACGCACATGGAGCCTTGTATAAAGAGTGAGGGTTGATCACCTCAGGAGGCAAGTCCATTAGGTATGGGCCCGAGATATTGATACTATTAGATGCTGTATGGGCACCTAAGCAAGTTGCAGTCATGCACTGTCGAGGTCACCAGACAGGAGTAGGAGAAGTTACCTGAGGTAATAGGTTTGCTGATGCCACCGCCCGAAAAGCAGCCACAACCGGACGAGTTGTGACCCAAGACATTCCAGTGCAAGCAGCCATGTTCCCTGTGCCCCTTAGCTCATGGGCTCCCCGATACACTACAAAAGAGTTGGATTATTTTTGTGGAAAGGAGGGAGGAGTCCTAACACAAAAAGGTTGGATAGTGCTGCCACCTCCAGAGGGCAGCACACCTCCAGGTCCTACAGTCATTCCTGAAGCATTAGGGCCAGCTTTTGTTCATGCTTTCCATCAGGCCACGCACTATGGCAGGGGTACTCAAATCCAGTCCTGGAGGGCCACGAACCCGTCAGGTGTTCGGGATATCCCTAATGAATATGCATGAGATAGAGTCAAATACAATGGAAGCAGTGCATGCAAATATATATCATGCATATTCATTAGGGATATCCCCAAAACCTGACTGGTTTGTGGCCCCCCAGGACTGGATTTGAGTACCCCTGCACTATGGGAAGACGGCCATGGAGAGAGCCCTAAAACCCCATTTTTGCATTTCACTACTAGGACCCCTGTCCACTTCAGTGGCACAGCAGTGTTTGACATGTGCCAAGAACAATCCTAGGCAAGGTCCCGTTCCACCCCCAAGAGTTTAGTCAGTAGGGGTGGCCCCCATGAGTGATATTCAAGTAGATTTTACTGAAATGCCACGAGCAAACGGATATTGCTACCTGTTGGTTCTAGTTTGCACATTTTCTGGGTGGGTAGAAGCCCGTCCCACCCGAACAGAGAAGGCTCGAGAAGTCACAAAGATACTGCTTCATGAGATTATTCCTCGATTTGAAATACCATTAACTATAGGGTCAGACAATGGACCCTCATTTGTGTCCCAAGTAACTCAACAGTTAGCTCGAGCTCTACAGATACAATGGAAGTTGCACACTGCCTATAGACCCCAGAGTTCAGGGAAGGTAGAACGTATGAATAGAACCCTGAAATCTCAGTTGTCCAAGCTTTGTCAAGAAACACACATAAAGTGGCTCCAGATTCTCCCTATAGCCCTTCATAGGATACGCTCTGCCCCGACCAAGTCTTTGGGAGTTTCCCCTTTTGAGATTTTGTATGGGCGACCTCCGCCCATTGTACAGGGAATTAAAGGAGATATGAAACATATAGGATCTGAAATAACTAGACAAGAACTATTGGCTTTAGGTTCTGTTTTGCAGAGTCTCCATGCCTGGGTACAAGATCGATTGCCCATCAATCTGACTGAACCTCTGCATCCCTTCAAGCCAGGAGTGTCAGTGTGGATCAAAGAGTGGACAAAGACCCCGCTGGCGCCGCATTGGAAGGGACCTTATGTTGTCATCTTGTCAACTCCAACTGCAGTAAAAGTCGCAGAACTTGAACCCTGGATCCACCACAGTCGAGTGAAACCAGCAGCTGCTCCTGAACCTGGTCAATGGACTTCAGTAAATGATCCGGAGACTCCATTGTGACTCACATTGCGGAGACAACCAACATTGTAAGAATCTTCAGAATCTACAATCCCACCCCTGACACGCAAGAGTGGCAGTTGGAGCAGAAAAGAAGAAGAAACTCTACAAGCTCAACGTACCCGATATTCCAGTTGACCTCCAAAGACTGTAATCATAATGTTCTTCCACTATTATCTTGTGGGAGTGGTGGTCCTTGGATTTCTGGAAAGGACTTTTGCCTTACCCCCTTGTGCAGCTTGCATAACTACCACCCGAACTGGACAGAAGGTCACTCAGATTTTACTTTACCATTCCTACTATACTTGCACTTGTATAGTCAGCCGGTGTATCTATAATGGCACAGAATTAAATATCTGTACGAAGGGGAAAAGTAAGGCTTGTTACAACCCCCAGCAGAACCCCTCCTATTATGTACTTGAGATACGCTGGAATGATGAGGATGGAGCCCTCATAAATGCCACGCGCCCACTCACAGACTCCACAAAATATGTTCACTTGGACTTTGATGCCTGCGATGTGATAAACAGAAATGCCTACCACAAGTGTGGGTCATGGGAACAAGATTACTATCATGATGATAAATATATGTGTCCAGAAGGAGCCTACGGATGGAGACGGTGTACTGGAAAGAATTCCCCAACCACCGTCTACAGTACAGCATCTAAAGATGCCTACTTTTGTCCAAAATGGGAATGCGTATATTTTGCTACTTGGACTAATGCACCTATGGGGCGGGATGGAGATAATCGCAGAGGCACCCTGACAAGGATCCGATTATCTGAGCCCAAGAAATGCAAGAAGGGTGCCTGCAATCCTCTACAACTCCTCATATTCGACCCTAGCCAGTGGAAGCAAGGATACAGATTTGGATTGCATATAGCAGGAGGAGACATAGATCCTGGAACCATCATACATATACGGTTGAATACTAAGGCTCATATATCCGCACCCTATCAAATACATCACTCTTTTTATGAGGCCATGAAAGCAGAGTTTGAGATTCCTCATACCTCCCAAAATTTGTTCCTTGAACTTGCCGGAGCAGTAGCATCTAGTCTCCACATTTCAGACTGTCTCTTCTGTGGAGGAACTAAGATGGGAGACCAATGGCCCTGGGAGGCGCAAGAAGTGAACTATTCTATTCCTTACAACACGAACATGACAGTGAAATTGCAAAGTTGGCTCTAGTTTTTTTGTAATCTACAAGAATTAATGTTTACATCATGAAATGCATGTCAATAGTAAATATAATAGGCCTTCGGTTAATACCTGTAAAAAAACAAGTCATAGACTACTTCTTAGACTTTTTCGCCTGTCTCTTGTACAGCTGTTTGGGAGCTTCTCTGAGTAGTGTCCAGCAGTATTCAGCCAGCATTGTAGTGGACCATTTTCCCTGGTATCTTTGCTCCATTGTTGCGATATCCTGGTGAAAACGTTCGCCCTGTTCATCACTAACCATACCATAGTTGTCAGGAAAGAAATCGAGATGGGAATCAAGGAAATGGATCATTAGAGACATATTGCAGCCAAGTTTCTGATACTGCATCAGCATGTCTTTTACTAGTTCCTTGTAGTTTTCTGCCCTAACACTAGGCGAAAAGCATTCCATGCTTGTTTCGCATCGCCCTGCAGCAAGTTGTTGAACCGGTCATCTTTGAAGAGCTCTCGAATCTGAGGACCCACAAAAACTCCCTCTTTAATGTCTGATTAATGTTTAACCCTACCCATTGAACACCTATCATTCCACCTAAACCTATGAAGATAAATGTTATGATGAGTTGTCAGGCTAAAATATATCAGGTAGCTGAACTCAAAATTTCACTGGCAAAAGGAGCAGTAATGGGGCAGGTGGAAGCTGAAGAGATCAGCAACTGGTTACCGGACCTCGTGGTGCTTGGGTGACACCATTGCCTGGAGCCAGAACACCCTATAAAGCCCCTTGCTGCTCTGTGTGAGCTTGGAGCAGTAACGGTGTGGGTAGCAGTTCAGAGTAGGAGGTGAAGTACTTCTGTCCTTGAAAGAAGAGAGGGACCTGGGCATGATTGTTTCTGATGATCTTAAGGTGGCTAAACAGGTGGAAAAGTTGACAGCAAAAGCCAGAAGGATGCTTGGCTGTATAGGGAAAGGAATGACCAGCAGTAAGAAGGAGGTGATAGGACCTCTGTATAAGATTTTGGTGAGGTCTCATTTGGAGTACGTATTGTTTGCAATTCTGGAGGCCACACCTTCAAAAGATATACAGGATGGAGTCTGTGCAGAGAGTGGCTACCAAAATGTTAATAGATTTCATCATAAGATATATTGGAACAGACCTAAAGGTCTCAATATGTATATTTTGGGGGAAAGGCGTGAGAGAGGATATATGCTAGAGAAGTACCTCTATGGCATAAATGCACAGAAAAAAGAGCCTCATTCAAAGGAAAGAAAGTTCTGCAACAAGGGGGCATAGGATGAAGGTGAAAGGGGAGAGACTCGTGAGTAATATGTGGAAATATTTCTTTACAGAAAGAGTGGTAGATACATGGAACAGTCTCTCAGTGGAGGTAGTAGAGACAGGACAGTATGTGAGGTGAAGAAAGCATGGGACCAACACAGAAGATCTCTAAAGTTGGTATGGAAGGGCAGACTAGACAGACCATATAGTCTTTTTCTGCCATCATGTTTCTCTGTTTCTTTGTTTGTTAACTGTTGAAATTTTGCTTAAAAAATATCTTAAAGCACTTTTGAATTTTTCCTTTGCTGAAATCTAAATGTTTTCTAATTTATAATATCTTTCTTCTAAGTTTAAAACAAGTTTAACCTTCTGAGGGACTTGATTGCCTTTTTAGAAGATTCTCAGGATAATATATCTGCAAGGGCTACCTTGTTAGTTACCTTTTCTAATGAAACTAAGAGGTATGATTACTAAACAGCGCTAAAAGTGCAACATATGCGAGCAGCAAACGGCATCATTAAGGGTCCCAACAGGCAGTAAAGGAAGGGGGGGGAGTAGGCATTCCAGCATTAAGAATGCTAGTGAGTGGTTAGCGGGTGGTAAGTAGACAGCGGGCGGTAAGAATGCCCAGTGTGCACATTAATGCCCACTAAGACCGGTTGCCTTAACGTGGGATAAGGGAGCTTTTCTGCAAGTCACACTTGAGCTGCTGGGAGCAAAGGTAATAGCCGATGAACATGTCACATTAGGGTGTGTCAATTTTGGAAATGTAATTTTAAAATGCACTAGTGAAAAAATGGTACAATTTCATGTGGCAAATCAATTAGCTTTAAATTTTGTGTAATATGTTATTTGTACACAAATTATGCAAAAATACACAAATTACAAATTTTGTGTAATATGTTATTTGTACACAAATTATGCAAAAATACACAAATTACTGTTGGAAATAGGACCTGTGTCATATAGCAGATGGCTTACAACAGCTCTAAGATTCATGAGAATATGGATTTCCAAGCATAATCTGAAAGGAAAGAATCTGAAAAACTTAAGAATGATTGTAAGAGTTCTGTGTTGGGGTTTACATGGTAAACTGGTTCAATATAAAAATAAATAGCAATTGGACACAAAGTCCCAGGCATCTCCTCTTCTAGCTGCAACTGTTGAAAGAACAGTGTGGAGAGGTAAAGAAGATAGTCATAACTATAGTGAGTAGGTCAGCTTGGTATGGTTACAGCGAGTCTGTTCTGCAAGCTATGTTGTACAGTGAAGAGGAAAAGGAGAGAGGAGATATAATGCAGAAGATATTGGAGATCAGAGGTGAAAGAGATGAGAAGACTCAGCTTGGAGACAGCAGTGTGAAACCCAGAAAAACACCATCCATCAATGCTGAGGCAACTTCTGTATACTCACCCAATTACTTGACTGGAGCTCCGGAGTCTCTGAGCCTTCTCTTACCTGTACCATGACAACAGCAGAGCAAGCCCACGGTGTTTCTAGACTGGTCATCACACACCCAGTCCATAGAAAGGTGTGTAAAAATGACAACTGAGGCTGCTGGTCATGTGTACAATCAGGAGAGGAGGGAACATTATATTAGGGATCAGAGGGTTATCAGGGAGCTCATGAGCTGAAATATAACCAGACTTCTGCTTCTTTGCTGGATTTTGTTAAATAACATTAAATTAACTGCATAAATGACATTTTAAAGACAATTATGTGACTACAGGTGTTCTTCAGACTATTTGTACATTCAAATAAATATTACTTAATTTCCACATATTTCAACTGTGATTTGATGTAGGTAAAACTCACTTTAAGCAGTTTCTGAAGATAACTTTAGATTAAGTATGCAAAACTGCATAATTTGGTCACTAGTAGTTTGTAAAGTTTGAAAAAATGAAAATCTATCCCTAAAATTGACACATCCTAAAGTCATATCAATATGTCCCTTGCGTTTGAAATAGCGAATTGGAGAAGAATGTGGGATGCAATTGGAATGTAGCAGTAAAGGGTGCACATGTAATCCATGAAGATGTCCGTGGATGGCAAAGAAGTGGGTAGAGGTGTGCCATGGAGTAGCCACCATGGCCATGTTGTAGGCATAAAAAGAATGCTTGGGTGGCAGTGGTGACCTGCATGATACTACATACCTGGCATCCACTCATGTCTCTGATATGTCTTTAATATTGCCCGTATGGAGTAAGTAAGAATGTGGGATGATCTGTGCAGGTGGGCATCCCAGGAGTGTGACATGCCTGCATTTACTGCATATATGTGATAGAGCAAATGATGTTCATTCACAGTTATCACAACAGTTTCCAATATCATGTACAACTCATGTGTCGTGCATCTACAGGGTCCAGTTGAATGACCCTTTGCAATGTGCTACAGCAGAGGCAATAAAGTCATGCTGTCAGGTGGCTATGATTGCAATGTGCATGCTTGCAGAACCAATGTGCACAACATATAAAAATGAATAATACTTATAACAATATGTGCCCACCAGTCAATCCTGAGTCCTGGTGACCTACCAGCTCCTGGGGTTTCTTGCCAGTTTGATAAAAAATATATTGGCAGGTTGTATTTCAGAGGTAATAGAGAGTGAAGTGACTTTTCTAGGGTCACAAGTGGGATTGGAGCCCTGATCTGTTCTTTACTGAAACAGTGCTCTAACCAGTCAGCTACAATTCCGTATGGGTCTCTATAGTATGCTCTAGAATACAACAGACTACAGGTTCCTGCCTGAAATGTCCTAAACCCTGGAAATCATACAACCTGGCAAGGACATTCTGAGAAAGATGTAAACCACACCTAGGGTTTGCCTGCAATGGAACACATGCAGTACGGACTGCACTGGACGCTCAATACTGCAGCTGCATAACAGAAACACAGCAGCAGTAGTAATCTCCTGTGCAAAGACAAAGCCACATGTGAGGTCAAGATACTCTTCCCTCCATTGTACTGTATCCCCTAAGCCAAACAACATTTGCACACAGAGGTCTTCTGGGTTGCAGTGTTGCATTAATCTCTGAGACAGCACATGTGCAGGGCATGCATTCCCTTGTGACCTGCTGTATACTACAAGATAAGTACTTTTTCACATATGCTAAACTCAAACCACATTCATGATTCATGAGGTCCATCACAGACCATCCTGCCCACTCCGAAGGATCATGCACACTTGCACCCTCATCATACAAGACATACAGGTACTGGGTAATTCTCCAAAGGTCAGTGATCAGGGTCTCCACTATGGCTGCAGTGTGGACTATGTGTGCCAGTATTGGTTAGCCCCATTATTTCCCAGGATGCACCTCACAACCTGACCACCTAAACACTACTTTATATCCAATGGAGACCGCAGCGCTCCATCACATCAGCTATGGAATGTGCAGAAATGTTGTGTGCTGCATGGACATACCAGCCGCCACATGCGCAAATGACCTTTGTCACTGTCCACCCTGAATGGGAGAAAGGATACACATCACTGGTCCCTAGACCAGCACTGCACACTGTTCTTTTGTAGATAATACCCAGAATCCTGTGCTCCTCATTTGTGTACCCTTTTTTGTTTGAACATTCAGACTGCTAATACAATCCTAAGAGC
This sequence comes from Ichthyophis bannanicus, assembly GCA_033557465.1. Lineage (NCBI taxonomy): Eukaryota > Metazoa > Chordata > Amphibia > Gymnophiona > Ichthyophiidae > Ichthyophis > Ichthyophis bannanicus. Next base: position 632,872,797 of record CM066033.1, read on the forward strand.
ACTGGAAACTGGACCAGAGACAAGCTGTGAGTGCATGTGGCCCACGGTGGCCTACGTACATTTGTCAAATACCAGAAGCTTGTGACCCCCTACACAGCTTTTGGCAGTGAGCATTAAACATAGTGGCATGCTCGTACTCTCATATGATGTCATGTCCCTGGCCATTGACACTGAGAAAATGGCCATTGCAGCATATGTGCTCTCCTATGTTCATATGCAGTTGCACTCCCCACCAAGAGCATGTGGAAGCATGGCAGGTTGGACATGGGGTTAGATGTTGGCATAGTTGCTGGCTCCACATACGCTGCCATGCACAGCCTCTTTGTAATCTAACAATATCCTTGTAGCTGTCCCAATTGGCACCCACAGAGAGTGGGTGCAGCTATCATGCAGGGCCTCTGATGTGAAACATGCATAAACTGGTTAGGCCCTCAGAGCTTCTATGCATTTGAACACAGCCTCTGGCCGGCAAGTGCCACCCACCAGTGGTACATTCAAACAGGTATGGACTGTTCCTCCCACCTCCACCCCCATATTCACCTCTAGGCACTGCCTTCCCACATGGTGCCAGGTGATGCAGAGACCAACAAGCTCGTTGCTGTAACTGTTCCATGTAAACCGCTTTGAATGTATCATAAGGTGGTATAAAAGAACGGATAGATAAATAAATAAGTAAACAAACATGACATTCTGTGGCACATTCCTTCCTCTGGAATTGTGCACGCACCATTCAGGGGTCTGTGTCCCACTGTCACAATCAGGCAAACCAATGCAAGTCGTCTCTGTAAATATTAAGTTGGTTGTTGCTATGGAATAGTACACAATGTCATGCTAAATGTGGTGGTCAATGATTGGTATACAGTGTTGAGATGGTATATATTTTGTGCAGATGTGCCTAAGATGGACATGCCTACATGTGCAAACTGTGCATGGAGCTGAGAACCCCAGATTGCACTCTGTGACTGCAGCTTTGGACAAGAGCAAGGTGCATGAAGTTACATGGCAGATTTTTTCCTGTCTCACCAACTCCGTGACTCCATTGGACATTCACAAAGGCCAGGCCTCTTCATGAGCCTAGCTCCCAAAAGGCTGCAGCTGCACCAAGGGGGCTGACAGTGTTGCTGCAGATACAGCTATTGTGGCAGTTGGCATTAATCAGGCCTCTCACCTGTGCCCTGAGGCCTGGAGGCTCAGTCAGAGCTAAGGTTTGCTGCACACACACATGTGATGGAGCTCTCCCTGGTGAAGCCATGCCCCCCCCCCCCCAGCTCATTCCAGTGAAACCAGTAGGCAATATGGGAGCAGTGTCTTGTTGGGAGGTAAGTGTAGGGGCATGCTGTGGGGATGGGCCTTGATGATGGTGTAACTGGGAATGCATTTGAGTGTCACAGCTTGGAGGACAAGATGTGTACAGGCACAGTTAGTCAGCCAGTGACTCCCACAGGTTGCAACTACTTACTGGAAACTAACCTGCCCATTAGTGGTGTCACACAGTTGTGGAGTTGCAGAAGAACTGACCATGCAGCACTTTGTACAAACGGCCATAAAGCCTGGACATCACACGCATGCACAGTGCATTACTACTGTTCACAATCCTCTGGACATACACATCCACCACCAAAAAAGGTGTAAGTTGGCCCTTAGGGCTCCTTTAACGCTTGGACTTTGATACTGCTCTGAGTGTGCACATGTTGTTAAGGTCTGCTCTGTGTGTGGGTGCTATTGTCACACTCTGCCATCCAACAGGTATTGGCACAGCTTCTCAGTGTGATTGGAGACTGTCAGGATTTGTGCTAGATGAAATGGGGAATATTGCACCTGCAGATATGGAAATGTAGGATGAAGTTAACAGACCTAGATATATCATTCTTGATCCACAGGCTGGTCTTGAACCCATAACCCTTCTCTCCCACAGAGCAGCCAGGTGGAAGTGTGGGTGCATCACTCCATGTGTATATATGCAGTCATTGCCAGGCTGCTTGAAGGCATAAGCTGGGGTATGGCTCTGTCTGTGTAGCTCTCTGCAGGCTCTGCGCCATACCTCTCTGACAGGGTATGTTAGGCAGGTGTGGGTAAGGAACATCTTGTTAGATCTGTATGTAACAACTCATTGATGTGCTGCTGAATCAACTGGCATTCATGTCTTACATATGGGATCTGTCCTACCAGAAAGGTAGGTCAGGATACATGAACATACACATTCCAGTCCATGGGTGACCTACTAGAGTGACCAATGTAACTATTCCCTGATGTGTGCTTGTGAGCCAGGCCTGGACTATTCTCATAGTTGGCAGACCACTGTGAGTAGTTTAGATCATTCCCTCCCTATAAGCATGGCACAGCCACCGCTTCAGTACTGTGGGTGTCCTTAAAGCAGCAGTGCACATGCAGGTCATCCCGGCATGCATGCCGTGAGCACGTATGATGCAAAGTTAAGCCTTGCCACCGCAAGACAGGGAACAATTGCCATGCCGCCCTCCTCCCCTAGGTGAAACAATGGAAGCTGGGAGGAGGGGCGGCATGGGGAATCTTCCCTTTCATGCTGCATGGAACCTCAAAACATTATTTCCAACCAATGGATCTCCAATCAGGATTTTCAATTCCACAAATTGTGAGACAAAAACAATCCTGATATTTCCTAATATCCCATAATAGTTTTCTAACACTATCAATAAATTTTTCATTAATGCATAATCATTTTTGATAATTTTTTGTCTGACCTTATATCTGAAAGCCACTATAAATCAGCTGCCATCATTTCACTACAGTCCTTTTATTATGAAAGCCATAAAAAACTGACGTTTTAGTTTCTTATTTCCCTTTCTGGAATCATTCAAGGACATCCCTTATTTCCAAAAATCATTTACACTATCTTTTTGCCAGCACCAATCCTTCTATTGTCCACACTGTTGTGTTTCAAAGCAAAATCTTCTGCATCAGGGCGATAGTGTTGTACTCAAAATTATACAATAAAATGTTCACTTAACTGGCAAGTAAATGCTCAGTCATTGAGAATAGCATTCTTTCAATTTTCCGATTCTTTCACTCATGATCCAGCTGCTCCTCTAGCAATGTTATTCTTGTATAGGCATTCCCGGCTTCTGTGCGCAGTCCTGGCTTTTATGCTATTACAGGGATAACCTCACTCCTCTTTTTAAATGGCCGTGGCATTTTTCAAAGATCGCACATCAGCAAGACACTCCTTCTGCACTGTTTCAATCAAATCAATATATACGAGTCCAGCTGATTATTCAAACCTCCTGGAGCTACCGTATTTAATGTATATATCAAGAACTGTTCTAAATAATTGAGACATTGTTGGCAATCACCCCTTCTCTATTCCTCAGGGACGTCATCAATGATTTACCACTGAAGATCCACAAAGTTATGTGCTTTCTGCTCACAAGGCTCTATCAATGGTGCTCCAACTACCTTTCTATTTAATCAGGAACGATGTTCTCTTAAACGCTGAATTATTGTTCTAGATGTGCATTACACATAACTTAATCAGCAGGGACATTCTATAAAATATACTACCGAAGAGGTTTTACAATTGGTCTGCCTCCGTGATCTAACTATCCTATTGCTACCCAGTTTTCTCCCTCATGTGAGTGATTGAGCAGGGCTGACTAGTCTGCTAGGCAGACCAGATGACCGCCTAGGGCATAGGTGTCAAACTCTGGCCCGCGGGCCAAATTTGGCCCGTAGTGTAATTATATTTGGCCCGCGAGGCTATATCAAATGACTACTAGAGCTAGCCCGCCGGTATTATACAGCGCATTCATTCATAGCTAATACTACAAATCCCATAATGCCTTGCTGTTGTTTTGGCGCGTCAATCAGGACAGGTCCCAGAAACGCCCTCTCCTGTGTGACAGAAGTCATAGCGATCTCAAGCTACAACTGTCACTGTGGAACCCCTTCCCAAAAATGGCAAAAAGAAAGGCAGACAACAGGAACTTTCTGGACAGGTGGGAGACAGAATATTTGTTTACATATGTAAAAGACAGACCTGTTTGTCTGATTTGTGGAGTCAACGTGGCTATAACTAAGGAGTATAACATTCGACGACACTATGAAACAAAACACCATGACAAGTACAAGAACCTGGACATGACTCAAAGGAGCCAGAAAGTGGAGGAGATGAAAAGAAGTTTGGTTTCACAACAGAATATGTTCAAAAAAGCCACATCACAAAGTGAGGCTGCTGTAAAGGCTAGTTATATTGTGGCAGCAGAGATCGCAAAATCAGCCCGGCCCTTTAATGAGGGAGAGTTTGTGAAAAAGTGCATGTTGAAAGTTTGTGACATCGTGTGCCCAGAGAAAAAGCAAGCCTTTTCAAACGTGAGCCTGAGCAGAAACACAGTAGCTGATCGCACATGTGATCTTGCCACCAATCTGTATGACCAGCTTTTGGAAAAGGGAAAAGATTTCGTTGCATTCTCCCTTGCTGTGGATGAGAGCAGCGACGCATCTGATACTGCTCAGCTGTCAGTCTTCATCCGTGGAGTGGACTCATGTGTGTTACGGAGGAGCTATTGGGATTCAAATCAATGCATGGCACAACCACAGGAAAGGAAATTTTTGAGGAGGTTTCCAAATGCGTAACTGAAATAAAGCTGCCGTGGGATAAACTCGTGGGATTAACGACAGATGGTGCGCCAGCGATGTGCGGTAAAACAAGTGGACTGGTGGGCAGGGTCCGGGAGAAGATGCAGGAAGAGAACTGTGCAGGTGAACTAACTGTTTATCACTACATCATACATCAGGAATCATTGTGTGGCAAAGCCCTAAAGATGGAACATGTTATGACCACAGTAACACAAGTAGTTAACTTTATAAGAGCCAAAGGTCTGAATCACCGCCAGTTTAAGTCTTTTCTGGAGGAGTGTGGTTCGGAATACGCAGACGTGCCGTATCACACAGAGGTGAGATGGTTAAGCCGAGGAAAAGTACTGAATAGATGTTTTGAGCTGCATGAGGAAATATGTCAGTTTCTGGAAAGCAAAGGGAAGGACACAGCAGAGCTTCGGGAGAAAAAGTTTCTGTGTGAGCTGGCCTTTCTGTGTGACATCTCGAGCCATCTCGATGCGCTGAACCTGCAGCTTCAGGGGCGGGGGGCCGGGCGCATCATCACAGACATGTACGCTGCAGTGAGGGCTTTTAAAACTAAACTGTGCCTGTGGGAGAATCAGATGCTGCAAGGAAACCTTGGCCATTTTCCCTGCTGCCAAACCATGAAAACGCAGTTCTTTACCAACTTGTTCCCATGCGCACAGTTTGCTGAAAAACTCAGTGTACTCGGCGCTGAGTTTAGCCGGCGATTTGCCGACTTTGATGTCCAGAAATGTAGGTTTGAACTGCTCAGTAATCCCTTTGCAGTTAATGTGGAAAACGCACCAACCAACCTCCAAATGGAGCTAATTGAACTCCAGTGTAATGACACGCTGAAGTCAAAGTATGATGCTGTGGGCGCCGCCCAGTTTCCACAGTTCATCCCTGACACAATGCCTCAGCTCCGCACCCAAGCTGCTCAGATGCTCTCCATGTTCGGCAGCACTTATCTATGTGAGCAACTTTTCTCCTCGATGAAGATGACCAAAACATCTCACAGGAGACCTCTGACTGATGAACACCTTCACTCGATACTGAGGATTTCCTCAGCTCAAAGCCTGAGCCCAGACATTGATGAACTATCATCCAAGAAGAGATGCCAGGTATCTGGCTTGGGCACATCAGATTAGATCAGTGTGCAGCAAACTGAGCAATAATTAACGTTTTCTTTATGCACTTTTTCTTGCTACTCCAAGACATGGGCTTGAATGGTTGATTAATTTTATTATTGTTATTTTATTTTAAAAATTATTATTTATTATTATTTAAATCTTATTTAATAAATGAATGTCATTGATGTTTTTTTTTATTTGAAATTGGTTTTTGCATATCTGAACTATTAAGTTATAAATTGTATAGTAATAAGTGTTGCTTCATATTCAATGTTAAAGCAAATCTTGTTTGGGTCCATATTAAAAGCTTCATTTGTTCAATGCTGGCCCGCGACTTTGTTCAAGTTTTACATTTTGGCCCACTGTGTATTTGAGTTTGACACCCCTGGCCTAGGGTGTACATCTGCGATGTTTGGTGAGACTCTGCTATGACAGCAATGGCATATATAAATACAACTGCTGTCACAAAGGACTCGTGCCACTGCCACCACCACAATACAGTCATGTTAGCAGCATGTAGGAAAGGGAGTGGTGCAGAAGATACTATTGTCCCTGCCCTCCATGACTGGTGCAATACTGCTGTTTGTATTGTCAGGGCCAGGGTATCTGCCATCCTCAGCACCCCTGCTCCCCCCCCCCCCCCCCCGTGCAACCCCTCTCCCCCCCCCATCCAGTTGATGAAATAATGGATGGTTGAAAGTGGATTCAGTTACAGCAACTATATAAGAAATTACATCATACTCAACTTCACAGTTGAACTCTTTCACAATATATTAGAACTGGAACATCCCCCAGAGGATTACGTGTTTTAAAACAACCTCAATTGTTTAATACAAGGAAGAATTCTTAAAGAAATGGAAGTGAATCCTTACAAAATGTATGTTGGATTTAATATTGTTGTTGGTAGAAACATTAGTGAGTTTAGAGGGGGAGCTTACAGAAGTTATAAACAAAATTGAGAAAGAATTACAAGATAAAATGGATGTGTCATCTTTTCAAGAAAAGTATAAGGATACCTAGGAGCAAGTTAAAGGTCAAATAGATACAATGCGGGTTTCAGAGAGATCAGGAGGATTTTCAATCTCAGTCCATAATCCCATGGATGAATAAGAAGGAAGAAGTGCTAGTACAAGAAGGTGAAGACTACACATCAGAGGATGTGGATTCTAGTGATGAAGAGACTGTGCAGGAATATGGACCCAATTATTTAGAATATCGGGGCTGATTTTTTAGAGGGCGAGGCTTGTATCGGGGCCGTCGGCCGAGACAGGCCGACTTTGGCACCGGCCAACAGGGCCCAACTACCTGAGCCAGGTCCTTGAATCAGCAATCGTGATCCTCTCACCACATGAGTTAACAATGGAACAACAGAAGATTTTGGACTTGGGACTCTCCTTTGTACCGAATGTAGAATACAAACCATTTGACCTGCGTATAGCTCTGTATAGCTTTTTTGGAAAATACAGATTAAATTGTACTTACAGACACATACCATTCAGACAGACCCCTCTATTGTATCATGTTCTTCAAAAAGGGTACCCCTGGGACCAGTGGATCCATTGATACTGATATTCCAGAAATTGGTGTTGCAGGAAGTAGAACGATACGAGCAGCAATGTGTGCAGATAAAATGGAATATCTTGATGAAAGAACATTAAGAACTTAAAGCTTTAACTAGACAAGATAACATTGTTATTCACAAGGCAGATAAAGGAGGAGCCGTGGTAATTCAATCCAAGGAACAATATATTATAGAAGTTGAGCGTCAACTAGCAGATAGGCTTTATTATGACCAATTTATCACAAAATCCAACCAGGGAAGTGTTGAAGGTTGAATCACTGGTTAAATATTGGGATTCTAAACGTTATCTAACCTCTAAGGAAGCATAATACTTGATTAATAAAATTCCATCTTGTGCTATTTTTTATACAGTTCCAAAAATTCATAATTGTCTGCAAAAGCCTCCTGGGAGGTCTATAGTGACAGGCAATAACTCGGTATTGGAGCCAATATCTATTTTTTTTGAGAAATTGAATCCCTTAGCCATACAAGCATGTTCCCATCTGTAAGATACTAGCCATATTAGTAACTTTGGATATAAAAAGAGGTAATTAGACCTTACCTGCTAATTAGTGTTCCTGGAGGATATCTAGTCCAGTCCCTTAATGCTGGGTTGTGCTCCTATTCCTGCAGCTTGGAGACTAAGTAAATCCAACTCTTAATGACGTCAGGATATATATAGACCTGGCACAGCCCACCAGCCTCAGTATCCTGTTGACAAAGCAAACTAACGGAGAGACACTAACTACAATACCCAAAATACTGGTAATACATATAATACTTATACTATAATCCCATACACCCCCAATCGAGGGGGAAGAGGCTTACCTGTCAGCGCGCGCTGCCGCTACTGAACTAGCTTTGCAGCACTACGGCCCAGAGGACTCTGCTTCGGTCCCAAATCGCCCCAAGAGCGGAGCTGCCAGAGAACCCGGCACCACTTGTGGCAATTACTCCCCGAACAACTGCTTTGAACCGGCAGCAACACCGGGTGGGACCAGGGACTGGACTAGATATCCTCCAGGAACACTAATTAGCAGGTAAGGTCTAATTACCTCTTCCTAATCGTCTATCTAGTCCAGTCCCTTAATGCTGGGATGTATCAGAGCAGTTCAGGCTTGGGAGGGCCCTGCCAAACCAGCTCGAAGCACCCCTCTCCCAAAACCTGCATCAGCCGCGGCCTGCACATCCAACCTATAGTGCTTAGCAAAGGTGTGCAAAGAGGACCAAGTCGCCGCTCTGCAAATGTCCAAAGGAGGAACCAAGCTAAACTCCGCCCAGGACGATGCCTGAGCTCGAGTGGAATGGGCTCTTAATCCCCCCTGGAACCTGCCTGCCCTTTAGGACATACACGGACGCAGTGGCCTCCCTAATCCACCTGGAAATCGTGGCCTTAGACGCTGCCTCCCCCCTGTGCGGTCCACCGAACAAAATAAACAGACGCGCGGACTTGCGGAAGATCTTAGTGCGTTTCAGGTAACGCCTCAACACTCGACGCACATCCAACAGACGCAGCCGGACATCACCCCTGTCCTGCTCTGACCCGGCAAAGACCGGCAGGGACACCGGCTGATTGACATGAAAAGGAGATACTACCTTGGGCAGGAAGGACGGAACCGTCCGCAACACCACCTTCTCTGCGGAAAAAAACAGAAAGGGAGGACGACAAGACAAGGCCTGCAACTCCAAGACCTGCCTAGCGGAGCAAATGGCCACCAAGAACACCGCCTTGAGAGTCAAATCCTTAATGGACGACTGATCGAGGGGCTCGAAGGGCGCCCCGACTAAGGAATCCAACACCAAATTAAGGTCCCAAGAAAGAACTACGATCCTCCTATGCGGCCTGAGACGCCTGACCACTTTGAGAAAACGAATCACATCGGGATGATGGCCTAAGGCTGTGCCCTTCACCTTGCCCCTGTAGCAGGCGATAGCCGCCAGCTGTACTCTCAAGGAACTGGCTGCCAGCCCCTTCTCCAGGCCCGCCTGCAAAAAATCCAATACATCAGAAACCCCCACCAACAAGGGCTTCTTGCACCGCTCCTCACACCAGACCTCAAAAATGTGCCACACCCTCACATACGCTAAGCAGGTGGAGCGCTTGCGAACATTCAGCAAGGTGGAAATCACTGCTCCCGAATAACCTCTCTTAAGGAGCCTTGCCCTTTCAATAGCCATGCCGTAAGCGAGAACCGACCCACCTAAGGCATCCTTACCAGCCCCTGCCTGAGAAGGTCCACCCTTACCGGAAGCCGCCAGGGCCGATCCGCCAAGAGATGAACTAGGTCGGCGTACCACGGCCGCCACGGCCAATCCGGAGCGATCAGGATCACCAACCCCTGATGCGCTGCTATCCTCTGTAGAACTCTGCCGATGAGAGCCCAAGGAGGGAAACTATATACTAAACGATATAGAAGGTAAAACTGAAAAAACAATGTTAAGAAAGGCTTGCCGTCCAGCTCCTACCTTGCTCTGTACCGTCCCCTCACTTCCCGGAGGCAAGGAACAGAAACTCTGAAAAGCGCGCGCCAGCCAGAGCGGGAAAACTCCTCCGCAACAGGCCGCAGCGTGCTGCACGAGGCCGCGGGCCGCGCTGCCGTTTCCCCCCCCCCCCCCCACCAGAAGCAAAAATACTTTCCGGCAGGGCTCCACGCTGTCGTCCCTCGCCGCTCCTCTGCCCAGCTAGGCGGTCCGAGGGGAAAGGAGACCGCAAACTTCCCACCTCCGCTCTCAGTCGCTGAAGGGGCTTCCGACACGAGGCAGGAGACTGAAGCAGAGGTCCTTCGCTGCAGGAGAACCGGTTGCAAATAACAAGGCCGGTCTCCGCTGCCCCAAACGCCGCTGCTCTTACTTTTTCTTTAATACCTTGCTCTAGTAGCCTCTGCGAAACGGCAGGCTCGCTGTAAGTCTCCTCCACCGGATTGAGGGGGGGGAGGGCAGGGGGGGAAGCGATCCTAAAATAACTCACTGAAGAACCCAAAGAAATATAAATCAAACAAATTGCCCCAGGCAAGAAAGCAACAAAAAACCCTTCCTATGTCTCTCCTAATCTACCAGCTTGCTGCTTCACTCCAGCTGCTTGGAGACTAAGTAAAAACTGAGGCTGGTGGGCTGTGCCAGGTCTATATATATCCTGACGTCATCAAGAGTTGGATTTACTTAGTCTCCAAGCTGCAGGAATAGGAGCACAACCCAGCATTAAGGGACTGGACTAGATAGAGGATTAGGAATATTATATGCTAATGTAGAACAAAAAGAGGCAGTAGATGTGCTGACGTAATTGGATTCAAAGAATATTTTACCATCTTGACTCCCGAAATCTCATGTTTTGGATATTCTAAGAATAGTTTGGGGAGAGAATTACTTTTGCTTCATTAATGAATATTACCAACAAGACTTACATCAAGCTTGGGTGTTGTTTAAAAATACTATCCTGGAAGCCCAGACCAGCTGTATTCCACGCATTAAGAAAAGTGGAAGAAAGTCCAAAAAACTGCCAGCATGGTTTAAAGGTGAGGTCAGAGAAGCTGTTGCTGCCAAAGAAGCATCTTTCAGGAAATGGAAAAAAGAGCCAAACGACGAAAAATGGAAACAGCACAAGCACTGGCAAGTTAAATGCAAAGCACTGATAAAGCAGGCAAAGTGAGAATTTGAGAAGGAACTTGCTACAGAAGCAAAAACACGAAAAAAAGACTTTTTCAAGTACATTCGTAGCAAAAGGCCTGTGAGAGAGTCAATTGGGCCATTAGATGATAGAGGGGTAAAAGGAGCAGTAAGAGGAGACAAGGCTATAGCGGAGAGACTGAATGAATTCTTTGCTTTGGTCTTTACTGAGGAAGATGTAGGGATGTTACCCAAGACTGAAGTGGTATTTAAAGGTGATACTGCAGAAGAATTGAGAGAAATATTGCTACACTGGGAAGATGTATTACAACTATTTGATAAACTGAATAGTAGCAAAAGACCTGGACCGGATGGTGTACATCCAAGAGTGTTGAAAGAACTAAATTATGAGATTGCAGACCTTCTATTAGTAATCTGTGAACTTTCATTAAAATCATCTGTAATACCTGAAGATTGGAGGATCGCCAATGTAACGCCAATTTTTAAAAAGGGTTCCAGGGGTGATCCGGGAAACTACAGACCGGTGAGCCTGACGTCAGTACCGGGGGAAATGGTAGAAACCATCATAAAGAACAAAATTACACAGCATGTAGATAGTCATGGCCTAAAGGGAGACAGCCAACATGGCTTTAGACAAGGAAGATCTTGTCTTACTAATCTGATATGTTTTTTTGAAGGTGTGAATAAACAGGTAGACAAAGGTGAGTCGGTTGATATAGTGTATCTGGACTTTCAGAAAGCCTTTTACAAGGTCCCTCATCAGAGACTTTTGGCAAAACTAAAAAGTCATGGGATAGGAGGCAGTGTACTATTGTGGATCGGGAACTGGTTAAAAGAGAGAAAGCAGAGGGGAGGGCTAAATGGCCAAATTTCCCAATGGAAAAAGGTTAATAGTGGAGTACCCCAGGGATCTGTACTGGGCCTGCTGCTTTTTAACATATTTATAAATGACCTGGAAAAGGGAATAACTAGTGAGGTTATCAAATTTGCAGATGACACAAAACTGTTTAAAGTTGTTAGAACCCAAGGGGATTGTGTAAAACGGCAGGAGGATCTGGATAAATTGGAAGACTGGGCATCCAAATGGCAGATGAAATTTCACGTGGACAAGTGCAAAGTTATGCACCTAGGAAAGAACAACCCACACTATGGTTACACAATGCAAGGTTCCACATTGGGAACCACCACCCAGGAAAAAGGTTTAGGAGTCATCGTGGATAACATGTTAAAACCCTCTGCCCAGCGTGCAGCGGTGGCCAAGAAAGCAAAGAGAATGCTAGGTATCATAAGGAAAGGAATGGAAAATAAAACAAAGGATATTATAATGCCTCTATATCGTTCCATGGTGAGACCGCACCTTGAATATTGTGTGCAATTCTGGTCGCCGTATCTTAAAAAGGATATAGCGTTATTAGAAAAGGTACAGAGAAGAGCCACCAAAATGGTAAAGGGGATGGAAGGCTACTCCTATGAAGAGAGGCTACAAAGCTTAGGGCTCTTCAACTTGGAAAAGAGACGGCTGAGGGGAGATATGATAGAGGTCTATAAATTAATGAATAGAGTAGAACAGGTAAACGTAGATCGATTGTTTATGCTATCAGAATATAGAAAGACTAGGGGACATGTAATGAAGCTACAGGGTAAACTATTTAAGACAAATAAGAGAAAATATTTTTTCACTCAACGTGTAATCAAACTCTGGAATTTGTTACCGGAGGATGTAGTAAGGGCTGTTAGTGTAGCTGGGTTTAAAAAAGGTTTGGACAAGTTCATGTAGGAAAGGTCCATAAAGGTCCATTATTAAAAAGGGACCCAGATATCAATGCTTGACCCAATACAAGCATTGTGGAACCTGTGTCTCTTGGGGATACAGCACAGTTACTTACCTGTAACAGGTGATCTCTGGGAACAGCAGGAAAAAGTCTTCACATATGGGGTATCGTCGGTACCGACGGAGCCTGCACGGGAACGCTCCCCAGCGTCCAATAAGAAAGCTTTTGGGAGCATCCCACAGCGCCTGCGTGCTGCCTTCCCGCCTTCTCAACCGCCTCTCTCCAGTTCGAGTTTTAAAGCTGAGACAAAGAGAGAGAGAGGGAAGGAAAGATAGATAGAGAGATACAACTCCTAGGGAAGGTGGGTGGGTTGTGAAGACTTATTCCTGCTGTTCCCAGAGATCACCTGTTACAGGTAAGTAACTGTGCTATCTCCAGGAACAAGCAGGAATGAGTTTTCACATATGGGGACTCCCTAGCTGCAGATGCCAGGGAGAGACCCCAGAGTTGTGTGTCCTTGAAAAGGGCTCCACCTCCCCCCATGGATCTCTGGCATCCAACCAGGGTAGGTGGGTAGGAGTTGATTAGGAATGGAACAGGTGTTTGAGAAAAGCCTGACCAAACGAGGCATCCCGGCGGGAGTCCTTGTCCAAACAGTAATGGGCTGTGAAGGTATGAACCGAGGCCCAGGTGGCCGCTCGACAGATTTGGTCGATGGACACAGAGTTTAGGTGAGCCATTGAGGCTGCCATGGCCCTCACATTGTGAGCTGTGACATGGCCTTCCAGAGAAAGGTTCCTACTTTGGTAGGCGAAAGAAATACACTGAGCAATCCAGTTGGACAGTGTTCTCTTAGAACCTGGAAGTCCTAAATGGGAAGGATCAAAAGCAACAAAGAGTTGAGAAGACTTTCTATGTTGCTGTGTTCTTTGTAAGTAAAAGGCGAGAGCTCTTTTACAATCCAAAGTATGAAGATTCCTCTCTGCACTTGATGCATGAGGTCCTGGAAAAAAGACAGGTAAGTATACCTCCTGGTTCAGATGAAAAGGCGAGACCACTTTGGGCATAAAGTGTGGATTGGTCCTGAGGACTACCTTATCATGATGGAACCTTTTAAGGAGGATTAGCCACCAAGGCTTGCAACTCACTGATGCGACGTGCTGAGGTGACTGCAATGAGAAAGATAACCTTCCAAGAAAGAAATTTCAAGGAGGTGGTGGCTAAAGGTTCAAAGGGTGGCTTCATAAGCTGGCCAAGAACCAGATTTAAGTCCCATGCTACTGGAGGTGGTCTAATGGGAGGTTTAGTTAAAAGAAGGCCTCTCATGAATCTTGCTATAAGAGGATGAGAGGAAACAGGCTGTCCACTGAGAGGCTTGAGGGACGCTGCAATAGCACTCAAATGGACTCTTACCGAATTCGTTTTGAGGCCTGCATGGGAAAGATGCAGAAGGTACTCTAGTAAAGAATTCAAAGGTATTGCAAGAGGGTTAAGACCCTTCTCTGAACACCAAATGGTAAATCTTTTCCATTTGAAAGCATAGGAACGTCTAGTGGAAAGCTTTCTAGAAGGATGAATAATATCTCTGACTTGCTGAGAGAGATGGAAAACTTGAAGGTCTAGGCCTTCAGCAACCAGGCCCTGAGATGGAGAGACTGGGGGTTTGGGTGCCACAACGTTCCGTCTTCCTGGGAGAGAAGATCTGGAACGGAGCACAACTCCAAGGACGGAGCTTGAGAGAGATGCAGAAGTAGAGGGTACCACACTTGGCGTGGCCAATGTGGTGCTATGAGGATCATAGAACCTCTGTCTCTCTGAAGCTTGAACAGTGTTTTGGGAATTAGGGGAATGGGTGTAAAGGCATAAAGGAAGTCTTGACCCCAGTGAAGGAGGAAGGCATCCTTGGCCTGAACTCCCTGACACGGAATCCTGGAACAGAACCGGGGAAGTTTGGCATTCCACGGACTTGCAAATAGGTCTATGTCTGGGGTTCCCCAAATTCGAAAAATCCTGGCTACCTGGTCCCTGTGGAGGGACCATTCGTGTGGAAGCAGAACTCGACTGAGTCTGTCTGCCCAAGAGTTTTGAACGCCTGGAAGAAATACTGCCATAAGATGAATCTGATGCTCTCTGGCGAAGGCCCACAGTCGCAAAGCTTCGTTGCAAAGCGACAGAGAGCCAGTTCCTCCCTGCTTGTTTACATAGAACATGGCTACTTGATTGTCCGTGTGGATGAGGACTGTCCTGTAGCTGAGCAGGGAATGGAACACTCTGAGAGCTAAGAAAATTGCTCTGAGTTCCAAGAGATTTATGTGTAGTGAAGTCTCCTGTGGAGACCAGATGCCCTGGGTGGAGAGATCTTGCAGATGATCTCCCCAACCCATTGGAGAGGCATCTGTTGTAAGGGTTGCTTTGGGAAGTGACTGTTGAAAAGGGGACCCCAGCAACAGGTTTTGAGAGGACTTCCACCACTGGAGAGACCAAAAAAGGCGACTGGAGTTTGCCATTTTGTCTGACAGGCAACCTGATGCCTGAGTCCATTGGGTGGACAAAGTCCATTGAGCTGCCCTCATGTGAAGGCGAGCATATGGAACCACATGCACAGTGGATGCCATGTGACCTAAGAGTTGTAGTATTTCTCGAGCAGTTAAAAGGGGCTTTAACTGTATTTGGGAGGCTAACTGCACCAAGCGTAGGCAACGGGCCTGAGGAAGATAGGCCCTTGCAGTTATGGTATCCAACCAAGCCCCTATAAACTCGAGGGACTGAGTAGGGGTGAGACTGGATTTTGGGATGTTTATTACTAGTCCCAAATACTGAAGGACATGCATTGTGCAGGTTAAACAAGTCTTGGCCTCTGCTTGAGATGGAGCTCGAATGAGCCAGTCGTCCAGATATGGGAAGACGAATATTCCTAGAGTGCGTAGCAATGCAGCTACTACTGCCATGCATTTCGTGAACACCCTTGGTGCAGAGGCCAGACCAAAAGGAAGCACCCTGTATTGGTAGTGCTTTCCTTGAAAAAGGAATCGAAGGAACCTTCTGTGAGTTGGATGGATGAGGACATGGGTGTACGCATCCTTGGGATCTAGAAAACAAAGCCAGTCCTGACTCTGAAGGTATGGAAGCAGAGCACCGAGAGAAATCATCTTGAATTTCTCCTTGAATAGAAATTTGTTCAATTCTCTGAGATCTAAGATGGGTCTGTAGCCCCCTGTTTTCTTTGGAATAAGAAAATAAGGGGAGTAGAACCCTGTGCCTTGTTGAAGAAGAGGCAGTGGCGTAGCGTGAGTTGTCAGCACCCGGGGCAAGGCAAGTAATTTGCGCCCCCTAACCCGTGGATTTTAGCCGCCGGGGAGCTTCTTTGCGCGGGGGAGCCGACCGTGATCCTACCCCGGGAGGGAGCGATCGTCAGCACTGACCTCGCTGAGCCGGAGTCCAGGGAAACGAACAGCACAGCAGCAAGAGCCCGACAAGCATGGTTAAACGCCCAACAGCAGGGAAGAGGAGGAGATCCGGAACCAGAAACTCGCGATGCCGCCCTGCAGCTCCGCCTTCTCGAGCGCACAGGGCGATCCGACCCCAACCCCAGCTTTACATTGAGATCGAGGGGCGACGACGCGATAAACAGTCCCCCTCCCACCCCGCCCCGGCAGCTTGTGTGAAATAGCTACCTAGAGGGGGTCAATCGCATCGCCTGCGCTTTGTTGCCAAGGGTTTGCCAAGAACAATGCGACTCCCAGGACTGCGGGCTCGAGGGCTATAGCGCAAACCTCTTTGCAGTGCCACCACCAGATGGCGTACGCGCCAACATGTATCATAGGGACCTGCCTTTCCCCCTCATCGGCAACAGAGAGCTGCGAGTGCGAGCGCCCCCCCCCCCCCCATGTTGCGCCCGGTGCGGCCGGCCCCCCTGCACCTCCCACGCTACGCCTCTGAGAAGAGGTACTTCTTCTATTGCCCCTTGGGCAAGAAGGATGGCAATCTCCTGACCTAGAAGGTTGAGGAGAGATGTTGGAGAATTAAACTGTTTCACCATGGTGTGGGGGGGAAGGCTTAAGAAATGAAGCTTGTACCCTTCCCTTATGATGGAGAGTGTCCATTGCTCTGCTGTGATTTTCTCCCATCTGGGAGCAAAGTAAGTCAACCTTCCTGGGATGGTAAGGGGCTCTGGTCCTTCCAGAGCTAGAAAGGCTAAGTTCTCTAGTAGCGAGTCAAAGGCCCTGAGGAGGCTGAGGCTGCTGGGCCGTGGAAGGTCTAGCTGCCTTTGACTTGGCCTGTTTAGGTGGTTGCTGATGCTTTGCAGCAAAACGACCTGCAGAAGATGCCTGCTGACCATAAGCAGGATAGTATCTTTCCTTTTTGGAAAAAGATGTCTTTTTAAACAATCTTTTCTTAACAGGAGCAGAGGTAGACTTTGAAAGTCGATCCAAAGCAGAGTTTTCAGCATCCATCTGAGTGGCCTTTGCTTGCCAATCCTTACCAAAAAGGTTTTCACCTGTACAAGGGAGATTTCCCAATTGATCTTGGACCCAGAGCTCCAAATCAGAAGTTTGTAACCAAGCAATTCTGCGTGCCCCTATGGCAATAGCCGAAGCTCTGCTTACACACTCAAAAGAGTCAAAGGCTGCACAGTTGGAAAATTTGGAGACATCTTGGGCATGTTTGAGCCAAGTGAGAAACTCCTCTCTTTTATCCTCTGAAATGAAAGGGGTTAAAGTCTGCAGATGATCTGTGACTTCTTTTAGAAACATTCCTATATAGAGACTATAGGAATTGATCCTAGCAGCTAGCATAGCAGCTTGGAAAACCCTTCGGCCAAAAGCATCCAGGGTCCTGCATTCACGCCCTGGAGGATTAGATGAGTGTCTTTTTGCACTCTTTATCTTCTTCATGGCAGACTCTACCACAATAGAGTGGTGAGGAAGCTGAGTCTTGTGGAAGCCAGGACAAGGAGGGACACGATACATGGTGTCTAACCTGCGAGAATGAGGAGAGGTGGTGAGAGGTGTCACCCACATCCTCAACATGAGATCATAAAGAATCTCATGAACAGGTAAAGTAGCTGCCTCCTTAGGAGCTTTAGGATAATGTAAAATATCCAACTCCTTGGCTCTGGGTTCTGACTCAGGGGCCACTGTGATAGAGAGGCCCCTAGCCACTTCCCTATCAAAGTCTTGAAAAGACAAGTCTTCTGGAGGAGACATTCTTCGTTTAGGTGAAGAAGACTCCTGAGGAAGAAGTATCGATGCTTCTACAGAACCCTCAGACTCATCAGAGTCCTCAGAGGAATCGAAGTATCACCTGTCTGGATGCTCCTGTAAAGCCCGATAACCGTATCGAGTGGGATCGACATCGGGAGTAATCGGTACCGGATCAGTACTGATGGGCATCATAGGACAGGGTACCGTTGCAGTCGACACCGAAGCCGATGTCGATGCAATCGGTACCGGTACCGGGAGCGATGCCGGTACCGGAGGCGTCGCAGCCTGTATGAAAGCCGTTAAGGTGCGCTGCATGGTCAGAATCTTCTGATCCATCGACGCCACCAGAGTCTGGATGTCGGTACCAGTGGGAGCCACCGGTACCCCAGAACACGGCAACAGGTGATCTGTCGAGGCCGAGCCATCGATGTCAACCTGTGACCCCATAGATAATGCTTTGGAAGCTGGAGCTTCCCGCCGGGGTAATTTTGCCGGTGCGGAATCCTCGAGGGCAAGCCCGGAGGCATCTCGATGCTTGGAGGGAGATCTACCCTTCGAGGACCGGCCAGATTTATGCTTGGTTACCTGAGATCCATGAGAGGAAGAGGATGCCCTGGAAGACGTCGATGCTACCGAAGCTGCATCAGAGGGAAACAGGGTACTGAGCTTGGCTGCTCGGTTCTGCCGACCTCTCTTAGACATCATGGTACAGGACATACAATCCGTGATGGAATGGTCAGGTCCCAAACACTTTAGACACCAGTCATGGGTGTCGGTGACAGAAATAGTACCGCCACATTTTGTGCATTTTTTAAATCCAGAAGCGGGCTTCTCCATGAGGAAAATATTTTTAGGCCTAGGGCCCAAAAACTGAAAATTCACAGTAGAAATAAAGCGTTTTGTTTTTTTTTGTGAAAGAAAGAAAAGAAAGACCGGCGGTACCGGTCCGACGTCGAAGAAGGCAGACGCAACACAAAAGAATAAAGAAAAAATAAAGAACTTCTTCTGCGGTGACAGGAACACGACCTGCTGGCTCCGCGGAAAAGAAGAACTGGAGAGAGGCGGTTGGGAAAGGCGGGAAGGCAGCACGCAGGCACTGTGGGATGCTCCCAAAAGCTTTCTTATTGGACGCTGGGGAGAGTTCCCGCGCAGGCTCCGTCGGTACCGACGATACCCCATATGTGAAGACTCATTCCTGCTTGTTCCTGGAGATTGCTAGGTACGTATGACCTAGATTGGCCACTGTTGGAAACAAGATACTGGGCTTGATGGACCTTGGTCTGACCCAGTATGGCATATCTTATGTTCTTATGTTAATTATATGGCAATAGTGATGGGGGCTACTATAGCCCAGATGATAGCTATATTGTATGTAGCAGCGTTTGAAGAATAATATCTATACCCTTCGGAATGGATGCAATTTTTGGACGATATATTTTTGTCTATGGAGGGGACTTCAGAAGAAGTTGGTAGAATTTTTTCAATGGATCAATACCTGTAAAAATAATTTACAATTTGAAGATACGAGTAGTTTGGAATCCATATCATTTCTGGATATTAAAATCAGTAAATGGGGAAACAGTTTATGTACAACTTTATATGAGAAGGAAGTTGCAAAAAGTGATTTACTGTACTTTACTAGTCGCCATCCATATAAGTTAAAGATAGGATTACCAACTTGTCAATTTTTGTGTCTTTGGAGGACATGCTTTGATGTAGAGGAGTATAAAAACAGGCAGATGGATTGATATCCTGATGTGTTCAAAGGGGATATCCAAGAAAAATTGTTATACAAGCTTATTTGAGAGATCTTTATGCTCAAAGGAATCTTTTGTTACTTGGATCAACGTAAAAAGAAAATGAGACTCCTTTGGTATGTGTGCTTCCCTTTTTCAACACAAGCATCAGCTGTGACTTTGGTCTTTTATAGACACTGGTCAGTTTTGCAATTGCATACTTGCTTTGCAGAGAAGCCAAGTAAGTTGCATACCGAAGGAGCAAAAACATTGCAAATTATGTATGTCGATTAGCAGTTTGGCAACATCAGAAGGAGGAAGGAGGGACATTTTATGGTCATTATCCATTCAATGAATGTGAGATTTGCGATATGACAATAGAGGGATAAACCTGGAAAGCTTATCCCTCAAATAGGAATGTTAGATCATGGAGGCGGACCAATTGTAAAACCTCTTGGGTAGTATATTTTATAGAATGTCCCTGTCGATTAAGTTATGTGGAACGCATGTCTAGAACAATAATTCAGCATTTAAGAGAACATCATTCCTGATTAAATAGAAAGGTAGTCGGAGCACTGTTGGTAGATCATTGTGAGCAGAAAGCACATATCTTTGTGGAACTTCGGTGGTGAATCATTGATGAGGTCCCTGAGGAATGGAGAGGGGATAATCGCCAACAATGTCTCAATTATTTAGAACAGTTCTGGATATATACGTTAAATATGGTAGCTCTAGGAGGTTTGAATAATCAGCTGGACTGGTATACATTGATTTGATTTGAGCAGTGAAGGAGTGTCTTGCTGATATGTGATCTTTGAAAAAAACACCACGGCCATTTAAAAAGAGTGAGGTTATCCCTGTAATAGCATAAAAGCCGGGACCGCGCACAGAAGCCGGGAATGCCTATACAAGAATAACATTGCTAGAGGAGCAGCTGGATCATAAGTGAAAGAATCGGAAAATTGAAAGAATGCTATTCTCAAGGACTGAGCATTTACTTGCCAGTTAAGTGAACATTTTATTGTATAATTTCAAGTACAACACTATCGCCCTGATGCAGAAGATTTTGCTTCGAAACACAACAGTGTGAATCATAGAAGGATTGGTGCTGGCAAAAAGATAGTGTAAATGATTTTTGGAAATAAGGGATGTCTTTGAATGATTCCAGAAGCAATGTTCCCTCTAATTTTCTGTAGGCTATGTGCGCATAAAATATCAACTGTGCGGCTTTAGAAGAAAGGTTAAATTTTTGTGCGCCACATAACGACACTCGGAGTTATATACTTTAAAATTTGACTACACATCAGAATATAGTATGTATACCACATTGATTTTAATCAAATTAAATGAAAATAGACAATTACTAAACAACGCGGAAAATTTCTAGTAATTACAATCACAACTTTTAAATTTTAAGACGTCTGTGTTGTTTTCTATCAGAATCAGAACCATAATTTTTGTGCGCTCTGTTGTAAAGTATGTGCGCTCACTCAGCGAGCTGTGTGCGCGCGCACACGCACACAGCTTAGAGGGAACAGTGTCCAGAAGGGGAAATAAGAAACTAAAACGTATCAGTTTTTTATAGCCTTCATAATAAAAGGACTGTAGTGAAATGATGGCAGCTGATTTATAGCAGCTTTCAGATATAAGGTCTGACAAAAAATTATAAAAAATGATTAAGCATTAATGAAAAATGTATTAATAGTGTTAGAAAACTATTATGGGATATTAGGTAACAGCAAGGAGCCTCAAGGCATAAATGGGTGGGGGGGGGGGTTGCACGGGGGGAGGGGGGTTGCTTAGGATGGCAGATACCCTTGGCCTGCCCTGACAATACAAACAGCAGTATTGCACCTGTCATGCAGGGATGAGACAATAATATCTTCTGCAGCAGGCAGAAGTCACTGTCACTGCCACTCCCATCCCTATACACTGCTAACTTGGATGTATGGTGGCAGTGGTGGTGGCACGAGTCCTTTGGGACAGCGGTGGCATGTATGTGTGCTGCTGCTGTCATAGAAAAGTCTCACTAGACATCACAGATGTACACCCTAAGTGGCCTCCTGGTCTGCCTAGCGGGCTAACCAGCACTGCTCAATCCCTCACCTAGCACTATCTTTACCACTTTTGCACCAACAACATTGTGCCCTTTATTGAAAGGGCACCATGCTGTGACTGCCAACTGACCACTACTATCACTAATTTCAGGGCTTCAGTCTGGTTGCTGCACACTTCTAACGTGTAAATGGGCTCCCCATGCGATGTTGAACAGCCGAGAATGGCTCTCTCCCTCCAAAATGAATCCTTAACGCCAGTTTTGAGCTGCCATTAAGGTTTCCAGCAGCTATGCCTCTAATGCCTGTTAATAGTACCTGCTGTTAAGGGAACACGTACGGTCTCCACCCACACTCCACCCAGTTAACACCCCTTCTCCACCCCTTTGTACCTTAACGCCTGTTAACAGGCTACTGGCTGTTAAGCCTGCGTTATCTGCTAGCGAGTGCTGATAATGCCTGCTAATGCACCTTTGCAACTTTAGTAATCGTAACCTTAAAAGAATAATGTATTGAATGCTTACTTTAGGAAGAAAACTGTCCGTATTTGCTGTTCGTGGTACGACTTTCACTTTCTCAGTAGATGCCGAAAGGCATACCTGAGAAGCGCTTATTGAGCTTTCAGCTACAGTTTTTTGTTAAAATGTCCTGACTGCCATTGGAGTATATATGCAATTGAATCTTAATCGGCTGACAGCTGAAACTTGGCCAAGTCGAGTCTGTACCTTTGAAGGTTTTACGAAATAAAAGGTTTCTCTGTTTCTAAGAGGTGTGGCCGTGTCCTCCCTGCGCTGTTCTGGTGACTCGTGCATGGTACGCCTATACAAATATTTCCTGATGTTTTGTGCGTTACTCAGCTCCACAGAAAGGTATTCTTCAAGCTAAAACCTCATGTTTTGGCCCTTGGGGCAACTTTCTTCCTAAAGTTTCCATGTAAATGTTTGATCACCTACCAACGGCAGAATTATATTGTTTTTTGATTCAGTATAATTGGAACAATTTCTTGCGGATAAGGAATAGTTTAATACTTTTCTTTATATTGTAATATCATCCTTATTTTCCTGAATTTTCTTTCTATGGCTAAATTGCCGTTACAGTTCCCATATTATGTGAGCTAGTATAGGCTGGTTTGTTATGTTTTGCTGTATTAAATGATGCCGTAGTTTTTTTCTGAACTATTCTACTTTCATGTAGTTTGAGAAATGTATGTAATTTTGAAAAATTTCAATGAAAAAAAAGAAATGCCACTGGCAATGGGTTATGTGATTGACTTTGAAGTTAATCGCATATATCATAGTGAACGTGACTCTCTATTTTGAAAATCAAAAGCATGAATGCCAATTTATGTAAACGTCAGAGAATTGCTGCAGAATTTCTTAAGCTTTGATGGTGCATCTGCCCTTGACCTGCTAGTGGAAACCAGAGTCCTTGATCATACAACAGCTTTTTCAGTTTGGGGAAAATGAGGTTTAATAGTACAGATTTATCATTATTGTCAAAGTGAAAATATTCTAAAGCGATTGGAGGGATGCGATCACAAAACAATGTTTGAGAAGAAAATATGATGGTTTTCCTTTGAAAAAGAAAGTAGTCTACTCTGAAGTCAAGCACAGATCAGAGCTGCTCAAAGTGTGATAATCTTATAGCCACGGAGGTTTACAGAATAATAACCATGAATATGCAAAGACAACTATATATACAATGGTTCACTAATGTATGCAAATTTATCTCATCCATATTCATTGTACATATCCTGCAAACCGGACAGGCTATGAGGTCGCTGGGACAGATATGGGAAGCCCTGAGATCAGCAAAAAGTTCAAATTCTTTTGCACTGCCACCAGCAAACTCTTCAGAAAACTCACACACACAGTCTTCTTCAAATAATATTGAAGCCCTGCCAAACTAAACAGGATTTTTTTCCTAACTATCCATCATTAAATTGTTTTCAAAAACACTTTCAAAGATTGATTCATGCATGAAAATGAAGTTAGTCAAGGATTTCTTGTCTCAGCAGCTCTGTTTAAAAAAATTCAAGCAGGATCATAATTTTCCTCTTGAAGAAAGATCCTTAATTACATTGGAGCAATAGACTGGGATTTATGCATGTATTTTAATTATGTACCAGTAAAAGTGAAAAGCTCTTCGCTAAAATCATGTTCTAAAAAAAATCAGACACCTACCATAATTTAACTAAGACTTATGAACTTCAGTACTCAGATTAAGAGGACTATCGGAATATATTATCAGCATTACATAAATAACAAAAGGCTGTCTATATGTTGATTTAGCCTTTTTAACAAGAGTAATGCTTCTGCTGATAATTCTAGTAGTAAGCATAAACTTTGGGTCTATTATTTCACAGTAGTTGACTTTGTGTGTGTTAATTCTGAGACTTTACCAACCTCTGTAAAATCAACTTTATGAAATATGACAAACCTCTCGTCTTCTGTTCTGTCCCATGCAGCAACCTAGGCCTCAGTTGCCAAATTTGTGTTGAAGGAGTAGCTCTGCAAATGAAAAGATTTGCATTTTGAGTGCCGAACTGGGGTCACATGGGTGCTGTGTATTTTGCAATGTATTTATGCCACTGGAGTTTACATAAGATGAAAATGTAAGTCTTACTTTTGCATTCAAAAGATTATGAGCCAGACGCATTAAAGAATTTTTCCCATTTTGGAGGGGAATTTTCTAAAGCATTTCCTATGTAAGCAGATTTTACAAGTGGAAAATGGTTATTATGACATAATATAATCAAATAGACTAATGAGGTTGGTTGTGTACTTATTTACTGCATGGTCTAGAATTGGAAGTCCGACAAAAATATTTTTATAATTGTTTCTTGGCTTTTGTGGTTGATGTTGTGTGGGAGGGTTATGGGCAGAGAATGGGCGTGGACTGCACATTTAGCTAGCACATGGTGATATACCACCTGCTTTCACTTATACAGTAAGCACAAATGTATTTAATACCTCCTCAAGAGAGGCTAATTGTTGTCGTGCTAATTGCTATTACATTTAACCTGTTGTATTTTTTTCTATGTAGTATGCTGGACAGGCCCCTGTAGATAATGCACACGCCTTTGAGCACTGCACATTAACTCTGGCAAAGAGTGATGGAGTGATAAGTGCAAACATTTACAGCACCTTAGTAAAATGGCCCCCATGTGTGTAAGTCCATAATGACGGCAATTTTCAAAGTGTCTTAAGCCTATAGGACTGCATTATATGCTTCCTGGTAGGATGCTATAAAATTGCTCCACCACTTGCATGCATAAAAATAGGTGGCAGGATGTCATACTTCCTACCTTGTGCAATATACAATAAGTGAGCAGGAGAGAGCTTGGCACTTTTGCAGTAATATGCACTTGTTCTTAGCAGTACATTCAGGCACACAATTACACTTGCCTGGGAGATGGTGTGTGTGCTTATTTTCCTTGGAGTAATTTAATAAAGGTACACAGGCTTATCTAATACCTTCCTAAAACAAGTCTAGCATATGTGCCTATGTGCCTTCATAGCCTAGGTGCCCTGTTATAAAATTACCTCCAATAAGCATAGATGTGGGGGGAAGGAAGGCATTTCAGGGGCATGTGATAAATCTACCCAGGTGGCTTTAATTTTCAAATGTTTAGAAGCTGATAGAATTACATACATATATTTTAATTAAATACAACCAATATTGAATCCCAACTTATGCAAGTGCCTGCTGTTTGAAAATCAGGTTATTTTGTTTGGATTAAAACATACATGGTCAACTTTGCAGCTAGACACACTACCAAAATTTACTCCACAGTTTCTTCAGGCACTTGAAAGGATTTGGTGAATAACTGTAATTTTTTTATAACAAAGTTGAGCATAGAAACATAGAAACATGGCAGCAGAAAAAGACCACATGGTCTATCTAATCTGCCCTACCATATTGACTACTACAATAGTCCCCTCTTTTCCTTTAGAGATCCTCTGTGTTTGTCCCATGCTTTTTTAAATTCAGATACTGTCCTCATCTCTATCACTTCCACTGGGAGACTATTCCATGCATCTACCACTGTTTCCGTAAATAAATATTTCCACATAGTACTCCTGAGTCTATCCCCTTTCATCCTCATCCTATGTCCCCTCATAGCAGAGCTTGCTTTCAAATGCCATGGAGATATTTAAACATCTCGATCATATCTCCTCTATCCTGCCTTTCCTCTAAAGTAAAAGATCCTTACGTCTGTCCTCCTATGTTTTATAAATAAGACCACTAACCACCCTTTGCACCAATACCAACCTGTTTATATCCTTATGAAGGTGTGGTCTCCAGAATTGCACACAATACTCCAAATGAGGTCGCACCATATACAGAGGCACTATCACCTCCTTTTTTCTGCTGGCCATTCCTCTCCCTCTACATTCAAGCATCCTTCTAGCTTTTGCCATCGCCTTTTCTACCTGTTTAGCTACTTTAAGATCATCAGAAACAATCACACCCAGGTGCCAATCTTCTTTTGTGAACAGACATACTTCACCCTATATACTGTACCACTCCCTTGGAATTTTGCAGCCCAAATACATGACCCTGCATTTTTTAGCATTAAATCTCAGCTACCAAATTCTAGACCATTCTTCAAGATTAGCTAGATCCCTCCTCTGTTATCTACTCCTTCCTGGGTGTCTACTCTATTGCAGATTTTGGTATCATCCGCAAACCTTACCCGACAGCCCTTCCGCAATATCACTAACAAAGATGTTAAAAAGCAAGTGCTTAGCAGTTTGCAAGTGCAAATGTAGTCATTTTTCGATAGCATTAATGTATGTGCTTTAAATTTTCTAGTTCACTTGGCAATGGAAATGTATTTAAGTCTAGAAAGAGCATTAGTATGAATCTCGCTTCTGCCTGTGGTTTGCTGCATTTCCCTCTTGTAATGTTCCATCTTTCCATTAATTAATGAATTCATACAAGTAATGACCATGTAAGTGAGTTTATTAAATGAGAAGTATGTGCTAGGCATTTTTATTGAGGTGAAAACCATGTAAGATATTTAGAATTTCCTTTGCAAATCTCAAGCGTACCACCAAAGGAAACTCAGGCAGAAATAAAAGAGCTTACCAGTCAAAGTGTTGAAGAGGTAACAAGCGTGCTTTCATAAGGTTGATGCATGATGCTGTCTCCTTGGACCATGTCTGTCAGATTATCACCTATCATGTGAAATCATATTTCAAAATCAATGCAGTGCTGGTTTAACAACTAAATCATTTGGCTCTCCGAACATAGCCTGACCCTAGGATCCTATAAATAAAGAATTTAAGAAGGAGGTGGCACTACACTGTGCCTTGGTGCTCTGCTGTGAAGTATGTGAGTTTTGCTATGGGGAAAAAGGAAGGATAAAGTTTGTACCTAACCAGAGACACCTATCCCTGTTTGCCTCTTTGAAAATTTACTAGAGTTGAGGTCCTAAATTTTATGCTCTAGAGATTACTAAACTCCTAACTTTAAGAGCTAAATCATGCACAGAAACAGGAAGGGATTTAGGATGGGGGGAAAAAAGGTTAGTAGTGATTTTCAACACTAGGCATCTAAATGAGGCTGTTACATCTAGGAGGATAAATGGCCTAAATTTAGCAATGGATGGTGGGGCATATTCAGTAGCAGCAGCTAGCCTATTTAAAGCATCTTGCTGCCACCATTTTAATAAACCCGGTTTCCACTGCTGAATATCTGGGCTCAAAGGATACTGGCAGCACTATTCAGTGAGGAGTGATATTCAGCTGCTAACGCAATAGCAAAAACTGGCTAAAGTTAGTTCAAATATTCAGATCAAGCAGTTAAGTTACCTGGTTAGCATTGAATATCACCACTAGCTGGATAGTGAGAGTCACCCCCCGATCATCCTACAGACCACACTGGTTTTAATCAGCCATTTCTAATGAGATCTGTGGGGCTAATCAGTACCACTAACCAGTTAATGCTGCTAAATATCAGGCTCAATGCGTTTTAATCAGTTAACAGGTCCACTAATCAGCTAAAGCACTTTGAATTATTAAGATCATTAATGCAGGTGAATTTTCAATTGAAAACTTAAGCTCCTAAATTTAACTGAAAATAGGGGACAAATTTAAGCACCTAAGTTAAGAGTCTAAACTTAGGAGTTCACTGCCCAATATTCAAAGGACTGATATTTATATACCATGGCAGCAAGCTGCAGCTCTTAAATATAATCCAGATTTCCAGCAGTGGTATTCAGATAGAGGCACATTCTAATATGTGTGTCCCAGCCTCTGTGCGTCCAGTCGGAACTGGATGCACAGAGATAGATGTCATTCCGATCCCACGGGGCACGTCTAGTCCCCGCAGGATCAGAATCACATCTAGGCAGGTATATGCAGGCTGGAACCTGATTCCCATTGGCCTGCACATACAGGCCCCTGCCCGACTAACCCAGTCAGGATCCTGAATGGAGCCACGGTGCCATGACGTCCAGTTGCCATGGCACCGCAGCTGCATTTAGGAGCTGCGATCCCCGGCTGCCAACTATTTTATCTTTTCCCCACAGCCCGACCCCCGATCTGGCCTCCCATGGCCAGGGTTGGGCTGCGGGGATTCTCCTGCACCCACCTCACCTTTTGTCCCCAGCCAGGCCGCCCATCCCCCGACGTTCAGAATCGGCCCTGTACATCCAGGACCATGGACCACCCACTGCTGCCCTAGCTCCACCTCCGTACCACCCTTTCCTGCCCCCTTCTAAGTTTCCCCATACAAACTCCTTGTTTATACAGGGAGGCTTAGTTGTGGATGGTAAGGGGGTCATCCATCCCCGCTATTTGTGGATCGGAATAGACCCCATAGTGTCTGCCCCTAAATATCTGGATTGTGCTTCCACTCTTCGGATATGTGCCAATGTGTCTGGATCATGGTGATTTTCAGCTGCTATCTGGATAGCAATTTAGGCCTGCTTTTATAATGATCTAAACTATCCAGATAAGTCCAGCAGAAAATCACCACAGATCCTCAAGATGTAGTCTAAAGCTAAGTTCTTTCTTCTTGAAGGACTACCAAGAGGACTGCTACTGCTGGGAAAAAATCTGCACTTGTAAGTACTTACCTCCTCAGACATTCTCTAAATCTTGGGGAAAAAGGAATTCTTTGGGTTAAAACTGATAAATTCTATGTATTTTAAAATTCAGTGTTTTATTACATCAGTTAGGGCATAGTACTACAAGCCAGCTTTCAATTAAATTAAATCCATTAAGTGCAAGACAGCTTTCAGTAAAATTACAGCCACCTGGGACTTAGTATAATAAGCTAGCCTTTAGTTAACTTAAAGCCAGTTAAAGTGCAGTATACCTTAACAGAGAGAGTAGAATAAGGTAAATATTCTTTGAGTACTTAGACAGAAATTATTTTCTAGAGATCTTTTACAAAGAGGCCTTCTAGTTAGAAGGCAACAGAACTGTGAAATTGTTTTAAATAGGTGTTAAAGCCAAGTGACAGATCAAAGGGAAAACTTGAATGGCTCCCTCTATCAAGTCAAGGGCAGTGTGAATCAACCAGGAAATTAAGAGATTACCTTAGAAACACAGATATAAATAGGTGTCACACCCTCTCTGGCCAAGCGGTTGCTTCCGGTATTGCAAGGCCCCTGGAGGGTAGTAGTTGTGCTTTTATAAATATAACTCAAACGCTTCTTCCTTCAATTCAAAATGGGTTTTATTCCCCGTCCCATTGAGGGTATATTATCTTCACGGAGCATCAAACATATGCTTGCTTGGACACTTCATGTACAAAACAAATATAAACAAAACTTGCTTTCCTCAGCTTTTAAAGGATAAAACAACAAAATGAACACAAAGTTAAATATGGCTATAAGGTTTCTCACCCAGATAGCTGCCAATAGGATATCTCTCTTCTGCCTTGAGAGAGTTACAGGCTGGCTGTATTTACTGGAGTTTTAAGCCACCAAAGATACTTCCCTATCTCAGGGAGAATTCAGGTTCACTTACTAATAAAGAGCAGTCCATTATCTCCTGTACATTAGTCTCCCCAGCATCCTGGTATTCCATTATCTCAGGTTGATTCAGGGATTCATTCTGCCCTGCATGAGTACTCTCTGAGACTTGCTGCCTAAGTACATCCACAAGGAAGTTCTTTTCCTTCACCGGGCTAAAGCCTTTCTGGGTATTACCATATGTTCTTGTATAGTGGTTTCCCAGGCACTGCCCCTGCTGGTACTTCTTAGTAGAGGTTAGCTTCTCCCTTACTCTGCCTGTAGAATAATTAAGGGAACTTTTCAACCAATCACGTTTTCCCTTGTGTGATCCAGCTGAGCTGAATTGTAGTGTTCGTGGAGTTTCAGACGGAGCTTCTAACTGACAATCACAAAACTCTTCCTCTTGTTCTGGTAGGTAAAATCTTTTATCTTTGAGAGTTTTAAAACTAGAAAGAGGGATATTCTCAGCCTCTATATTATGTGAGCTTGTATGCTTATTCCCATAAGCCCAGGGTTGCCTTTTTCCACGAGGCAAATCTCCCTTATAATCACGCTTCTCTCTATAACCTGCAACTGCAGTCTTCTGGCGTTTTTCCTGCTCACACACCCTGCTTGGCTGTGAATATCTTACTGACTCATTCAGGTCCTCGGATTCCCTCTGACCTTCATATGGGCATTCTAATTGCTCCAGAGTTTCCTCGTCGCTCTCTCTTGCATTCTCATACCTTTGCCGTGTTTCCCAGGGCTTTAGCTGCCCTCTCTGTAGCTTCTTCAAGTGTGTCCTTGGCTGCCACGGCTTCACTCTCTCTCTCTCTCTCGGCTCTGGCACCAGCTCCTGGCTTTGCCCTGCTCCTTGTCTGAATCCAAATCCGGGTCTCAAACTCCAACCCAATCCGCATCTGCGTCTGCATCTGTATCTATCTCCTAATGCCTGAGGGCTTGTTTTAAACCCACGTTCACTTGCTCCACCCTTCGTTAGCTGAACCCTGTCAGGTGAAGCGAATTCCTCTCCTGTGCTAACTGGGTGTGTCCTGACTGAGCTCTTGCACGTGTTCCTGCGTTGCTCAGGGTAACTATCTGACAGTTTCTTGTTTACCCTGTCATTTTGTTTGTTTTCACTTGTGCTGGCCTGCACTTCCTCAGCTCGTACAGGGTCTACCCTGTTACATAGGTCATCCCTCCCATCCACCGCAGACATAATCTTTTATTTATAACCTCCTAAACCAGTTAAGGGGAAGGGGTGATCTTACTCACTTTCAGGTTTAACTGATTATCTTCATCAGCAGATTAATTAAGTCAAATTTAGGCTTTTAGGTAGAAAGTTGAAATCCAAAATTTCCAGGTTAGCGTAACTTTGCACTTATCCACCTTAAATTTCATCTGCCATTTGAACGCCCAGTCTTCCAATATATCAAGGTCTTCTTGTGTTTTAACAACTCTTAATAATTTTGTGTCATCTGCAAATTTGATCACCTCACTCACTATTCCCTTTTCCAGGTCATTTATAAATATGTTAAAAAGCAGCAGGCCCAGGACAGATCCCTGGGGTACTCCACTATTCACCTTTCTCCATTGAGAAAATTGGCCATTTAGCCCTACTCTCTGCTTTCTATCTTTTAACCAGTATGTACACTGCCTTCAATTCAATGACTTTTTAATTTGGCCAAAGTCTCTCCTGAGAGACCTGTCAAAGGCTTTCTGAAAATCCAGGTTCACTATGGGCCCAGTTCTAAGAGGCAGATAGCGGGGCAGCACGTCCCACTAGGACATGCTTCACGCTATCCACCTTGCTGGTATTCTGCCTCTGTCCCCCTCTGCATGACCAAAGCTACTGTATGTGCTGCAGTGGACGGAGGCGTGATTGGGGCAGAAAGAGGGCAGATCATGGGCGGAGCCAACCACAGGACATATAGGGCCAATTCCAGGATGGCCCTGTACTTCTGGGGATCGCCAGGGTGATGCCCTGCTCATACCACCTCTGAGGTGGAATAAGAGGGGGGGGGCACCCAAACGTGGCTGGCAGCCCCCCTCTTGGAGCCCAGAGCCCCCCTACAGGAGCACCAGAACACAGAGGATCCCGATCCAGGCAGAAGACCCATTCGGGGTCAGACGGCAGGGACTCGGGGTTCCGGGGCTGCAGATAGATAGAGCCACAAGGGGGACATCCCCACGGCTGCGGAAGGGGCACACTGGGCTGTCCTCGGGCCCGATTTTGACAGCCGCTGGAACATTTTGCTCCCTCATTTCAGAATCGGGTCTAAACAGGCCTGTTCTGCACAGGGTCGTCTGGATGGCCCGGATGTATCCCTTCCAGAATCGGGCTCCACATCAACTGGCTCACCTCTGTCTACCTGTTTATTCACACCTTTAAAAAAAATAACAGATTAGTAAGACAAGACTTTCCTTGGCTAAATCCGTATTGGCTTTCTCCCATTAAACCATGACTATCAACATGTTCAGTAATTTTATTCTTCATAATGGTTTTTACCATTTTGCCTGCTACTGTCTTCAGGCTCACAAGTCTGTAATTTCCCAGATCACCCCTGGAACTCTTTTTAAAAATTGGCGTTACATTGGTCATTCTCCAATCTTTAGGTACAACAAATAATTTTAATGATAGTTCGCAGATTACCAATAATAGATCTGCAATCTTCATCTTTTAATTCTTTCAACACCCTCGGATTTACAGCATCCAGTCCAGGTGATTTTCTACTCTTCAGTTTATCAACTAGTTTTAATGCATCTTCCTAGTTTATCGATATTTCTTTCAATTCTTCAGATATATAATCTTTAAAAATCATTTCAGGCATGGATAAATTCCCTACATCTTCAGTAAAGGCCAAAGCAAAAAATTCATTCAATCTTTCCGCTATGGCCTTGTCCTCCCTTAGCGCCCCTTTTAACCCTCTGTCATCTAATGGTCCAACTGACCCTCTCACAGGTTTTTTGCTACAAATGTACTTGAAAAAGGTTTTATTTTCATTTTTGCTTCAATGCCAAACTTCTTCTCAAATTCTTTCTTTGCCTGCATTATCAATGCCTTGCATCTAACTTGCTAGTGCTTATGTTGTTTCCCGTTTTCATCACTTGGCTCCTTTTTCCATTTCCTGAAAGATTTTTTTTTAGCTAGAATAACCTCTCTGATCTCACCTTTGAATGATGCTGGCATTTTTTTGGCCTTCCTTCCACTTTTCTTAAAGCGTGGAATACATCTGTTCTGGGCTTCCAAGATAGTACTTTTAAACATTGCCCATGCTTGATGTAAATCTTTTTTTTTTTTTTTTTAATGCTTTATTTTCGTTTTATAACAACAAAGGAAAGGAAGACATACAGCTAAAAGACAAATACATACATAGAATGTGATACATACACCAAAGTAAACCCCTACCACCCCCCTCCCCCCTGCTTCTTCTCTAGAAACTAATCATTCCCGAAAACGGGCGTGTACGGACATTATTGTGGTACAAAACCTAACGGTGATCTGAAACATGATGAGTATACATTAAACAGACATGTCGGAGCAATGAGCAGAGTGTACATAATCATTGAGCATCTGCCATTTAGGCAAGCGAGAGTGAGTTTGGATATGGGGAATAGCTCTCCGAGATATCTGCTCATATTTACTATATAAGCAGACGAGGTTCCACCATTCATTGGCAGTAATTCGAGAGCTATCCTTCCAATTCCTCGTGATTAAACATATGGCTATACCCAGCATGAAATCAAGGAGAAAGCGACCCTTCTTAGGAAGAGAGGGGACCTCCGCCACTGAGCGGAGTCCCACAATCTTCCAAGAAAGAGGCTCGTGGAGGTGTAAGATAGATTGAATACGACCCCAGACCCGCCCCCAGTAAACCTGCAGTTGAGGACATTCATAAAGAACATGAGCGAGGGTTCCCACAGCAGTATGGCAAGACCAACACTGGGCCCTGGCAGTTGTGTTCCATTTGGCTATTCTTTCTGGAGTATAAAAGCATCTATGTGCAAAAAAGAAGAGAGTTTGGGTTACAGAGGCAGATCGGGAAACCCGCACTACTTTGCTCCAGAAAACGCTCCATTGCACAGGGGTTAAAGTGGTTTGCAGTTCGCGTTCCCAGGCTTGTTGAGCTCTACAAGTAGCAGTATCGGTACCCTGACATAATAATTTATAAAAGTTAGAGGCTACCCCATGTGTACTACTAATAGAGTGAATTAGTTCTAATAGCCCGTCCTCAGTAGGGGCAGAGGGCGGCAGGATTTGAGCACTTTTGAGGCAGTGTTGAAGCTGCATCAATTGAAAGTAATGTTTCGCTGGTAACGCAAATTCCTTTTGTAAATCAGAAAAGGTCTTCCAACGAGCTGCAGAGAAGAGTTGTTGGGGTGTCCAGATCCCCCTAGAGTACCAGGGTTTCCATGCAATCGTTTTATTTAGGACTTGAATTCTGGGGTTATTCCACAGCGGGAGTCCGTCCTGAGGACATACGTTTGGACCCAGTGACAGAATGAGAGTGTTAAAGGCCGCAAGAGTATCGACAATCATTGGGGGATGGCGTGTGTCTACTTGATGGGACATGCCGGGGAGATGGATCAACGGAATTGGGCTACTTAGCTCCTCTTCAATGTCAAGCCAAACTGGTCTGTTGTCTGTTGAGGCAGCTAGCCATCGGGCACCTTGTTTAAGTAGGAAGGCTTGATGATATCTAAGAAAATCAGGAAAGCGGGTACCCCCTAGTTCCTTCGCAGACTGTAGTTTTTGTTTAGCTACTCTTGGTGGTTTTCCCTGCCAGAGATAACGGACGAGAAGGCCCTCTATGTCTTTGTAGGTGTGTAGCGGGAGGAAGCAGGGCAGCATTTCTAAAATATAGTTCACTTTGGGGACTATCATCATTTTGACGGTTTCTAGGCGGCCCCACCATGTAAGGGATAAGGGAGACCACCGATTTGTGAGCTCACGGACTTTGGAGACTACCTCCCTGGCATTAAAACTAATAGTGTCTTCTAAAGGAGAACAGTAGTGGACGCCAAGATATTTCACCATGCGGGATTGCCAAAGGAAAAGAAAGGCCTGCATGTCAGCCTCATGTACCCAGCGGTTCAGTGGGAATGCTACGGATTTGGTCCAGTTTATTTTATAGCCCGATAATTGCGAGTATCCATCAATCAGGTCCAAGACAGCCGGGACCGAATCAAGGGATACAAAGAGCATAAGGTCATCTGCATATGCAGAGAGTTTAATCTCTCTGTGACTGAAGGGGACACCTCGAATACGTACGGACTGTCTAATAAGGAGGGCGAGGGGTTCAAGAGCTAGATCAAAGAGCATTGGTGATAGGGGGCAACCTTGACGCGTGCCTCTTTGAAGATTAAAAGGCCGAGACTTAATGGCATTTACACAAATACTGGCAACGGGTTGAGAATACATGACTTGGAGGTATCGGAGGAAGCCCTCCCCAAAGCCATACCATCGGAGAACTGCAAATAAGAAGGGCCATTCCAGGCGATCAAAGGCTTTTTCAGCATCTAGGGAAAGACCCACCCATGGGTGGTCTAAATTGGCAGCACTGGATAGCACATGGCACAAGGTCCGAGCATTGTCAGCGGTGGAGCGGCCGGGTATAAAACCACATTGGTCGGGATGGACTAAGGTGGCCATCCTGTCAGATAGCCGGGTGGCCAAGATCGTTGCAAAGATCTTATAATCGGCATTAAGTAGGGAGATTGGACGGTAGTTGGCGGTTAGCAGCGGGTCTCTGCCTTCTTTCTCAAAAACTACCACATTAGCTGCAGAAAAGGATCCCAAAGAGGATGTATCTACCGCAAGGGCAGTAAAGTAAAGTTTTAAGTAGGGAACTAAATCTGCACTGAACGTTCTGTAGAATTCTGTCGGGAGACCATCAGGCCCAGCGGCTCGACCCGAGGCTGTTCGTTTTAGGGCAGAATGGATCTCTGAAGTAGAGAAGGGTTCATCCAGCGCATCCCTATCAGCTTCAGAAAGGGTCGGCCGCTGAATACCAGAAAACAAGCGCTCAAAGGTCTCGGATGAGAACTCACATTCAGATTGATATAGACGGGTATAGAAATCCCGAAAAAGTTCTACGATATCGGAGTCTGTGGTCAGTATGCCCCCTCCCTGTGGGGCGCGAAGGGCCGCTACGCGTTTGGCTTCTTTTTGACCTTTCAAGGCATTGGCTAAAAGTCGACCGGCTCGGTTGCTTTCACGGTAGTATGTCCCTTGCTGAAGTGCAATACTCTGAGAAGCTGCAGTTGAGAGGATTGCATTATATTGAAAACGGAGACGCTGTAAGCGAACTAAGACGCATGGATCAGTACGTGAAGTTAGAACTCGTTCGCCTGCTTTGATTTGTTGGTCTAGTATAAGGAGCTGCTGTTTGCGTTGTTTCCGCAGGCGAATTTGATAACTAGTGATCGTTGCACGAATGGCCGCTTTAAAACCCTCCCACCAAGCCCAATTTGCAGTGTCCTGGGGTAGATTAAAGTGAAAGTAGTCCTGTATGGCTGCTCGAATTTCTAACTGGAACTCTGGTTGAGTTAATAGGGCTCTGTCAAAGAACCAGGCCCCCGAATTCCCTTGGGGCGCAGTGGTGTGTAATTGAAAAGAAATAGCAGCGTGATCTGAGATATGTTGGGAGTGAATCTTTGCAGTGTCTACCTGAGGAACTAACAGTTTTGATATTAAAAAGAAATCTATGCGAGACTGGGATTTATGAGGGGAAGAGAAGAAGGTAAAGTCAAGCTCATTGGGGTGTAGTAACCTCCATAGATCGACTAAAGCAAGATCTTTGATCATAGAGGTAAGCGTAGTGTGACTCTTGGGGGGACCACTCGTCCTAGGCGGCTGTTTGTCAATCAGGGGATCAAGAACTAAATTGAAATCCCCCCCAATTATCAATGAAGTATTAGCAGAGGCCTGCGCAACCTGAGCAATGGTAGCAAAAAAGGCAGGGTCATCTACATTAGGAGCATAAAGGCATATACATGTAACTTCAAGGTTACCTATCTTGAGGTGAGCCCTGGACCATCTGCCTGCTGTATCTGAGCTAGTCGCAATAATAGTAGCATGCAGAGATTTCCTAACCAGTATGGCAACCCCACATTTCTTAGAAACGGCTGGGGAATAGGCGGCCACCATGTAAGGTTTAACACTGAGTTTAAGAGTTTCCTTCGAATTTAAATGCGTTTCTTGGAGGAAAATCAGGTCCGCAGCTTCATGACTTAGATAGCTCAGGATTTTCTTCCGTTTTATCGGATTATTGATGCCTTTTACGTTCAATGATAAAATCTTACATGGTGCCATCAATCGGTAATAGACATTTTAGGTAAGGGCGCTTGAAAACATACAACATAAGCAGAATCTGTACAGCAATGACATAATCACCGAGTATGCTGGCTAATACACCCCATATTGAAAAGCATGTACCAAAGTAACTTAGAGAAGAAGCAAAACCCCCAAGGAATATGGCGACCATATGTCTGCGGGAGGAGGCCCTAGAGAGGAGGATAAAGACATGAAAAAAAAGAAAAGAAACACCAGAGTCCATAATTAACACTGTCTCTGATATTCATCGAAGCTACTCTGGGTAGATGGAGTCGGGTCACAAATATCATCAAAATAAGGCAACAAACCGCCCTCGACAGACTCTTTGCTGAACCGTGGCAAATCCAAGATGGCGGGTACAGCGGATATGAGAACACTGGTAGGAACACTCTGGAAATCAGCGCATCAAGTCGGCTTCTTTAGCATCCAAAAACTCCGCTAGTAGATCAGGGTCCTCAAATGTTCTTGTCTGATTGTGTAGCGTGACTCGGAGCTTGGCCGGGTACATCAGGCCATAGCGTGCTTGTAATTGTTGAAGCCTCGGCCGGAATTCCAGAAAGCGCTTTCGGCGATCAACCGTGGGTTTAGCCAAGTCAGGATAGAAGGAGATCTTGTGGCTCTCAAACTCCATATGGCCCTTTGCCCGAGAGGCGCTGAGAATTTGCTCCACATGTTGATATCTCAAAAGTCGAAAGATGATAGGCCGCGGGGTCTTCCTGTTGAGCGTTATGTTTGTGGGTACACGATGAGCGCGATCGATCTCCAATTCTTTGGTAAAGGTGATTTGGAGCAGAGAAGGGAGGATTTTATATAGAAACTCCTTCATGTCTCCCGATTCCGCTCCCTCCGGTATGCCCACTAGTCGTAGGTTGTTGCGGCGCGCTCTATTATTGCCATCTTCCACTTCTTTCTGCAAGGCCCGCACCTGACGTTCAACTTTGTCAAGTTTGGACAGCCGGACCACATGGGAATCTAATATGCTCTCCATTTTGTCCTGACGCGAGGAGAGCCCCTCTAGCCTGCCTTGCAATACACCAAGGTCTTCCCGCAGCGCTCGGAGTGCTTCCCCGTTTGACTGCACGAGGTCTTTAACCCCTCTGATCTCTGCGAGGATCTCCTGCTGCATTTCGGGGCCCTCGCGTAGAGCCAGCCCCTTCTGCGGGGACGGGGGTTCAGTTTTGGAGCGTTTGCCGTGAGAAGCCGCTGGAGATCCAAATTCCAGGCGCGTAGGTTTGGTCCCCGCCATCTCAACAATGTGCCCCGGTAAGATCAGAGCAGAAATTCAAGAATGTCCGGTGTTAATTCAGGATTCTGAGTAGGCCTCTCGGGAGCCTCAGCGTTATGCGACCATCACGCTGGACATCAGGCTCCGCCCCCCAGACTTGATGTAAATCTTTAACCTTTGAAACTCCTCCTCTTAATTTTTTCTGAACTATTTTCCACATTTTATCATAGTCTCCCTTTTGAAAGTTAAAAGGTAGTACTGTGGATTGCCTTGCCATCCATCTTTCATTTATTAAATCAAATGCAATCATGCTATGATCACTATTGCAAAGTGGCCCCTTATCTCTTGCAGCAGATCCTGTGTTCCACTAAGAACTAGGTTCGGAATAGTTTCCCCTCTTGTCGGTTCTTGCTCAAAGAACAGTGATTTATTTCATCTAAAAACTTTATCTCCCTAGCATGTCCTGCAATGACATTGACCCAGTCTATATTGGGGTAATTGAAATCACCCATTTTTACTGTTCATTCTGTCCAGGGTTGGTAGTACATCCCCACTGCTATTGACTTCCTCTTTGTGCATAGCAGGGTAATTGAAATCTCCCATTATTACTGTGTTGAAAACTTTGCTAGCTTCCCTAATTTCTGTTAGCATTCCATCATCTGTCTGTTCATTCTGGCCAGGCAGACTGTAGTCCACCCCCACTGCCATTCCCTCCTCATTTTTACATTGAATTTCTATCCGTAAAGATTCTACAGTGTATTGTGTTTCCTGCAAAACCTTTATCCTGTTTGATTTGATGTCCTCTTTGGCATCTAGAGCCACCTCTCTACCAATGTGATCAACCCTATCATTGCGATATTGTTTGTAGCCTGGTATAACAGTGTTCCATTGGTTATCCTCCTTCTACCAGGTCTCTAAAATGCCAATTATATCTAACCTTTCATTCATCGCTATATATTCAAACTCTCCCATCTTATTTTTTAGACTTCTTGAATGCATATAGGCATTTCAAAGTTTGCTTTTTTGATAATATTAACAGTCGGGCTACAGAATTTGATGACAGGGTTAATTTAGAATCTGTCAACTCTGATTTTTAGAGGTATTGTAGAGATTATATTTTTTTCATATTAATCTGGTTATCAGTTGATATGGGTAATTTGGAATCGTTCAGCTCTGTACTTAAGGGCATCTGGATTACCTTTATCTTTATTGGAACCTCTCTGTCAGGATGCCCTAACTTCCTCTCTTACTAGTATCCTTCAAGGATGCATCCTTCCGAACCAGCTGCTCTATCTCCTTTTTAAAGGTTAATACCAGCAGTCTGATACCATCCCTTTGGAAAAGCCCCTCCCTTCCCCAGAATGTTGCCTAGTTCCTAACGAATCCAAAACCCTCTTCTTTGCACCACCATCTCATCCATGCATTGAAACTCTGGAGCTCTACCTGCCTCTTGGATCCTGCTCTTGAAAGGGAAGCATTTCAGAGGATGCTACCCTGGACGTTCTGGATCTCAACTTCCTAAATAAAAGCCTAAATTTGGTCTCCAGAACCTCCCTCCCTCACATTCCTATGTCATTGGTACAAACATGTACCAATACAGCATACTCCTCCCCAGCACTATCTAAAACCTTGTCTAGGTGGTGCATGAGGTCCACTAACTTTGCACGAGGCAGGCATGTTACAGGGTGATTCTCACATCCACCAGTCATCCAGCTGTCTACATGCCTAATGATTGAATTGCCAACTATAATGACCGTCTTAACTCATCCCTCATGGGCACCTGGCTCTGGAGAGACCTCTTCAGTGTAAGAGGGTTTTACATCACCTGGAGAACAGGTTCTAACTACAAGATCACTTCCTGTCACGCCATGGTGATGTTCTTCTTTCACATGACCACTCTCCTCTATGGCAACTGAGAGGCTGCCAGACTGGAGGTGGGACTTCAGTACATAGACTCATCTATATACCTCTCTGTCTTCCATATGTCCTCCAAGTCTTCCAATCTAGCCTCCGGAGATCAGACATTCCCTAAGGGCAAAGAGCTCCTTGCATCTAGTGTACACGTAAGAATCCCTCACCAACTGGGAGAAAATCGTACATGTGACATTCAATGGAAAAGACTGGATAGTTCCTCTCTCACTGCTGAACTGCTGTCTGCATCTTAATTTGAAGGTTTTGATTAGCTATTTAAGTTGTCTACTTACTTAAAGTTGCTAGGGATACTTGTACTAATGCAACTCTACCTAATATATTTAAGGGACTTAATTCACCTCAAGATTAATCAATCTATTCCTGGTGAGGATAAGAAGCTGAACCTGAGGTGAATTTGACTACCTCTTCCCCTTTAATAGATTTAAGAGCCTATAAAGTTATAATTATGCTTGAGGTGAGTGGGAGTTGGGGTATGTAGGAGTCAGGGTTGGTGGGAGGGATAGAACACCTAGTAAAAGCTGGCTTGCTTCACAGTGCCCTGACCTGTGCTTCTAAGGTAATCTCTTAACAGTTTCCTAGGTGATTCACAGAGCCTTGGTGTGATGAAAAGAACCTTTCAAATTGCCCCTTTGACATGTCACTTGGCTTTAACACCTATCTAAAACAGTTTCACAGGTCTTTTGCCCCCTAACGGGAAGGTCTCTTTGTAAAGGTCTCTAGAAACAATTTATTTCTTGCTACTCAAAAAAATATTTATTTTATTCTTCCTTCTAAGCTAAGCTATACTCTAATTTGATTTAAAATATAAACTCTCTAGGGCTACTGACTAAGGTTTAAATTTAAGCTAAAAGCTCTCTGGGGCTACTGACTGAGGTTTAAATTTAAATTAAAAGCTCTTTGGGGCTACTGAGCCCTGAGTGAGTTAGCAATTACACTGGATTCTAATTCAGCTTTAATCCAAAGAATTCCCTTTTCTCCAAAATTTAGAGAATTTCCCAGAAGTAAAGAAATATTTATAAGTGTAGATTTCTTTCCAGCAGTAGCAGTCCCTTTTGGTAGTCCTTCAAGACTGAGGAGCATACCTTAGAACTCTCCGGGCTTGATCTGGAGCATTCTGTAGCTGTTTGCATTCATGGTCATTCATTTGGTTCATTTAGGTGGTTTAACATTTAAATTATCTGCAAATTGCCTGCACACATCATATACCTACAAATTCATGCTTGAACAATCAAATTGCACACTTAAACAAGTTCTAATGTGCATACAATGCATGCCTAAAGAACAGATATGTGAGACAAACACAAAGAAGGCAATTATATAAATTCCCATGCAATTAACACACATTGCCACATATGCATGTGGGGCCTAATCTATAAAGTAAAGTACATGGTTTATGGCTTATGGTTTATTTTGACTCAGTATACTGCCCTTCAAACCAGCAGCAGAGCGGTTTACAATAAAAATTATAAGCTAGAAATTATATGAAAGCAACTACAATTCAAAGAGGAAAGAGATAGGAATAGTGAGAAGAGTGATAAGCATTATTCACAGGCTAGGAGTTGTGAGTTACAGATTGTAAATTGCAGACACTGGCCCACCACCACATCATGTATGTATCATCCTGGAATGCCTCATTAAACATGTGTTTTCAGTGCCGATTTGAAGGATTTGTAGAATGGCTCTATGCACAGGGCAAGGAAGAGGGCGTTCCAGAGAATAAGGTCTAGGAAAAAGAAGACTGTACATCTGGTGGTTTCCTACCTGGCATGGGAGACCAGGGGAACATCCAAATGAAAATCATGAATTGAGCACAAGGCTCTGGCTGAGGCATGAAAGGAAATCTGAGAAGATAGGTAAGTGGGAGCATCTGTGTATAACACTTTGTGAGTCAGGGTGAGGATTTGGAAGTTACTGCAATGGTGAACGGAAAGCCAGTGTTGTCAAAATAGAAGTGGGGTAACGTGGTCAAATTTTCTTGCGTGGCAGAGGATATGGACTACGGTGTTTTGTATGGTTTGCAGTGTCTTCAATTCAGATTGGGGAAGCTCAGCATAGATGGGATTATAATAGTCTAAACTAGAGATAACATAACTGAAAGCAAGTGTGTGTTGGGCTGCAGGATCAAGAAAGGGATAGAGGGCCCGAAATTGACACAATGTACAAAATAAGAAATGGGCTATGTGACTAACCTTGAAGAATAATTCTGAGTCCAGGAAAACACCAAGGTACTTCAGATAAGGAGAGAGTTTGTGGTAATGAGGCTTCTGACAAGCATAGAAAAAGGGCTGGTTTTAAAACTTTTTCTTCTGAGCTAAAGCATGGCTTAGGCAGGCATTCATTTAAATCAGCACCTAGAGAGCAAAGCCACATGATTGAGAGTGCTGAGTACAGACCACACCCTGCCTCCATGGCAACACAGAGTGCAAATGAGAAACACCTGGGGGGATGGGGCAAAGAAACGGGTCTCACACTAAAACATTTAAGCTCTCAGGATCAAAGGCAGGGAGAGACAGAAGCAGAGAGAGAAGCAGAGTCAAGACGGGAGTCTTGGACAAGGCAGACAAGGGAGTCACGGCAGAGAGGCAAGAAGCCAAAGCCAAGAGAGTCCCGGCAGATTGGACAGTCTAGGAGAGGAAGACTGAGGAGTCTGACCAGAGGCTCTGGAGAATGGCAGAAAAAGTCTGAGCTTCGGCACAGAAGGGATTCTAACAGCAGCTCTTCTACCAGAGACAGCTGTACAGAGTTTGCAAGCCCTTGTGAAGGTAGGAACCCAAACTCTGGGAGAATTGTAGAATACAGCTCAGATAGCAGTGAGGCTGCTGAGAATTCAGAAGGAGAGATTTATCCTTCTAGAAAGTCTGAGAGAAAGTCTGTTCCTAGAAGCCAGGGAAGACAGCAGAAACCTGTGAGTGTCTTGCCCAGAAATACAAAGCCGTGCAGCTCATATAGGAAGCCTGAAGGGAGAAAAGGGAATCCCTGGGATGAAATGTTTAAGTTAATGCAACGATTGAAACCTGATTGTGCAAATAAAGATCCAGAGCTGTTTCAGGGTGAAACTGAAGACATGGAGATAGAGTTCACTGGCTTGGAGCAGGATACAGAGTCTCTAATGGATTGCTCAACAGCTTATGTTTCATAAGGGGAAAAGCTGA
This sequence comes from Ichthyophis bannanicus, assembly GCA_033557465.1. NCBI lineage: Eukaryota > Metazoa > Chordata > Amphibia > Gymnophiona > Ichthyophiidae > Ichthyophis > Ichthyophis bannanicus. Next base: position 632,916,070 of record CM066033.1, read on the forward strand.
ATTGCTAGCCAAAGAGAAAATTCAGAACTATGATAAATGCTCTGAGGTTTTTGAATGCTGGAAGCAAAAGGAAAGGATTACAAATGTGTTTTGCTTAACACTGTTTGAAACATTAGTCCTATATGCTGAAGAAAGCTACTTGAGTTCATTATTGTTTCTGTTATACTTTGTTCATGTTCTAAAGAAGATTTACTTTGCTAAAGTCTGATGATACAAAAGAAAATTAATAAATTTCCTGTGAATTGCCTAAAACTACTCAGACTGCTTATTAACCACAACTAAAAATTCCCAGCAGCATTCGCTCTGGTAATAAGTCAGTTTAACAAGAACAGTTGGCACGCAGTGCTCTTTCATAGGCAACCGCCTAGATAGGGTGCAGCTCCACAAGTTGAACAGGTTGACCATCCAGGATGGGGGGGGAAGTGAGGAAATAGAGGTACTGCCAGTGATCCAGGAGGTGTCAAAGATTTTAGAGGTGTTGAGTCTTAGCTGATTCTCTTTCAGCCAGGTGGATACGGAAGTCAGACAGCTATTAAGTGCAGAGAGATCAGGGGCTCACAAATTGTGAAGGCTACTGAGATTGGTGACTTGTGAATAAGGAGTGTGAGCCTAAACCTAGGCAGAGCAGTTGCGCTTACTCTAGAGCAGGTGTAAATGCATATGCCTAGATTTAGAGAAACTAACATAAATTATAATAGCCTATAACTTACATGTTTAAATTTAGGACCCCCCTATTCTCTGCCAAGGCTCCAACCCTGTACACACCCTAATAAAAGTAAGCTCATTGAGACTTACGCACATGCACGTAAGTTTGCATTCATGCACATAAATTCTTCAGATTAGGGACTTATCCATATTATTAGTGCATAACCTTCCATGTGCCCTTTATAGAATGATTCCCCAAATGACCAAAAATCAAGAAAATTTTGTTTTAAACGAGCACACACTTTTTGGCCGGGCAGACCCCTAATCTTCTGGTGCACAGACCTGACTCTGGGTCTGAAAGAACACTGAAGACGCCAAATCCTAAAACAAATCTTCTCTCCACTCCTTGATAAATTGTCTGTTTCTTCCATGTAGGCTGAGAGCCAGGTAGGCATAAGGAGAAAGGGAGCACCAGGAACGAGGAGGAAGTTCCCCTCTTGCTGCTGCGGCTACTCCCACGCCTCACAGTAGTACCTTGCAGGACTGGAATACCAGGCATCCAAAGGTCAGATGGAATTTAATGTTGATAAGTGTAAATTGATGCACCTAAGGAAAACTAATCCAAACTTTAGCTACTGTGATAAGGAAGCTTATCATAGCTCAGGAAGGGGCTAAAGAAAAGGTGAAGTGACTCTGAACAAGCAACCTGTCAGTTCTGGTAGAAATAAGAAAACAGAATTTTCCCATAAAAAAACTACCAGTCCCAGAATGCACCAGGTTTCCAGCAGCCATTAGAGGAGCTGAAGTGGGGAAACGTGTGTTCAATCAGGAGGGCTATGAGGTAATCCCTAAGCACTCATCTCAAAGGGCAGGGCCTGATTCAGCATAGCTGCGCTGTGTTAGGGAGGATCACTCATCTAAGCAGAATAAGAGTAGAGTTTATTCTACAGATGACCATCTTCATGATCACCTTGGATATCCAGAGAATTGTCCTCAGTATCCTGAGAATCAGCTTGAGTTTGATCATCAGTTTCATCTGAAGGATCATCAGAAGCAGAAGCCAAACCGGACGGACAGAGAGGGAAAGAGACCCTTTGGAAGAAGGAAGAGAAAAGCCTTTGAGAGGTCTAGAAGAGTCCAAAGCAGTACGTATACTGGGAGGTATTCCAAGGGCCAGCATACACCATTGGACTGGGGAAAGCCAGAGGAATGGTGCTGCAGAGCTAGGAATCACCAGAGGCTACCTGTGAGGGAGACGGCTGCACGTGGAAGGGACCCTAAAACCTGTGCCAGAAGGTATGTGAAGAGAGATCCAGTGTCCAGGGATCTGGATTGGAAGGCTGGACATAAGAACTGGACTACATACTGGCCAGGCTATATAGAGAGGAACTCTAGCAGCAATGGAAGCTCAGGTATGAACACTGATCTATGCCCTAGCTATAACCTTGAAAGACAGCAGGGAAACAAGTATTCTCCTGAAAATGCTCCATTGAGAGATTCATCTGTGCCAATCCATGATATTGAACCCATGCTTGTTGAACAAGGGGGAATAATAGCAGATGAGGATCCTGTTTATATGGACTGCTCTCTATCTAAACTCCATTGGTAACTTTCTGTTATAAAGTACAGCAACCATCACAAAGAAATACAAATTTGTTCTTTAATCTACTCAGAAAAGCTCCTGAAGCAGGATTTGACCCACACAGTGGAAGGCAAGCCAGCTAAGGGGTTTCAGCTGGTAACTGCTAGCAATTAAGCCTTACCTAATTGCTTGTGAGCTAGGAGAGAATCACTTCTGTATCTATGTGGGAAGTAATCAGAAGTTAACCTGAAAAGAACAGTTTGTTTCTTGCTTTGTGGCTTTTCATTTGTTGTTTTCCTGATTTTAACTTTGTTTTACCAAGTTAACACTGAAAGCAAGTAACCTAATTTATGTGCTACCAAGCATATCTGTGTTGGGAGAAATAACCCCATAAATAAATATCTTATTGGCTTTACCCAAGAGCACAATTAAATTATTGTCAGCAGCTGTGTCTGGTGTGAATGAACTACATTGCCCACAATACCTTGCAAATCATATAGATATATGCACTTGACAAGACTGTGAAGATTCTCACCCAGGCAGCCGTCTGACAAATGGCGTAGTATTTCGGATTGCTTTTGCACAAAGGGGATTTACTTGCTGAGGATTACAACTAAAGTTCAAGTTTAAAGCTGGAAAAAAAAGATTTTCCCTCAACTGCACTTTGGAGGAGAAGTGGCTGTCCCAGGAGGAAAAGACCCTGTGCAGAGCTGGATTCATCACTGAGACAAGGTAATAAGTACCTGGGCATGTCTAGTGGTGGATGGGAGTAAGGCACAGGGGTAATTGAAAAAAAAAGTAGAAAAAAAACACACCTGTTTGGAAGGTGGTGCACTTTGGTTTTTTTTTTCTTTGTTTCTTGCAGGGATCAAGATGGATCCGAGGGAGATGGCTAGCTGGATGGCAGCTCAGTTTAGCAGGCAACAGGAGCTATCGCAGCAAGCTCAGGACACTGCTATGAAAGCCATAATGGACCAGCAGAAGCCAGTGCTTGATCTGGTGCAAGCCCTAGTTCAGCTGCAGAACCAAAGTGGAACAGATGCAAGACCAGCAGTAAATACTGGTACACCACATGTGGACAGTGTGGGACTCAATCAAGGGATTGGGGCATTTAGTTTTGGGAAGCTAACTCCAGATGATAATGTTGATGATTTTCTAGAGTCTTTTGAAAGAGTGGCACAAGCATTAGCATGGCCAGAGACCCAGTGGGCAGTAAGGCTGGCAGCCTCATTAACTGGAGAGGCGCTTGCAGCTTACAGAGCAATGCCAGCAGCCCAGGCTTTGAATTATAAGGATGTAAAGGCTGCTATTAGAGATCGCCTAGGGTTGTCTATTTCAGAGTATAGGCGAATGTTTAGAGCTACTACATTGAGAGTGGGTGAGACACCCAGGGCTCTGAGTCAGAGAATCAGAGGTTTAGCTGTAAAATGGTTGGAGCCTGAGCAAAAGACGGTAGAAATGTTATTAGACATTATAATGCTTGAACAATTTATGTCTGGGGTGTCTAAAGATTTGCACACTTTCCTTATACAGCAAAACTGCCAAAATCTTGGAGAGGCAACCATGCTAGCAGAGAGATTCTTGGAAGCCACGCAGGCTTGCCATAGAATGGGTGGCCCTCTGAAGATTGGTGCTGAGGCTAGATGTGCTGTATCAGAAAAGAGAATAATTAAAAATGTTTCTGAAAATGAATGTACTGTATCAAACCAGATGACACAGTGGAATAGAAAGAAATGTTTCAAGTGTGGAAAATGGGGACATTTAGAAAAGGGATGCCAGACACACACTAGTTTAATGGGTGTGGATTTAAAACAGCCCAAAGAAGGATTTCTTTTGATGGTTGATGTGCAAGGAATTACCATAAATGCTTTGTTAGACTCTGGGGCAGACCAGAGTATGATGTCAAAAAGGCTTTGGAAGAGGATAGAGGCCCAAGAAGGATTTGTGCCTAGAACCCCTGAAAGCCAAGTTCACATCAGATGCATTCATGGTGCTGCAACATCATATCCCACCTATAGGCTAAAGGTTAAGTGCCTGGGGGAACAAGAGGAAGTCCTGTTAGCAGTGGTGCCTAGGCTACCCTTTGATTTGGTTCTAGGAAGAGACTGGCCAAGATTTAAGCAGGGTCTAGTGGAAGGACTAGGAAAGAAGGAGGGAGAAGGTTTAATGGTAATAGCTCCCGGGCCTTTATTTGGAAGTCCTCAGACCCCAGCTAAAAAGATGGTTAAGCGTCCAGAAGACCAAGCTACCCCAAAGCAGACATTCGTCCTAAAGTACCATAGGGTCACAGAGAAGGCCCAAGCTCCTAAGCGGGCAACCCCTCAAGCTGCTGGGTTTGACCTGTGCAGCATAGAAAATGTGACTGTACCTAGCCAAGGGAGAGCCCTGGTGGACACTGGTCTCCAAGTGGAAATACCTATTGGATGTTATGGGAGAGTAGCCCCAAGGTCCGGATTAGCCCTTAAATATTTCATCGATGTGGGTGCGGGAGTAATTGATCCCGATTACAGGGGCAATATTAAAGTTCTGTTGTTTAATTTTGGACAGAATGATTATCACGTGAAGACAGGAGACAGAATTGCCCAATTGATCTGTGAGAGGCTGGGTTTTCCACCTGTGGAAGGAGGTCACATCCCTGGAGAATTCTGAACGTGGAACCAAAGGCTTTGGTTCTACTGATGTCAAAGGGGTTAAAAGCCTAGCTGCCACCTGTGCCCGAGAGAGGGAGGTAAATGAAGAGGAAGATTTGGGACCCCAGGTATCTGATTGTAAAGAAAAATCAGAGCCCCAAATAGGTGAGGACCTGACAGTGGTATAACAGGAAGAAATTAGGAAATTGCTTAAAGAATTCCCAGATGTGTTGACACCCATACCTGGGGAGACACATTTGGTTGCCCATGAAATAATAACTCCACCTGGGAAATTAGTTCGTCAAAGGCCATATCGCTTGCCTGAAGCCAAGAGACAGGAAGTAGTGGCACAAGTCCAGGAGATGTTGGACATGGGAGTAATAGAGGAGTCAAAGAGTCCCTGTAATAGCCCCATAGTCCTGGTGCCGAAGCCTGATGGATCTTTAAGATTTTGTATTGACTTCCGGCAGGTAAACGCCATATCAGTTTTTGATGCATATCCAATGCCAAGAATTGAAGAGCTGTTGGACCAGCTGGGACAGGCTCAATACTTAACCACCCTTGATATGACAAAAGCATATTGGCAAATCCCTCTCACCAGGGAGTCGAAGCCGAAGACTGCGTTCAGCACCCCCGTTGGCCTTTTCCATTTCAAGAGGATGCCTTTCGGACTGCATGGAGCAGCGGCTACCTGCCAAAGGTTAGTGGATCAGGTACTTCGACCCCACCAAAATTATGCTTTTGCATATATGGATGATGTCATAATCCATAGTAACACCTGGGCGGAGCATCTAAAGAGGATCAGGGCAGTCTTGTGCTCCATGAAGCAAGCGGGAATCATTTTAAACCCGAAGAAGTGTGCCTTTGCAAATAGGGAGGTAAAATACCTGGGCCACCTAGTGGGAAGAGGAAAAATTAAACCTCTAATGAGTAAAGTAGATAGCATCAGGAATTTTCCTCCTCCAACAACAAAGAAACAACTAAGAAGTTTCTTAGGACTTATTGGATACTACCGCAGGTTTATACCGCAATTTGCAGAGAAAAGTGCAATTTTCACGGATATGCTGCGGAAGAATTGTCCAAACCAGCTAAAGTGGACACCTGAAGCTGAAAAAGCTTTTTCAGTCCTAAAAGAAAAATTGTGTACAGGACCGGTACTGAAAGGGGTGGACTTCAAGAAACCCTTTCTGGTTCAAACCGATGCATCGGATGTAGGGCTAGGAGCGGTTCTATCCCAGTGTCATGATGGGGTGGAGCATCCTGTGATGTACCTGAGCAGGAAGTTGTCACCGGCTGAACAAAAGTATTCCACAATAGAAAAAGAATGTTTAGCTATCAAGTGGTCAGTGGAGGCGTTAAGGTTTTACCTTACAGGGAGAAAGTTCCAGTTGGTCACGGACCATGCCCCACTTAAGTGGTTGCAGCAAATGAAGAACCACAATGCCAGGTTGACACACTGGTACATGGCCTTACAGGCATTTGATTTTCAAGTTGAACATCGTGCTGGGAAGTTACACAAGAATGCGGATGCCCTTTCCTGGATTACGGACTGTAGAGAAGAAGTTTCACCAGTGACACCAGTCCGTAATAACTTAAGCAGGGGGGTATGTGATAAGGAAGCTTATCATAGCTCAGGAAGGGGCTAAAGAAAAGGTGAAGTGACTCTGAACAAGCAACCTGTCAGTTCTGGTAGAAATAAGAAAACAGAATTTTCCCATAAAAAACTACCAGTCCCAGAATGCACCAGGTTTCCAGCAGCCATTAGAGGAGCTGAAGTGGGGAAACGTGTGTTCAATCAGGAGAGCTATGAGGTAATCCCTAAGCACTCATCTCAAAGGGCAGGGCCTGATTCAGCACAGCTGCGCTGTGTTAGGGAGGATCACTCATCTAAGCAGAATAAGAGTAGAGTTTATTCTACAGATGACCATCTTCATGATCACCTTGGATATCCAGAGAATTGTCCTCAGTATCCTGAGAATCAGCTTGAGTTTGATCATCAGTTTCATCTGAAGGATCATCAGAAGCAGAAGCCAAACCGGACGGACAGAGAGGGAAAGAGACCCTTTGGAAGAAGGAAGAGAAAAGCCTTTGAGAGGTCTAGAAGAGTCCAAAGCAGTATGTATACTGGGAGGTATTCCAAGGGCCAGCATACACCATTGGACTGGGGAAAGCCAGAGGAATGGTGCTGCAGAGCTAGGAATCACCAGAGGCTACCTGTGAGGGAGACGGCTGCACGTGGAAGGGACCCTAAGACCTGTGCCAGAAGGTATGTGAAGAGAGATCCAGTGTCCAGGGATCTGGATTGGAAGGCTGGACATAAGAACTGGACTACATACTGGCCAGGCTATATAGAGAGGAACTCTAGCAGCAATGGAAGCTCAGGTATGAACACTGATCTATGCCCTAGCTATAACCTTGAAAGACAGCAGGGAAACAAGTATTCTCCTGAAAATGCTCCATTGAGAGATTCATCTGTGCCAATTCATGATATTGAACCCATGCTTGTTGAACAAGGGGGAATAATAGCAGATGAGGATCCTGTTTATATGGACTGCTCTCTATCTAAACTCCGTTGGTAACTTTCTGTTATAAAGTACAGCAACCATCACAAAGAAATACAAATTTGTTCTTTAATCTACTCAGAAAAGCTCCTGAAGCAGGATTTGACCCACACAGTGGAAGGCAAGCCAGCTAAGGGGTTTCAGCTGGTAACTGCTAGCAATTAAGCCTTACCTAATTGCTTGTGAGCTAGGAGAGAATCACTTCTGTATCTATGTGGGAAGTAATCAGAAGTTAACCTGAAAAGAACAGTTTGTTTCTTGCTTTGTGGCTTTTCATTTGTTGTTTTCCTGATTTTAACTTTGTTTTTCCAAGTTAACACTGAAAGCAAGTAACCTAATTTATGTGCTACCAAGCATATCTGTGTTGGGAGAAATAACCCCATAAATAAATATCTTATTGGCTTTACCCAAGAGCACAACTAAATTATTGTCAGCAGCTGTGTCTGGTGTGAATGAACTACATTGCCCACAATACCTTGCAAATCATATAGATATATGCACTTGACAAGACTGTGAAGATTCTCACCCAGACAGCCGTCTGACACTACACAATGCTGGTTTTCACATTGGGAGTCACCTGCTAGGACAGGGCTCTTGGCATCATCGTAGGCCCATCTCAAGTGTGCTTAGTTTATTTATTTATTTTTATTTGACTATTTTTCTATACAGCTTTTCTCCAGATCAAAGCAGTTTACAAGAAACAGTAACAGTTTTACATAAAACAATGTAACCCGATGGTTAAATATATAAAAAATTACCTGGGAGTCAGCATCGGCAAAGAGAACGAACTGCAGATTTTTTTAAAATGGAGGTCCTCTGCAGTTTGAGGTGGAGTGGCCGTAGGAGGAGGCAGATAGAAGTGGCAGCATTTTTTTTGTAAGAGGGGGAGTCTCCAGGGCTTCGGGCTCTGAAGAGGATTCGGGGGACCCAACTGGGTTTTCCCTGTGCCCTTGGGGGTGGCTGGGGCTGTAGGAGTGAGTGGAGGCCTGGATCCGGTGCAGCCACAATGGCCACGGCTGTTACCGATCTCAGCCTTGATGCTGTTCGGAATCGGGGTTTCATTGCGGTCATCATGGCTGGCCTTGTGGAGGGGGACGACGACTGCCGGTGCCTCCGGAATGTGTAGAGGTGCCCGAGTTGTGAGGAAGGTTTCCAGAGGTGGCTGAATATTTGCTGGGTTTGCCTGAGGCCTTTGCAAGTGGGCAGAGCTTGCCTTAAAGGAGCCAAGCTCTCTCAAAATGGCCAAAATCGGGCCAAAAAATAAAATTATAAGTTAGTGTTGAGGGTCAGAAGAAGGCTTAGCAGAGCTAGTAAGCCCTGAAAAGTGTTTGGTTGTTTGTTTGTTTTTTTTTATTAAAAAGTTTAGTTTGCTGCGATTTGCAGCATTTATGGAGAGGGGGAGGTTCAGAAGGCGGAGCCTAGGCCAAAAGTGTCCCGGTTATAAAAATAAATATCTTAAAGCTTTGAATGAACTGGGAGGTCCAGAAGGTGTGTTGGAAGAATAGTAAATCCATAAAAGTGGCTTTATGTCATTTTCATACTGTTAAAAGTCATGTTTTCCAGTGCTTACAAAAATGAAGATAAATGCAATTCTAAAGTATTTAAAGTATTTTGAAAGCTTTGCTAATGATAGAAAGACGTGTATTCCTAATAAAATTGTTTTAAAAAGTAGTTTTAAGGGTAAAAATACATTAAAGGTAAAGTACCCGGATGTAAGGGGAGGGGGGAGTGATCTAAAATGTTAATATTGCAATAGGTCACAGCTGAACTGAAACACTGATATGACACAGTTCACTGAAATCCTTTACCACTCTTAAAGCAACAGCTTCAAAAATTTCTAAATGGTGCCAGTAAGAGAGATAAATAAATAATTTTTGGACAGGAGGGAAATTAAAGTTATTATTTTAGTATAGTGGGGATTTTTTAATGACATCAGCAGGAGATATATGCCCCAACAACAGATGCAGAAGAGGATGAAGTTGATGAGCTCTATGAACAACTATAAGCTGAATTTGACAGAACATGCAAACAGGATATCCTGATAGTCATGGGTGTCTGGAACACAAAAGTTGGCAACAAAGAAGAAGGCAAAGTGGTTGGAAAATACAGCCATTCCTCGCTTAACGACCGAGTTCCGTTACAACGACCCGGTCGTTAAGCGAATTGGTCGTTAAGCGAGGAAAGGCATACTTCAGCTTATGGGATCCTGCGCAGGAGAAATCGACGCTGACAAAAGCAAGTGCAGACATACCTGATAAAAGGGAACACCAGGACAGATGAGGGAAAACATGAACAAGCAGGAATGACTGTGAGAGCTCGCACCTACGACCATCGCTTCGCCGTTACGACCGCTCACCGTCGGTGATATGGTCGTAAGTGTGAGCGGTCGTAACGGCGAAGCGATGGTCGCAAGTGCGAGCGGTCGCTAAACAGGTAGGTCGTTAAGTGAGGACTAGCTACGGACTTGCAAATAGAAAAGAATCTCTGAAAATTACCCAGAAACGCAAAGAAGCTAAAGCCAGAGGGGAAAGAGAGGAAATCACAAAACTCAGAGATTTCCAATGTACAGCAAGACAAGACAAGGAAGAGAACTACAATGATGCATGCAGGGAAATAGAAGCAGAACTTATCAGAGGAAGAAGAGGATTGGCTTTCCTAAAGCTACGAGAGTTAAAGAAAAAACTCCAGCCTCGAATTGAAATGGTACAAGATGCTCAAGGATCCATATTTAATGAAGCTGAGAAGATCAAGAAAAGGTGGAAAGAATATTCAGTCATTATATGATAAAGATGAAGTAGACTAACAGCCGTTTCAACTTGTACCTTATGATCAAGAGCCATTGGTGATGAAAGAAGAAGTCGAAGCAGCATTGAAAGCCTTATCAAAGAACAAAGCATTAGGTATTGATGGTATTCCCATTGAAGTATTACAGCAATCGGATGCAGCTGTTACCATACTTACAAGGCTCTACCAGGAAATTTGGAAGACAACATCATGGCCAACTGACTGGAAAAGATCTGTGTTTATACCAATACTGAAGAAAGGTGATCTGAATGACTGTGGAAATTATTGCACAACTGCTCTGATCCCACATACCAGCAAGATTCCACTCAAGATCTTTCAGCAGAGACTACAACCATTCCTGGAACGAGAACTGCCTGAAGTGCAAGCAGGGTTCAGGTAAGGGCGAGAAACGAGAGACATGGATCCTTGAAAAGACAAAAGAATACCAAAAGGATATCTATATGTGTTTTATTGACTACAGCAGAAGTTTTGACAGTATAAACCATGAGAAACTCTGGGCCACTTTAAGCATGGGTATACCAAAACACCTGCTCATTCTCTTGCACAACCTTTACATTGATCAAGAAGCAACAGTTCATATGGAACAGGGAGAAACAGAATGGTTTAAAATCAGCAAAGGTGTACAACAAGGCTGCATACCTTCCCCCTACTTGTTTAATTTATATGCCAAACAAATCAGCAGAGAAGCAGGACTGTATGAAGATAACTGAAGTGTGAAGATTGGTGGAAGACTCATCAACAACCTTCGTTATGCTGATGATACCACATTACTGGCTGAAAGCGAAGACAATCTGAAACATTTGCTTCTCGAGATCAAGGAACATAGTCTTAAAATGGGCCTGCACCTTAATGTAAAGAAGACAAAGATCCTGACAACTGGAAAAATCAATAAGTTCATCATTGATGGAGAAGAAATTGAAATAGTGGACAACTATCAATAAAGATACAGAAAGCAGTCAAGAAATCAGACGACGCATTGCTCTTGGCAGAATGGCTGTGAAGGATCTAAACAAGATTCTCAAGAGCAGAGATGTCTCTCTCCATACAAATATTCGACTTGTTAAAACCATGGTATTTTCAATAACGTCATATGGATGTGAATGTTGGACAGTGAAAAAGATAGACAGGAAGAAAATTGATGCCTTTGAATTCTGGTGCTGGTGACAAATACTGTGTATTGTGGTGATGCAGGTGCAGCACAGCCCTGTGAAAGAGAGAAAAAAGAGGGTTTTTTTCCATAAGTGGGGGATGGGCTCACCTAAGCATAGGTCCCAGAGAGAAAGTGAAACTAAAACACACACTTGCAGAGCTAGCCTGAAGCCACACCCAGTCTCCAGAGCAGCTGCAGGGAGAGAGAGGGTGGGGCCAGAGAAGGAAGCAGGCTACAGAGCATTTAAACTGCGTCACTCAGCAAGTGAGAGAGAGACGGAGAGAGGCAGAGGAAAGCAGAGAATTGAAGGAATTCCAGGAGTCCAGAGAAGCCAGGAGAGGAGACAGCACTGCAGGGCTGTGAGACCTGGTGATTCTAAAGGGACCAGCCATAACTGCCAAGGCAAGTGGCAGGGCCAGAGGAAAGAAAGGAGCTGGGGAGAGTTCCAGAACTACATTTCTGACTCTGAGGACAGCAGCTCAAGCTCTGAGCCAATAACCAAACAATTCAGAAAGCCTTGGAAAGGAAGGGTTTCTGCAAGCCAGGTAAACCAAACATTTCCTGAAATTGATTCAGTAAGGGGAAGAAGGGCAAGAGGTTCTGACCCAGTTCCAAAGGGGAGAAGGAATCTCAAGTGGGAAAAGCTTTTTAAACTTTTAAAGAAAGTGCAGCTAAATGTTCCAGAACGTGTCCCAAGCCCTGAGCCTTACAGCACAGAGGAGGGGATGGAAATTTGGTCTTATCAAGATAATCCAGTGTCCTCTGATGAATCTATGGAATGTGGTTTTTGTACAAGCAATGCTTAGAAGTTTTATTGAAGGCTGTGTGAAAATATAAGAAGTGCTGGTGCTAAGTAAAGCCATTGAGAAGGGCAGATAAAAAGGTGGAAAACCTCCTGCTTTAAAAGCAGCCATTTTTACTAATGCTTGAGCTGTGTTAAAATGCTGATAGTTTCTAAGCTAAGAGGCAGCACATAATCACACGCTGGTTTGTAGCAGCTGGGAGAAGCTGAGAAGATTGCTGGACTGTGCATGTAACAGAGTTTATACTGTTTTGCTTAAGTGAAGAAGAATTTAAGTTAAAAAGCAAAGAGTGAAGAAACTGCTTTGCTAAAGCAGTGGCGTGTATCTTTTGGAAAGTTTTTGTTGAAGAAATTATCCTTCTTTCTGTTTGATATTTGGGAACCTTTATCAAGGCCTGTTGCCAATTTGACGCTGCAAAGAAAAATAAAAAAAATTAATAACAAATTTTCCTGTGTCAGCCTCATCCACTCGGACTGCTTTAATAATAAGCCCACAACTACACTATAAGGGCCTCAGCTACTACGTTGAAGCATAGAATCAAGTGTGATGGCCGGCCGCCCCCACTAGGCAGCCGCCTAGGAGGGCGCCACGGCGCCACAGTAGCCCATGGTGAACAAGGTATATTACACGTATTAGGTACAGTTTTATTAGTATAAATATCCATAGCAACCCTTGGTCAGTAAAGAACTTAGATCTAAACACAAACTTAAAACTAAGATGCAGACAGCAGTCCAGCAGCGGGATGGGGGCTTTCCAGTCTTCTTCATTGAGTGTGACATGTATGATATTCTCCCAGTTGGTGAGAGGTTTTACATGTGCACTAGGTGCAAGGAGCTCTTTGCTCTCAGGGAATGAGTCCATTCTCTAGAGGCTAAAGCAGCAGACTTGGAAAGCATAAGACAGACAGAGAGGTACATAGACGAGACCTACAGGGATATAGTCCTGAAGTCCAACCTCCAGTCTGGCAGCATCCCTGTTGCCATGGAGGAGAGAGGTCACGTGACAGGAGAGCATCACCTGGTGTGGCAGGAAGTGATCCTGTAACTAGGACCTGTCCTCCAGGTGATGTAAAACCCTCTCGCACCGAGGACGTTTCTCCAGGGCCATGTGCCCATGAGGGAAGGGTTAGGACAACCATTATAGTTGGTGATTCGATCATTAGGCATGTAGATAGCTGGGTGGCTGGTGGACATGAGGATCGCCTGGTAACATGCCTGCCTGGTGCGAAGGTAGCGGACCTCACGCGCCACCTAGATAAGGTCTTAAATAGTGCTGGGGAGGAGTCTGCTGTCTTGGTACATGTCGGTACCAATGACATAGGAAAATGTGGTAGGGAGGTTCTGGAGGCTAAATTTAGGCTTTTAGGTAGGAAGTTGAAATCCAGAACTTCCAGGGTAGCGTTCTCCGAAATGCTTCCTGTTCCACGCGCAGGACCCAAAAGGCAGGCAGAGCTCCAGAGTCTCAATGCGTGGATGAGACAATGGTGCAGAGATGAGGGGTTTGGATTTGTTAGGAACTGGGGAACATTCTGGGGAAAGGAGGGGCTCTTCCGAAGGGATGGGCTTCACCTTAACCGGGATGGAACCAGGCTGCTGGCATTAACCTTTAAAAAGGAGATAGAGCAGCTTTTAAACTAGATATTAGGGGAAAGCCGACAGTCGCCCAAGAGCGGATGGTTCGGAAGAATGTATCTTTGAAGGATACTACCAAAAGCAGAGAGGTTCCACAAGAGTAAAGTAGCCCAAATGCCCTCAAGTATGGAGCAGACTCAGCTTAAAGATCCCAAATTACCCATGTCTAACAATAGCCAAATTAATATGAATAAAATACATTCTCTAAAATGCTTGTATACAAATGCTAGAAGTCTAAAAAAAATAAGATGGGAGAGTTAGAATATATAGCACTAAATGAAAGGTTAGATATGATTGGAATATCAGAGACATGGTGGAAGGAGGACAACCAGTGGGACACTGTGATACCTGGGTACAAACTATATCATAATGATAGAGCTGATCAAATTGGTGGAGGGGTTGCTCTCTATGTTAGAGAGGGCATTGAGTCAGAAAGGATTAAAGTTTTGCAGGAAACAAAATCTGCTGTAGAATCTATATGGATTGAAATTCCATGTAAAAGGGGGAAGGCAATGGCAGTGGGGGTCTACTATCGAGCGCCTTGCCAGAATGACCAAATGGATGATGAAATGCTCAAAGCAATCAAGGAAGCTAACAAAGGTTACAGTGCAGTAATAATAATGGGTGATTTCAACTACCCTGGTATCGACTGGGTCAGTGTCATGTCAGGACATGCTGGGGAGATAAAGTTCCTAGATGAAATAAATGACTGCTTCTTGGAGCAGCTGGTTCATGAACCGACCAGAGGGGAAGCCATATTAGACCTAGTCCTTAGTGGAACACCAGATCTAGTGCAAGAGATAAGGTTGCTGGGGCCACTTGGCAATAGTAATTTAATTAGTGGAGGAGGGATAGTAAGGAAATCCACAGTACTACCTTTTAACTTTTGAAAGGGAGACTATGATAAAATGAGGAAAACAGTTAAGAAAAAACTAAAAGGAGCAGTTGCAAAGGTTAAAGACGTACATCAGGCTTGGCTGTTGTTGAAAAATTCTATCTTGGAAGCCCAGACCAGCTGTATTCCACGCTTTAAGAAAAGTGGAAGGAAGTCCAAAAAACTGCCAGCATGGTTTAAAGGTGAGGTCAGAGAGGCTGTTGTTGCCAAAAAAGCATCTTTCAGGAAATGGAAAAAAGAGCCAAACGACGAAACCTGGAAACAGCACAAGCACTGGCAAGTCAAATGCAAGGCATTGATAAGGCAGGCAAAGGGAGAATTTGGGAAGAAGCTTGCTGCGGAAGCAAAAACGCGAAGTAAAGACCTTTTCAAGTACATTCGTAGCAAAAAACCTGTGAGAGAGTCAGTTGGTCCATTAGATGATAAAGGGGTTAAAGGAGCACTAAGAGGCGACAAGGCGATAGCGGAGAGATTGAATGAATTCTTTGCTTCAGTCTTTACTGGGGAAGATGTAGGGATGTTACCCATGACTGAAGTGGTATTTAAAGGTGCGGAAGAATTGAAGGAAATATCGATACATCGGGAAGATGTATTACAACTATTAGATAAACTGAAGAGTAGAAAACCACCTGGGCCGGATGGTATACATCCAAGGGTGTTGAAAGAACTGAAATATGAGATTGCAGACCTGCTATTAGTAATCTGTGAACTATCATTAAAATCATCTCTAATACCTGAAGATTGGAGGATCGCCAATGTAACACCAATTTTTAAAAAGGGTTCCAGGGGTGATCCGGGAAACTACAGACCGGTGAGCCTGACATCAGTACCGGGAAAAATGGTAGAAACCATCATAAAGAATAACATTACTCAGCATGTAGATAGTCATGACCTAATGGGAGACAGCCAACATGGCTTTAGACAAGGGAGATCTTGTCTTACTAATCTGTTATGTTTTTTTGAAGGAGTGAATAATCAGGTGGACAAAGGTGAGTCGGTTGATATTGTGTATCTGGACTTTCAGAAAGCCTTTGACAAGGTCCCTCATCAGAGACTTTTGGCAAAACTAAAGAGTCATGGGATAGGAGGCAGTTTACTATTGTGGATCAGGAACTGGTTAAAAGATAGAAAGCAGAGGGTAGGGCTAAATGGCCAATTTTCCCAATGGAGAAAGGTGAATAGTGGTGTACCCCAGGGATCTGTGCTGGGTCCACTGCTTTTTGACATATTCATAAATTACCTGGAAAGTGGAATAACGAGTGAGGTTATCAAATTTGCAGATGACACAAAACTATTTAAAGTTGTTAAAACCCAAGAGGATTGTGGAAAATTGCAAGAGGATCTTGATAAATTGGAAGACTGGGCATCAAAATGGCAGATGAAATTTAATTTGGACAAGTGCAAGGTTATGCACCTAGGGAAGAACAACCCAAACTATGGTTGCACAATGCAAGGTTCCACATTAGGAACCACCACCCAGGAAAAAGATTTAGGCGTCATTGTGGATAACATGTTAAAACCCTCGGCCCAGTGTGCAGCGGCGGCCAAGAGAGCAAATAGAATGCTAGGTATCATAAGGAAAGGAATGGAAAATAAAACAAAAGATATTATAATGCCTCTATATCGTTCCATGGTGAGACCGCACCTTGAATATTGTGTGCAATTCTGGTCGCCGTATCTTAAAAAGGATATCGCGATTTTAGAAAAGGTTCAGAGAAGAGCCACCAAAATGGTAAAGGGGATGGAAGGATACTCCTATGAAGAAAAGCTAAAAAGGTTAGGGCTCTTTAACCTGGAAAAGAGACGGCTGAGGGGTGATATGATAGAAGTCTATAAATTAATGAACGGAGTGGAACGGGTAAACGTAGATCGATTGTTTACTTTATCTGAATATAGAAAGACTAGGGGACATGCAATGAAGCTACAGGGTAAACTATTTAAGACTAATAAAAGAAAATATTTTTTCACTCAACGTGTAATCACTCTGGAATTTGTTACCGGAGGATGTAGTAAAAGCTGTTAGTGTAGCTGGGTTTAAAAAAGGTTTGGACAAGTTCCTGGAGGAAAGGTCCATAAACCATTATTAAGAAGGGACCCAGGATATCAATGCTTGAACCAATACAAGCATTGTGGAACCTGTGTCTCTTGGGGAAACTGCTAGGTACGTATGACCTAGATTGGCCACTGTTGGAAACAGAATACTGTGCTTGATGGACCTTGGTTTGACCCAGTATGGCATATCTTATGTTCCTATGTTCTTATGGGCTACCCAAAGAACAAAGCAGTCAGTACTAGCTAAGCTTTCCTTAGAAGCTCAGATGACAAGACTTTGACATTTATTGTTTGGACGCATCATGCAAAGAGAGAGATCATTAGAGAAAGACATCATGTTTGGCAAGGTTTGGGTGCCACTCTATCAACAATGAGGCGCCTGACTGAAGACTGAACACAGTATAGGACAACTATCCAGAAGGTCGCCATGAGTCGACACCAACTCGATGGCACTTAACAACAACAACAACCGTAAGAGAAAGAGCACTTTAGAAGGGAGATTAGACAGTTGGTGCGTTGGTGATTAAATGTAGATGAGAGTGGATGTATGTTAATGTGTGAGCTCTCAGGGGCCCAGAAAGTGTGATTTTTATGAAACATTTGAGAGTTTTATGAAAGTTTTAGTGTAACTGGTTGTAGTATGAGAGAGAGTGAGAGATTTAATTTTTTTTTCCTCTTGGTTTTAGACCAAGTAAGGGTGGTTGAAATAACAGAAGGATATGAGAGATGGAGTGAGGGCTGATTTGTAAATAAGATTGGTGGATAAATTAGATGAGAAAATATTTAAAAGTGGAATTCAATTTTTGCTTATTTTCTTCCTTGAGAAACTCAATTGGAAGTAAGAGACGATTTCTGGGAAAAGGAACCTGCTTTATGAAAGAGTTGTCTAAAAGTCTAGAGAATAATTTAAAGTGAAATAAGAATTTTTACAATGATTGTGCTGTGACTCAAGTATTTCAGAAAGGGATCACCTGAAAAGAGTATAGGTGAAAAGAGAGAGAGTGATAGATTTTGTGCATAAAATAGTTGAAAGGTAGTAAATAATGAGAGTTAAAATTGTTCATTTATAAATTTAAGGCATAATAGAGAAAAAGTTGGAAGTGGATGAGTGCATGATTTCTGAGTGAATAGTCTATGCTGAGAATGGTTTAAAGGGGAAGGAGACTATTTCTATTCGCAAGCTTGCTTTAGTAATAATTTTTTTATTATTACTAATTTAAAATTTTAATTTAATGAGGAATTTTTGAGGTGAGCTTAGGGAAACAGAATAGGAATAGCTCAGGGCAGGTGTACTTATGAACAGAGACACCAGCATCTAGATGTTTCTGAAGAGTCCGAAGTGATGCAGCCTGGAAGAAGTTGAGAATTCCTGGGCCCCAACGAGAAAGAAAACCTTGAGGCAAGTAAAGACTGACTGATCTGACACTTTCATTTTATTTGAGCTCAGATTTTCATATCAGAATTTCTATTTTCAAAGTTTCTTTTTATGAAAAACAGACTCACTTGAATAAAGTGATTTATTATATTCCTGGTGATTCAATTATCATAGAAACCTTGTTTCCATATTATTGTATTGTTTATTTTGTGAAGAAAGTAATTGTAACATTTCTACATACCTTCGGGGAAGGCAATATGCATACTTATCTATTTTTTTAAAAAATCCTGGAGAATAAAATTTTATTTGTAACACCTAAATGCTCCAGACATCCAATCCTTTTAGTTTGTAGTTTTAATCCCAGCTGTTGTTCTTATTTAAAGTTTTCCAGTGGGATTTAGGTATTTTTTTCTGTGACTGGGCTCTGGTAGGTAAATAATTTGGTAATATCTACCGGTACACTGTGTGACAATAACACCAGGGGAAATCAGAAATTATCTTGCCTACAGCAACCAGGAACTGAGAACATGCTAACATAGGATGTACAAGTTATTCATATTCTTCAAAAGGAAAAGAGGGAGGGGAAGACATTGCCAGACTATGAATTTCTTAACAATAGAGGATTGAGCATAGCTAACTATTGGTGGGGTGTGAAATTTATGCTATTACATCTTGTGCACATTTATAGAGTCCGATAATGGTGCTTTTGGGCATGTATTAGCGCTGTTTGCACTGTTGAATGCTCTTATTCTGAGAGTCACTTATTGAAAGGGATATGTTTTGACATTTAACTATGGAGAATCTTTTGTGATTTATTCTGGAATATGTTTCATAACGTACTCTAATAAGATCATATATTGCTGGTAGTGTGATAGGGTGGCCATACATCCACTATGCCAGGCACTGAGAGACATGACTGATGTTGTGCCAACATTCTCCAGATTGTTCCATGAGGTCTACATCCTTACCTAGTCCAGGATCTGTGAGAGCTGCAAGAGCGGTGATAGATCTGGAGGCTGGCAACTTGGTATGATGGCACAGGGATCTCCCCTTCCATGCCCACCCAGGACTGACCAGGAGAGCACTGCCACACAGCAAACTGTGGGAAGGGAGGTAGAGTTGCCCCACAGATGTATTTCAGCAACCCATCCACAGAGCAGCTCTCACAGATCATCACCGCCCTCAACACAAGCACGGCACCAACAGACCCATGCCCAGTCACATGGATCAAAACGACAAAGTCAAACTTCATCCACAACATACACAACATGGTGAAAAGTTCTCTAACCCAAGGTATCATGCCAGACCAGCTAAAACTTGCCACAATAAGACCAATCCCGAAGAAATCAGCACTTGACAAAAACAACCCAGCAGCCTACAGACCCATCTCAAGCATCCCCCTACTGGCTAAGATTATTGAGAAAGCGGTACAACATCAACTACAAGACCACATCGACAACTACGCACAACTCGACCACAACCAACACGGTTTCCGCCCCAACCACGGAGTTGAAACACACCTGCTATACCTCTTTAACGACATACTACACCTTATAGACAACAGCAAGAATGGAATACTAATGATCTTCATTGATTTATCATCAGCATTTGACACAGTCGACCACGGAACACTACTAGCAAGACTTCAGAACATCGGACTACACAGAGCCACACTGAGATGGTCCCAATCTTACCTAACGGACAGACAGATACAGGTCAAGATTGGGCCAAACACATCCCGACCCATAAAAGTCATGCAAGGCATACCCCAAGGATCCGCACTATCAGCTCTCTTATTCAATATCTACATTCAACCAATATCCAACATCATAAAAGAGCACAGGATAAAATACACAATCTATGCGGACGATATAATGATATACACACCAATCACCCTCAACAACCCAGACCACACCAAGATAACAGACTGTCTCGCACATATGAACACCTGGTTTCAAGACAATAACATGACCGTAAACTACAGCAAGACTGAGGCGCTAATCATCACACGAAACTCAACTTCATCCCCCCCTGCGACATCAAGATAGGCACCACAACCATACCCATACAACCAGAAGTGAAATACCTCGGAGTGACAATGGACAAAGAACTTAACCTTCAATCCCACATCAGCAGAACCACCAAAAATGCATACCACAGGATGAGACTAGTACGATGCCTCAAGCCCCTCCTCGCTCAGGAACACTTCCGCACAGTTTGTCAGGCACTAATAACCCCAATCCTAGACTTCTGCAACCCAATCTATCTGGGCCTACCGAAACAGACACTAAGACCATTGCAACTGGCACAAAACACTGCAGCATGCATAATTGCCAGCAAAACAAGACAAGAACACATCACACCCACCCTAAAAGAGCTCTACTGCTGCCTATCAGTGCCCGAATCAGATACAAGACAATCATAAACATTTTCAAAATCAAACATCAATCATCAGCTTTCAGCCTACACCCACTCATACAACCCGACAATAGCACAAGACCAAGGAGAAGAGGCACATCCAACCGTGTCAACATACCTAAAGTTATCAACAGGGGACGCAAGGACACCAAAAAACTAGCCTTATCAAAAGCGGCAGCAACAATCTGGAACGCCCTCCCGACGAACTGCGTTCAACAATAGACATTAAAGAGTTCAGGAAACTACTGAAGACGACACTCTTCATAGAACACTACGGTGACATTACTTAAACCATGCAACAGTCACCCCAATTCCCCCCACATGTCACTATAATTGTAATTAAGCAAGGACCTGATACCCATAGCATTGTAAATAGCGCACGCTGTAAATAGCACACCAAGAATCAACATACAGACACACTCACATGCATACACTACCCACTGCATGTGCACACTAGACACTGTATCTTATTGATTGTTTGCTGTCCAGACCGTCTTGATTGCAGGATAAGGCGAAATAGAAATCTGTTTAAATAAATAAATAAATACAGACCAACATAAGAGAGCAGAACAAAAAGAAGCGACAAAGTATCTGTAGAATACGTGGGAACAAAGAAACAGATACCAGGACTGGCAGATAATTCAGGTTTGAACAAACCCCTTTTTATTTACCCCTACACGTTTCGGCCGTGGGCCTTCCTCAGGGGGATATCAAGTGAGGGAGCAAATCTTTTTGTAAAAATTTCCTTGCAAACAAAAGACATAAACCATGCTTCAGCGTGACCAATCTTATGTGGAAAGTGTTATCTGCCAGTCCTGGTATCTGTTTCTTTGTTCCAACATAAGCCAGGACAGAAAGTGGACATTCCTTGGAACAGGTGTAGCCACCTGTAGGGAGCTGCTATGTGAAATGCCAGTACCCATATATGTGGGAAAGAGATGCCACAGCCAGACAGTCATAGTCATTTGAAGAGCATTGTTATGTCACTCAGCAATTCAATGCATCCTTTGGAGAATTGCAAAGTTGAATGAGGTCATTGTGAGGTTGGTAAGGGTCCACACTTAGCATTATAAAGACTGTTTTTAGAGATGACCAATGAAAGAATAACTAAGGATATCTTCTACTGCCATGTATGTTTTGATACAAGATATGTCAAGACATACATATCACTTTCTACTTGCAGTTATATCTTTTGACATTTAGCTTTGGAGAACCTTTTGTGATTTTTTTCTATCCTACCACACTGGCACCTGGTGTCGCTGAAATCATCTGTATGGTCCAGGTACTGGCCAAGCATTCATGTCCCCTCTGAATTGCATATGAACACATCAGATCCTCCCGTGCAACCCTCAAACCACAAACACACACACTCAATTTCAGTCACAAAAAACATAATTCTGCCGAAAAGATATCCTAAACCTATAAATAACAGCTGGTATAACATGATAACATGGAGTCCCAGGACTAAATTTATGATGATCCATTTCTCACCCACACAAGAATCCTTTCCATACCCACTCACATACTATTCCTACATCAAACAGTCCCATTTTTTAGGACTTGTTAAGGTCCCTTATATTAGCTCCTTTTGCACAAACAGCAAATGTCAGCATGGTCAGAATAATCACTATTGCTCTTCTTAATATTTCTTTCGGGGTAGTTATTAATGCCTCTTTTCTTTTTCCCACACCTCTGATTTCTGTTCTTTATAAATCCATCTTGTGGTGATTTTTCAATACTGCAGTCCACCAGTTTAGAACAGTCTAGTCACTCTGTGTAAGTCTTTGGTGCGACCTCATTTGGAGTATTGTGTGCAGTTATGGAAACAACACCTTCAAAAAGATAGAAACAGGTTGGAGTCTTTGCAGAAGGTGGATACTAAAATGGTTAATGGTCTTAGTTATAAAGCATATGACAGTAGACTTAAGGATCTTAATATGTATACATTAGAGGAAAGGCAGGATAGAGGAGTTATGATAGAGATGTTTAAATACCTCTGTGACATAAATGCACAGGAGGAGAGCTTCTTCAAATTGAAAGCAAGCTCTGCTACGAGGGGACATAGGATGAGGATGAATAGGAATAGACTCAGGGGTAATATGCAGAAATCTTTTTTTTATGGAAAGAGTGGTAGATGCATGGAATAGTCTCCCACTGGAGGCAGTAGAGTTGAGGACAGTATCTGAGTTCAAAAAAGCATGGGACAAACACAGAGTATCTGTAAAGGTAAAAAGGGGACTATTGTAGTAGTTGATATGGAAGGATAGACTAGATAGGTCACGTGGTCTTTTTCTGCCATCATGTTTCTATGTTTCTATACAAATACAGCATAATATTTTCTAAGTATTGGCCTTATTCCATGTCTCTGGCAGATATAACAGGCACGTATGCAGGGACCTCCCAAAACATCCACAAGCCTTTCCTGAATATGCATTATATGTCTCTGTGGCAAACCGCACTCCCATTCTGCCCCTCCCAGACACGTTCTGAGATCCCCATGTTAGCGAGATAAATATCCGCGGGTGCTGTGCATCAGAATATGCTCATAGATGTTTTCAACAGATAAACATCCCTGGCACATATACAAACCCTTATCTGGTTTCAGGAATGACCTCCTTAATGTCTAGATCTTGGGTTAAGTAATTGTTTAGTATTGGATTTTATTTCTCACAGAGCTTGCATTGATGAGTGCACATTTAGTTTCTGAGCATTGTCCTTCTTCAGTGTATGTTGCAAGAGGACAGGTCTGTATGAGAAACAATTTTTGTAGATGCCTATGTCTGTTTTAGTGGAATGGAATCACTAGGTCATTAAGTCCGTATCCCGATTATTGGGATGTGAGACAAAGGAGGTAAAATGCCTGGGATTGAGCAATTAAAGTGATGATGCCTAGTATTGTGAGGCATACTATTGTTTGGTTTGATTTGCTAGTGAGTTGTGGTCTGTGTGTAGAGAGAGGGCTTGTTTACTATTTTTTCTCTATTCTGTATTGTATTTTGTCTTAACTTTGAGCAGCCTGTACCTAGCCCTGTGCGAGCAGAGCATCTGCACAGGGCACAAAATAATAGGGGCCGGCCTCAGTTCCCCCTCATGCTGTCTGCCTTTGCCCTGCCGCCACTCTTCCTGTTCCCTTGGTGGCAGCGGTGGTGGCGGTAGCGGAGCGGACCTACAATTAAAAAAAAAAACGTGGGCCTTTCCAACTCCACGCTTGCATGGCTGGTCTGATCCCTGCCTCCTCTGATGTATCAGAGGGATCAGATCACATCAGTGCATAGCCCACCATCTATCCATCTAACCCGGATTTTTTTTATTTGAAGTTTGCTCTGCTACCCCTGCCGCTGCTGCTGCTGTTGCTGCTGCTGCCACCAAAGGAACAGGAAAAGCAGTGGTGGGGAAGGGCAGGCAGCACGGGGGGGGGGAAAGGGGGGCAGAGCTGGCTGGAGATGAAGAGGTGTGGGGTAAAATGGGGAGACGACAAATGCGTGGAGTGGGGGTTGGTGTGCCAGGATTGCAAGTCACACAGAGTGCATTTATGGCTTGCTACAGCCCTGCCTTTGAGTACGCTATGAAGGTTGGATGAGTTTTGTGCTGGATTGAAGAGTTTGTGGATTTTAAGTGAGGAGGCATCATTGAGTTGAGGTCCACTCTAAGGGTCACTTGCCTAGGCCCTCAGGCACATGCCCGCCATGCAGTTGCCTACCTAGGGAGTTGTTTTAAATCAACACTATGGTCTATACTTTATGACATTTTTTTATGTCACCTATGCAGAACCATGTCAAAAGCTTTACTGAACTCTAAATATACTACATCTAGTACTTTCCATCAATCCAACTCTCTGGTCAACCAGTCAAAGAAATTATTCGGATTCATCTGACAAGACCTACCTCTAGTAAAGTCATGCTGCCTCAGGACTTGCAATCCATTTGATTCCAAACAGCGTTTCTATTAATTAATTCAGCACAGAGGTCAGACTAACTAGCCTGTAGTTTCCAACCTCCTCCGTATTTTTGCTTTTGTGGAGAGGGACCACATCTGCCCTTCTCCAGTTCTCTGGGACCATTCCTGGCTCAAAAAAAATCATTGAAAAGGTTGGGCAGTGGAATTGCCTTCCCTAAGTTCCATTCATGCTTTAAGATGTATCCCATCCAGCCTCATTGCTTGGTCTACTTTTAGTTCAGCTAACTCCTCACAAACATAATCTTCTAAAAATTATTCAAAATCTGCTTGACTTCTATTTATTTGTTTGTGTTTTCTGAGGTCCCACTCCAAGCCCTTCATCTGCTCATCAGCTTCTGCATATTCCTCCCCTTCACCCTTAAGTCTGACAATATCACTTTTGCATTTCCAGACTAGGTAGGGTGGATTGGTGGGAAACAGAGAGTGGGGAGATGCTGGACTACATGGGTAGGTAGGAAACAGAGAAAGCGGTGTGATGCAGGGCTTCATGGGTAGGTGAATGGATGGGTGATGGAGACGAAGGACAGAGAATGAGAGGGAGGGAGGGGAGGTGATCGGCTACAAGGGTGAGTGTGGAAGAGTCAGGGAGGAAAAATGCTGGGCTACAAGGATGGGTAACTGCGGGAGAGAGAGACTGGAGATGCCTGGCTACAAGGGGGCAGAGAGGGAGAGATTGGAGATGCAGAGCTACAAAGGTGGGTGTGTGGAGAAGAGAGAGACTGGAGATTCCGGGGGTGGGTGGGTGGGTGGGTGGGGGAAAGAGAGGGAGAGGGTAGATGCTGGTCATGGAGTGGAATCTTGTGGGGGGTTGTCAAGGAGAAACAAGCAACAGGAGACTGGCAAGTACAGAGAGAAAAAATGTTGTAATGGAGAAAGGGTGAAAGATAGAAGGGAATAAGATACCAAGGAGAGAGTGAGATGGGGAAATGACAGAACTTGGGGAGATGGGCGGGGTAGGATACGGAGAGCTTATATATATGTGAAAATTAAAAAGGAGGAAATTGAGGACTAGAAGGTGAAAAATGGTAAAATTTGAGTGGGCAGAGAAGCAGCAGAGAAAGAAAAAGAGGAGAGAGGAGAAAGGATAAAGGATAAATGGACAGCAAACACTGGAAAGAGTTGGCAGAAGACAGGCGGAGCAGAAAAGAGAAATTAAGACTAATGTGATTGGAAAAATAAAATGCCCAGACGACAGAGATAGAAAAAAGTATTTTCTTTTTCATTTATTAACTGGAATATGCTACTGTAGCTCTGGGAGATGCGCATTGCAAATGTTTTGGTTTTTGTTCAGTACAAGAGGAAATGCATTTCTATTTTTAATTTTCCAGTATTGCAGTATTTGCCGAGTTTGACTTCTTGGGATTCCCAGTTCAATTTTTGTCCTCATATTTCTATTTCTAGTTTGTGGTCCCTTGTGGTGAGAGTTTGCTGGAGTTTTGCATGTGATCAAGGTGCGGTGGCATTGATGTGTAGTTTTCTATGTCAGGTAGAGATCCGTAGTAGTCCCACTTGTTCTGTTTTACCAGAGGTAGGTGTATTAGTGTTCTACGGCCCAAAGAGTGTAGTGTTGCTTGTTCTTTGGTAGGGTTCTAGCTGCTTGAATCTTAGGAATTAGTACAGCTATGGTATAGCACATTTGCTACATATGTGGATGGTATTTTGGGGGGGGGGGGGGTTTACAGGTTTTGTGTTCTTTCACAATGTGCCTGGTAGTGGGAAGAGTTCTGTTGCTTTTACTCAAAAGACTTGTGTATCAGAATATTTTTAGTATGGTTACTTCCATGGAGAAATATCTTAGTTCTGATCTGCACATATTGAAGAGTTTTTGCAGATGCAGAATGTTTACATTTAACTACTGTACTGTGTGTGAGCCTTGTCCATCAGGTGCATCCTGACAGAAAAAAGGTTGAAAACCACTGATCTATAGTCTTGAGATAAGTTTAATTAAAGATGATCAGTACACTCCCTCTCCTTTTTTCTACTATAATTTTAGCAGCTATCTTTTGAATTTCAGTTTTCTAAGCAGTCTTTCATTTATCCCTACAGAGTGTAGCAATAAAGCACACTCATTACTAAGACTTGCATAATGCTCCTTCGTTTAGGAACGGTTTAAGCTGCTTCATGAAGCAAAGTTTATAAAAGGCATCCTGAGTGACTAAGGCCATCTGACACTTATTTATTTATTTACTTTTGCATGATTTGCTGTGCTGGATTTTGAAAAAAAAAAAACATCACCAAAGTAGCGTACATATCCAGAGTATTCCAATAACAACAACAAAAAAATGATACACAAAATTGAAATGAACCATCATATTAAGTGTTTGAGTCAGGTAGCCCTTTAGAAGTGGCAGATATTGTATGTTAGAAGCTGTAGTCCATGGAGGTGTAAGGAGGAGCGGAAGTACTGTGAGTAGCCTTGACAGTGAGTAAAGGTGTTAGCATTCCTATGAGGTACAACCTCTGTGTTTTGTGTGTTGAGACAGTTTGTAAAAGTAGGGCAGGCATGGACCTAGAGATAGGACTGTCTTCAGAACTTCTGTCCTGTCTCCCTCTCCTGCACTTCCTCCATAAAGACAGAGAGAGCACGTTCAATCAAATAAGATCCTTTAGACTATGCTTTAGGCTCTATTCGCATCTTGCTTGTCCACCCTAGACCTCAGTCGGTTATGATGTGCCTTTCTTTGGTAGCAAGCATGACTCCTGTCTTCCTTGGCCTTGCTTTCAATGACTCCAATACCCATGTTTGGCAATATGATGTCCCTGGGGAACAGATCTAGCACACTACCATTTTTCCCCTGCACTTAGTAAGATTCTTATATGAGTGCTGTCTGCTGCAACCTGCTCCTCTAGTCCCATCAAGCTGCCATGAGCTTGTGTTTGCAATGGTTAAAACACCAAGAAGGGGGCAAGGGAAGAGCGTGCCCACCTGAAAGTGGCATTCTTGTGCATGCAGTGATTTTGCCCGGGTCCTTAGTTGCATGGCATTCTAGCCTTTGTCTTCCCTTTCATTTTTGGACCCCATTCCCCTTCCTCCTCACTCTATGGCTACTCTGTGGCTACTGAATGCATCCATTGAAGGCTCTTGCCCCTCTTCAGAATGATGCCAGTCTATTGAAGCACCACAGCAGGTATGCCCAGGCCTTATTCAAAGCCCACTGGTCCCTTCTCTAGCCTGCCACAGAAAAGAGCTTCTCCCATTGGCGTACCGTCAAAATTAGCCTTTCTTGACCATGGTGCCATCTTGCATATGTCTGCATGCATGCATGTTAGTGTACTTGTTGCATACAAATGTACATGTCTATATGTGCACTTTTGGCCATTACTTGTGTACATTGGGGAAGGGAGGGGGCGAGGACAGAAATATGCCTATTTCATAAACTATGTGGCTACAACCCAATTACAAAATACTGGTGCACTTTTGGAAGCCCCATTTTCCTGGTGTAGGCCTCTAACTACCTATCTATATAAAATTACCCTCATAGGAGCCATAGGGAAGGCAATTTTTAGCCAGATATTAGGGTTATGTCTTCAAAAAGGTTTCATTCTGTTCCATTTTTCATATCTTTTCTTGAGGGGGGGGTTCTGTCATTTTAAGACGTGTTTAATTTTGATCATTCTCTTCATCATTAGTGTACATTATTTTTAAATAGTGCACAGTCAGAAAATAGTGCCCACTGTTCCTAAATAGCATGCAGCTGATCCAGTGTAGGGGTGGAAGCGGGAGTTGCTAGCCCCTCCCGCTCCCCCCTCCAAGGCCGAATCAGCAGAGCACATTCTCCAAATAAAAGCAAGCATGCTACAGGACAAAGAGCTCTGCACCGGACTCTCCATCTAGCCGGCAGCTGATCCAGCGTCGGGGGTGGAAGCGGGAGTTGTTGCCCCTTCCCGCTCCACCCACCAAGGCCGAATCAGCAGAGCACATCCTCCAAATAAAAACAAGCACGCTGCAGACGTGCCTGCGCCTGGTGGTCCTGCGCCTAAGGGCCTCAACAGAGGGCCCTTAGGTGAATATCATAGGTGGGTCACATTTCTTCAAACAACATCCTGCTCACTTCTTCCAGGACCACCGAAACAAAAGACAACTACAACTCAACAATAACACTGAACAACAACTACTGATAAGGCCAGACACATGAAGCCAAACTCCACAGAACTGTGAGTAAACCAACGCTGCACACTGTTACCCAAACAGTAGCAACCATCTAAAGCCACTCACATAGGCACAACCCCAGCAGCCACTCGCCCATTCACCATATAATAAGCCCTCACCAAAATAACCCAATCTTTCCTCAAGCATAAACTGACACAAACCAACATAATGGAAAAAAACTAATCACCTTAATCACCCTGACACTCTTGCTCCTCAAAACTATCTACATAAATGCTGGAGAAACTATATCACCAGCACCAACACAACTGATCCCAGTCATACGAACAAGCAGATGTGGAATCCACAAACTGCATCAAAACCAAAGCCAATATAACAGGCCTTGAAGAATAATACACATAACCCCCACTATCTTTGCTAAAGCAACCAGGCTGGAAACAATAATATATAACCCACTCAAATGCGCATTAATTACTGCACGATCTATCTGGAACAAATTCCATACTATAATGGATTACTTACAAAACCAAAACATAGAGGTAATGTGCATCATGGAAACATGGCTCTCAGACACAGACAATGTCATCATAAACCAGATCAGATCACAACAATACACAATAGACAACTCCACAAGACCCCCACGAAGAGGCGGAGGAGCGCTAGTCATAGCAAAGGCTAATCTAAACTTCAACACCACCTCCACCGTTAACTCTAAAGGAAGCAACATAATAACTGTTTCAAATAGGCACTTTGTCTTATGCCTCATATACAGAGCCCCAAGCGCCGACCAAGGTGAACGCTCAACCATCTTAGAACAAATCTGCTTCCACGCCACACAGATCAAACCTCTCCTCATCCTAGGAGACCCTAACCTCCCTTCACTATCCCAGAATGACCAAGATACTTTCCTGGAGGCCATGACAGATTTGAAATACACCCAAATGATAAACACCCCAACTCAGAAAAGAGGCGGGACCCTGAACCTCATCTTTGTACACAACCAATGCATCACCCAAAACCTATTAACACACATATCAGTCACACCAGTCCCATAGTCAGACTACCACATGGTTACCTTCTTTATTAACCCGCCCGTAAAGGATAAAACAACAGACGTAACCCTAAAGGAAAAAAGAAGATTTCAAACATTCCACAAGGAAAACTTCCTAGAGCAAATGTTACCTGACCTTATAAAAATGCATCTGACCTTGATTCCAATATTTCTAACTGGAATGAAACACTCAACGATGCATCAGTAGTACCAACCAAATTAATACAAGCAACAGAAGAAAAAATAATGCTCTATGGTTCTCAAATGGAATTAATGAATTTAAAAAACAGCTTAGGAAGCTAGAGAGACTATGGCATCTAACCAAAGACCAACAACATCTCACAGAATGCATGGAAATGCAAACACAATACCACAACCTGATAAACAAATGCAACAAGGAACACCATACAAATCTAATAATGAAATCCCTTAACAAAATTAAGGGAACTGTCTGACATAGTAAACAGACTGATGAAGGAACCAATGGCACCAAACAATATGAATTCCATAACACCGCAAGAAAAGGCTGATTTCCTAAAATTAAAATATACTCAAAATCTATTCACTAAACTAAACCAACCAAACAAGCAAAACTTTCACAACAAGAACAACGAAAAGTGGGAGTCATTCTGCATCCCTTCTGAAAATCAACTTGACTCAATTATAACCAATATCAACACAACTACCTTACCCATAGACCCTTGCCCAGTGAGCTGCATTAAACATACAAGAGAATATTTAACACCATACATACTGAAAATCATCAAATCATCACTCACACAAGGTTATCTCCCACCACAACTCAAACAAGCATCCATATTCAAAAAAGTGGGAACATCAATAACAAAGACCCAAGCTCCTTCTGACCGATATCAAGTCTCCCCTTCATAACCAAGTCAATTGAGAAAATAGTACAACATCAACTACAAGATCATATTGACAACAATGCCTTGTTGGACCCATACCAATATGGATTCAAACAGAACCACAGTGTAGAAACACTAATCACCTCACTTTTGGACATCCTCATAACCAGCATAGACAACATACAGAAAGGACATGTCCTTTGCTTCATTGACATCACTGCAGCATTTGATTCCATCAACCATAATACTCTACTAAATAAAGCTTCAAGAAACTGGCATCAGTGGTAAAGTACTGGAATGATTTGCTTCATAACTATCCAACCGCATCCAACAGGTAAGATCTGGAAACCAACAATCAAATCCTTTCACACAACAACAAGGTGTCCCACAGGGCTCAGCTCTTTCAGCCTTGCTTTTTAATATATATATTCAACCAATATGCAACATTATAAAACAGCACAACATTCAATACAGGATATATGCAGATGACATCATGGTATTCACTCCTATAAACATCGGAAAACCATACTATACACAAATTATCTCATGCCTCAAAAAGATGATATAATGGCTTAAAGAACAAAACCTCTCAATAAACTTCAAGAAATCCAAAATGATGCGAATAACTAGGAATGCCATTTTCTCCCCACCGGATTCAATAAAGATTCTTGACCACACCCTAACATCCAAGCCAGACGTCAAATACCTGGGAGTGACATTCGACCAGCAACTCAACTTCCAATCACACATAAAAGTAATAACCAAATCAGCCTACCACAAACTAAGAACAATATGTAAACTGAAACCTCTACTCAGCGATAATGATTTCCGAGCAGTATGTCAAGCCATAGTAACACCCATACTGGATTGCTGCAATATAATTTACCAGGGCCTCCCAAAAAAAATAATACTTCCTCTACAACTAGTCCAAAACATTGCAGCAAGAATTATTCATGGAACAGCTAGATATAGCCACATAACCCCCACCTTTCAACAATTTCAGTGGCTCCCAGTCAATGTACGTTCCAAATACAAGGCATTAACAATAATCTTCAAGATAATCAACAACTTGTCACCTCCCTCCAACTAATAATCAGGAAAATGCAGCACACCAGAACAAGAAGAAGAACCAACAATAACAGCCAGGAAATCCCAAATAGCAAGATGAAAGCCAGACAATCCACATGCAAAGAGCTCTCTCCATGTACGCTCCCTCACTATGGAATGATCTGCCTGCAGACATACGAGCTATCAACGATCTAACAGACTTTAGAAAAGCTATAAAGACACACCTCTTTATAGAATACTATGTTCACACACAATGACCACAGTGCATCATACTGGACTCTTAGTTACAAAGTCTCAGACCACTACGAAACTCAATAGACGCACTACATGGGAACACTTATCCCTCTGCCTCACTCAAACCTCATGAATGTACCCTTAACCAGATCTAAAACACTAGACAGAACCATCAATGCACATATGTAAATAGCTAAAAGTTCTACTGTTTTGTTGTACCCCATATAACCCCCCAAGTTCATTACCCTGTTCTACGTAAACGTTGTTGTTGCTGTGATGTTCATTGTAAACCACCCTGAATTAATGATAGGGTGATATAGAAAACCTGTTAAATAAATAAATAAACAAACAAACAATCATGGATGCTAGTAACAACAGAACCAAAAAAAAATTGGGGGGGGGGTATGGGGGAGTTCTAGTGACATGAAACAATGTAGGATATGTTGTAGACATTTCTTGTGTTTTTTCAAACAACTGCATATCCCTATTGGGTATGCAGGCAAAAGTATGCATGGGAATGAATAGCATATGTAATGACTGTCTTTCTGCACAGCAGTGGTGCAGCAGCAAAGGCATGAAAGCAGAAACAGAGACTGCAGCTGCCTTTTCTGTTGTTGCACCTAGGCTATGGAGCAGTCTACTCCCAGAAGGCAGAGGACAGGTAGAGAAAAATACATTTTAAGAAAACTATTGAAAGCTCACTGAGGCCTTTCTTTGGCTTCAATGAGATATGCAGTTGGTGAACTGTTGTGGCTGTATATTGTCACCACTAGGGGGTATTGTGCAGCAGCTCCATGCTGATTGGGTAGTCCTTTTTTGCTATATTGTCCTTTTCATTCAGCTTTAGGCACCTTCTCCCAGCACAGAAACAGGTTCACAAAGCATTGGTAATACAGATATTTTATTGATCAGGATGAAATAGAATGTAACAAAAAGGACTCAACAATGCAAATGTATAGATAATTTTTCAAGGACCAGAAAAACATAATAGACATACTGCCTATTCCAAAACGAATACTGTCCCTTTAAGAGTAATTTTTTTTCTCTCTCTCTCTCTCGTTCTCTCTCTCACTCTCTCTCTCCTTTCCTTTGGACATCTGAAAATGGGCACAAATCTAAACCACACCCCCATTCAACCTTGAACATCTACAGACCCGGCTTCTAAAATGGCTCCAGGAATGTCTCTGTGCTTTGTATACATCCTCAGCACAAGATGTCCAAGGCAAAATGGGGGCATGGTGAAAGTGTGTCTTGAGCATTCTCAGAAACTTGGACGTCCTTGCTCAATTCCAATAATGCCTTGGATGTCCCAAGGCATTATTGGAATTAATGGATGTGTCATTGTTTATACCTGCTCCAGGTACAAATAGACGTCGGAAAAGTGCTTGTTTTGTTAGCCAAACATATGGAGGATATAGAGAAGGAGGTAAAGCCATTTCCCTTCTATCCATGTTGACAATGAACACTGCCAGGGAATGCAGGCTCACGTTTCCATTTTGTCATGCCAATGGACGTTACCGTATACAACCTTGCATTTGTTGGGCATGCCCACCCTATGGTGTCATAACGGGTAAGTCTGTGTGGATACCAGAATGGGTGCCCATGTTGGGGGTGTCTATGTTTCCAAAATCGGACCAAAACATAAATATCCCTGGAGTTTTTCTGCACGATCTGCCCTGGACGTCCCAGATTGCACGCGGATGCCCTTTCTAAAATGCCACTTTAAATATTTAAATCAAAACAAACAAATGACAAAGGTTTTCCTCTCTCTTCCTCCCTGGGTTCATAAACTGTAACCCTCTTTATGCTTTCTCCAAGTGAACTTGTCATTAGCAGTTTCTTTGTAGGCTCAATCAATCTCATGGGAGAGCAATATTTGCAGCTTATAGAGTTCCATATACTCTCTTCAACTTTTCTACAATAAATGAGGACACATCTAAAAGCATCAACTCTAACTCTGGCTTCCACTGTTGCCGCATGCCACCCAGTCTTCTCCATTCTGGGTTAGCTTGCTCTAAGGCTGCTTTTTTCACTGGGTTTCTATTCCTATAGCCATCTAGTCTGTAATTAACATTTTACAGCACATTCTTGCTGCTTGCAGGGACACATGTTCCTGCGGCAGACTGACAGATCAAATATGGATCTACCCAAGGACTCTGTTTCTTGTCCCAGTCATCCATGATTAACTCCAACTCCTTTTTCTTGTCCAGTCCAGTCCCCAGCTTGTCTCTCAGAGCTGGTTTCACACTACTTTGTTGCCATAATACCATGAGCTCTGGCTTACCTTGGCTTCAGGCCTTCTTTGGCTCAGCTAGCTTCTCCATTAGTTAAGGAGTAGCCTAGTGGTTGGGGCAATGTACTTCAGGCCGGAAGGTCGGGGGTTCAAATCCCATTAGAGGACAGCAACCTTGGGCCGGAAGGACTGGGGTTTCTAGTCCCACAGATGCTCCTTGTGGTCTTGGGCAAGCCACTTAACCCTCCATAGCCCATGTTCCCTGTAAGTATTAGTGTATGTGTCTCATATCCCCGCGTGTTAAATGTATCCCCCAATTGTGTTGTGACCGCTTTGATTGAAGGATAAGGCGGTATACAAAACTGTCTAAATAAAATAAATAAATAAAGATGTTTCTTCCACTTCCCAGATGTTCGCAGCCACATCCTGAGTTCTTACCACTTCTCCCTTAGGCTAGGCATTAAGGCATCCTGTATCTTCAGGCAGGTTTGGAGGCTTCTAACATGTCTAGAGTCTGTCCTAGATCTTCCTGCAAAAGGAACTGGCAGGGATCTGCAAACAGCTTCCTTTCTCCAGGGACTATCTCTGCTTCTATACCTCTCAAATTTGTAACTGCTTGTAAGGGCTACACCCCAGCCCTGCCCAGGCAGTCCTTTCACTTTTTTTAAGGAGATTCCCTTGATGTGAGATTTAAGGAAGACTTGGATTTCCAAAGCCATACCCCAGTACTCACTAGAGTTCTCTGTTTTGATGTCTTCTATCTGATGTTGCATTTATATAATTTTATTGTAGATAAATATTTGTAAACCACATAGAAGGGTCTATAATCAGATGTGCAGTAAGAAAATGTGTTTTAAATGAATACATAATAAGATGCAGTAGCTTAGCAAACTGCCTCAGTCCTTCTTGCCTTTCCTATGCTACAGACATAAACATCAACAATTTTACACTTTCCACTTTGCCAGCCTGGATGGCATCCTTTATACAGGCCATTGCATTGCGGGTTTATACTTGTCCTAGGTGACATATGGACCAGGAGGAGCTAGGAATATCAAAACGTTGGAAATGCACAAAGGTAGAGCCTAGTTGAGAACATTAACAACAACAACAAAAAAAAAACAGAAGACAGCTTGGTCATGCACCCAGGCAACATGGGAAATTTAAATGTGTCTTGTGCTGAATTAAATTGAACAATTTCTGGAAATGACTTAGCTCTTCCAAGAAGCTCAGGGTTAACTGAAAGCAAGAGCAGCTCCCTAATCTTCAGGGAACGTCTAAGAAATACAGGGGCATGTTTACTAAGGGCATGTCAGTATCAGGCATTTGTGGCATAAAATGGGCACAGAGGCCCACACTAATTTTAGGGGCTGTATGTGGCCATTCCGCTGGCATTAGCACTTTGCTAAGGTGCTGCACTGAGCTAATTGGCAGGTGGGGGAACTTACCACCACCCCTTGAGATAGCATTAGATGCACCCATGCTCAATATAGTATCTGCGGTTAGCACATGCCCAAAAGGCAATGTGCCATCAAAGCCCACATTCCAGCCCTAACCCGTCCAGTCCCTGCCAAATCATTTGCTACCCAGTTAGTGCAAGATTTTTACAGTGCTGCATGCTTCCCATGCATCAAACCCTGCACTAGAGGTTAGCACACATTAGTAAACATACTTCATCCAGTGCTAATTTCTCAAGAATCCATTCACATGCTAAGTATTCTTTCTGCAATGCTAAAAAGTCTTATAGCTGAACAGTTAGACCTTTTTCTAAGTAACATTTTTTACCTTATACTGAACTCTATAGTCAAGTAAGACAAAAATATTTTGTTTGCAAAGCTTTTCCAATTTTTAATTGTTTTGCGCAAAAGATCATTTTCAAGCTAGCAGAATCAGCATATTCATTGACTCTCGCCAGGGCCAGGGTCAGGGTATTAGGTGCCCTAGGCAAAACGTCAGTCTTACTCCCCCTAGTACCATTTCCCCCCAGATGTTTATTGTTAAAATCAGTTGTAATCTTCTCAACACCATCCCTTCTAGAGAATCACATATTTGGACAGCACACTTAAATAGTAAACTTTCTTTTCTATATATATCTAAAATTAAAGAGATTTCAAAAAGCCACTTACAAGGGTAAATAGTTTACAGTATTTGCACCGACCATTCTTCCTGTGGGCAAAAGTACGAACTGATGACTCTTTGGGACATGTTTACTAAGCTGTGTTGTTTTGCAGGAATCACATGTTGAGAGTCTAAATCAATGTGCAGTTCATGCAACAATAGTGTATAGCTGTTGGGGGTATGTACACATGTCTCCAGCAGATACTGCACTAGTTTGAACCCTAATGTGTGCCAGCGGCTCTCGCAGTTAATGCGAATGCGCTTAAGGCCACTCATTAAGGTGGCATTAAGGGCATCTTCACTAACTGCAGCATTGCCCCTGAATGTAACCCAGCACTAACCGTAATATGTGATCAATGCCCGTGCTCTGCCTCACCCTGCCCACTTCCCTCCCCATCATGCGCAAGGAAGATACTGTGGAATTAACCACGCACAGTGTGTTTTGCATTTGCATTGTTAACATGACATCATATATGCTAATTAGCACTCACTGAAGCACATGTTAACAGTGCAGCATAGTAGTTTTTGTGCTTTGCTTATACTTTAGCTACAGCCCATCCCCCCCCCCCCCCCCCCCCCCCCCCCCCCCATCAGAAGCTGCTGCTTTAGGCAGCTGACTAGTTTACCTAGTGTTTGGGCCAGGACTCTTCCTCTACTCAGTAAACAATAAACTAGATTTCAGGCATGAAAATTAACTTTCAGGACACAACCCAAGAACACTGAAGAGTAATATTCACACAATATCTGCGTCTTTGCTCTTCATCTGAGTTTCATAAGCTGGTTTCCCAAGATCTGCATTCTGTTTAGTTTCTGAGTATCACTTGAGAAACTATACTTACTGTAGGCAGTGAAATTATCCTTTTTCTGCCAGCTGAATTGGAGTGATGTGTGTTTGCATACATTTCCTCACTAAGGGGAACCGCGCAACCACTTGTGGCTGCTTTTCGTATGTGTCAGTGATCTCTTTTGCCCAAGGTAAGGGTGAGGGGCAAGAGATTTCAATTTTAAATTTACAGCTACCGGCTAGGAAACCTCACTGAGACTTTACACCCTGTGCACCTTGGAGGTATATCTTTGATTTCCCATCAGAAATAGAAATAACGCCTAAAGGAGCATTTTGGAAACAAGTTCACTCTACCTACGGAAATTTAATATACAGTTCACCATATAGAGTTTTTCCTTACATTAGAGTGAAGGACAAAGTAAACTATTTCTTCAGACTTAGCAAGTCAAAATGTCTTTTTTAAAGAAGGCTTTTGCACCTTTTTCCAGCCACTTTTGGGGGTCTGGGTCCCTGTTCCTTAGGCTGGGCAGATGGTATGGTTCTGCAGACACTGATGAAGAGAATCTGAGTTTTGCAAGAAGAGATGAGCTTAGCAGGCTCCACAGTGAAGATGACAGAGAGGACGCAGAAGGAGCCCAGAGGTCAGAGTCTGCAGCCTGTCAGCAGGAACCCCAGGGCTTGAGGCTGAGTCCTGTGCCGAGATCCCAAGATATGCAGCTCACCACCTGGGAGGCCGGCTGGAACATTACCAGTGCTATTCAGGTAACTCAGTGCTGTTCAGTTTCAGGATTCACAGCACTCATCATCCACCTCTCACATAGATTTTCAGCCCGTGCCATTGTTACGGCCTCCATAAATGTTTTTATATGCTTTCATGCTGGCAGGGATGTGGTTTAGTTTTGCCGACTTTTCTCTCAGCTTTGCCAACATATCTCTCAAGCTGAGAGATATGTCAGCAAAACTAACCCACAACCCTGCCGGCGTGAAAGCAAATGAGTGTAAATGTAAATCATTGTTTCGCAGAAAAATGGTTACTAATAAAAGAGAAATCAAGGTCAGAGTTTTAGAATAACATTATGAACACTTATAATTTAAAAAAGAGAGATTCACGCAGCAATAAGCAATCAGCAGATTTTGCAGAGGTGCTAACTGTTTCTTTTTAATAATGCTTGATTTTCATTTTGGAGAAAGATGTTGAAGCATTATTAAACATGACCTTGTGAAAAATTGAGTGCTGCAAGCAAAAAATGTTTAGAAAGCCTGAATCTTTGATCATTTTGAAAAGGTGTTTTATAACCTGAACTGCATACAGCGGTTATTGTCTTGGTAATATTTTGATCTAGGATGAGCATTGAAATTCCCAGACAGTTGTAAAATTCAATCTGAGAATAGATTCAGTGGCATTAGGTATAAGGGGAAAGATCTTGAGAGCTGCTTGGGACTATATACTATAGAAAACTATATTTAATGTGAAGGGGACATCTCATTTACTATTGACTATGGTAAAGAGTGGTGTTGTGATTTTTTGTCATATCTTCCCCATATTTCTCCCCTCTTTTCCTTCAGTTGTCCCCAACATCCCACACAGGCAAATAAAAAACACTGTTACTACTGATTACATTTGCAAAGTTTAAAAAGTAGAATACAAAAACTGTATTTCCCTATTTTTTTTTAAGTTTTTGATTTGGAGCATGAGTATGATCAAAGACAAAGGCCAATTTCACCTGGAAAAAATTCTACTACATGGTAAAACAGCAATGATGAGAGCAAAGAAAATTTGTCAGTTACATGGGACCTGGATTCCATAATGCACAGCACGTTAATGTCAGATGTTCATGTTTAAAAATGCAAAACTAGATCACAAAAACAGAAACAAAACTGAAGCAGCATTTATGAATATCAGGGGATAGTGGGAAAGCTGCAATACAGACCATATGTCTCCATCAGCCTGTCTTTAGTTGGTTTTGTTTCCAATTCTCCTTCTCTAGTTCGGTATTTCACAGCACAACAAGGGGGGTGGGAGAGGGAGGACTATGCATGTATTTATACTGCTTCTAAAACAAGAAAAAGCAGAAAAAGCTGAATAAATAGTGGCTTATTAAAAAAAAAGTTTATTTTGATTTGTAGTGAATTTCTTATCAGATCTGGTGTGAATGTATTGGTGTCAGTGATTTCACACTTCTGTCTTCTTGCCTTGTGCCTTGTTCCAGTTTATGAAAACATATTTTTCTTCCAAGTGTCAGCTCGATTGTATATATCATCACTCCAAGAAGAAGTTTCATTCATTCATTTTGTTCTGGCCCTCATCACAGAAACTATTATATTTTGTTTTCATTTTATCTCTTTTTCTCTCAGAGAGGAAGCTTGGATGACACACACATATATTTCCCTATTTTTTTTTATGTTTTTCTTTTGGAGTATGCTGGGCTGGTGCTAGGGTTTCTGGTGCCCCCTGCAACCTACAGATCAGTACCCTCCCTCCCTCATTACTATTGATGGTAGGCTACACTCCAAACCTCCCCCCCTTCCTTTTCCCAAAACATCTTTGTGAACTCTTCTCACAGGATGCTAGTATTTTGCCTTCAAACTGAAGATTGTAACAAGAAAATTGCAGTGAAGAGGCAATGTGAACTCATGTGGAAAAGATATCTTCTCTCTCTTATATGCCCCTGCA
This sequence comes from Ichthyophis bannanicus, assembly GCA_033557465.1. NCBI lineage: Eukaryota > Metazoa > Chordata > Amphibia > Gymnophiona > Ichthyophiidae > Ichthyophis > Ichthyophis bannanicus. The sequence continues at coordinate 632,955,707 of CM066033.1, forward strand.
TCCCCTGTCCCTCGTGCCTCTGCACCCCCTTTTTCTCTCTTTTATGCCTTCATGCCACATCTCTCTTCCATGTACCCCACACTCACTTTCTCTCATGCCCCCCCTACCCTGCCCTCACCCGGTCTCTCTCCCAGAAGCCCTTGTCCCCCACCCCCTATATGAGGGTTGCTATTTATATTTCTGCCCTTAGCAACAGTAAGTGTTGCCAGGCGCCATCCAATGGTTCCATTGGAACACTGACATTGTTGAACATAACCTTATTCATAACATTTTATCATTTGAGCGCGATTTGTTGTTTACAGTAACTTGAAAAATTCATCTTGGGCGAAAAATGGAATTAACTCGTGAACATTTTCGTGCGATTATTTTTCATAACTTTCGACGTGGATTATCAAGACAACAGTGCATCGATGAACTTAATTTTTTATACGGCGATAAAGCACCATCCTACAGCACTGTAAAAAACTGGTATAACGAATTCAATCGTGGCCGACGTTCGCTCCAGGACGAATTCCGTCAGGGTCGTCCAAAATCAGTTGTTGTGCCAGAAAATATCGATGCTGTGTATGAACTGATAAAGCAAGATCGTCATGTGACATACCGTGAGATTGAGGCATCTTTGGGCATTAGTATGACAAGCATCAATAAGATATTGCATGATCATTTGGCCGTAAAAAAGATTTGTTCGCGTTGGATCCCGCATAATCTGACAAACGCTCAAAAGAAGGCTCGTGTTGATTGGTGCAAGGAAATGTTGAAAAAATACATTCAAGGTGCATCAAAGACTGTGTATAACATCTACATAGGTGACGAATCATGGATCTATGCATATGAGCCCGAAACAAAACAGCAATCGACTGTATGGGTCTTCCAAGACGAGCCAAATCCAACAAAAGTTGTTCGCGGAAGAAGCACATTGAAGCAAATGGTTGCCTGTTTCTTCAGCATTACCGGTCACGTGGCGACAGTGCCGTTAGAGCAATGTAGGACGGTCAATTCTGAATGGTACACGACCATCTGTTTACCAGAAGTCTTCGGAGAAATTCGGAAAAAGTCGAAGAAGAGGCAAATAATTCTTCATCATGACAATGCGAGCTCTCACACATCAGCTCAAACAAAGGAATTTTTGACCGGCCAAAACATCGAATTGATGGGTCATCCACCGTACAGCCCTGATTTGGCAACCAATGACTTCTTTTTATTCCCGCACATCAAAAACAAATTACGTGGTCAACGATTTTCAACACCCGAAGATGCAGTTGATGCATTCAAAATGCATGTTTTGGAGTTACCTCAATCGGAGTGGAAAAAGTGCTTCAAAGATTGGTTCAAACGCATACAAAAGTGTATTGATCTTCATGGAGAATATTTTGAAAAACAATAAAACCAATTTCGATCATAAATATTTGTTTTTTCATTATTAGGCCAGAAATATAAATAGCAACCCTCGTACTCTATTGTTCCTTTGGGTTTTTGCAGTTCAAATTTATTTTTATTTATTTATTTATTAACATTTTTTATATACCGCACTATTCGTTATCAGCGTGGTTTACATGGAACAAGAAACTTCAGACAATTTACATTTATCTGATTTTTACAGTTAACAGGCAAACCAACTTGGATAACAGGATAAACAGGATAACAGGAGCAACTATTTACAAAACAACTATTTACATAACAGTGTCATAGAGTCTGAATAGTATATAGTATATACAAATGCATGACCTTGCATCTTTTAGCATTAAAATATCAGCTTTAAGAATAGTTGAGAATCTGGCAGCTTTGCTAAGTCCCTCCTCATGTTATCCATGAGAAGGGATCAAGCATAAAAGCTGCTAATGTAAAAATGTCAAGCCATGTTTTTTGGGTTTAAGCATGAATGGTAAAGTGAACAACCCGCACACTTATTAGGTGCTGTGCATCTTTCATGTTATTATATAAAATATTTCCCATTCTCAGGGCCACTTCAAGCTCTTATGGGGCCCTGGGCAAACATTTGGGAATGGGCTCACCCCACTCCCTCGTTCACGACCCCCCCCCCCTCCAGAGCAGCACAGTTAGTGGCCCTGTTCCTCCCTTCTACCCCCTTTGCCTCTTGCAAGAGAAGTGAGTGGCGCTTTAGTAAACAGACCGACGACTTCTTGCTTGCAGGCTACCCTTACGGTATGAGTTCATACCACAAAATTGGCCTGCAAGCAACACGCCTCCGGATTGTTCACTAAAGCGTTGCTCACTTCTCTTGCAAGTGGCCTGAGAGAGCAGAAGGGAGGACCAGGGATGCTTTTACCTATGGGCAGCAGGGCAACAGAGCCTCCAATGTACAGAGACTCAGAGCAGCTGCCCCTTTTGCCCTAAGTAAAAGCAGCCTTGCCCATGCTGGCTAGGTGAGAAGAGATAGAATATTTCTTTTTGCTCAAGCACTCTGAAATTCACCTTTTTCAGGCTTTACATTTTTGTAAATGAAAAAAAGCCAATTTAGCAAACTATCATGATCCTTCATCTCCTCTACCCCATTATTTTTAGGAACAATTATGTTTATACGAAATGCAGCAATTCTAAAATGTAATACCACTTCTTACCTCCACCACAACTCACTGATAACAGTGTTCATATATTCCGTCAGTCAACACTGCAAGTCAGCAGAAAGGCAGTTTAGCCAACCCAGAGACAGGAGAGGCACCCAGCTTAGTTCAATGTGATTTGATCCATGTAACCGATACACATTCTTGTTTAGGGTTGCCAGTTGACTCCAAATGCACCCAACAGACTTGATCCAGTCCTGGGTTTACTTATTGCAGGCAGGAACTTGCAGTGCATAAGAAAAGCAAGACTGCAAGTTCCTGCCTGCAATGGGTAAACCCAGGACTGGATCAAGCCTGTTGGGCACATCTGGAGTCACTTGCCAACCCTATTCTTGTTTAATTTTTATATTACTAAACTGCAATGGTTCTCAACCTTTTTTCACGCAAGACATACCCAACGCGTGATGCTCACATATAGGACACACTTCACACATGACCCTCACTAACCTTTGGTCTGACATTACATAGCAGCTCTTATGAGTTAACAGTAAACATACTCTGCATTCACAAAAAAACCCTATCTCCCTCAACAACAGGTGCAGATCAGAACTAGGGCATTCCTCCATATAAGCCACCAAACAAAAAATATTCTGATTTTCATATTATCTGCGTAATACAGTAGCAACATAAATCTTTCCATTACCTTGCATATTGCTGTTGTTGTTGTTGTTGTTAAGTGCCGTCGAGTCGGTGTCGACTCATGGCAACCCTCTGGATAGTTGTCCTAAATTTTGTTCGGTCTTCAGTCAGGCGGCTCATTGTTGACAGACTGGTACCCGTAGCTGCTGTTATTGTATCGATCCATCTCATTGCTGGCCTTCCTCTTTTGCGCTGACCTTCTATCTTGCCAAGCATGATGTCTTTCTCTAATGATCTCTCTCTTTGGATGATGTGTCCAACGTATGAAAGTCGGAGTCGTGTCATCTAAGCTTCTAAAGAAAGCTTAGGTTTGATCTCCTCTACTACTGACTGGTTTGTTCTTCGGGCAGTCCATGATATACGCAGTATTTGCCGCCAGCACCATAATTCAAAGGCATCAATTTTCTTCCTGTCTATCTTTTTCACTGTCCAGCTTTCACATCCATATAATATTATTGAAAATACCATGGCTTGAACAAGTCAAATCTTTGTATGGAGAGAGACATCTCTGCTCTTGAGAATCTTGTCTAGGTCTTTCATAGCCATTCTGCCAAGAGCAATGCGTCATCGGATTTCTTGACTGCTTGTTGCTCTTTTATTGATAGTTGATCCAAGTTGGTTAAAATTGTCCATGATTTCAATTTCTTCTCCTTCAACGATGAACTTGTTGAATTTGCCAGTTGTCATGATCTTTGTCTTCTTTACATTAAGGTGCAGGCCCATTTTGAGACTATGTTCTTTGATCATGAGAAGCAATGCTTCAGATCATCTTCACTTTCGGCCAGTAATGTGGTATCATCAGCATAGCAAAGGTTGTTGATGAGTCTTCCACCAATCTTCACACCTCTGTTGTCTTCATACAATCCTGCTTCTCTGATGATTTGTTCTGCATATAAATTAAACAGGTAGGGGGAAAGTATGCAACCTTGTCTTACACCTTTGCTCATTTTTAAACCATTCTGTTTCTCCTTGTTCCGTTCAAACTGTTGCTTCTTGATCAATGTACAGATTGTGCAAGAGAATGATCAGGTGTTCTGGTATGCCCATGCTTCTTAATGTGGCCCAGAGTTTCTCATGGTTTACACAGTCAAAAGCCTTGCTATAATTGATAAATCACAAATAGATATCCTTTTGGTATTCTTTAGATTTTTCAAGGATCCATCTCACATCCGCGATGATGTCTCTCGTTCCTCGCCCTCTCCTGAACCCTGCTTGCTTGAGTTTGCATACTAGTAGTTGATGATCTGTACCACAGTCAGCTCCAAATTTTCTCTTTGTTGATATTATAGAGCTTTTCCATCGTTGACTTCCACAGATGTAGTCAATTTGATTTTTATACAATCCATTGGGTGAAGTCCATGTGTTTAATCACCACTTGTGTTGCTGGAAGAAGGTGTTTGAGATGAATAGATCGTTGGTCTTGCAGAATTCTATCAGTCTTTCTCCAGCTTCATTTCTGTTGCCAAGTCCATATTTTCCAACCACTTTGCCTTCTTCTTTGTTGCCAACTTTTGCATTCCAGTCACCCATGACTATCAGGATATTCTGTTTGCATGTTCTGTCAATTTCAGCTTGAACTTGTTCAAAGAACTCTTCAATTTCATCTTCTTCTGCAGTTGTTATTGGGGCATATACTTGAATTATAGTTGTGTTGATAGGCATTCCTCGTAGACGAATAGAGATTAAGCATTCACTGCCTGCATTGTATTTCATTACTGTTCTTGCAAGTTTCTTCTTTATTATAAATGCAACACCATTTCTTCTTTGTCTTTCATTTCCAGCATAGTAGACCATGTGATCATCAGATGCAAAGTGCCCAATGCCAGTCCATTTCAGTTCATTGCATATTGCTAAATAATTCAAAACCTGGAACTCACATGTAGCAAATCTGCCACACCATCATAGCACTAATTCCCATGATTCAAACTCCAAGAACCTTTCCCATGAATAGGCAGCACTACAAGATTATATGGGGCCCTGGAACACCAATGCACTTATTCCTGCAAAAACAGAACAAGTAGGGCTACTACAGGTTTCTACATAGAGAAACTACATACTACAAAGACTGCACCTCAGTCACACGCAGTACAGACTATCACCAAATACCAAAAAGGGAACCACGGATTTCAAAGAGAAATAGGAACACAAGAGCATTGGAGAAATAATACACAAATGCATTTCCTCTTGTACAGAATAAAATCCAAAACATCCATGATCCATACTTCGCACAGCAAACATATCTGAGTTGATAAATTCAAAATAAAATATTTTCTACATTTGTGATCTGAGTATTTTATTGTCGCAGTCATGTTGATCCCAGTCTCTCTTTTCTGCTTTCCCCATCTGATTTCTAATGTTCTCTCTGATAGAAACATAGAAACATAGAAATATGATGACAGAAAAAGACCACATGGCCTATCTAGTCTGTCCTTCCATATCAACAACTACAACAGTCCACTTTTTACCTTTAGAGATCCTCTGTGTTGGTCCCATGCTTTTTTTAATTCAGTTACTGTCCTCATCTCTACCACCTCCACTGGGAGACTATTCCATGGATCCACTACTCTTTCCGTAAAGAAATATTTCCGCATATCACTCCTGAATCTATCTCCCTTCACCCTCATCCCATGTCCCCTCATAGCAGAACTTGCTTTCAATTGAAAGAGGCTCTCTCCCTGAACATTTATGCCATGGAGGTATTTAAACATCTCAATCATATCACCTCTATCCCGCCTTTCCTCTAAGGTGTACATATTAAGATCCTTAAGTCTGTCCTCATATGCTTTATAATGAAGCCCACTAATCATTTTAGTAGCCACCCTCTGCACCGACTCCATCCTGTTCACATCCTTTTGAAGGTGCGGTCTCCAGAATTGCACACTATACTCCAAATGAGGTCGCACCAAAGACTTATACAGAGGCATTATCACCTCCTTTTTTCTGCTAGCCATTCCTCTCCGTATGCACCCAAGCATCCTTCTAGCTTTTGCCGTCGCCCTTTCTACCTGTTTAACTACTTTAAGATCATCAGACACAACCACGCCTAGGTCCCGCTCTTCTTTAGTGGACAAAAGTACTTCACCTCCTATACTGTATTGCTCCATTGGATTGCTGCAGCCCAAATGCATGACCTTACATTTTTTAACATTAAATCCCAGTTGCCAAATTCTAAACCATTCTTCAAGCTTAGCTAGATCCCTCCTCATGTTATCTACACCTTCCTGGGTGTCTACTCTATTGCAGATTTTGGTATCATCTGCAAAGAGGCAAACCTTACCCGACAGCCCTTCTGCTATATCACTAACAAAGATGTTAAAAAGAATCGGACCAAGGACAGATCTCTGGGCACACCACTGGTTTATGTTTATGTTTATTAAATTTGATATACCGCTCAGGCCGAAGCATCAGAGCAGTTTACAATAATATATCATTTGAGGAAATATGAAAGGAATGCCATTTGTAAGATAGGACAGAGTAGAGGACAGAAACAGTCAAAAAGATAAGACAAAGAGAAGAAAGGGAACATCAGGTTACCATAATATATGCGTATGACAGTCCAGATCACATCTTCCATGTTAACTTCAGGGCAAACGCCATGGTCCAACGCCTAAGTGCCACGCCAAAGGGAAATAAACGGTTTAAGCCGTTCTTGCTGGCATCCCATTTGCAGGCACTAGGAGGGAGGAGGGGCTCCTGCTCACAGCTCCGGTGGTAAAGTCTGCTCTCCTGCGCACCCCCGAAGCGGCGGTTTAAGCAGTTCTTGCTGGCATCCCATTTGCAGGTTTGACGAGGCTGCGAGGCTACTCCCAGGTGCTGAAAGATGTAGTCAAAGACCAGCTCCTGCAGCTCCACGTTCACCACCACGTTGCGGTCGAAGGGGGTCTTGAGGAGGTAACATCCTTCTCCTCAGAGTGAGCTCCATTTACTTGTACTCTTTGTTGCCTCCCACCCAACCAATTTCTAACCCAAGCAGTAACTTTAGGGTCCATCCCTAGGGTGCTCAGTTTGTTTATAAGTCACCTGTGAGGAACAGTGTCAAAGGCTTTACTGAAATGTAAATACACCACATCTAGAGCTCTCCCTTGGTCCAACTCCCTGGTCACCCAGTCAAAGAAATCAATCAGATTTGTCTGACAAGACCTGCCTCTGGTGAATCCATGCTGCCTCGGATCCTGTAATCCGCTGGACTCCAGAAATCTCACTATTTTCTCTTTCAGCAGCGTTTCCAATAATTTACTCACCACCGAAGTTAAACTAACCGGCCTGTAGTTTTCAACCACATCCTTACTTCCGCTTTTGTGTAAAGGCACCACATGAGCCTCTCTCCAGTCCTTTGGCACCACTCCCGACTCCAACGAGGCATTGAAAAGGTCAGTCAGTGGAGTTGCTAGAATGTCCCCAAGTTCCCTCAGTATTCTAGGGTGTATCCCATCCGGTCCCATTGCTTTGTCTACTTTAAGTTGAGCTAGTTTCTCACGAACACAGTCTTCTGAAAATTGTTCAAGATGTCCCTTGCTTCTGTTCCTATTTGTGGGTGTTTTCTGAGGTCCTGCTCCTGGTTCTTCATCTGTGAACACAGATGTCTGCTGTCCACTTGTTGTTTCTCCTCTCGCCTCCTCTCTTTCCCTATTCCCTCCCTACATCTATCTCTGACATACTGATTTTCTCCTTTTAGCTCTTTCTTCTATTTCTCTTTTCTGCTGCTCTGTGTATTTAAATTTCACCCTCAAATTTTATTTTTAAGTTTCATCTACCTATCAACTTCCCATCTTCTTTCACCTCCTGCCCAGTCCATCTCCCTAGGTTTGCTGTTTTCTCTGCCTCACTCCTTCCCCAATCTCTTATCTCTTTCTATCTTTCTTACACACCCCATTACATTTCTGCCCTCTGTACTCAACTTCCTCCTTGACAATGCCCCCATAGCCTCTTCTACATTGTAGAAGCAGCATCCTACCCCCTCTCTCTTTCTCCCTCCCTCACCCCACTCTTGTAACCCAATATTCTCCCCTCCCTTTCACCGCCAACAGTACAGCAAATGCCTTCTCCCCTATTCTGCCACCCCAAGTATGGCATCTACCCTTTCCCCTTCTCTGCCACACCAAAAGTAGTGTCTGCCCTTTCTCCTAACCTGCCACCTTAAATACAGCAACTACCCCTCCCCTTCCCTGCCCCTTGAATAGTGCAGTAGCTACCTTCTCCTTCCACACACCCCCAGTACAACATCTACCCTCTACCGTTCCCTGCCACCCCAATAATACAGCTCCTGCACTCTCTACTAACTAACCACCATAAGTTCAGCAACTGCTCCTTCCTCTGCCATCCAAATAGTGCAGGAGTCACCTTCTCCCTATCATCCCATGTGCAGCAACTTCTCCCTCTCCTGCCTTACCACCCAACTAGTGCAATGGTAGTTGCTTTCTACCACCCCCTTCCAATACCTTATCTGCCTTCACTTAGGTGGGGAGGGAGGGTGCAGATATACAGGGTTGCCAAAGCTGCTGCATCAACTACTTTGGCATCATGAGAATCCTCAATGTGTTGCAGGGCCAGTGTGGACAGGTCAGTGGCAGCCGGAAACACAGAGACACAAAGCCCAGCAGCAGACGATGAAGCCGTAAAAGCTGCAGCACCCTCTTTCACTCTAATCAAAGCTGTGCTCCTTCCCAGAATCGCAGCAGCAGGAAGAACTTAATATGATTTCACTTCTGGTGTCTCCGCACACTGGAGCTAAAATCATATTAAGTTCCTCCAACCGCTGCAATTCTGGGAAGGAGTGCAGCTTTAATTAAAGAGAAAGAGAACCGCAACCTTTATGGCTGCATTGTCTGCCTCCGGGCTTTGTGTGTCTGTGTTTCCGCTGCTGCTGAGCTGCCTGCACTGGCCCTGAGACACACTGAGGATTCTTCTGATGCCAATTCAGTCGATGCAGCAGCTTTGGTGTCCCTGTATATCGACGACGCCCTGCCATGCTTACCCTACTTACCTGGTGGTGCCCACCCTGGGAGTGTGAGAATGATAGAGGACAAAGACCAATTAACAGTATTTGCTTCTGTATCCTTTAACATTACCTTCTTAGCCTCTTGGCTAAACATAATAACAGAGATGTGAGGCTTCCTGTCACTGTATATAAATTCTTTTAATGAATTTTTATACACTCAAGCTATGCGCAGCCCAGAAGCAGATGGTCCAGACAGCATAAGATTCTATTGCCTATTTCAAAGAAATATCATATAGAATCAAAATATTTTCCATTATTTCTTATTGACAGAAAAAGGAGGGAGGGAATATGCTTTTTTGCAGTAAGGAGAAAAAATATTAAGGAATTTTTAACTGAGGGATGGCAATCCATGATAGCTCTGTTGATGTAAATCATTGCTTCACATAATTAAAGTTTCCAAGGAAACCCATTTCCCATTTGCCAACTGTAATGCAAATTAAAATCTGTTCATACTGAGTGCTGTGAGAACTGACTTGAAGGGAATGGGAGCACCAAAGTGTTGTTGCTGTTAAGTGCCATCGAGTTGGTGTCAACTCATGGTGACCCTCTGGATAGTTCTCCTAAACTATGTTCGGTCTTCAGTCAGGTGGCTCTTTGTTGATAGAGTGGCACCATTTGCTGCTGTTACTGCATCAATCCGTCTCATTGCTGGCCTTCCTCTCTTGCACTGACCTTCTAACTTGCCAAGCATAATGTCTTTCTCTAATGATCTTACTCGTATCCAACTTCTAAGGAAAGCTTAGATTGATCTCCTCTAGTACTGACTGGTTTCTTCTTCAGGCAGTCCATGTATACACAGTATTCATTGCCACACCATCATTCAAATGTATCGATTTTCTTCCTATCTTTTTCACTGTCCAACTTTTGCATCCATATGACATTAATGAAAATACCTTGGCTTGAACAAGTCAAATCTTTGTATGGAGAGAGACATCTCTGCTCTTGAGAAGCCTGTCTAGGTCCTTCATAGCCATTCTGCCAAGAGCAATGCATTATTGGATTTCTTGACTGCCTGTCATTTCTCTATTGATAGTTGATCCAAGTAGGTTTCAGTTGTCAACATTTTTTAATTTCTTCTCCATCAACAATGAACTTATTGAGTCTACCATTTGTCAGGATCTTTGTATTCTCTATGTTCAGGTGCAGGCCCATTTTAAGACTATGTTCCTTGATCCTGAGAAGCAAGTGTTTCATATCGTCTTCACGTTCAGCCAGTAATGTGGTATCATCAGCATAGTGAAGGTTGTTGATGAGTCTTCCAAAAATCTTCATACCTCAGTTGTCTGCATACAGTCCTGCTTCTCTGATGATTTGATCTGCATATAAATTAAACAGGTAGGGAGAAAATATGTAGCCTTTTCGTACACCTTTGCTGATTATAACCATTCTGTTTCTCCTTGTTAAAGGTTGTGCAAAAGAACTATCAGGTGTTCAGGTACATCCATGCTTCTTAACATGGCCTAGAGTTTCTTATGGTATATACAGTCAAATGGCTTGCTGTAGTCAATAAAACAGATATAGATTTCTTTTTGGTATGCTTTTGTCTTTTCAAGGATCTATCTTACATCTGTTCCTCCCCCTTTCCTGAACCCTGCTTGCATTTCAGGCAGTTCTTGTTCCAGGTATGGTTGTAGTCTCTGCTGAATAATCTTCAGTAGAATCTTGCTAGCATGTGGGATCACAATGATTGTGTGATAATTTCCAGTCAGCTGGATCACCTTTCTTTAGCATTGGTATAAACACAGATCTTTTCAAGTCATTTGGCCATGGTGTTGTCTTCCAAATTTCTTGGCAGAAAAGTATGGTCACAGCTGCATCAGATTGCTATAATACTTCAATGGGAATGCCATCAATGCCTGTTGCTTTTTCATTGATAAGGCTTTCAATGCTGCTTCGACTTGTGACGCAGTGGCAACTTCAGAAGCCATGGAAACTGATACTGACCCTCTGGTTGGTTCAGGTATTGCAAGAAAAGACAGGGTTTTCCATTCTCAGCATAACCTACAGGCAACTAATCAGCTCACCTCAAGGGAGGAGAGAACCAGAGCTGTGGATTGGGCACGCCCTAGTAGGCGGCGGTCTTCCCAGAGCAGGAGCCCCTTGTTAAGCAGAGAGAAGGAAGACAGTGGAGGGAGAAGGAGAAGGAGTAGGACGGTGATGAGAAGGAATGGAGAAGTGAGCACTACAAATGGAATGAGAAGTGAAGGTGGTTTGAATCCACAAGAGAGAAGGCAAAAGGCATCGGGAAGGCAAGAAGCTCTCTTGAATGCAGAACCCTTTGACCCTGCTACAGAAATACTGCCCAGCTGCAACAGAAGGGAAACTGATTCAGAACCAGGAGTAAAGCCTAGGTTGTTGGGAGACAGCATTTACCCTTGGAGAGAAAGACACGCTGGCAAGACATTTTCTGACAAGCCTCATTTTAAGGTACCTGCTGCACTTAATTCCTTTAACAAGTTTTATAAGCCAGAAAGAGTGAATCCTGATTTTAAAGTACAGGATAGTTTCAGGCAATGTGAGAGACGTTGGTTACAGCCTGAAAGCTCTTTGAATAAGCCTAGCTTTTCTCAGCCAGCAGTTCCTGCTTTTAACAAGCAAGCTGACGAGGAGAATTCAGCTAAACTGTTTACAAGAGAATTAGGCTACATTGATACAGGAGGTCCTACCTTTGAAGCATTCCTTAAGAGCAGAGCTCGTGCAGAGGAACGTGTGATTCCAACTCTCACTAACAGAGATAAGTGGGGGAGGGGTAACTCCACCACATCACAGAGTGTCTAAACAGGGAGAGCATTGTTTGTTCACCAGAAGCAGATAATTACCTGCCCAAGCAAGGAGAAGGTTCTCCCAGTAGTCCTGCTAGAAGACAGGCAGAACTACTCCTTAATGAATTCAAACAATTTCTAAATAGAAGAGCTGTTTCAGAACAGACTTGCATTCAAGCAGGAAGTAATCCTGAGATAGGAATTCCCACACCAGCTCCAGTTCCCATGATTGATGTTAACCAGCCGATGGACTGCTCGATTGGTCTAATAGATAGAGCTGACAAGAGCCAAGCTTGAATGATTATACCTGATATTTTATTCTGGTTATGTTAACCAAAGATATGTGAAAAGCTTATGAAATGAATACTGTTTGAGCAACTGAAAGGGAAGCTTATGAAGCACTGAAATAAGCTGGACTGTAACCTGATTGCAAGGGAAAAGCAGTATTGTTTCTTGCCGGAGTATTTGTAAATACAGCACAGAGAAGACACATGGTGTAATGTGCTTCCTCAGTGAAGATTAGGCTGAAGCACAGTATTGAAAGCCTCTAATTTGCATTGTTCCTGATTTGGTTATTCTTCTCACCTGTTCCTGTCCACCAAGGAGCGGGGAAAATAAAATCCTTGTAAATATAAATGTCTTGTTCCCGACTTTCATTGGCCCCCACAACTACACAAGGCCCATCCCTCCTTAACCCTCAAGGTTAGGGAGTGGGTGCAGGGTGACAAGTGGCGTAGCACTGAGGATTTCAGCGCAGGCGCAGAAGGAGCCGCATCAGGAGCTGCAGAGAACCTCTTCTTCAAAGTGGACCCCGGCTGAAGAGCTGACGAAGCCCAGCAGAGGAGGAGGGATCGCAGAGGGCTGCAGGAGCCATTTCCTGAAGTGCTTGTTACACACCTAAGCCAGGTAACGGGTACACACCCTGGGTTGTGTGGATACCAAGGCAGAGGGTGTCCCCTAGTGGTAGCTGGGGAGGAAAAAAAAAAAGTTTGTTTCTGGAGGAACCCCAGAGATAGAGTCAGAGATACCGCACTTGGGTTCCTGTTTCTGTTTGCATTGCAGAGAATCCCAAGGATGGCGATGGACCCGAAGGACATCATCCAGTGGATGGCGACGCAATTTGAACGCCAAACCGAGCTAGCGCTGGAGGCGCAGCAGAGAGCCAACACATCTTTAAAGGAGCAGCAACAACCGCTTCTAGCTCTTCTGGAAGAGTATGTGAAAGGAAAGAAGCAGGACACTGTTCCAGTGTCAGAAGCAGGTTCCTTAGTCGCTAACATGATACCTTCTGTTAACATGCCGACAGGGACTTTGTTCAACTTTGGACCTTTAACTAGTCAAGATGACATAGATGACTACTTAGAGAGTTTTGATAGGGTGGCACGCCTGAGCTTATGGCCAAGGGAACATTGGGCCTTAAGGCTAGCTGCGTCCCTTACAGGGGAAGCGAGAGCAGCATACCGAGCCATGCCTCCAGACCTAGCTGGAAGCTTTGAGGAATTAAAAAAGGCCATTCGGGAGAGATTGGGTCTCACTCCACTCGTATATCACACTCGTTTAAGGAATGTGAGACTCGGGCCGAGTGAAACTCCCAAGTCCCTATACCACCGAATAAGGGCTTTGTTGTATAAGTGGTTGACTCCCGAAGGGAGATCTGTGGAATCTATCCTAGATGATTTGATATTAGAACAATATATGGAAGCATTGCCACAAGAGATTCGCACCTTCTTGATCCTGCAGAACTGCAAGAACCCCCAGGAAGCGGTTGCTCTCTCAGAGAGATATATAGAGGCAGAGTTAATGGCCCAGAGAGCTAGCACCCCATTCTCTGAATATGGCAGCAGCGGATCAGAAAGGCGGCGGAGGATCCAAGAGGATCCAGTAAAAATGTCCATGCCTGGTAGAAAAAATTCTATAGGTAAAATGAGATGTTTTAAGTGTGGGCAAGTAGGCCATATGCAAAAGCAATGCTTGATAAAGAATGCCTTAGTAGCTGATACGTATGTGGAGGACAGACCAGGTTTTCTGTTAGCCGTCTGCGTGCAAGGTATAACCACTCAAGCTTTGCTGGACTCGGGTGCTGAGTTAAGCATGATATCCGAGGAATTCTGGAAGGCCATAGAAGCTAGAGAAGCCCCAGAGATAATACACCCCATAGATGAGGTAAAGATAAGATGCGTTCACGGGGGAACATCTTCCTACCCCGTCTACAACCTACATATAGCAGGCTTAGGGGCACAAAGAGATATCCCGCTAGCAGTTGTCCCACGCCTCCCACATGCAGTGATTCTAGGCAGGAACTGGCCCCAGTTTTATAGAGAAATAAAGAGAGAGTTACAGGAGAAGGGAGCCATGGTCTCCACAAGAGCCCAGACCTCAGCCCTAGATCCGCAGGAAGGTACATCAGAGGATACAGGAGAAGCCCTTCCCTCTGATGATGCGTTAGTGACCCCTCCTGATCCCAGGGTGAAGAAGGGCAAAGCGGAGAAGCGTAAAGAAAAACAGTCCCGCTCTAAAAACAGGTCTGAAGTGCAGGCAGGGCAAGAGCTGCCATGGGTACCGGAAGAATTGATGAAAAAATTTCCATCATTCCCGAAAGAGCAGCAAGCAGACCCCGCTCTCACACATGCTTTTAAGTGGGCCCAGGACCCTAGGGATACACTGCCTAGATTTCTCCTCACGTCAGGGATCCTTTATAGAGAAAGTAAGAATCCTTTTACGGGGGACAGTAGAAAACAGTTGGTAGTACCCACTACCTTCAAGAATATAGTACTACGGTTGGCCCATGACCATCCGGTAGGGGGACACAAGGGCAGTCAGGGGACCCTTGATCAAATTCTGGCCCGATTCTACTGGCCGGGGGTTTTTAAAGAGACGACCCGGTTCTGTGAGGCTTGCCCCACTTGCCAACGTGTCTCCGCAATCCATCCCAGGGATGTCCCAATGATACCGTCACCGGTGATCAAAGACCCCATCCAGAGGATAGGGGTAGATATAGTGGGACCATTGATCAAAACTCCGAGAGGTTTTCGTTACATCTTGGTAGTAGTGGACCACGCCACACGATTCCCGTGGGCCATGCCACTCCGCTCCACTTCGGCAAAAATAAAAGCTACTGAGCTGGTCAAGCTATTTTGTGAAGTCGGGTTTCCAAGGGAAGTCCTCACCGATAGGGGGAGTAACTTCCTCTCGAAGTACCTCACGCAAGTATGGGATGCCTTCGGCATCCAACATATTAAGACAGCCGCATACCACCCCCAGACGAATGGTTTAGTTGAAAGACAAAACCAAACACTTAAACAAATGCTACGTAGGAGTCTGGAGGGTGAGTTGGACCAGTGGGATATAATGCTCCCTTTTGTTCTCTAAGCCTGTAGGGAAAGGAAACAAGCTTCATTGGGAACAGCACCCTATGAGCTGTTATATGGGAGGTCTCCCCAGGGGATTCTGGACATCCTAAAGGAACAGTGGGTAGAACCAGACGCCAGGGAGGTAGAGGTCCCCGAGTTCCTAAGGGACTTGAAAAAGCGGCTGCGCCGAACCTCAAAGGTTGCGGTGGAAAATTTACAAAGAAGTCAGGGCAAGCAAAAATCCTATTATGATAGGAACACTAAGGAAAGACAGCTTCTGATTGGAGAAAAAGTTATAGTGATGGTGGCTGGGACGGAGCCCAAATTTGAAAGCCAATGGAAGGGCCCATGTCGGGTCATACATCCCGTAGGACCCGTTTCTTACTTAGTGGAGAATAGAAAGGGTCGAAGGCAAGTCTACCACATTAATCTGTTAAAGCCCTGGCATGATAGGGTAGCTTTAGCCCAAGTAGCCACGATAGCCTCTCCGAGACAAACGCATTCAGTGCCGCGTACTAGCCCGGAGACTATAGGTTGTATCGCGTGCTGTCCGGATTCTCCTAAAACAGCCCGTGATATCTTAAGGGGGGGGATCTGTGACGCAGTGGCAACTTCAGAAGCCATGGAAACTGATACTGACCCTCTGGTTGGTTCAGGTATTGCAAGAAAAGACAGGGTTTTCCATTCTCAGCATAACCTACAGGCAACTAATCAGCTCACCTCAAGGGAGGAGAGAACCAGAGCTGTGAATTGGGCACGCCCTAGTAGGAGGCGGGCTTCCCAGAGCAGGAGCCCCTTGTTAAGCAGAGAGAGGGAAGACAGTGGAGGGAGAAGGAGAAGGAGTAGGACGGTGATGAGAAGGAATGGAGAAGTGAGCACTACAAATGGAATGAGAAGTGAAGGTGGTTTGAATCCACAAGAGAGAAGGCAAAAGGCATCGGGAAGGCAAGAAGCTCTCTTGAATGCAGAACCCTTTGACCCTGCTACAGAAATACTGCCCAGCTGCAACAGAAGGGAAACTGATTCAGAACCAGGAGTAAAGCCTAGGTTGTTGGGAGACAGCATTTACCCTTGGAGAGAAAGACACGCTGGCAAGGCATTTTCTGACAAGCCTCATTTTAAGGTACCTGCTGCACTTAATTCCTTTAACAAGTTTTATAAGCCAGAAAGAGTGAATCCTGATTTTAAAGTACAGGATAGTTTCAGGCAATGTGAGAGACATTGGTTACAGCCTGAAAGCTCTTTGAATAAGCCTAGCTTTTCACAGCCAGCAGTTCCTGCTTTTAACAAGCAAGCTGACGAGGAGAATTCAGCTAAACTGTTTACAAGAGAATTAGGCTACATTGATACAGGAGGTCCTACCTTTGAAGCATTCTTTAAGAGCAGAGCTCGTGCAGAGGAACGTGTGATTCCAACTCTCACTAACAGAGATAAGTGGGGGAGGGGTAACTCCACCACGGGCACAGAGTGTCTAAACAGGGAGAGCATTGTTTGTTCACCAGAAGCAGATAATTACCTGCCCAAGCAAGGAGAAGGTTCTCCCAGCAGTCCTGCTAGAAGACAGGCAGAACTACTCCTTAATGAATTCAAACAATTTCTAAATAGAAGAGCTGTTTCAGAACAGACTTGCATTCAAGCAGGAAGTAATCCTGAGATAGGAATTCCCACACCGGCTCCTGTTCCCATGATTGATGTTAACCAGCCGATGGACTGCTCGATTGGTCTAATAGATAGAGCTGACAAGAGCCAAGCTTGAATGATTATACCTGATATTTTATTCTGGTTATGTTAACCAAAGATATGTGAAAAGCTTATGAAATGAATACTGTTTGAGCAACTGAAAGGGAAGCTTATGAAGCACTGAAATAAGCTGGACTGTAACCTGATTGCAAGGGAAAAGCAGTATTGTTTCTTGCCGGAGTATTTGTAAATACAGCACAGAGAAGACACATGGTGTAATGTGCTTCCTCAGTGAAGATTAGGCTGAAGCACAGTATTGAAAGCCTCTAATTTGCATTGTTCCTGATTTGGTTATTCTTCTCACCTGTTCCTGTCCACCAAGGAGCGGGGAAAATAAAATCCTTGTAAATATAAATGTCTTGTTCCCGACTTTCATTGGCCCCCACAACTACACAAGGCCCATCCCTCCTTAAACCTCAAGGTTAGGGAGTGGGTGCAGGGTGACAGACTTCATCTTTCAACAGCAATGGTTCCGGATCATAAGATACAGATTGAAACCGTTGTTGGTCCTCTTGATTTTTCTCATATAATAACTCTATATATTCTTTCCACCTATCTTCTCAGCATCATTCAACATAGAACCTTGAGCATCTTGTAATATTCCAATTCGAGGCTGGAATTTTTTCTTTAATTCTTGTAGATTTAGGAAAGCCAATATTGTTCTTCTTCTAATAGTTTCTGCTTCTATTTCCTTGCATGCATCATGGTGGTACTTCTCCTTGTCTTTTCTTGCTGCACATAGGAAATCTCTGTTGAGTTCTGTGATTGCCTCTCTTTCTCCTCTGGCTTTAGCTTCTCTGCATTTCTGGGCAGTTCTTTAGTAATCCATTTTGGCTGTTTTGGCTTTTTCACCTTTTGTAACGATTTCTCACTTGCTTCCAATACACTTTCTTGATGTCATCCCATAACTCTTCTGGAGTTCTGTCATTTGTATCTAAAGTAGCAAAATGATTTTGCAGGCAGTCTTTAAATTCTGGTGGTATATTCTCAAGGTCATATTTTTCTACATTCATGAGTGGCTTGCTCTTTTTCAACTTTAGCTTGAGTTTGCATACTAGTTGTTGGTGATCTGTATCACAGACAGCTCCAGGTTTTGTTATTGTTGATGTTATAGAACTTTTCCATCATTGACTTCCACAGATGTAGTCAATTTGATTTTGTACAATCCATTGGGTGAAGTCCATGTGTACATTTACCACTTGTATTGCTGGAAGAAGGTGTTTGAGATGTATAGATCGTTGGTCTTGCAGAATTCTATCAGTCTTTCTCCAGCTTCATTTCTATTGCCACGTCTATATTTTCTACTTTGTCTTCTTCTTTGTTGCCAACGTTTGCGTTCCAGTCGCCTATGACTATCAGGATATTCTGTTTGCATGTTCTGTCAGTTTCAGCTTGTACTTGTTCATAGAACTCATCGTCTTCCTCTTCTGCAGCTGTTGTTGGGGCATATTCTTGAATTATAGTTGCGTTGATGAGCATTCCTCGTAGATGAATAGAAATTAGATGTTCACTGATTGCACTGAATTTCATTACAGTTCTTGCAAGTTTCTTCTTAATTATAAATGCAACACCATTTCTTCTTTATCTTTCATTTCCAGCACAGTAGATCATGTGATCATCAGATGCAAAGTGCCCAATGCTAGTCCATTTCAGTTCGCTGACACCCAACAGATTGAGTTGTACACATTCCATTTCATTCTTGACCACCTCCATCTTCCTTTAGTTCATGCTTCATACGATCCATGTCCCAATATGTAAGACATCTTTGCAGCTTCTGACTCTCATTTCATGTGCAGCTATATCAACAGTCAAATGTCCCGAGTGCTTTGATCCAACCACATCATAAATGCTGGCTTTACTCTTAAATGTCTTCATCTCCTCCCCAGTAACCAGTTGAGTGCCTTCCAACCTGGGGGTTTCATCTTCCAGCACTATAATGCAATTTGTTTTGTTGTGACTGACCATTGGGTTTTCATGGCAAGATATGGAAGTAGATTTCCAGGCCTTTCTTCTGTGCAGTTTAATTTTAGCGTTGTTTCCTTTTTTACAGAAATGTGATCCTCTGCCGCCAACACCATCCCATTTTGCTGCTGCCCAGATGGGTGGTTTATCTTGGTCTGGCACCTCAACTGAGACCTGTCCATCTTGGGAGACCCTGCCAATAGTTAATCTACTGTTAGCTTAGCCTTCAGCATCACTGATGCACACAAGCCCTCGCAGCATGACAAGCTGCAAGCGAAGTGAAGGGTTTAACTGCTTAGCATTGGGGCGTGTCATGGGCAGCAAAAGTCACTAAACGGGTAATGGCGATATTGTACCGCTACCCAGTTAGTGACCTGTGGATAAAACTAGGCAAAGCAAAAGCTGGCCGAAGCAAAATCTGGCCTAGCTTTACCCACAAGAGCTAACCAGGTAGCCGTGCAATATCACCACTACCCAGTTAGCTTCTGTGGCATCGGAGGCTGTGCAGTGACCCCGAATATTCAATGCTGGGACCACATATGACCCCAGCATTGAAGATCCAGGGCAGCAATAATGGTCATGCACTGTAGCAGCATATAGCCGTCCAAATAGAATATCGGGCCCTTAATGTTGTTTGTCCAATGTTTACTTGATGTTTCTACCCATTTTCTAAATGGTCTTCCTCTGAATTTTCATCCATTTTGTTGCTGTATATAGGCTTTTTCGGCTAGTTTATTCCAGAGCATTCTTATATGGGGTCAGTATTCAAAAGGACTTATCTGATTAGTAGCACCAGATAAGTCCCAGTGAGAGGGATATTCCATGGGCAGATCTGGCACTTATCTGGATAATGGTGATTTTCAGTGCCACTATCCAGATAACAATCTGCATAACAATCTGCAAAAATAGTTCTCCTCAGTGCTATACGGATTGTCTCTCCAGATACCAGCTGAATATTGCCACTATCCGGATAGTTCCACCGTCGACCACTCCATCTGAATAGTCACCGCTAGCTGGTATCTGGATACTGGTGCTGAATATCCAGATTTTTTTATCCACCCTAGCAACGTATAAAAAACATCTGATTGCCACAAGCTGTATATCCCCCATGTAATTATTTGCTGGCTAATATCCTATAGGCAAGATTGTAAGCCTATTCTATGTCAACTCTCTTCTGATTCTATGAGATCTATGCAATAAATCTTCCCATTGAGGTCCTCCTGTACATGCTAAATATAACAAGCTATACAAAACAGCCTTAATGAGCAGTGTAAAGTGATTCCAAAAGTATTTAGCATGAACATGTAAAGAGTTTCAAGCCCATGAATGCAAATGAAAGAACACCAAATACAAAAGAGGGGTTGGGATGTGATGTGATGCTCACCCTTCATGCTAATTAGTGAGAGCTCTCTAATTGAATGCTACGGTATTTAATATCTGCTAGGACCTAGTGTTAACTTACTAATCTGAGCAAGTCACTTACAAGTACAGTCTGAATAGTATAATCAAGCAATCTTCCACTAACTGGAAACGGCCTAAAAAATAAAGGCTATGGAGCAATGTTCCCTCTAATTTTCTGTAGGCTGTGCGCGCATAAAATATCAGCTGTGTGCAGCTTTTGAAGGAAGGTTAAATTTTTGTGCGCCACATAATGACACTCGGAGTTATATACTTTAAAATTTGACTACACGTCAGAATACAGTATGTACACCACATTGATTTTAATCAAATTAAATGAAAATAGACGATTACTAAATGAAGCGGGAAATTTATAGTAATTACAATCATAACTTTTAAATTTTAAGACGTCTGTGTTTTCTATCAAAATCAGAGCTGTAATTTTTGTGCAATCTGTTGTAAAGTATGTGCGCTTGCTCGGCGAGGTGTGTGCGCGCGCACACGCACATAGCTTAGAGGGAACAGTGCTATGGAGAGTAGATTTCCCTGTATAGCTGTACCTCTAGGCTCTTGGGGGTGAATACACTTGACAGCACTACTTTTGCAAAACAAAACAGTTAATTTGCACGTTTTGCACAAATTCATACATATATATATATATATATATATATATATATATATATATTCATATCATAAATAGTTTTTTTCAAGCAAAGCAATGAACTATTGCAAACATTGCTGCACACCTCACAATGTACAAGGCACTGAGGTTTCTTACTGGTGTGGAAAAGGAAAGGACACATGTATTGCCATGGTTCTGAGAGTAATTCCCGTTTTCGTTGTAGTTAGTCTGGCCACTAACCATTGCAGCAACATTATCCTGAGTAGTAAGCACTTCATGGCTAATCACAAAAGAAGGATCCTCAGTAGCGTCTCAGGTCTCCCCCCCCCCCCCTTCCCTCCAAATATGCAAAGAAAGCTATAATAGGGCACCATCAGGACAGGAGAGACATGGAGGAGAGGGAGGTGACAGAGAAAGCACACTGACACACACATGAACACTTTGAAAATAATCTTTTTGTCCTCAAGCGATAGGTTCCAGAGTACAAAGTCTTTTCTGCTATTGACAGCGTAACCAAAGACTAGAGTAAGCATTCAGAGACTCCAGGGTGAAGTACAATGTGAGCCTCAAGAGGGATTTTCAGCTGACCATTTGTTTTAATATGGGTGCTGAGATCATATCTGTGAGTTTTGAGGCA
Organism: Ichthyophis bannanicus; assembly: GCA_033557465.1. Lineage (NCBI taxonomy): Eukaryota > Metazoa > Chordata > Amphibia > Gymnophiona > Ichthyophiidae > Ichthyophis > Ichthyophis bannanicus. The sequence continues at coordinate 632,977,397 of CM066033.1, forward strand.
ATGGCAAATTGTGTGGTAAACAAAAACTACAGAATGGGGGTAGAGAGAGATATGATTCGATGCTCATCAGACAGCCACATCCCTTCCTGGGTTTCTTTCTTTCATTCTCCCTTCCATCCCCAATCACGTCTTCTGACACTGTTCTTATTTTAGACCCTTTTTGATACAGAAAATAGATGGTTCTAGTTCCTCAAGTAATTCCAGTTATCGTCTCTTCTGGAACTCTTTTATCTCTATACCCAACAGCCTCATCTGGAGAAGTATGCACACAAATCGGCACCTAGTGGTGTGTCAGTGTACTGTTTGCCATGAGCTTACCCCCAGGAATGTTTCCTCAATACATGTCCACACTTACTGTGCATTCATTATGTGGATCATTTTAGAAATCCTAGTCATGGTTTGGACGTATGAAAATTCAGAAGTTCCAATCACATCCATGTCCCAGAAGACTTTTGAGAGCATCCCGAACTTACACGTGTCCAGCGCAATCACATATATGTCATCAGGGGTTGTGGCCGAGGTGCTTCTGGGGTGTTCTGGAAAAGATACTCATGTGCACCCACTTTCAGCATGGGGCTCACGTTTAAACTGGCAGTTGACACGTTTATGTTGATTCCTGCTACTGGTCATGAAGAGGCCATTGAATAGTGATAGTTTCTGCTAGCTATACAAAGAAGAGGAGAATGTGCCCCCCCCCCCGAGTCCCTCAATATTTTCCACCAACTCAAAAATCCCTGGTAGATATTAGCGAGGCTTTATTGTATGCGGCTGTACTGCAGTATGTCTGCATTGCTAAAATATCAGGCCAGGCTGTACAAAGGAAACATAACTAATAATAACGAATAATAATAATAAATACAAGCGCATCCTGAAATATTGGCACTGGCACTTCTATGTGGTTGATACCAAAAATGTCTATATCTCGCACAAGCACATTTCTGAAATCAGCTGATTTTCTGCATCTGTCTGGCACCTTAATCTACACATCCCCATCCCCACTCTGTATCACAGTGGACACATTTATCTTCGGGATAGAGACACAGCAATTTTAGATGGCCTTTCCACATGTCTATTTTCACTGATGCCCCTCCCACAGAATTTCACATGTTTTGGCATGGGCATCCCAGATTTCACTTAAACGTCCTTTCTAAAATGTGCCTTTATATACATTTTGTCCAGAAGAGCGTTCTCCCTCACCACCCCGGCTTTATGGAACTCCCTCCCAGAAGACATACGAACTACAGTAGACATTAAGGACGTCATGAAAAAACTGAAAGCACTCATCTACACAGAACGCTTTGGAAATGTCACCTAACCCCAGTAAATGCAAGGTTCTGGAAACCCCCCCCCCCCCCCCCAACCAACCCGGCCAACCACATTTCAGCCACAAGCCAATACCTAAGACAAAAGCTGTACATAAATTATAACATGTAAATTTGCCCTGTATGCCAGCTTCCCCTACTGTGTCTTCTCATTTTAATGTTCTAAGTTTAAGTTACAATGTATACTCTCGTTTAATGTACTCAGTTAAGTTAAAAATATATTTACTCTCGTTTCAATGTGCTCAGTTTAAGTTACAATGTAAACCTCTTTGATTGAAGGATTAGGCGGTATAAAAAAATGGGTAAAACATATAAATAGATTTTGCAATTTTCAAAAGCCCCATTACCATACATAAAACCCTGTTTTATGCATGAAAATGACTTTGAAATTTGTTCGCTGTATGTTCAACAGCCCAGGACTACTTGAACTTCAAACTACTGTATGAAACTCCATCCCAAAAGACAAAAGAACCATCAAGGACTACTTAGGCTTCAGGAAACATTGCAAGGTCTGGCTGCTCAGAACCATTTTTCCAGACATTTGAATTCGAAAAAACAGTGAATGCCCCACTGCATCCCACCCACAGCTCAGGCCAAACTGGCAGGAGCTAATTTGCAATATACTATACTTCCTCCACAAAATATTATCTTTCACTATACTACCTCAGCACTAACCTTCCCCAATTCTCTGTCCTCTGATATACTTCATGCCATAAGAATGCACTACTGAGTCAGATCAAAGATCCATCACTCCCAACAATCTGTTTCTAACAGTGACCAACCCAGGTCAAAGGTACCCTGCAAGATCCCAAAGAAACAGTCCTTTCCTTGTTACTTATATCTAGGAATATATAGTGAGCCCAATAATCAGAGGGGTTTATCTGGATAGAAGTTTCCGATTAGCAGAACCTGCTAACCAGATAAACTCCGCTGAGAGGGCAATTCACTAACTGCACAGTGCCACTGAAATATCCCAGAGAGTGGCAGGCTGGTCTGTAGTAGGGACGAGGGTCATCCCAGCATTTATCCAACTAGTTGTGATTTTCAGTCCGCTAACAGGATAAGAGGCCACATAAAGGGAAGTCATCATAAAAGCTTTCCTAACTTTATGCAGTTCAGCTTTGGGATAGCAATTGAATATGGCTGTAGTCCAGAACAGATAGCTTCAGAGGATATCTGGATTCTGTCATTGAATATCTGGTTTCAGTTTTGCCACCACTGCCACAGGCTAAATATATCAGCCCAGTGGCTTTCCTGGTTAATAATGGTTTATAGACTTTTCCTCCACAAATTCATCTAAACCCTTTTTAAACCCAGCTATGTTAACTTCTTTTAGCACCTTTTCCAGAAACATATGCCACAGCTTAATTGTGCATTGGATAAAAGTATACTTCCTCTAATTAGTATTAAAAGCACTACCTATTACCTTCATGGAGTGTCCTCTACAGGGCCAGTGCAAGGGTACCTGGTGCCCTAGGTGAACCTTCAACTTTATATCTCCCCCTCTCCCTTCCCCAAGATTTTGATAAATCAACAATCACGATCATTCCAACAACACCCATCCCACAATTATCCCATAAAAATGCATAATTGGACAACACACTTTAAATATTAAACTAGCTCTTTATGCATGGGTGTGCCCACTCTCCCTGCAGGTCAAAGAATGTGCTGATGGCTCTATGAGTTTGTGTGACTGAGTAACATAGTAATATATTATATGATGGCAGATAAAGACCAGCATGAATTCCATTTATCACCACCTTCTGTCACCTGTCATTCAGCCAATTTCTAATCCAGTTTACCAACTTGGGACCCATCCCCAAGCTACTCACTTTATTCATAAGCCTCCTATGAGGCACAGTATCAAAGGCTTTGCTGAAATCTAAGTAGATCACATCCATTGCATGTCCTTCATCCAGTTCGCTGCTCACCACTGTTCCCTCTAAGCTGTGCGCGTGTGCACGCGCACACGCCTCGCCGAGTGAGCGCACATACTTTACAACAGAGCGCACAAAAATTACGGTTCTGATTCTGATAGAAGACAACACAGACGTCTTAAAATTTTAAAGTTGTTATGTATTTACGGTTTTTACAAGTTCTACAATATTTTCTAGTGCAATCAGTGTGGTGTACATACTGTATTCTGATGTGTAGTCAAATTTTAAGGTATATAACTCCAAGGGGTCTGTTTACTAAAAACCGCCAATGTGCGCAGCCGCACAATAGCGCACTAAAAGCAGATTTAAGCATGCTTAAGCGCCCCGCACACGTGCAATGAAGCCACGCACCCGTGCGCGTCACACTAATGGGTGCCGCACAAGTACGGGCCCGCAAATGTCCGATGGAGGCGGGGAACGGCTAACAGAGGGCGGAGGAAGACCCCCGAGGGGCGGAGAGACGGGCAGAATGGGCGGGGAAGGGAGGGGAGAGGCGCTCCGCACATTATCGGGGCTGAATTTCAAAGGAAAAATAGCGCGAGTGAATCACTCGCGGTAGAATGCATTTAAAGGGAAGAGAAACCATTTCCGTCAGCAATGTACAGCAAAACCGGGGAAACCTGCAAAACGTGAGCAGTGTGATACATGTGCACAGCCCAAAAGTGGAATTAAAAATAGAAAAGGACCACAACAAAAATTGTAAAAATAGTAATTCAGCTGGGGAACAGTTATAGTAATGGGCAAAACTAAAAAACACACCCAGGAAAGCTCCAGCAAAAAGAAATGAGTTTTGGAAAGGTGTACGGAGCGGAGACTCTTCCAAAACGGGTCTGAGCTCGCCAACCACGAGCCTCACGCACCTCAAGCTCCCCAAGCTGGGTAGAGCACACCAACCCTGCACAGCAACAACAACAAAACCGACCAGGTGAGTCTCACAAACTCATTCAACGAGGACAGTGAACTGCATGAAATCTGTGCACACATCATCAGACACCAGAAAACTACAAGCAAACTCCACACAAAACACCACAGCACACCACCATGATCACAACATGGTTTCTACCATTCAGCCTCCTCCTCACACATATCCTCTCACCAGACCCCCACCTCCACTACCTACCCCATAACCCACAATGGCACTCACCCTCCACCTGGCATTACATAGTTCCACAACGCAATCAGCCTGCCACACACAGCACATCAACATCTAGAAAAAAAGAAGCACACAAATCTCACCCCCTCGCACATTGTTCAACGGAGTCACACAACACAACAGAGCAAATTGCCATAGAACTCATAAACGCGAGGTCCATATGCAACAAGATACACACACTAGCAGACCACATAGAAGATCACCGACCAGACATTCTCTGCATTACAGAAACCTGGCTCAATACTACCGACACAGTTCTACTCAATCAATTAGTACCAGACAGCCACACAGCTTTCAATTGCCCACGCACCCACAAACGTGGAGGAGGGGTACTTATAATTGCAAAGAAAAACCTGAAGTTCAAAACACACAGCTCCACCGCTACACCACAAAGCAACACGCTCAGCATCATGAACAAACACATGGCACTCTGCCTAACCTACAGAGCACCCCGAGCCCCTCCTGATGAACTGGCAGCAACGCTCGAAACAGCATGCGCCCTCATAGCAACTAACAAACCCACACTCATGCTAGGTGACTTCAACCTCAAGACCACCAACACCAAAGATGCCGATGCCTTCCTCCAAGCTATGACATCACTTCAATACACCCAAATCATCAACGCCCCTACACACAGGCACGGATCCACACCAGACCTCATATTCGCAACCAACTCCCTAACTTCAAGAGGTCTAATCTCAACTCCTTCCGTCACCCCAGTCCCCTGGTCAGACCACCACATAATCAAGATCACACTGCAACTTCAAGAAGACAACCACAACGAACAAACCAACATTTCCCACACACAAAGGCGATTCAAGAAATTCGACAGAGACACCTTCCTACTGGACACGTTAAATCAACTGTCAACAGAAACAGACAACCTGGAGTCTCAAATTATCAACTGGAACAACACAATATCCAACGCCGCCACAGCCACTGTTACCAGACCAGAGGAACACTGCAACAACAAGAGACAACACAAACCCTGGTACTCCTCAACCATACGACAAAAGAAAAGAGAACTCAGAAGGATGGAATGGAGATGGAGAAAATCCAAGACACCAGAAAACCAGCAAACATACCTAACAAACCAAAGACTATACACCGAACACATCAACCAATCCAAGAAAGAATACCACACAAACATGATAAACACATCCATAAACAAACCCAGGGAGCTCTTCGATATAGTGAAAATCCTCACAAAGGAGCAGAAAACTGAGGAGGAAATACAAATAGACCCGCAAAAATTTGCTGATCACATCAAAGACAAATTTCACTCCACAGAACCAACTGAAACCAGCTCTTCAACCCAGCCTGATTCATACCCTACGACATGGGACACCTTCTACCCTCCCTCAACAGAACAGCTCTCCCGCATCATCACAGCAATCAGAACAAGCACCGCCCCCACGGACCCCTGCCCAGTATCATGGATAAAGGCCACCAAATCAAGCCTCATCCACATCATACACGACATTGTGCTCAATTCACTCACCCAGGGTCTCCTGCCAGCTCAACTAAAACTGGCTACAGTACGCCCAATACCGAAGAAAACAACCCTCGACAAGAGCAACCCCGCAGCATACAGACCAATATCCAGTATACCTTTCCTGGCAAAAATCATAGAAAAAGCAGTGCAACAACAACTTCAGGAACATATTGACAACCATGCTCCTCTAGACGACAACCAGCACGGCTTCCGCCCCCAACATGGAGTCGAAACACTGCTGATATACCTCTTAGACAACATCATCAGAGTCATAGACAACAACACTAAAGGCATCCTAATGATCTTCGTCGACATCTCCTCCGCCTTCGACACAGTTGACCACCCAACCCTCCTGGAAAGACTAAAGAAAATTGGGCTTCACGGTACCACGTTAAAATGGTTCCAATCCTACCTCACCGACAGGCAGCTACAAGTCAAGATAGGCCACAACACCTCTCAACCCATAAAAATCCGCCAAGGAGTACCTCAAGGATCCGCCCTCTCGGCCCTTCTGTTCAACATATACATCCAGCCAATATGCGACATCCTGAAAGCGAACAACATTCAATACACCATCTATGCAGACGATATCATGATATACACACCCATCTCTACCGACAACCCAGACTACAATAGAATAACTGACTGCCTAACACAAATGACAAACTGGTGCACGAACAACAACCTCTCAATCAACTACAGCAAGACAGAGGCTCTAATAATCACTCGCAACCCCAACTTCATTCACCCACCGGACATCAAAATAGCAGACACAACCATTCCAATGAAATCCGAAGTAAGATACCTGGGAGTAACCCTGGACAACAAACTAAATCTCATGTCTCACGTCAACAAAACGGTCAAGAATGCATACTATAGAATGAGAATCATCAGACGGCTTAAACCCCTCCTCGACACAGAACACTTCCGCACAGTATGCCAAGCGCTCATCACCCCATTATTGGACTTCTGCAACCCCATCTACCTTGGCCTACCAAAGCAAACTCTCAAACCGCTCCAACTAGCCCAAAACACCGCCGCACGCATAATTTCTGGCTCAACAAGACATGAACACATTACCCCGGTTCTCAAAGATCTACACTGGCTCCCAATCAGCTCACGTATCAAATACAAAACAATAATGAACATATTCAAAATCAAGCACCACATTTCAGCAAACAGCCTGCACACCCTCATTCATCCAGACACCAGCACCCGCCCGAGAAGAAGAGGAACCTCCAACAGAGTCAATACACCAAAAGACTTCAGAAAAACACGAAAGGACACCACACAGAGAGCCCTCTCCCTGGCAGCCCCAACCATCTGGAACTCCCTCCCAGATGATCTGAGATCGACAACGGACCTCAAAGACTTCCGCAAACAGCTGAAGACAACTTTGTTCATAGAACATTATGGACACATCACGTAATCAACAAAGCCTGATCAACAAAGACCCCGACGAGAGATTATAAGACACCGACAAGAGATTGTATATCGGCACAGGATCTAGCTCAAGCCCTATCTGGACAGTACCTTGTATTATAGAACATGCTGTATTATAGCGCACACTGTACATAGCTCACCCTAATCTAGAATCCCCCTCCTCACACACACTTCACACCACTGCCCCCTCACACTATTCCTCCTGCATGATCCCCCCCCCCGCACTCTACTCCCCCCACACTGCATGACCCCCCCAGCACTTCATCTGATTGTTTTGTTGTGACACCGCCTTGATTTTTAGGATAAGACGGTTTAGAAATACTTTTAAATAAATAAATAAATAAATTTCCTTTTTTTGGAGCTTTCCTGGGAGTGTTTTCTATGGTTGCCCATTAATATCACTGTTGCCCAGCGTGGTGATATTTTGTCCCCCATTTTCCGTGGTCATCTCCGGGGTTTATGTGCACGTTTGTCACCAGACAGGGTGCATGTGCCCACAGTAAAAATGCGAAGAGCAGGGTTTGCGACTCCATCCTGCCAGGTTTACTACCTCCAGGGGCTGCAATGTCTCTGTGGCCATAGTGTGGTGCAGCGGACAGAGCCAGTACCTCTAGGACCAGAGGTTCAAATCCCAGCTGGGGCACTTGCCAGCCCAGTCCCTATATTTTACCCACCACTAAACAAAGATAGCGCAGACTCCCCTGTATTGCAGGGAACATAAGCATGGGGAAAACACCCATATTTTACCCAACACCGCACACACACCCCAACCATGGGCATTACCTACAGCCAAGTCCCCCAAATGCAGTCCCGTACTGCCACATTGCCATCAGGTCATCTGCTTTTTCTGAGAGAAGCTCATGCCAGCATGTTGGCGGACAAGTACATGTGGTGCAGGGGGCAGTGGCTGCTAGCCACAGAAGACAGAGGCCTAGCCATGTGCAGGCTGGCACAGTCCACTGCAACAGACAGGCCCTGCCGGATCCACAGTCATGGACGTTCCAGGGAATCCATCCAATCTGTGGCTACATGGTGGTGCAGTGCACACAGACAGTGCATGTAAGAACAGAAGGTCACAGGTTCATAAGCCCAGCTGGGGCTACTGCCAATCCTGCCCACATATTTTTCCCACAACTAAACAGTGATAGTACGGACACACCTTTTGTGGCGAGGACATATGCAATGGTAATACGTCTATCTTTTACCCCACTGAGCACAGACACCATGAACAGGGGCAGTACCTAGAGCAGAATCTCCCAAATGCAGTCCTGGTGGGCCACACACCAGTCAGGTTCCATGCTGCCACTCATACAAATGCCTGTGCTGTATATCTATGCACCACGCCCATGGCATGTAGATGTAGCTCATGCATATTCATGAGGGACAGCAGGAAAACCCGAACAGTGTGATGCAAACCTGGACTGGAGTTGGGAATCTCTGCCGTAAAGCAGCAGCCAACAGGGGCAGACACACCCACACCCACACCCACAGGCCCCATTGGCCAATGTCTCCTGGAGAGGCAGAACATTGGACCCTGCGTGCATCTCCCAATACTAGCACCTGCATACCTTAGCAATGTCACCCTACACCTGAGGTATACGGTACACAGCTCTGAGACGTTTGCTAGGAGTACTGGCAGATAGATATCCATACGTTACGCACATACTGCTGGTTGACCCCATCCGAACAATCTGTTAGGTGTTTGCGGTGCGTGCGCCAGGCCTGGCCTCTGACGGTGTTTACCACCCTGGGGAGTGACCCCCAGCAGTACTGCGTACCATATCCATGCCTTGCCGTGCCCAGGACCGGTTTGGTGGGCAAGGCTAATTACCTCCTCAATAGTAGCACCATGATGGCATAGGTGTGGAAGTGTGTGTCTGTCTATACCAGAGCTATCCCTAATGATATGCATGAGATATATATGCATTAGAGATAGCCTGCCAACCTGACTGGTGTTTGGCCCTCCAGGGCTGGATTTGGAGACCCCTGCCTTACACCTCTGTCATTTAAGATTGTAAGTGGGCAAGGTGCAGATGTCCAAGACATCAAAGAGGTTAGAATTTGTCACATTCCTCCTTGCTTCTCACCACCACCAAAATATTGTCTATTAGACAACTTTTTGGTGGTGTTGAGAATCTAGGAGGAATGTGACACATTCTATCTACCCTTTTGATGTCTAGAACATCTGTACCTTGCCCACTCACAATCTTAAATGACAGAGGTGTAAGGCAGGAGTCTCCAAATCCAGCCCTGGAGGGCCACAAACCAGTCAGGTTGGCAGGCTATCTCTAATGCATATATATCTCATGCATATCATTAGGGATATCCCAAAAATCTGCAGGGTTGCGGGCCACCAGGACTGGAATTGAGTAGCTCTGGTCTATACAGTGGGTGTTGGCTGCAAGCCCCTTCCACAGCCCACACTGCCAGCACTGTTGCCAGTATTGGCCTGCCAATGTGCATAATGAGTAGCAAGGGACCATGGGTATATCTCAGACAGGGTGGGCTGACCAGGATGCAGATGCACAGGGCATAGGGCACTGGCAGGGACATGGTAGTGCCCGGACACCACCTACACAGACAGGGTGACCTCTGTATGTGCTGCTGGGGGATCACTCTCACCCTGAGTGTGCAGTGACGGCAGCATGGCTAGGCACCCCCATAGTGCTGTATTGTGTTTCTCTCATGTGATATATATGGGTTTCCTGTTGGGGCCTCTTCACTGACTTATCTGCTTGTGTGTGCTGCCACCCCAGTTTTGGGTGCATGCATTTCTATCAGGACCAACCAGCAGACTGTTCACAGCTGGTATGTGTCTTGATGGAGCGCCTTGCAGGGTGCAGTGGCTGATGGCTTGCTGCAGGAGAATATCAGATAGTGGTGGGGTGCATCTGTGAATTTCCAGGCCTAATGTCTGTCTGATATTGTGTTATGGATGTGTGTGGAGCTGCTTGGACTGCCCTGTAGGTTGTCTGTTCCCCAGCAGGACCGGGGTTGATGGTCCACTCTACTGCCAGCAGTGCAGGGGGGTAGGATGGGGATCTGTTGATGGGAAGCCCTGTTCTATCCACATGGGGGGGGGGGGGGTTCCCCACTAACTTGAGACAGACAGAGATTTCCAAGATGTTTATGCAGCACCTACCTATCTCACAGGTTATTGCTGCTTTGGAGCTCTGGCATGGCTGCGTTTAGCCATGGAAGGTGTTGTGGACCTGGTCCTGGGCGCAACATCACACACTCAGGGTGAGCACAGTAACCGCACAATGTGATGGTGTTTAGCTACTCTTTGCCGTTTGTCCACCCACTCAGGACACCCTACCAGGCTGAGGTGCTGTGTGGGTGCACACGGACACTTCCCCCTACCAGGCCAGGGAGCCTTAGGGGTGCATTTCCCATCTTGTGTGCATCTGTGGACAGCTGATTTGCATGTGCAGTGCATCATGGGTACGGGTGGCCTAACCCTATCCTGTTTACAACAGCAGACTGTCTGTGAGGTGACGTGCAGGCTATCTGCAGCCAGCCAGGGGTTTGCTCACAGTTATAGAGCTGTAGCCCAATGGTTATGTCACTGCCTGTGTAGCCAGAGGTCATGGGTTCAAACCCACAGTGGGGATCTGTGATAGGGGTGTCCAAAGCATTTTTTTTAATTTACTGTACATATGTTGATGCCAGCAATAACACCCTCAGCGTACTGTACCCATAAGGTGCCTCTGAGGGTGCTTTATGGGGCGCCCTATAGGGCACTTCATGGTTGCCATCCATATAGGGTGCACTATACATTATCCTGTGTCGCAACATACATGCTGCCCTATAGGGGACATTCTAGGGTGCCTTGGCGGACGGTGCACTGTAACATGTGCCTTATGGGCCGCCTTATGTTAACATGCTGTGAGAGTGTGTTTGCTAGTAGTTATCACAAACTAAAATTAAAAAGCCTCCTACAGCACTCCACAACATAATACATACTGCCTCAGCTAGCCTTTTTCACTGGGCATTGTGAGGGATTGAACCCCTGGTCCCTACACCATTGGTCAGTGTCTTAACCATTGTGCTGTGGCTGTGTTCCAGTGCTTTAGCATCAGTGCGCCGCCTTGTGCCCATCAGCGCGCCGCCTCCTGCTGCCCACAATTAACAGTGCGCCGCCTTGTGCCGCCCAACAAGAGCAGTGCGCTGCCTTATGCCGTACAAAATGAACAGTGCGCCGCCCAAAATTACTTTGCCTCCTGAACCACTTTTACACATTCAAGGTGGTGCCTCAGCTGGCCTTTTTTGTTGCGCACAATGGGGGATTGAACCTGTGGCCACTGCACCATTGGTTAGTGTGTTCACCGTTGTGCTACAGCTCTGTTCCTATATGTGCACAGCAGCGCCCCACTTAGCCTTCCCACGCGCTAATGTGGGCCCCGCACATTAGCGCAACGCGCACACGTACGGTCGGGTTTTTTTCTTTTTTCTGCCTGAACCGCCCACTCCTTATATGGCACACGCACACTAACGGGGACACGCACATTTTCGGCGTTTAGTAAACATTCCCCCAAGTGTCGTTATGTGGCACACAAAAATTTAACCTTCCTTCAAAGGCTGCACAGCTGATATTTTTTTTTTTTTTTTGAGAAATCTGTTTATTGATAGTAAAGAATACAATAACAATAACAAGCAAACAACCAAACAATATCCAAGTAGGTGCAATCGGCCTGTTCCATAGCACCTCCCGGGTAGGGCTGTGTCTTGTCCACCACCCTGGGAGTATAGCAGCAGCAATAAATACAGCAAGGTATCACATCAAGTGCACCCAATCATCCCCCTCTTACCCCCCCCCTTATCCCCCCCCAACCCAAGGTCACCGATGCATTCCTAACTAAGGAGCCCCCCCCTTTCTTCCTCCCACGGCACTATGCTACCCTGAGTATCTCGCTGCGGATTTTGGGCTCCAGTGACTGTATATAAGGCATCCAAATTAACAAAAAGATGGCCCATCTCCGGGGGTGCCGCTGCGCACTCCGCCGTTCCAAAAGCATAAACTGATGCAGGGTGTTGCGCCATTCCCAAAACGTAGGGCCCGTAGGTTCCCTCCACCGGTGAAGGATGGGACCCTTACCCACCAGACAGGCCTTTCGCACCAATAAACCTTCCCATCTGCCCTTAGGGTGGAGTGGTCCCGTCTGATCCAAGATTACCGACAGCCCGGACCAGCTAATCCGCTGTTGTAGCAGACCGCCCAGGTACTCGCCGATCCGAAGCCAATACCGGCGGATGACTGGGCACCCCCACCACATATGGCCCAAGTCCGCCAGGCCACAGGAGCATTTTGGACACCCCCCATGTGTTGTAAGACCGCTTCTCAGTGCTCTTCGCGGCGAAAAATGGGCTCGGAGAATGCTTTTAAACTGGATTTCGCGCCACCGGGCCCCCTCCACAAGGCATGCAATCCTACCCAACGCTCCCTGGATCGAGCCCGCGGGTATCTCCCTACCTAAGTCTCTCGCCCATGCTTGTTCTACCATCGCATGATCCGGGGGTGGGTCGAATGAATCAAGTTTTCTCTTAAACAGAGCAATCGTCGGGGGCGTTTCCGACCCCAGGGCAAAAAAATCCAAAATCTTCGCAGAGCGCTCCGCTTGCAGTTCTCGCCCAGGCAGTGTTCCAATATAATGAGACAATTGCATATATGCAAAGACTGAGTTCCCAGGGTTCAGATCATATTCCCCACAAATAACGGCCAGGGCCTTACATCGCCCCTCGGTGTCCACCACATGGCCTAACTGCGTAATCCCCGATTGCTCCCAACGCTGAAAAAACACCGAGTCTGACCCCGGCGTAAAGGAGGGATTTCCCCGCAGGGGTAGCCAGCTGGAGACCTCCGGGCTACTCCCCCAATATCTGTTCAACTGCTGCCATGTACGTCTAGTAGCCTGCAACAGAACACTTCCAACCAGGCGTGCCGGCATAACCCCCCGCCCAAGATGCAAGACCGCATCAAGAGTTTGCGGCGCCACAAAGGCCTCCTCTAAGGCCCGGGGGGTGTAAACCTCCGTATCCCCCATCCAATCGGCAAGATGTCGGGCCTGACACGCCAAGGCATATTTCCAAATGTCCGGAACTCCCACCCCTCCCGACTTCCATCCCCCCTTCATCCGGACCAGCGGAATACGTGCTCGGCCACCTTTCCAAAGAAACCCTCTAATAGCTCTTTCAACCCGCCGCAAATCCCGTTTCAATAACCAGACCGGAAGGGTCTGCAGCCAATAAAGCATCCTGGGAAGAACCACCATCCCTAAAGCTGCTACTCGCCCCAGAAGGGACAATGGAAGGGGTGCCCACGCCTGCATCTGCGCTCTGATTTTAGAGAAGATGCGTTCAAAATTCGCTTTATAAATCTGAGATGGTAATCGAGTCAGCAAAATGCCGAGATAAACGAAGGAATCCGTAGCCCATCGAAGCGGAAAATTCCCAGGCCAGCTATCTTTCAAGGTCCCACCCACATCTAGCGCCTCCGATTTAGCCAGGTTAAGTCTTAAGCCTGCGAATCTACCGTAGAGGGAAAACTCCTCCAACAACCGGGGTAAGGTTTGTTGAGGCTTCGTAAGATGCATCAGTAGGTCATCGGCAAAGGCCGCCACCTTGAACCCGTAAGAGCCAATGCGCACCCCCGGGATATCGGGCGACCCCTCTATGCGCCGTATCAGTGGGTCCAGAGACAGCACAAAGAGCAGGGGGGAAAGAGGGCAGCCCTGACGCGTGCCCCTCTCCAGGTTAAATTTCTCCGATACCTCCCCGTTACATAATATTCCCGCTGTCGGATCCGCATACAATAACTCCACCATCCTACGGAAGGAATCTCCCAACCCGTAATACGGTAAGAGACCGTGCAGATAGTCCCACTGCACTTGATCGAACGCCTTCTCCGCGTCGAAGCTAACTAACAACGACGGCGTCCCGCGCTCGTGCACCCATTCCATCGATAGCAAGATTTTACGCAGGTTGCGCACGGCATATCGCCCTCGGACAAAACCAACTTGGGAATCATGTACCAGATCCCCCAATACCGATGCCAACCTGTCCGCCAGAACTTTAGCCATCACTTTGAGGTCAAAGTTCAGCAAAGAAATCGGCCTATAGGACGACGCCTGCGTGGGGTCTTTGCCTGGTTTGGGGATTAAAGTAATGTAGGCATGGTTGGGGCCCCATTTAAATCTACCCTGTGCCACGCGCTGTTGATACATTGCCACTAAGGTGGGGGGCACGCGATCCCCCAGGATTTTGTAAAACTCTGCCCCGAATCCATCTGGGCCAGGCGCCTTACAGCAGGCAGCTGTCTGTATAACCCTACAAACTTCCTCCACTGTGATCGGGGCATCCAGATAGGCCCGTTGGTCCGCTCCCACCTGGGGCAGGTCTAGTTTACTTAAGTAATTCTGCATGGCAGCCGGAGACCCGTCCCGCCGTGGATATAGCTGTTGAAAAAAGGCACGGAACGTATGGGCTATTTCCCTCTTCCCCCTCTGCAGTCCCCCCCGCTCATCCCGAAGTGCCACAATCAGCCTAGATGCCCGACTGCCGCGGAGGCAGCGTGCTAATAATTTCCCCGGCTTGTCACCAAACCGGTATAGCTGATAGCGGTAGTACTCATGGGACTTCTTCGCCCTCTGATGCACCAATTCATTGAGTGAAGTTTGCAATTCCCAAAGCCTGCGCTTATGTGTTCTACTGGGGTCCCCTGCACAGCGCCGTCGGGCACGGACTACGTGTTTTTCTAGCTGAACGATTTGCGCCGCAAGCAATTTACGCTTCCGCGTGGCATATTCGATAATATTACCACGCAATACAACCTTGGCTGTCTCCCAGAACAGTTCTGATTCTGATTCATGTTGCTTATTGTACGTAGTGAAATCCTGCCAACACTGTCCGAGGTGAGTGCGAAAATTAGTATCGTAGTACAGGTCCATGGGAAACCGCCAGATACGCGTGGAGGTGGACAGGTCTCCCCATCGGAGTTCCACCCAGACTGGGGCATGATCAGAGATTACCAACGGGGCTATGTGCGCATCCATTACCCTTTCGAAAAGCCTCTCCGAAACCAAAACATAGTCAATGCGTGCATTGGAACCGTGCGCCCGCGACTGGTGAGTAAAATCCTTTTCGAGGGGATGAAGTAAGCGCCAGGGGTCAACCGTCCCCAGACGACGACACAACCCTTGCAGCGTTTTAGTAGTTGCAACCCGCGTTCTCACACTCCCCCCTCCACATGTATCCAGGTCTATGTCCAACACCCCGTTCAGGTCCCCAGCCAGAATTAACGGCACATCTGGCAGCTGCTCCACCCAGGATGCCAGTCGGGCATAGAACGGCCGATCCACAACGTTGGGTCCGTATACATTGCCCAGCACAATAGGCCTACCCTCCAAGTAGCCATAAAGCAGGATAAATCTCCCCTCTGGGTCCGAGCACTGCTGTTCCATCTCAAAGCGGACCCGGGCGCTGACCAGAATGACCACTCCACCCTTTTTCCCCTTGGCCGGGGCGCCCCAACTCTGCCCCACCCACATTTTCTGTAGTTTAGCATGCTCGTCGGCCGTCTGGTGGGTTTCTTGTAGCATGGCAACATCGCATTTTAGTCTGGCTAGATTCTGCAACACTTTATATCGCTTTATGGGATTCCCTATACCACACACATTCCAGGAGACTACTTTCAGGGTGGATCATATTCAAACAGGATATATATGTCCAATATGTGATAGTAGTGGGGTAGGACCTCCCCAGCCTGAGGTCTCCCCCTTAGGAAGACATTGCTCCATCCATCTATTACTACGAACAATCTGGGTGCACTCGGTGACCTTGGACCCCCGCCCCCCCACTCGCCCACCCCCCCCTCCCCCTCCCCTCCCAGCCCCCACCCCAGACCCCCTCCCATCCCCCACCCTCTCCCCCCCTCCCTAACCTGTCTCCCTATCCCCCCACCCTTGCATACTCTCCCCTTCCTACCTATGAGACACGTTAGATGTGAGCAGGGCCCCCCCCCCCTGTTACGCTCTCCCAGGTGTATTACCCAAGACTCAGCCACTTCCGCCAGGTCCTATTCCCGCTCATCTCCCCCCCCCCCCAATACATCCAACCCCCCCCCTAAGGAGCTATACTCAACCAATCCCGTTACCCCAACTCCCCCTCTCTCTATCCCCCTAGTCGGAATCATCCACCCACTTCGCCAAAAGAGGCCAAGGGAAGGATAACGGTCAGCAAAGGGAGAGCCTTCCCATATCCCCTATAAAGCCCATCTCCCCTCACTACCCTTGTCAATGCTAACACACTGCTCTGTGGCTTGAAAATTGTAAAATAATATAACCACACTGTAAACCGTCTCTACCACTTCTAAGTCCAGCAGTGCCCACAAAAAGATTAGCTCACTAACCGGGTCTTTCAACCTGGAGAGCAGCAGGAAGACTCAAGTAGCTCAGTACAGAATTCCCCAGATGGAGTAACGGCTGCTGCCCAAAAGAGTCTGGCGAATAATTAACACCTGTTATAGACTGTGCCTTCCCCATACATCATAAAGAACATACCGAGTTGTAACAGTTATGAACGTTCAATATCAATTTAAACAGGGATGCATAGTACGGCAGATAGCTAGGGAAGTGCTGCTCTTACAGTACATTCATATACAATACAGTTTACCTTACAGATGAAATGGGCGTGGGCAGCTGATAAGCTACCATGTGCAGACGTATGCACAAAGAAGAGCTTGTAAAAACTAAAAAAAAGTAATAGACTATAAAGCATCCAGCAGTGCCCACAAAAATAAAGGAGCTCACTAACAGGGTCCTCCAATCTAGAGAGCAGCAGGAAAGACTCAAGTAGCTCAGTACAGAATTCCCCAGATGGAGTAAAGGCTGCTACCGAAAGGAGTCTGGGGAATAGTTAACACCTGCTTATAGACTGTGACTGCCCCATACATCATAAAGAACATACCGAATTGAGATAGTTAGGAACGTTCGGTATCAATTCAAATAGGGATACATAATACAGCATATAGCTAGGATAGTTCTGCTCTTGCAGTACATGTATATACAATACAGTTTACAGTGCAGATGAAATGAGCATGATCAGCTGATACGCTACGGTGTGTAGATGCAAGCACACAGAAGAGCTTATAAAAACTAGAAGAAAAGTAATAGACTAGAAAACCTCCACAACTAGTGGGGCGCACCCCACCAGGCAATGGTCTAGCACCTCGGAGAGGGGGCTAGCAAGGTGCATGGCTAAGGCCTCCAAGGCCCACTTGGTGTCGCTCCCCCCCCCCGGCTCTAGCCTCGCCGGTCAAGGGGCCTGGCCGCAGGGAAGACCAAAAAAACCGCATGGGGTGCACCCCACTTACCGTTACGGTGAGGATCCCCCACATCAACACCCGGGATCGTAGTTGGGTCCAATGCGCCCCTGTACCTCTCCAGTATCGATCATAAGGTAAAGGGGGGCACGTGGAGTGTCCACAAAAAAGTCATTAGCCGGTCAAAAAATAAGGCCTTCCCCCGCCGTTGCCCCGAAAGGTGGGAAACAACAAAACATGCTGTGAATACACAGGTTTTTCACTGAGACGGTCACTCCGCCGCTGGTCGGTTAAGCTGCTCCACATAGAGACTCGCCTCTCCCGCCGTCTCAAAGATCCGTCGGGTTCCTTGGTGCCAGATCACCAACCGCGCAGGGTATTGTGCGCTAAAGCGAATCTCAGCGTTGATCAGTTTTTGGCAGACCGAGGCATAACTTTTCCTGCGGTGGCTCAAGGCAGCCGAATAATCCTGAGCAATCCTAATACGCATGGTGTCGTGTTCCACATGGCCTTTCTTCCGCGCTACCTTAAGCAGTTCTTCCTTTTGGGGGTAGGAGAGGAACCGCGCCAGGACAACCCGGGGCCTACGTTCCGTCGCCGATTGTTTGGGCCCAATCCGGTGGGCGCGTTCCACGATGACGGGGCTATTTCCTCCCGTGGTCTCGCAAAGGGAAGCTGCCAAGGTCTCCACAAATTGTCGAAGGTCCTTTTCTGGGACCGTATCGGCAATGCCCAAGAGTCGTAGGTTATTACGTCTCGACCTGTTTTCCAAGTCGTCCAGCTTGAGCACATGGTCTTGGGAAAGTTTTTGTGCGGCCCGGAGCTCCCCTCGCAGCATCTCCAACTCATCCTCCGCTTGGGAGATACGCTCCTCAGCATGTTGCACGCGGGACCCCAGGGTATCTAGGGAGGTCTGAAGGGCGTCCATCTTAAGGTGCAAAGCATCGAACTGTCCCGATAATGCCGCCGTGACCGCTGCCGAAACCTCCGCAGACATCGTGGGGGATTCAGCCGTCTGGCTCTGCTGCGGGGGAGAGCCCGCCATCTTGGAGGGCCCTGCGGTGCGCTCCCTTTCTCTGCGCCCAGCTTTCGCCGCGGAGGCCATGCCAAGGTTCGAATTATAGGGCCTTGGAGGTAGGTATTATCAGCGATCCAATGAGCCGGATTGAGTAAACCGAACCGGTTCCAATCTGCAGTTTAAGGATGGGGGGCCCGGAGCTCAAGCTGCACACAGCCGCTCCAGCTCACCACATCACGTGGTCTCCTGCACAGCTGATATTTTATGCGCACACAGCCTACAGAAAATTAGAGGGAACATTGCTGCTCGTTCAAAGAAATCAATTAGATTTGTTTTGCATGATCTACCTTTGGTAAAACCATGTTGTCTTGGATATTTCTACCATTGGATTTTAGAAAATTCACTATCCTTTCTTTCAGCAGCATCTCCCACCACCAAGGTAAGGCTTACCGGCCTGTAGTTGGCTGCCTCTTCTATTTTACCACTTTTGTAAGAAGGGACCACATCAGCCCTTCTCCAATCCTGTAGTCCCTCCCCCATTTCCAGGGATCTGTTAAACATATCCATTAAATGTGTCACTAGAATCTCTCTGAGCTCTCTCAGTATCCTAGGATGTATCTCATCTGGTCCCTTGTCCATTTTCAGTTTTGCAAG
This sequence comes from Ichthyophis bannanicus, assembly GCA_033557465.1. Taxonomy (NCBI): domain Eukaryota; kingdom Metazoa; phylum Chordata; class Amphibia; order Gymnophiona; family Ichthyophiidae; genus Ichthyophis; species Ichthyophis bannanicus. Next base: position 632,996,737 of record CM066033.1, read on the forward strand.
CTGTTTATAAAAACCTTCTTCTGTGAATGGTGTGGTATCTACTCCATTCCTATTAGTACCTTTCTCAGTCATGCATGGTCCTTCTCCAGGATTTTCTTTTGTGAACATGAACAGGAAGTATATATTGAGCACTTCCACTTTTTCCTTGTCACTTTCCACAAATTGGTCCTCAGTACCTCTGAGTCATGCAATCCAACCTCTGACATTCTTCCTCTCCCCAATATACTTTTAAGTTTTACTAATTCCATTATATCTTTTTTACCAGAACTGCACACAATATTCAAGGTGCATTTGTAACATGGATCAACATAGATGCATTATTGATATTCTCTGGCTTATTTTCCATTTCTTTCCTAATAATACCTACCTAACTTTCTATTTGCTTTTTTGACAGCTGGGGCACACTGAGCCGAGGATTTCAACACATTGTCCATGATGCCAAGATCTTTTTCCTGGGTGGTGACTCCCAGTCTGGAACACAGCACCATGTATCTACAGTTTGGATCACATTTCTCAATGTGCATCACTTTGCACTTGTTCACATTAAATTTTATCTGTCATTTAGATCACCAGTTCTACAGTCTTGTAAGCTCCCACTGCAGTTCTTCACAATCCTCTCACAATCTAACAGCTTTTGAACAATTTTTTGTCATCTGCAAATCTGATCATTTCACTTGTCATTTCTTTTCCTGATCATTTATAAATATGTCCAAGCACCAGTTGCAGTACAGATCCCTAGGGCACTCCACTATTTACCTTTCTCTAATGAGAAAATTAACCATTTAGCCCTCCTAGCTGTTTATTTATTTATTTATTTAACAGGTTTTATATACCGCTTTATCATTTCAATCAAAGTGGTTTACATTGAAACTTAAACTTGATAATGTACATTAAACAGGGACATTGATAACTTGGATGTTTTCTATCTTTCAACCAGTTACTAGGCCATAATTGACATTGCCTCTTAAACCATAACTTTTGAATTTTCTCCTGAACCAGTTCACCCTTATTCATATGTTTATTAACCCCTTTGAAAAATTCTAACAGATTGGTAAGGCAAGACGTCCCTCTGCTAAATCTATGCTGGCTCTGACACGTTAAGTCATGTTTATACATATGTTCAATACTTTTGTTTTTCAGACGGGCCTCAACCATTTAGCCCACTACCAATGACAGGCTCACTGGTCTATAATTTCTTAAATCCCCTTGGGTCCCTTTTTAAAAACTGGTGTTACACCAGTCACTCTCCATCTTTGGCTATCGTAGTTATTTTAATGATAAGTTACACATTGCTACTAATAGGCCTACAATTCACCTTCTGAGTTCTTTCAGAACCCTAGGGTCTAGGTGATATTCTATTCTTTAGCTTGTCAATTTGTTCTATTATATGTTCCAAGTGCACTGTAATTTGCTTCAATTACTCTAAATCACCACCATCAAAGACAGGTTCTGGCATGGGTATCTTCCCAATATCCTGTTCTATAAAGATTGAAGCAAAGAATTAATTTAGGGGCATATTTACTAATCCCTGTGCCAGAAACATGCATGTGGGCCACATAACCAGGGGCTAACTGCAGGTGAGCATTGCATTTGTTTCTCTGCAATTACCACACTTTAATGCGGTAAACCTGCTGCAGGTGCAACTAACGCCACCCATTGAGCTGGCATGATACCGGTGTCAAGCCAGGCCAGAAATGCCCATGCTAGCTGTGTCATGTCAGGAATGCCCCTTCCCATCAATACGAGCTACCAGGGTAGCACAGGGCTTTTAGCGTGTAGCCAAAAACATGCACTAACCCCATGCTACTCTGGTAGTGCACATTATTAAACATGCCCCTCAGTTTCTCCACTTTGGCTTTATCTTCCCTGAGTGCCTCTTTCACCCCTTTGTCATCTAATGGTCCAACTAGCTCCCTCACAGTCTTCTTGCTTCTAATGTACTTGATAACATTTTTACTATGAGTTTTTGCCTCTGTGGCAAGCCAAATTCTGTTTTGGCCTGTCTTACACCTAAATTACCAATGCTAATGCTCTTTTCTATTTTCATCACTTGGATCTACTTTCCATTTTGAAAGTCATCCTTTTAACTTTAATAGCCAATTTTGCTTCACTCTTTAAGCTTGCCTACATTTGTTTGGTCGTTCTTTGACCTTTTCTAAGATGTGGAATATACTGAGTCTGGCTTCCAAGATAGTATTTTTAAACACTGTCCATGTCTTATTTAAATTTCTAAATTTTACAGTGGCTCCTTTTAGTTTTCTTCTAATTCCCTCATCTTATCATAGTCTCCCTTTTCAAAATTAAATGTTACAGCAAATTTGATCATGTTATGGTCACTGTTGTCAAGCAGCCCTGTTAACATTACCCTTATACCAGGTCCAATTATCCAGTAAAAGATGAGTTCCTTCTCTTGTTGGTTGCAGGACCAACTGCTTCATGGGGAGGTCATTTATGGTATCTAGAAATTCTGCTTACCCAAACACATCCTTATGAGATGTTTATCCAATTATTTTGAGGCAATTAAAATCTCCCATTATTACTGAGTTACCAAATTTGTTTGCTTTCCTAATTTCTGCTTGTCTCTTCATTCTACTATTACTGCTTTCGGTTCTTGACTCACCCTATTTTCTTTATGTTTCCTTACCATTCCCCTTAGATGTATCCCTGTCTATGCCTACTGGGTTGTCTGTCTTGACTAGATTGTAAGCTCTGATGAGCAGGGGCAGTCTCTTACATGTGTCTGTGCAGCGCTGCATACATCTTGTAGCACTATACAAATGTTCAGCAGCAGCAGCAGCAGCAGCAGCAGCAGTAGTAGTAGTAGTAGTAGTAGTAGTAAAATAGGCCCAGCAAGGTAGGGGAAGGCTCAGGTAGGTAGGGGAAGGCTCTTAAATTTTGGGGCACTGGGTAGAGGGATCGTGGCCTCTGTAGCTTTTTTTTATTTTGTATTATTTTTGTTTATTTTGCTTATTTCATTTCATATAAATGAAACACACCCCTCCCCTCCCCCCAAAAAAGAAAAGAATGTAAGTGCACACCCCTGCTTAATAAGGAAATGCTGCTATGTTTGTTACAAGTCTCTGCAACCTTTGTTTTACTATATTGCAATAATGTTTGCAATCTGCTAACCCTTTTACTGTATTGCAATACCGATTGCAATCTGCTGACCCTTTGGATTTTCCTTTTAGATACATGCTGCATGAAATGAAGTCATTTTATCCCTTTTTCTCCCTATGGCCTCAATCATTTCTACTGATAGTCTATCAATGCCGAGTGCTTGCTTTACTTTATGATGTTCATTCAATAGAGGCTTCTAGTTCTAATAGAAGAATGGTTGTCAGTCACATTTTGGTTTATTACTTTGTTTTTTGCTGTTCCCAAGGGGTTTAGCAAGCCATCAATACAGCACATCTATCTTTCCAATACATCTTCTAGTTTCAGGATTGGTCTCTCCTGTTTATTGTTCACTGTTTCTAAAGCTGGGCAATGGATTGCACATGATGAAAAACAAAAGATTATTTCCCCCCCTGGAGCAGTCGCATGGGTTATAGTACATACAGGGTGCCCTCTCTCAATTACAATAGAGATTTCACACTCCCCTGTCTCATTTCTCTCCTTGGGATGTTCCTGGGGTTTTTCCATGTGAGCCTTCTGACACCCTAGAATTCCAATTCGAGTTCCTCTTGAGCCATTAACATGCCCAGTCCCCCTTAGAGCATTTTTTCTGTTCCCATTAACCCCTGATGTATCTTTGATGCAGGCATTTATTCTGCTTTCACATTCCAGTGAAGCACACATCAAGGCAGATAGCATGGTCATGTGCTCCTGAGGGGAAATGTGATGCAGGAAGGTGGATGCAGCTCTGCAGGCTGCACTTCTCAATAGCACCTGTTCTTTTGTGAGGTCACAATGTACAGAATGGCAAGAGTTCTCTTCTCCTGCAGATAGCTGAAGTATTGTTCCAGCACTGTCTTTCTTCTCCCAGGTTGGAAAGCTGCTTTATTCTTTGTATTGTACTTATTAAACAAATGTGTGATTATTATGGAAGAAAAGTCATAAAAGAATGCCGCCGAGTGTGCCTACGAAACATTGACAAGTGAACCTACCCACGTTCCAAAGTCAGGTCCTGCTTGTACGTAACCTCTACCTGTGTTTAGTAATACATTTCCATTTTGTTTAAGCAGTTGTGTAATTAAAGAGAGTTACGCCTTTGAGACCAGCTGATGTCAGCAGTGACGTCTACCAAATGTCCAGGCTGAGTCTGTGGTGAGCATGTGCCCACTTTTGCCTTAGTGTGATTGTTTTGTGTTCTGTTTGCCTGTATCTCAGATTTTTCATCTTTTGTGATTGTTGGTGCAGAGGCCAACTGGCAGTAAATTTTCAGTGACAAGAGTGAATGAAAAATTCTTCTTCTAAATCTAAGGCCTTTTTCTTCTTTCAGAAGGCTCTATGAGGAAATAAAGTTTGCCTTGTGAAAATCTCATTATTTATCCCAATTTCCAATTGTAGTAAATGAAGGAACAGTGCTAGAAATTGTAAATCAGCTGGTGACACATGCGTAGGGAGGGCATTTTTGCTGTTTGTTGTCATTTTTGCTGTTTGTTGGGACATCTTTTGCTTTCTTAGAGATTATACATAAGAAGGGGCCCCATATCACATCCCCTACATTTCTACCTCTCTACCATTTCTATTAAAGAATGCTATTAAAGAATGAGTAAACCTGCATTGTCTATGGTGCTCCCAGAGGTTAAGAGGAGAGGCTGAAACACTAGAAAATAGAAAGGGCTATGCTGCTCCAGGTAAGTTGGATGATACATGATAGAACTAACTTTATTTCTAAGAGAGTTACTTACCAAGGTGCATTATTTTGTCTATAAAAGGTACTTTAAATTGCTGTGTTGTTGTTAAGTGCCATTGAGTCGGTGTCGACTCATGTCGACCCTCTGGGTAATTGTCCTAAACTGTGTTCGGTCTTCAGTCAAGCGGCTCATGGTTGATAGAGTGGCAGCCATAGCTGTTGTTATTGTATTGATCCATCTGATTACTGGCCTTCCTCTTTTGCGTTGACCTTCTACCTTGTCAAGCAGGATCTCTTATAATGATCTCTCTCTTCACATGATGTGTCCAAAGTATGGAAGTCTTGTCATCTGAGCTTCTAAGGAAAGCTTAGGCTTCATCTCATCTAGTACTGTTTGTTCTTCAGGTAGTCCATGGCATACACAGTATTCGTCGCCACTACTGTAATTCAAAGGCATCGAATTTCTTCCTATCTTTTTCACTGCCCAAATTTCGCATTCATATGGCGTTATTGAAAATACCATGGATTGAACAAGTCAAATCTTTGTATGGACAGAGCTCTGCTCTTGAGAATCTTGCCTAGGTCCTTCATAGCCATTCTGCAAGAGCAATGCGTCATCGGATTTCTTGACTGCTTGTCATTTCTTTATTGATAGTTGATCTAAGTAGGTTAAAGTTGTTCACTATTTCAATTTCTTCTCCATCAATGACTAACTTATTGATTTTGCCAGTTGCCAGGATCTTTGTCTTCTTTACATTAAGGTGCAGGCCCATTTTAAGACCATGGGGTATGTTTACTAAACCGTCTTAATGTTCCCGGCACTAGCTCCAGCGATAATGTGAAGAATGCCATATAAGGAGTGGGCGTTCCGGTCTTAAGGTAGCAATCGCGGGTTATCGTGCGATGAAGTACGCTGTGCACATTATCACGCGATAGAGGGAGCCGCGCACATTACCGCGCGTTAACCTTAACTTCGCATGCTGACCTGCAATCATACCAGTAGAGGTGTGGTAAACTAGTTAATACAATGACTTCTAAAACAGGGGTCATGAGTTCAATCCCCCAGTGGGCCTAATGAGTAAGGTTGGCCAAGGTAATTCCTTTTCCTGCTTGAAACAGTCCAACAATCTGTGCTGCCAGCTAAAAATACCCGCACCCCAGTGCCATAAACTAATGCACCTTTTAGGGCGCACCAGAAGGCACATCCTAAACCACCACGTCAGCCAAGGCGGGTTATAATGTGCCCCAGAGGCCATGTCGAAATGTTGTCAACTCCCAAGGCACCATAGTAGGCACCCCATAAGCTGGCTGAATCTAAGGTGTGGCTTAAGATGCCCCAAGGATGTATAGGTGACTCAAAAAATGCTGGCCAAGGGCAGTAAGGTCCCCCAAGTTGAAAATCAAGAAAGGTATGGGCCAAACACAGATGTAACCCTAACACTGCACAGAGCAACAAGGAAAGACAATGCATAAGTAATGGAATGGAGTAGATCTGAGTTGATGGACCAGACAAATCTGTGTCCAGCCCATGTGGCAGCTGGAAAAATGGACAAACATATCGGGAGCAGCTGTAGTGATGCACAGGGTGATGTCAATGTACCATGCAACAATGACAGTGTGTGGCAGAGGATGGGAAGACATGTCCAGCAGAGGAGATAGAGGTGGCAGGATAGGTGTAATGACAGGACAGAGGAGTAGCAGTGCCATGCAGAGCACACACAGGAGAGGCAACCAGGGAGAGCTGCAATGCAGAAATGTGTAGCAGTGCAGGATGTGGGGTAGCAGCATGCACATCAGGGTAGGACGGCACACAGCTGGCAGACACACATAGATGGACAGAAGGATGGTTGGCAACTGTGATAAGGGTACAATGTGCTAAAAGCACAGATCTGCACAGATATGACTGTCACAGAAATGAAAAGTAGCTGTGTAGGACAGGCATACAAATGAAAGAGAACAGAGAAGAATCAAACCTGTGACCATTAGCACAAATGTCAATGCACAAAACAGTAGGCCACACCACCAATGTGAGGTCAGTAGCAAAGGCTGCATACAAGAATACTGCAGGGCATCACACAAGAAGCCTGCTGGCTGACAGGATAGGCAAACCTCCAACAGTAACCATGATGAAATGAACATGCAGATCTGGTGTGTACAGATCAGATCACAGTCTGTAAGTGGGACCAGAGCCACATATAACTACATGCACACACACAATGAAATGTTATGCAGTGGATACAGCATGCAAAAGAGGAAAGAACCTAAACCCAAAGGGCGGCAGGGGATGCTCTGTGGAGCAGGGCAAAATATGGAACAGAACAGGAGAGAACTGAACCTGCAAACAGGTGTGCCACAGACCAGCTGAACCACAGCAATGCCAATCCCCTAAGCGGACTGCCATGGAAATGCTATAAAGAAAGATACATTTGTAACAGCTAATATGTGATGGATAGGCAGCACAGAGGGCACACTTTGGTGTACAGTGAAGAGATGGTGTGTGCATAGGTGATGAACCTGCAGGTACCCAATGGTCAGGTTAGCACAACAGAAAAAAAAAAAGTAAACCCCATGTGGGGATCAAACCTGCAACCTATGGTGTTATAACACATGCCTGTAACCACTATCCCAAACAACCACAACAAGTGCAATGCAAAAATAGTACCTCAAAGGGAATGTGTGTATGGGAACCTGTAACACCCAGTGATGTGGCAAACGGCTGGCAGATAGACAGCTGGCACCATACAAGGATGTGAGCACAGGTGGGCCATGTACATTTATTTATTTATTTATTTTATTTAACAATTCTTTTATACTGCGCTATTACAATCAGTGCGGTGTACATTGAACAAGAAACATACTACAATGCATACAAGTAACATTGAGTTTTACATTGAACAGGGAACTTCAACAATAGGACAACCGGGGGAACTATGTACAGATTAACTTAATGGTATATACAGTAATAAAACTCGTTTGGATATTGCAATGTGGTTCGCTAATAGGACTAGAGAGAAGGTTGATCAACTAGCCCTTTTCAGGTTGTATTGAGGTGCTAGTTTTATTAATGTCTAGGTTGACTTCTGGGTAGCATTTTGTGAACAAGTGGTATTTCAGTGCTTTTCTGAATAGGATTAGGTTTTTGATAGCACGGATTTTGTGAGGTAGCGCATTCCAGTTTAGAGGTGCAAATAAGGAGAAGGCCCTGTTGGAGGTGGCCTTAGTGCACTTCGTTATTATTTTTGGGACTATTAAGGTGTTCATTGATGTGGTTCTCCTTTTTCTGTTTTCCAGGGTGCCATGGATAAGCTTGCTGATTGGCGTAGGGGGGTAGTTATTTAGAGCCTTAAAAGTAAGGACTAAAGACTTATATTGGATTCTGGCATGTAAAGGTAACCAATGCAGTTCTTTCATGATGGATGTTATATGGTCAGATCTTGAGGGTGCCCGATAGAAAAGGTTGATTGTACAGAGCTCATTAGCTATTGTGAGGGAGTCAAGGTAAGTTGAGCTAGAGGAGTTGCACATCTTGAAGTGTAAATCAGCTTTGGCCAGGATGAGGGTTCCGCCTCCTTTCTGACTAGATCTGTGGGATGTGTATATCACAAATCCTGGTGGCAGCATCTGATTCAGTAGTACGTTGTCACAGTCGGATAGCCATGTCTCCGTGATCATCAAGATGTCGAGGTTATATTGATGTATCAGGTCGATGGCTGCGGGCCATTTAGATCGTACTGATCTGGCATTTATTAGTGCACATTTTAGTAGGCGTTGGTGATGTTGCTTCTTTTCTTGTATCCTTTTGATGGTTTGGAGAGGAATGTTGAGTAGATGGGAGTGGGATGTAAAGTTATTTTTTGCCGTGGTGTGGTGGGGGAATTCGGACCATCTCCTTCCGTATGTGCGTAGGATTGGTATATGATATGTGTCATGGCTGAATGCATTTGAGGTGTAAGGGAGACCAAGGGTAAGGAAGGTCATGAATAAGAGCAGAACTTTGTACATTCTCTTGGGTGTTAGTAATGAGAAGGGTAATTGTGGAAACGTTGGCTACAGTGCAGTGTGATGCAGTATTCGCACTCAGGAAAGATTAATTGCAGTAGTACTGTGAGTGCAAGTGGTAATAGCAATAGTGGTAATAGTACATAAGGATTCTAATTACTGGTATACAGTAAGATAATTGCATGAAAAGCAGTACAGAGTATGCAAAACGTTATCAATGGAGAGAATGGTACAGGGGTATTGTTGCTAGTAGAGTTTAACAACGAAAATAGCTACATGATACCGCTAAAAGCTCAAGTGATTTCTGGTTAATGGACAAGGCAAAGGCTGCTATCTCAAAGTACAGTTAGCTGTGAAGGACTTGCCTTTTTTGGTATTGGTAGCTGGCTCTGGTCCAGGTGTGAGTTGTGGCTTCGTTTGTGGCTTGCTGGAGTGCCACCGCCTACCGCCCCATTCCACGCCTAAGGGCCACGCCAAAGGGCCCTCTGGCGAGGCCCTCAGGCGCAGGCCCGCCAGGCGCGGGCGCGCCCGATGGCGCGAAGATTTCAAGTGTGTTGCACAGCCCCGACTGGGCTGTGTGCAGCAGTTGGCCCCTCCTGCCGCTGGTGGCTCGATCCCCGGGAAGGGGAGAGCTGCTGGAGGTGGTGGGGGCTGAAGAGGAGCAGCGCCCAATGGCACGAAGATTTCAAGTGTGTTGCACAGCCCCGACTGGGCTGTGTGCAGCAGTTGGCCCCTCCTGCCGCTGGTGGCTCGATCCCCGGGAAGGGGAGAGCTGCTGGAGGTGGTGGGGGCTGAAGAGGAGCAGCGCCCGATGGCGCGAAGATTTCAAGTGTGTTGCACAGCCCCGACTGGGCTGTGTGCAGCAGTTGGCCCCTCCTGCCGCTGGTGGCTCGATCCCCAGGAAGGGGAGAGCTGCTGGAGGTGGTGGGGGCTGAAGAGGAGCAGCGCCCGATGGCGCGAAGATTTCAAGTGTGTTGCACAGCCCCGACTGGGCTGTGTGCAGCAGTTGGCCCCTCCTGCCGCTGGTGTCTCGATCCCCGGGAAGGGGAGAGCTGCTGGAGGTGGTGGGGGCTGAAGAGGAGCAGCGCCCGATGGCGCGAAGATTTCAAGTGTGTTGCACAGCCCCGACTGGGCTGTGTGCAGCAGTTGGCCCCTCCTGCCGCTGGTGGCTCGATCCCCGGGAAGGGAAGAGCTGCTGGAGGTGGTGGGGGCTGAAGAGGAGCAGCGCCCGATGGCGCGAAGATTTCAAGTGTGTTGCACAGCCCCGACTGGGCTGTGTGCAGCAGTTGGCCCCTCCTGCCGCTGGTGGCTCGATCCCCGGGAAGGGGAGAGCTGCTGGAGGTGGTGGGGGCTGAAGAGGAGCAGCGCCCGATGGCGCGAAGATTTCAAGATTACATGACCAGGAAATCACTAAGGCAACTGAGGGAGGAGTAGCCTAGTGGTTGGGGCATGGTACTTCAGGCCAGAAGGTCGGGGGTTCAAATCCCACTAGATGACAGCAACCTTGGGCCGGAAGGACTGGGGTTTCTAGTCCCACAGATGCTCCTTGTGGTCTTGGGCAAGCCACTTAACCCTCCATTGCCCATGTTCCCTGTAAGTATTAGTGTATGTGTCTCATATCCCCGTGTGTTAAATGTATCCCCCAATTGTGTTGTGACCGCTTTGATTGAAGGATAAGGCGGTATACAAAACTGTCTAAATAAATAAATAAATAAATAATACAAGTGTCAGTGTGATCAAGCAGCAGCAGAGACAAATGTACGTCAAACACATATTTTTATTTTGGTTACTCATCAAAGATAGTGTAGATACCGCATATCATAATATCAAGGTGAGTGGATCCCAGGTGAAAATCAGAAAGCACATTTTTCAGGGCAGCAACCCACATGTTACAGAAAAGTCACTGGCCTGTCTACAGATGATGGGCAGGAGAGATAATGTGCATCAGGTGCATGGTGTGCAGTATGCATTAGGGCACCACCCCCACGTGCTGCTGCATACCCCAAATGTGTTAGTTACATATGTGTGCATGTAGATAGTAGGCGGTGCATGATGAGGGCCCAACACATATCAATCATGAACTGTTCCTTAAAACATATCTGTCTGCCAACACAGGAGGCACACAAATGAAACAGCATATTTTGTTAAAGGTAAGAAAGTGTAAACACACATATTGAAATTTATGTTACAGCTGTCACATAATGCCTGATATAGGAATCAAAGCTGCAACAATGTAACCCTAAACAATCGTCAAATGCACAATGAGGATATGCTAACAGGTAGCAGAGGCACATGAACACAGAGAATTCAAATGAAACCATCTGCAGAAACATGCAGAGATAACACTATGCAGAAGGTCCCTCTGCACTGGTTGGTGTGGATACAATGTCCTTACACATATTTATTTTATTTATTTATTACATTCTCTTATATACCACGCTATTCTGCATCAGTGCGGTTTACATTGAACATATATCACGGTACATGGAATGCACAAATGAAGGAAGAAAATGGACATTCACACTGCCACACTCCAAATATAATGGGGCAATGTGAGTGTCATTACCTCAGGGGATAAATAGGACTGTACAGACATGCAATGCTAGGTTTGTAAATCAATGCAGAGCGTCACGTCTGTACAGTAAACAGACACAATAACCTGTATATAGAGATGAAAAGAAAGGTCAAACATGTTACAGTAACCCACATAGAAGCCATATTGCAACCTGCTGTGTTGCACCAACATAGTCAGTCACATGCACATGCACCGTGTACGTTGCAACATGATACAGTGATGCCACACATGCACTGTAACACCCTTGGTGATTGCAAACATCAATCCAAGATGTTGGTGTGCAGTAAAGTGGTGTCGTGACAAATACTGTGTCATGTCCAAGTGGAGGCTAGGTGGACATGGACAAGAGGACCTCTCCATTGCTCTCCCTGTGCCAAACGCATGGCTGTATGCTCGTGTTGAAACAAACAGATGAGCATATCCTGCATTCCATGTCACACACATTGTCAAAACACAACACAATGTCAGAAGGATGTACAACATACAGTGACAATGTCAGTCCCTGCTGCAAACCTGGGGACCAGTACACAGTGTCCAAAGTGCAAAGGGTGTCTGCAATCCAACAAGTCATGTTACGACTGTCCTTGAAACCCTGGGCATGCATAATCAAGTGTGACATCCCAATATGCCACAGTACTGGAAAGGTCATGTGTGTCTCCTGCGATGAACACGAAACCCAGCCAGAGCACAGCAGTAATGGTGTGTTGGACAGGCCTGTCATGCCCAAAGTAGCAGTCCAATGATAATACTGTCCATCCTAGGCATGTGTCCCACTCGCAGAGGTCAAACATCCTATGGCACCATTTCCCAGGGATAGTTCCAAGGTGTTGTTGTGTCCTCCAACAGGTGGTTGATGGTGACGCTGGATGCACTGTAGTAGATGTGCTTTGTGTGTTCACTGCCCTGTGTCAGAAGAGGATAAACAATGTAGTGGTGTGCTGCTTGCAACATCAGCCCAAATTGCAAAGAGTAAAACATCAATATGTACGTAAGGAACCGTCACACAGGCAAACATAACATGATCACAACACAGAACACAATGCAAGTTGGGGACATTTTGAATTGGAACCGCTGACAAGGGTGTCACATGGCGTTTCACAGCTCCACCCCATGTGCATCAGTGTTCGTGTACAGAGACCGAACAGGAAATGTCTATGAGACAAACAGTAAATCATTAACATGTAAAGGCTGATGTCATTCACAAAAGACCAAAGATGCAACCTACCGTGTGTTTGCAGCAAGTGTATGTTTCAGAAACCAAAACTGAAACACATGGCATACATTTGCAGCACAGGCATATCTACTACAGACAGCATGACACCTGAATGGTGTTTGGCCCTCCAGGACTCCATTTCGGAAACTCTGCTCTAGGGATTGCACATGTTTATGGTGTCTGTGCCCTGTAGGGTAAAATATAGGCGTTTATTGATTGTTTATTTAATCAGCAATAACAGTTCCATCTTTATTACCACGGTTTAGTACTGGGTAAAATATAGGGACAATTTTTTTTACAGGAGCCACAGCTGGGGCTTGAACCTGTGACCTTCAACACACTGGCTGTGTGTACTGCATCATACTGTTGTCACAGAGACAGGTCATTCCCTGGGGCTAACATTAGTGTTCGTTAGACAGACCTTGTCTGTTGCACTGCACGGCACCCACCTCAACAGGGCTTGGCCTTGGTCTGCTGTGGGCTTATGCCGCTGCCCCTCTACCACCAGCACCCCTCCGCCACCATGCTGACATGCCCTTATGCCGGTGGTGCTGGTGGTACGCAGTCCCAGGCCATCCAGTGTGCTGGTAGGCAGCTGCCTATGGTGTGGGTTCTCGGGTAGGGGTGCCTCCATGGACATGCATGCTTTCCCCCGGCACCACCTGCCAATGTTATGTGCCCTTGGGGGTACCTGCTGGGTAATATTTCACAGCGTTAGTGTGCCTTAACGCCGCCGCCGCCACGTTATCGCACGATATTATCGCGCGATAACGTCACTTATCACGTGATAATACCACCGCTGCTACGTTAAGACGGTTTAGTAAACATACCCCTATTTTCCTTGATCTTGAGAAGCAAATGTTTCAGATCATCTTCACTTTCAGCCAGTAATGTGGTATCATCAGCATAGCGAAGATTGTTGATGAGTCTTCCAACAAACTTCACACCTTGGTTGTCTTCATACAGTCCTGCTTCTGTGACGATTTGTTCTGCATAAATTAAACAGGTAGGGGGAAAATATACAGCCTTGTTGTACACCTTTGCTGATTTTAAACCATTCTGTTTTTCCTTGTTGCTTCTTGCTCTATGAAAAGTTTGTGCAAGAGAACTATCAGTTGTTCTGGTATTCTCATGCTTCCTAAATTGCCGTATCATGCAATATTTACCTTTAATGTCCATTTTGGCAGCACAACGCAAGCTAAATAATGAGATGCATATCATTGAAATGCATGCAAAGAACCTCATTATTATGCAAATTGAATAAGCAGTTTGTGCTTAACTTCAAAAGCTACATTATTCATGGTCAATGATGCCAGCTTTGAGCTGGCATTATTTTAATTCCCTGGGAGCATCAGTCTGCTAACATGGGGCCTGATTCTCCTTGAGCCATTTTAAAGAGGCCATTGATATCCTAATTCACCCACCTACTCCCTGATCCCCCCCCCCCAAGCAAAGAGCCCCTAAATCAGAGGCCCCCTAACAACCCCAAACAGACAATCCCATACCCATTCCAAAACAGACCCTTTCACCCCACCAAAGCGATTTCCCTCCCACCCTGAAAGACATCTTGGCTCCTCCCCCAAAGAAATCCACAGAACCTATTGGGACTATCAATGTTGTCAAGTAGTAGGGAACAACGTATTTATGGTCTTGTCTTACGGAGTAAAAATGCTGTTGAGTTGTATGAAAATTATCTTACTCCAAACTTTTTTTTGAGAACTGTTATCTGTTTACTCTTAACACATATATTAATATTAAAGCAACAGGTCTCAGACTTCAGAGAGCTATTGGCCCTTGTTAAAGGGCAGGTTTGAAGATAAGCACTCATTAATTTTTCTGTCTGCAAGCTTAAGATTGAAATACAAGTGATTACTAACTAAAACATAAGCAACGCATAGGTCGTTGATGCAAATTAGAGCACGGTCTATATTTAACAAGGACCAATAGCTCTCTGAAGTCTGAGACCTGTTGCTTTAATATTAATATATGTGTTAAGAGTTAACATCGGGAACAGATAACAGTTCTCAAAAAAAGTTTGGGTCAAGTAGTAGGGGGCAGGGGTTGCTCTTTCCCATCAAAATGGTGTCAGTTGATCCCTAACAATAATCTTGCAGTACTCCCATTAGGGGTCAAGCTGCCAATTAAGGGAGCTTGACCCTACCATTTTGATGCCAGCAGCCTACAAGGGAAGAGTGATTGGGGATCACCCCTGTCCTCCCACTACTCCACCCCTGTGATAGTCCTAGTAGGTCCAGGGGTTTCCTTGGGAGAGCTGAGGGGAGGCTGTCTATTTCAGGTTATGGGAATTAATGTGGGGCCTCTAATGAGGGAGGTGTTTGCTGGAGGGATTGGGAGGTGAGTACAGAAATTAGAATACCATCGGACCCTTTAAGATAGCCCTTAGGAACATTGAGCCGTATGTCAGCGGCCCGATGCTCTCAGGGAGGAAAAGATTTTCCAGCCTTAACAGAGCTCAGCTTTCTGCTAACATTTAGAACAGTTATGTACAGTAAGCCAGTTTGCTTGTCCAATCTGCAAGCAACATGTGAGTTCACATTTGCTGTAAACTGAGGGCCTTCATCTGGTGGTCTCCAGTCTCCCACAGGCTTGTCCTGATGAAGTAGATTTGTCCTATATTACAGACTTTCTCAGGCTCCTCAGGCTCTCTTAGTTAGAACTGCATTCCCACTTTCTTCTTCGTCTCTCCGGGCCAGTCCAGGTAACTGTAGGGTTGTCAATCTCCTCCAGCAGCTGAGGACTGTAATTCAAAATCTTGCTGACACGCTAACCAGCTCCCCCTGGCGTGCCAGCCTCAGTCTTACAGTCCTCAGCAGCTGGATAGGATGTGGCTAACTGGCTCCGGTGTGCTGAAGAGGGATTTCTGCCTAAAGTGTTGTTTTTTTTCTGACAGAGTAGCCCTAGCTGGGTTGCCAGGGTCAGCATTGAAGGGTATTGACTGTAAAGAGAAAATAAATTTACCGGTAATTGAAGCTTGAGGTAGAGCCTGCCTCACAGTTCAGCTTCTCAGTCATACCCGGAGGGGAGGAGAAACAGCGGATCTGGGAGCCCCAGATTGCAGCCTTCTGTCCCCACTGCCTGGTCTGAATCCTCCGCAAGCAGCGGGAGCCAGATTGGGGCCTCATCATATTTGTGAGATTCAGGTACGCAAAGGGCAGGCTGGGCCGTCGCGGTTTAGAGCCAGCGGGGCAGAATCTCTGTGTTTGGAGGTTTTTAGCTCCCGGCGCATGTTGGCCGCGCCGACAGTTTGTGCTCAGTGCGGGAGTCGACGGGGGCTGTTGGGTCCTGGGATCTGTAGAACTTGTTTTCGGGCAGGTAGTTCCGTCGAGCGGCTATTAGGGGGTCTGATGGATCTTAAATCGCCTTCAACAGATCCGTATGAGGTGCTTTCAGGTGTGGAGTTTAAGGCGGGAACGGCGGCCATCTTGGCTCCTGCCTCCAGTTCTCCCGCGATTGCTGACAAGCCAGTAAAGCGGAAACAAAAATCAAAAAGGCTTTCCCCGCAGGTAGCAGAGGTGCAAGGGACTTCTCCTGATGCTCAGGGGAGCTTGCAATCTGTGTTTTCTGCCGATTTCATTTTATCCTTACACAGGACTTATCTGTTAAAACTGGAGCAAAGCCTGGGCAGGTCTTCTCTGCCAAACAGGGACAGTAGCCTTAAGGGGGAAGCCACATCAGCAGATCTGGGAGAAGGGTCCTCAACTCAGAAAATATTGAGAGCAGACCCCGAGTCTTTTGGGGGGCAGCTGGCAGAACCCCAGGAGATGGAAGAGGGAGAGCTTCTTTCTGAAAGGGTTTTGGATGCCTGGACATTAGGAGATATTGAAGAAGGTGAACTGGTACCGGGTGAGGACCCTAATATTTTTAGAGTTTTTCGTAAAGAGGAACTCGGGGCGTTGATTGCACAGTCCCTAGCGGTGCTCAACATTACCTTGCCTGTGGTGCAGGAGGATCCATTAGAGGATCCTCTGCTACAAGGCTTTAAACCAGAACAGTGCTGTTTCCCTATTCATAGGGTTATTAGGCAGATGATAGATTCAGAATGGGAATGTCCTGAAGCCTCCCTGAAGGGGAGCCGGGAAATGGGGCGCTTATACCCGGTTCCTCAGGAGGACAAGGACCTGCTGCGTATGCCTAAAGTTGATGCACTCGTAGCGGCTGTGACGAAGAAGACTACCATCCCAGTGGAAGGTGGGGCGGACTTAAAGGACCTTCAGGACCGCAAGTTGGAAGCACTGTTGAAGCAAGCGTTCGACTCTAGTGCCTTAGCGCTACAGGCATCTATTTGTGGAGCTTATGTCTCTCGAGCCTCCATCAGATGGTTGCAGGGTGACTCGGTGGCCGACAAAGAGGCTGGCATGTGCGTGGAAGGAGCTAGGCTTGAGTCGGCAGCGGCATATCTGGCGGACGCTTTTTATGACTTGGTGAGGATTTCAGCAAAGTCCATGGCGTCGGTGATTGCGGCAAGAAGGTTCCTCTGGCTGCGCAATTGGGCGGCAGACGCGTCTTCCAAGATGCGACTTAACAAGCTCCCATACAAGGGTAAACTACTCTTTGGGGAAGCGCTTGAAAAGATTGTCAAGGATTTGGGAGATTCCAAGGGGGGACGTCTTCCTGAGGATCGCCCGAAAGGCCCTCAGCCCGGGCCCCTGGCCAGGGGTCAGGGTAGAGATTTGCGCAGGTTCTGGGGGTCTCAGTTTGTGCCTTATCAGAGAGGGCGTTTTCAAGCCTGCGGGCAGTCCTTTCGAGGAGCAAGGGGGTTTGGCAGAGGATATTTTTCTTCCCCACAGAACGCCCCCAAAAAGCCCCAATGAAGGGCGGCCGGCTCAGGTGGAGACCCCGGTGGGGGGCCGTCCACAGAGTTTTCTTTCCGTCTGTGCCGACATTACAACAGACCAATAGGTCTTGGAGATAATCAGCAAAGGTTATGCGCTAGAGTTTGCTCAGCCTCTGAAAGATGCCTTCCTCAGTTCTCCCTGCAGATCCCTGGAGAAGCGTGCGGCCGTGAACGACACAATGCAGGCAGTGGTACCCGTTCCCGAAGACCAATATGGATTAGGTTGATACTCGATTTATTTCGTAGTTCCCAAAAAAGAAGGGTCCTTTCGCCCCATTCTGGATCTCAAGCACGTAAACTGCTGTTTGCGGGTTCCACACTTCCGTATGGAAACCCTACGATCGGTTATTCAGGCGGTAAGGCCCGGAGAATTTGTAACATCCATAGACTTGACAGAGGCATATCTTCATATCCCTATCAGGCCAGATCATTGGAAATTCCTGAGGTTTGCCGTGCCCATGGGTCACTTTCAGTTCAGGGCATTGCCTTTTGGGCTAGCTCCGGCCCCACGGACGTTCACCAAGGTGATGGTGGTAGTGGCGGCAGCCTTGAGAAAAGAAGGGATTCAGTCCATCCCTACCTGGACGATTGGTTGATTTGAGCGGGGTCTCGACCGGAGTCCGTTTCGGCGACCAGCCGGGTGGTTCAATTTTTGGAACGGCTCGGGTGGGTGATAAATCAATCCAAGAGTCACCTCACTCCGCAGCGACGCTTGACATGTCCGGGCGCATTATTCAATACCGAGCAGGGGTCAGTGTTTCTGCCAGAAGAAGGGTGCAGAAGCTTTGGAGACAGCTGAGAGCTTTCTTGAGTGTCAGAGCTCCCACAGCGTGGAGGTACCTGCAGTTACTGGGTTCTATGGCAGCGGCCTTAGATCTGGTACCGTGGGCCTGAGCTCACATGCGTCCACTGCAACAATCGCTGCTAGCCAGATGGTCCCCGCAGATTCACTCACTAGAACAGAGGCTGGACTGTCCGGATCCCGTGAGGGTCAGTCTGCAGTGGTGGTTGGATCCCACTCGGGTTGGAGCAGGAGTTCCTCTGCGGGAGCCACAATGGTTGTTGGTAACAATAGATGCCAGCCTTTCAGGCTGGGGGGCGCATTGCTTGACGCAGGTGACGCAGGGGCTCTGGTCCAAGGAGGAGACCGAGTGGTCGATCAATCGCCTGGAAATGAGGGCGGTCAGGTTAGCGCTTCAGGACTTCCTCAGTCTGGTGCAAGGAAAAGCAGTGCGTGTGTTCTCCGACAATGCGGTGATGGTATCTTATATCAACAAGCAAGGTGGCACGGGTTGCGCAGACCTCTTGGCAGAGAGTCAGAGTTTAATGATTTGGGCAGAAACCCATCTTCTAGCTATTTTGGCAGTGCATGTGGCTGGAAAGGACAACGTTCAGTCTGACTATCTCAGTCGGCATGTCCTCGACCCCGGGGAATGGGAGCTGAATGCTGCTGTGTTCCACGACATATCTCTTCGCTGGGGGCAGCCGGTCATGGATCTCATGGCGACCCTGGAGAACTCCAAAGCGGCTCGGTTTTTCAGCAGGTACAGGGTGCATATGTCGGAAGGGCTCAATGGTCTGGTGCAGCCGTGGCCGGAGGAGCAGCTTCTGCATGTCTTCCCTCCGTGGCCCTTGATCGGGCGGGTAATACGGAGGATTGCGAAGCACAACGGAGTAGTAATCCTCATTGCTCCAGATTGGCCCCGGCGACCATGGTATGCGGATCTCGTCAGGTTGCTGGTTGCTCCGCCGTGGCGTCTCCCAAGTCGGGTCAATTTGTTGAGCCAGGGGCCAATATTGATGCCGCAGGTGGATCGGTTCTTGCTTACGGCTTGGCTGTTGAGAAGGAGCGTCTCTGACGTCGAGGATTTTCACCGGCCGTAATTGAGACCTTGCTGCAGTCTAGGAAGCGATCCACTTCCCTCGCTTACATTCGCGTCTGGCGGATCTTTGAGAACTGGTGTCAAGATCGGAATGTTCGGCCATTTTCCGCCTCCTTACCAGCCATTTTGGCATTCCTACAAATGGGCCTAGAAAAAGGTTTGGCGTTCAGTACGCTAAAGGTCCAGTTAGCGGCCTTGGCTTGTTATAGAGGTAAGGTGGGCGGTAGGGTGTTGTCGGCTCTTCCAGACGTTCAACGATTTCTTAGAGCTTCGAGGCTTCTCAGACCACCGTTGCGATCTCTAGTTCCTGCGTGGGATTTGAACTTGGTGTTGGAGGCTCTGACACAACCACCTTTTGAACCGGCGTCGGCAGTGAGTCTGCGCAAGTGTTCTTGGAAGGCGGCTTTCCTAGTGGCGTTGTGTTCGGCTAGAAGGATTTCGGATCTTCAGGAGCTCTCGTGTAGGGAGCCTTACCTTCAATTTTCTAAGGAAAAGGTGGTGCTTCGGACAGTACCTGCGTTTCTTCCAAAGGTGGTATCCACTTTTCATGTGAATCAAGCCATTTCACTGCCTACTTTCCCTCGGGAGGGGGACGGTGATGGAGGTCACTGGCTTCGGAAGCTAGATCTCGGTAGGGTGTTCCGTAAATATCTTTGTAGAACGGAGAGCTTTCGGAAGTCGGAAAGGTTATTTGTGTTATTTGGTGGGCCTCGTAAGGGAGAGGCTGCGTCAAAGGCCTCTATTGCTCGCTGGGTAAAACAAGCGATCAGTGCAGCATATGAGGCAAGTGGCAAATTGCCTCCGCAAGGACTTCGAGCGCATTCTACCAGAGCGCAGGCTGCTACATGGGCGGAGCTCGCCTTGGTCCCTCCGGTGGATATCTGCCGGGCGGCTTCTTGGTCGTCCTTGCATACCTTTACTAAACACTATCGTTTGGAACTTCAAGCAAGAGGGGATGCGATTGTTGGGGCCTCCGTGGTATTAGGGGGTCTCGCAGGTCCCTCCCGTCTGTAGATACTGCTTCGGTACTTCCCTACAGTTACCTGGACTGGCTCGGAGAGAACTCAAGGAAAGACAATTAGCAGGTAAGGTCTAATTTCTCCTTATGATTTCCTTGGGTGAAGCTTTGTTGCTGCAGGTTTCTTTGCTAGCCTCCAAGGTACAAGCAAATTTTGTGGCTGTGGAATCAACTACTTCAAAGGTTACAGAGGTACAAAAGGATATTTTAGAGTTGCAAACAAAAGTAACTATTTTGGATGAACAATCATTACAGTTTGTTAAGAAATTTTGTGTACTTAAAGCAAAAATCGAGCACTTGGAGAATGTCTCACGAGCAAATAACTTATGGTTGGTTCATAAACTTTCCTTGGGTTTCAATGGTTTGTGCAATTGAAATGTTCAAGAAACGCTGGCTGTTCCAGCTGAATTGGTATCACCTATAGCGAAAGCAGTTTATTTGCCTAAGGGGAAAAAAATCGGACTATTCTGTGAAACTTGGTGATCAGCCTATTGAGGTTTCAAATGTCTGAACACTGTTAGAGTCCTCTGTGGAAGAAAGTCCACCTTGTTATTAACATTTGCATTGTTGTCAGATAAAGAATGGCTCTTAAAGCTTTTCTGTAAGAAGCAAAATGTATTATTTAAAGGATTGTTGGTCAGCGTTTATCCTGATTTAGCCAAGGATACTCAAAGACGGCGCAGAGATTTTCTCTTGCTTTGTCCTGGGGGGGGGGCTCTTTTTCTTAAAACACCCTTGCAAATGTCTGGTCAAGTACCAGTCGGTTTTGTATATTTTTTTATGAGCCCTCCCAGCTAGTGGCTTTCATAGACACTCATCACTTGGAAGCTTCCATTGGTTCTCTGACTGTACAATAGTAGTTAATGGAATAGTTGGATAGTGTCCTGATCATGTTTCTTGCATGTTTTGAAAAAGATTGTTTTTTCTTTCTTTATTTTGTGGTCCCCTCCCCCTCCCCCTTTCGAAGGCTAGATTGAGCAATTTAGGTTATATTTTCTTGTAATTTTTTTCTTTTGAGGACCAAAATGGTTTTTGGGTTATTTATTTTGTATCTGCCCTGATTACTGTACAAGATGTGATTATACTTCTTGGTTTATTGTAAAAATTTGCATAATGAAAAAAAAGAACTGCATTCCCACTACCTAAAGAGAGCAAAAGCCTAGTACCCAAGAGATCAGAGTTTGATTCCCACTGCCTTTTCTTGTGACCTTGAGCAAGTCACTTTACCCTCCATTGCCTCGGAAGAAAAGACCTGTCAATCTTTATACCTTGCCGAGAAAACCCAGGGGCTGCTGGGTCACCAGGAGTTAGCATTGACTTGATGGCACTTTAACAAAATAATCTTCAGAAATTAGGTGTAGGTATTGGTCAGGATATCTAATATAACAATGAGTATTGTTATAATAAAAAAATAGATATATTTCATGTGTGTCCATATCGTTAATGTCTTAATTCAGCAAGTTTTACATAATACTCTCAACTGTACACATTTCCCTATACTTAGAATTTACTATCACATACATAATAATTATTTGTACAAAACATCTGGTCCTTTAGGTAAATTTAGTTGTTTCAAGCAATATCCAAATCCTTTACTCCAAATGCTCAGGCAAACATGACACAATTTCCCTTAGGAATCACACGCAAATTTATTTTCTCACACATTGTTCACAGTTCGATTAATATATAAACTCTATGACAAGTGTTTTTTAAAACCCCAGCCACGCCATTTTTAAAAACCATGGGGGGAATATTCAAAGGGGGAAGTGCAGTTAGCAGACCTGCTGACCACTTTACTCCTGCTAAGCAGGATATTCAGAGGCACATACCCAATTTATGCCACTGAATATCCCCTTTTAGTGCCTCTGAAAGCCCGATGCTAACTGCCTAGTGTTGGGGCATTGGGGGGTAGCACCTAAGGTTAGTCAATCAGCGGCGATATTGAGCCACAGGCTGGTTAACCCTAACCGGCTAAAGTTAGGCTAAAAATAAAAGCAGGCCTAACTTTAGCTGATTTAGCTATCCAGGCAGAAAGTGCATATAGCTACTGACCGAATAGCTAATTCTCTATCCAGCCAACCAAGATATTCAATGCCGCTGGCTAGATATAGCCACAGTATTGAATATCTGGGCATAATTTAAAGCAGTGACAGACAGACACTTTAATTACACTGGCCGCTACCACTGAATATGCCCCCCCTCCCCCATGTATATTCAGTGCCACTATCTGGATAGGTGGCAGCTCTGAATATATGTAGACAATGCTTGCCGCACCTGGCTGTACATATAGATAAACAGATAGACTGCTTAACTATACTGATGGCAACTGAATCTCACCGCTATCCATGTAGTAAGGCAGGAAACCCTGGTTCTCCTCTCTCTCCTCCCCAGCAGTTTTCTGGTATTGCTGGAGCAGTCTAAACGAATTTTCAATGGCACTGAAAAATCACTTGGCTGCAATTAAATGTATAAGTCCCTTTGAATATCTGGCCCGGTATTTCTTCTTACTGGAGAATCCTTCACACAGCGCTTTTCAGCACTTTGGTTCTGGGGTTTTATTCCTTCCAGACCCCCTGTTGGCTACTCTGTTTCAGAAGTTGTACACTTCTGCAAGATTTTCTGTTTCCAAGATTTCCCAGGTACAGTTTTAAACTGTTTCTCTCTGTAATTCTCTCTCTATACACAATCTCATACAATTTCCCCACGGTTTTATCCTGATTTCTGTTTAAAGACCTCTTTTCTTTTGCAGATATGGCTCAGGGCATACAGTCTCCAACTACTGCAAACTCTTTTCACATATTCACTTCGCAAATATTCTTAGCATTTCACAGCGAGTCTTCTTCACTATTTTTGATCAGCTTACACCATGCTCTTCTCTGGAAATCAGGTACTCTATTCTCTATGCAAAGGGACGCCCAGTAAAGCTCATGTGGGTCGAGACAGATTCTGGGGTTACAGAAACAAAGTGTTCTTTTTATGATCTTGAGAGATGGGAGGGGGAGTTTCTCCAAGACCACTGCCTATCCATATAGGAGCTAATTTTATAAAAGGGAACCTTGGGTAGGTGCTATTTTCCAAAAAAAAAAAGTAGGTGTCTACTTGTTTTCATAAAATACCAGTATATGTGGCAGAGAACATGTCTGGAACATAGGCATGAACAGGTGTAAATGAAAGCACATACACTTTGCAAGTAAACACCTAAATTAAGAATTGTTTAATCAACATGCAGACTTTCTAACTCTGCCCCTGCTCCACCCAGAGTGCGCCCATTGTTACACTTACCAGCAAACATTTAAGCCAGTCCTTATTTTATGAGGTCATTTTGTTTTATTTTTTATTTTATTTTTTGTTGTTGTTTTTTTCGTCTTTGTGGGTTTTTTCCAATAGTTTGTCCTATTGCTCAATAGGGCATACTATTGCTGCTTTTTTTTTCAAAACAAAAGCACATCCCTATTGTTTATGTAGCCACAAATGCATGGGAATGGCTTTGTAAAATGACCCCCATGGAGAATAATTAATAAGGAGGCGCCTACTTAGATGTTATTTTATAAAAAATAAAAAAAAGTAAGTTCCTACAGCTGGTGAGTCATAGAGCCACAGAGCTGTTGTAAATGTCCCTGCCTATATTTTTCAAGTATGTATGTAAATTATAGTCAAGCATGGGCAGAGCACACAGGTACATAGGTAAATTATAAAAAATGTACCTATATACCTGTGTGTTCTGCCTATGCTTTGCCCACTGACAAAGTATACACCATCAAATCAACGCATACTTTTATGCTGAGCACTATTTTATAAGAGGTCATTTAAAAATATATCTGTCTATATGTGTGTGTAAATGACTAAAATAGCCCCTGTTAAGTGAGTACTTGGAGGCCAATTCTATGTTGTACGTCCCCGGGCCATCCAGACATCCGGACAGCCTGGGAATGCACCCGATTCTACTCCCACGGGGGCTAGATATACCACGGGAGCAGAACTGAGGCATAGTGGCTGGACGTCCAGGACATGCCCCAATTCAGGCACCCTGGACATCCAGCCAACTACCCGTCTAACTCAGCCATGCTCCTGAATGGAGCCACGATCCCCAGCGCAGAACATACACTTCTCTCTCTGCAGCCAACCCCCGATCTGGCTAGGGTCGGGCTGGGGGGAACCCCCTGCACCCCCTCACCTCTTTGGTTTCTCTTGGCTCTGCAATCCCAGGAGAACATACACTTGACCAATCCTGGACGTACGAGGCCGACCTCAAAATTGGCCCTGTACGTCTGGGGCCATGTTACTGCCCACCACCCATGCTCGCTCCTCCCCTGGCCCACCCTCTCTCGTCCATGATCAGAGCTCCCTGCACAAGTCAGCTTTACATGCAGAGAGCTCTGTGGCTGCCCGTGTGATCTGCATGTTTAGTGGGTCTAGACTTCTGGATCCAACGTCCAGACCAGCTAAACAAGGATCGGAATGACCCCCTTGGTGTCTAAAACTATGCAGCCCCTACAAAATTAGATGTGTGGGGGGATCTTAGAAGGGATGTCCAAGTGCAATCTGGGAGGTCTAAGTCAGGATGTCTAAAAAAAATGCAGGCATATCCAGGTGCAGACACAATTTCACAAACGTGGATGTTCCCGATATGAATGTCTGCAGGGGCTTCTACATAGACATCCCCAAAACCATGAACCAGAGCCCTGATGTCTAGGGTAGTCTGATGGTTTGAGTAGTGGGCTAGAAAAAACACACCCAGGGTTCAAATGTCACTGCTGCTATCATTGAAATTGTGGAATGCCCTTCTTCTCTAAACCCTCTTGTTTTTCAGCCAAAAGGACCACTTTTCATGTGCCTGAAGCAAGTCTAAACTTAGACATGATGCCAAACATCCATGACATTTCTGAGATCAAGCAGGGTCATCCAGGTTCCTAGGAACGCCCCTGTTCAGAGTTGGATGTCCCCAGAGCTGGTTTCTAAAATGGCTCTGGAAATTTCTTTATGCTCATTTTCGCACATCCACAGCATGAACAGGGCTTCCAAATAACTCCCTGTGATGGAGTGTATGGGACTCTCCCCAGCCAAGGCCAAAGCCAGTGAGTTATTCTCTGGTAAGAGCTTAAACCCCTGTCCCTTTAAGAGAATAGACTGGAGAATGTCTGGGGAGGGTGTGGCCAGGTCCCAGGGTTTAAACCAGGAAGCAGGAAGACCTAGGGGAAGAGGAGTCAGGGGTTCTGGTGCATACTTGAAGACTACTTACCTGTACAAGAGAGCCTGCTGTGAAGGTAGGAAGCATTTGAATTAATTACTGTCTGCTTAGCCTTGCTGCTGGAGTTCTACCCAGTTGGAGAGACTTTTTGCTGGGCTGTGCCGCCTGAAGTGAGGAAACTTTGAGGAGCCAGTTTTGTTTTGTTTTGCCTTCTGTGCTGGAGCAATGTTCAGCTATTCAGCAGAGCAGCCCTGCTGAGGGCAATTAAGGACTTGTTACAGCTGGGGAAAAGCCTAGGGTAACAGAGGGTTTAACTCTATGTGTGCCTAAAACCCAAGGAGGACCAGGACTATTGTCTGGATGTTTGTCCCCAAAAAGTATATTTTCTTTAAACCTCTTGGCTGTGGAGTCCTGTGTTATGCCTCATGCTGCCCACATATAATACACCCCGTTAGAGGCCCATTCCGATCTGGACGTCCCCTGCCTGTCTGGGCACCCAGAATGGGGACGTGCACCGGTTGCACCCGATTCTGATACTGTGGGGGCTAAATGTGCTTGTGGGATCAGGAACAGGGCCTGGACATCCAGGCTGTGCTCCAATTCTGGGCACCCAGAAACAAACTCCTCAACTAGCCTAGTCAGGCTCCTGTATGGAGCCATGGTGTCATGTTGCTATGGCACTGCGGCTCCATGCAGGAGCTGCAGTCCTCAGCAGAACTCCACAAACTACTTTCCCCTCAGCCCAACCCCCAGTTGAGCCTGCCATGGCCAGGGTCGGGCTGCGGGGAGCCCCCTGCCTGCCCTCACCTGCCTTTCTGGGCCCGGGCCGTCAATCATCCTCCACCCAGAGGGACTGATTCCACCTCCGAGGTGGAATAAATCCCCTTGCAAACGGCTGACCCTGGACATATAGAGCTGACCTCGGAATCAGCCCTGTACATCTGGGGTCTTTGCGCCACCTACAGCCCGACCTCTCCCCACATGCAGCCTGTCCTACCCACCCACAAATAGAGCTGAGCTGTGTGGGAAGTTCTATGTGTGGGGAGCTCTGTTCCCCATTGCCAGCCAGGTGAATAGCAGGTCTAGATGTCCAGATTTGATGTCCAGACCCGCTATTTGCTGAACAGAAATAGACCCCTTGGCATCCACTCTCTCTCCACTTCCTTTGAAATAGGATGCAGTCTCCCAAACAAATTTTGCAGCATACCATGATGTATATTGAACTTTAACTTTTTTGAAACATCAGCAGACATCAACGTACCTTCTTAGAAGACACTTAGAAACAAATTTACAAAGTTCCTCACCTAATGTGAGTCTGCCTCCTTCATCCAAGTATATAGTATCTTTACACCATCTGTCATACTTACTCTTCTTGGAGGATTCCACTTTTTTCCCTTATCAACTGCCGTGTTAGCTCCTCATGGGTCTTGCCATCCAGCTGTCTCCCTTTCCATGGGGCTCCTTGCTGAAACTTGGCAACAGAAACTTGTCATGGGGAAAATGTCCTTTGCTCCAAAGTCCTTCCCTGGACCACTTAAGTCCAACCATACCAATTCTCTCCCCTTGGGCATCTTCTCAGGTGGATCTCTAGCGCCTGGTCCCTTCCCTCTGTGGGTTCTACAAGTCTCCCCTTCACATGCTCTGCAGCTCACTCATTTGGAGCTCAAAATGTGCTTCTGGGTCATCATCCTGGGATTTATAGCTTCCTCTGGTTAGGAGCATCTCCTTGTCTTGTGCTCTGCAACCCGGGTGGTGCTTTGAGCCCTACCTGCGCAAGCCTAAGGACACTTGATAGTAGCTGGCAGAAGAGAGACCAAGAAAAGACCCTTTTGCTCCAAAACTAGGGCCTTCAATAACCTATGGAAAGAAACCATAGCTCCTCCCCTTTGCACATCCCATCTGAGTACACAGCTAGAAAAATCTATATTCTTCTTCTATAAAGCTTACAAGGCAGCTCTGCCCCCCAAAGGGCATAGAATAAGACTGTACATGAGAATCTTTAGAATTTTTAGTAAACCTGGGTCATATCTGAAAAATGTATCTTGATATGACTCCGCTTCTCTCAGTGTTTATAAATAGGTTCCCAGAAAAATTGCACTCCATTGTGTTCACTTAGAATTCCATGACTGCTGCAAGATAAAACATAGGGGTATGTTTACTAAACCGGGCTAACGGTTAACCCGGGCTATCTGCCACTACGTCCCATATTATTCAATGGGACCTAGTTGCAGATAGCCCGGGTTAACCGTTAGCCCGGTTTAGTAAACATACCCCATAGTCTCTGTCTCCATTCCACTTTCTCTAGGGGAATCATTTCATTGTGGAGCCTGCTGATTGCTGCTAATGTCCTCTATAGCATGGAAAAAAAACTACTGTTGCTGGATCACAGCCTTAAAAGGACAGTATAAAGACTCTTTTTTTTTTTCATGTCACAGTGCAAACATTTTTTTCTTCTTTTAACATTTGAACACATTAAACCTGAATTAGAATTGCGACACTCGTCACAAAATATCCTAATAATTACAGTATGGGCCTCAGTATACAGTTGTGGTCAACTTTATTGGCACCCTTGCATTTTTGGTATGTTGTGTAGAATATCTTGAGAAATAATTGGAAATATTCCAA
The DNA here is from genome assembly GCA_033557465.1 of Ichthyophis bannanicus. NCBI lineage: Eukaryota > Metazoa > Chordata > Amphibia > Gymnophiona > Ichthyophiidae > Ichthyophis > Ichthyophis bannanicus. The sequence goes on from CM066033.1 coordinate 633,024,891, forward strand.
CTGTATATCATCATCATATTTTAATAGTATGTTCAAAGGTATACAACCAAAAAAAATGATGTCTGTGCAACTTAAATGTAGTATTTCTGAGAAAAACAAAATATAACCTGGACAGGGTTAATGGCATCGTTCACTAATAGTTGGTTGCATAACCCTTGGCAGTGATTTCTTGTAGCCATCTATAAGTTTCGTATACCTGTCTGCTGGTAGTTTATCCCATTCTTCAACTGTGATTTGTTCCAGCTCATGAATGTTTCCAGGCTTCCTTTTACCAATCGCAGATTTCAGTTTTTTTTCCAAAGATTCTCAAATGGATTGAGATCAGGACTCATTGTTGGCCAGTTTTAAAACAGTCCATTTTTCCTTTTTAACCATTCTTGTGTACTTTTGGATATATGTTTTGGGTCATTGTCCTGCTGGAGGACCCATCACCTTCGACCCAGGCCTAGTTTTCCGACTCGAGGTAGCACATTTCGCTCCAAAATATCTTGGTAGTCTTCTGACTTCATTATTCCTTATCCTATGTTCTAGGCCTCCAGTTCCTTAGGCAATATAACAGCCCCACTACATTATGGAACCTCCGTCATATTAATTGCAGGAAAGGTGTTTTTTTTCCTTATAAGCCTCATTTCTTCACCAGTAAATGTTATCACTGGTCTGCATTGCCAAAAAGCTCAAGTTTGGTTTTCCCAGAAAGATTGTGGTTCTTAAAGGTGGGTTTGGGCAAAGATCAGGCATTCCTTTTTATGTCCGTCTTTGAGCAGTGGGGTCCTCCTTGGCCTTCGCCAATGAAGTCCTTCTTTGTTTAGTGCGCAGCATATGGTGCGGGTTGAAACTACCTCTCCAGATTGCTCCAGGTCAGCCTTAAGCTTTTTGGATGTTGTACATGGTGTTTTTCCAGCAGTTCGCACTAACCTTCAAAGATTTCTTGGATTAGTTCTCCTCTTCCCATCACTTCTGGGAGGTTCTTAACAGTTTCATGAGCAGAAAACATCTTAATAACATTGTGAGCTGTAGACACAGGAATCCTAAGGTCTTTGGAGATGGTCTTGTACCCCTTTGAAGTTTGATGTTTGGTGATAATGTCTTTTCTGATGGTCTCAGGCAGCTCGCTTGTCTTCACCAGTTTTAAAATGGAATAGGGAGTGAATGTGGCCATTTTAACATCAGAATCATCATTCATTGGTTGATTCATGTGAGTACTGACAATTGATCACAGGTTCGTCTAATTTTACTACAGTGGGAATATGGTTCTACACTGATTTGAATTGTTTATAAGGGTGCCAATAATCATGTACTGGTAATGTCCCAGTTTTTATACTATTTCCTACTATTCCCTTTTTTAATTAGTTTTGTTTTATTTGATTCTTTTATGTGTCAAATATGTGTGCATATATAGTCCAAAGCCATTTCACTGGCCACTTTTGTTTAGAAGATATTGGATATTAAGGGGTTCAGCTGCAAGAGTGCCAATAATGTTGACCATAACTGTATTTCCCGTTCTGTTCTCCTGCTTTGTTTGTCATTGTTTAACCAGGGAAACCACTTCTGGCAGTGTGTGTGTGATATAATAGAACAAGAATTGATTTTTCTAGTTGACTCTCCTCCTACTGGGAATGCTCAAGATAGGAGTTGGTAAGGTCACAGAGTTTTTATAAATTGAAGTATTTTGGAAAACAAAACATGCATTTTTGCCTTTTTTTCTGCCTTGCTGAGAAGAGGGAGAACCTGATACCTGAGTCAGTGGAATCCTGGTTGCCAAATAAGGCCTTGGGCCTACAGAAATGAGGGGGTACTTGTTTTGCCTCCTTTCTGCCTAAAGAAAGTCAAGGGGGAGGAAGTCTTGCAAGTGTTCTGCCCTTGCCGCGTCCGCAGTCAGAGACAGCTTTTTCTTTTTTTTGCGGACCTATGGCCCGCATGCCAGCTGCAAGGCCTTCGCGTGCCACAGCTGGCACGCGTGCCATAGGTTCGCCATCGCTGCTCTATGCTTTACCCATGTTTTTTTGAATTTATATATAATCCTCGTCTCCACCACATTTGCTGAGAGGCTGTTCCACGCATCCACCAGGCTTTTGGTAAAGAAATATTTCCTTAGATTAATCCTGAACTATCACCTTTCACTGTCATCCTATGTCCCTTCCATTCCAGAGTTTCCTTTCAATTGAAAGAGGCTCATCTCCTGTATATTTATGCTACTGATATATTTAAACATCTTTATTGTATCCCCCCTCTCCTGCCTTTCTTTCGAAGTATACACATTGAGATCTTTGTTTTATGATAAAGACTACAGTCCATTTTAGTAGCCACACTCTGCAGTGACTCCATCCTGTTTAAATCTTTTTGAAGGTGCAGTCTCCAGAATTGCACTCTGCATGCCAAGTGAGGTCCAGGACCAGTGCAAATGTATTAGATGACCTAGACGAACTTTCAGCCTCACTCCTCCCCCAAGGTTTATAATTAAACCCAATCATGACTGAAACAGCACCACACTTCCTACAACAATTCTGTAAAATGCATAATTGGACATCATATTTTTGAAACATTAAACTTTTGATATGGGGATGTATGTGTGTGGGTGCTTGCTCTCCCTACAGGAAAAAGAATGTGCTGATGTCTCTCTGAGTTTGTGGGACCATCAGGATCTATTGTTTGGCTTTGCTGCTGCTATTTGCCGCCCCTCAGAAGCTGCTGCCCTAGACAGCCACCTAGTCTTGCCTAATGTTTGGGCCGCTCCTGGTGAGGTCTCACCAGAGACTAATACAGAAGTGCTATCGCCTCCTTTTACCAGATGGTCATTCCTCTCCCTATATACAACAGCATCCTTCTGACTTTTGCCATCACCTTTTCTACCTGTTTGGCTAACTTAAGGTCCTCAGATACGATCAATCCCAAATCCTTCTGTTCTTTCATGGAATAAGTGCTTCACTCCCTATATTGTACTGCTCCCTTGAGCTTTAGCAGCCCAAATGCATGACCCTGTGTTTTTTTAGCATTAAATTTCAGCTGCCAAATTCTAGACCATTTTTCAAGCTTTTCTATAGCCCTCCTTATATTAACTACATCTTGTAGGTACTGTACTGTATTGCAGATTTTGATATAATCCACAAAGAGGCAAACTTTACGCAGCAGCCCTTCTGCATATCACTTACAGAAATGGTAAAAAGAAACAGAGCAAGGACCGGTCCCCATGACATACCACTGGTACTACTACTACTACTACTACTACAGAGCATTTGTATAGCTCTACAAGTCGTACACAGCGCTGCACAGGCATGTAAGAGACAGTCCCTGCTCATCAGAGCTTACAATCTAGTCAAGACAGACAACGCAGTATGTGTAGTGTCCTGCCCCCGCCTAGGGCCGGTGACTCTAGAGCAAGGGTGACCTCTACTTTGTCTTCAAGTGTCCTTTTTGACTAAGGTAGCAGCAAGGGACGCTGCGAGTTGTAGTCTAGGTTTACTATCAAACAAAGGTGTTGTGGCACAAGGATCATTTGAACAGATAAATTTTTATTTGGGGTTTTCCCTTTCACACATAGATTCTTGGCTCAAAGCATGACACAGATTACTTTCCAAAACAATAGGAAACAGGAGCAATTCAAAGTTAGAAAATAAAGCATATGGCAAACTGTTTCTTCACAGCAAACATTCAGGAGAAAACAACTTTGCATTACCTTCATGCAAAGGTTGTCTAACGTAGGTCCAAGTGATCAATCTCACATAAAGAACAATCCATCTCACAGATATTAGTTGTATCAGGAGTGTTTTCTACGTCAACAATCATCTCCTCGCTGCAGTCATTATAATTCTGCTTAGGGGAACTTCTAGACTGCAGGTCACTGAGAACTTCTTGCAGCTGTTCAATGAAGTTGTCCCTCTGATTGGCAGTAACTTTCGCTAGTGCAGGAAACTGATTCTTACGTAAGCTCTTAGCAACAGCCTTTACGTCTGTTTCAAAACACTTACTAAGAATGTTTCTGACTGGAGCTGTTTTCTCAGCAGTGCTATCTCTGCTCTTATTAGCACTGTTCTTTAACTGCTGTACAATCTCCTCAGCAAGTCGATGGCTAGGAATTATGGCAGACGTACCTTTCTCACTCGCAATGCCTTTTCTGTAATCAGAGCTTTCCTCCCTCGTATAGGCAAACTCTTCTACCTTTTCTTCGGGTAGTTTCCACAGAGGTTTTGGCTTTGCTTCTAGTGCTCCTGAGGTAAAGGAAATGGACCTTCCAGAATCCTCTTTTGCTAGTTCTGGGTTCCAAAGTTTCCCTCTTTGCTGCTCTCCTTTTTGCCTTCCTTGCCTGCGTTGCTCTGTCTGCTGTCGTTGCTTCCCTCATGGCTTCTGTGTGCTCTCTCTCTCTCTCCACCTCTCTTCCTGAACTCTAGCTCTGAAGCAGGTTTAAAATGGCTTCCTTCAGCAGCCACACCCCTCTCATGTGCAACTCATTAGAGTTCCACTCAGCTCCTACGTCACTGCTATGGCTGGGCTCAGTTCTAGTTAGAAGCTTTCGGTTTCTATGGGAACCTGACTTGCCCTTACTCTAAAAGGTACAATGCTCATTATTTTCCCAATTCATCTGCTCAGCATTGCTGTCATTATCACAGTAGACAGGGATAAAACAAGGGGGAATGGTAAGGAAAGAAGGAGATCAGGTGAGTCAAGATCCAAAAGCGGCAGCGAAGAGGTGAGTTTTCAGCCTGAATTTGAAAAGGGTCAGAGAAGGTGCCTGGCGTACAGACACAGGTAGTTTGTTCCAGGCATAAGGTGCAGCAAGGTGAAAGGAGCGAAGTCTGGAATTAGCAATATCCTCAGAATGAACTTCATTTACTACTACCCTTTGTCACCTCGCATTCAACCAGTTTCTAACATAGTCAGTCACTTTAGGATACATCCCAAGGTTGCTCAGTTTATTTATAGAAAAACAACTAACAATACCAGACCAATAACTTAATATAAGACAGAAAAGGAACTCAAACAATTATGAGCTTATCCAGGCCTAAAGGACCCTCTAGTATGAAAACATTACAGGGCCATTTCTGAACCACACTATGCTGTGATCACTGGATGTCAGAAGATCATCTGCTATAGCATCAGACACAGTCTCCCCATTCGTAAGCAACAGATCCAGTATGGCTCCCATTACCACTTAGTAGACTAGTTCACCCTGTAAAGAATCCAGGATTTCCCTATTTCTAGATGACACTACTGCAGGGAGTCCCAATCAACATCCAGCATACTTAAATCACCTATCAGTAGCACGTCTCCTTTCATTGCAATATTGTGAATGTCTTCAATTAAATCTCTGTCCACATCTTCTGCCTGTGAGGGAGGTCTGTATATCGCAGCAATGGAAATAGATGTTCCATTCTCTCTTTTCCAGATTAACCCACAGTGCCTTCTTACCTTGTATTCCCTGCAATTATGTTACTTTACTATGATTATTTTTTTACATATAGCACCACTTCTCCTCCCTTTCATCCTATCCTGTCCTTCCTGAACAGAATATAGCCCTTATAATAATATCCCAGTCATGGCTCTCCAAAAACCACGTCTCCATGACTACCACTGGAGTCTGAGGAAAAAGAGGCACAAGGAGGAGAAGAGTACAAAGAGGAAGAAGTTAAAGTGTCCAGTGCAATCATTTATGTTGATTGTCACCTAGTAAATTAACTTCTATACATAGCCTACTGGCATAGACATTGGACTCCTGTGAGTGAAACCCATGAGTGATATTGGTTTCCCACATTAATCATGCATGGAGGAAAACAAGAGCCTTGGGGAGAAATCTTTTTCTTGCTACTCCGGACCCACAAAAGGAAGGTATGAAATGCCAGATCTGCAGCCCACCATAAATTCTGAGGAATAAAGATTTTTGTCTTGCTGATAAAGTTATGATATGGCCTGTTTGAACTTGTACTGTATAAGTCTGTAGCTGTAAATTTGTTGGAGACACCCAAGTTTTTCAATTAAACAAATTTGGCATTTGTGGAACTACAAATCAGTGGTTTGGACTAGGTTCAAATAAGGTAGAGGTTATTATACAAGTGATGCATATCTGAAGGAACTCATTCACTTAGGGAGTAGATATATTTTGCAGTTATCAGAAGGAAAAATATCCCTTCTCAATAGAAGCAGATGTCTCAGCAAAGGACATTCATCTAGGAATCCCTTGGGCCCATTCCAGTAATGGTTACATATAGAGGCAGATTCCGCTTCCCGCATGCATGGCCGCTGTGCCCACACAAAACATAGCTGGGGCCAAGACAGACATGATTCCGTTGCCTCTGGGCCAGGACGTACCCACGATGGTGAAATCAGGGAGATGCACGTACATGCGTCCTCGTATGGCATGGAGATTGGCATACGGGAAGCTGCTCGTCCCCACACCAGAATGCCACTGTTGGTGCAAGGGAGCAGTGGTATCCTGGCACCACGGCAATGAGCCATCCATATGACAGCTCGGCATGCCATGCACCACATCGGCAAATCCAGACCACTATCCCGGCAGCACATGAGGAGCCTATGGCTGCAGTGCACAGTGTAGCCAGAGGAATGATGTGCAGGGGTGTGTGACGCTTGTACTGAGGGGACCCTGGGGCTTATTCCACCATCAGGGCCACTCCCCTGCTCTGCCCCCTTCCACCCACGTACAACACTTCCAGCACAAACTCTGTACGTGCAGTGAAAGCTGGTGGCGGAATTGGGGTAAAGTGCTGAGCGTGGGTTGGATGTCCAACCTGCACACCCAACCCCGCTATTCACAGCTCAGAATGCCCCCCATACAGGACACATTTTCAAATTCAAAGCTTCCTTAAGCTCACAAAGGTTTGGCAAATTCAAATCTTACTAATGAATGTCTTCTCCCAAACACCACTAGCTTTTCTACTCTAGTGAAACTATATAAGTTTAATTCCTCCTATTCTTTCAGGAATTAATTTGTGCTTTCCTTTGTCTTGGCTGGTGTGCTTGAGCATGCTGAGTGCATTGCTTTTTATAGCAAAGCAATTGTTCCTTGAAGCATCTGGAATATAGTGGGTATGTTTGTACACAGAGTCTCTTTTTTTTATATTGAGATTTAACAGGTGCCTATACTGCACAAAAAATCCTTGCAACTTTTGTTTCAGTAAAAAAACCAGGAGTTCCAGCATCACTAGCCTTGGTGAACCCAAAGGAGTTACAACTGAAAAGCTATTGCAGGGCCAGATCTGACCAACACTTACATAGAGGACCATCAGGGGAAGCCCAGGCCCTGTGGGCTACAGAAGGTAGTGGCAAACATTACAGTAATTCACAACAAGGCCATAGATGCTCTGGTGGGTGTATAATCACCCAACCCTTGATATCCAAACATGAAGATGGAAAAGGAAAGTTCTCCAGGACCAAGCAGGAAGTCAGTCCTCACATATGGGTGTCATCGACACCGATGAAGCCCCAGCGGAGCATTTCCCCAGCTTTCCATGAAAGCCTTTGGGAATGCAGGCACGCATGCGCGGTTTATTTATTTATTTAGCTGTATTTATATCCCGCTTTTCACCGGTTCCCTTCCCGCCTAAAGGTGCCATCTTACCTCAGTCTCTCTTTTTCCGAGAAGCCCATCGGACGTGTGTCCTGTCATCTCGGATAAAAGTTTGATTTTTTTCGGCGATTCTCGCTATTTTTTCTTCTCCGGTTCGACGCCGGTTCCCCTCCCGCCAGGTTCGGTACACCGGTATCGAGCCCGTTTCTTCTTTTTCGGTTTTTGCCCTTCGTGGCTGGCGTTCGTGCCCTTTTTTGCTTTTTCCCTGGAAGGCCGGCCCTTTGACCTCGCGGGGACTCTTTTTTTTTTTTTTTCCCCCGATGGCTTCCAGCGGTTTTAAAAAGTGTAATCGGTGTAAGAAGTTGATGTCTCTCACCGACACACATGACTGCTGCCTTCGGTGCCTCGGTCCTGATCACGACCCTAAGACGTGTGGACCATGTGGGAAGATGTCTTCCAAGGCACTGCGAAGTTTCCAGCAGCAGAAAGAAAGGCTTTTCTCTGACTCAGCCTCCGGCTGGGCCCGGACTTCATCTGAGGCCTCGACATCTCGGGATTTGGATCCCGAGCGCCGTCATGGCTCCTCGGTTGGGGGACCCCCTGTCCAGGAACAAAAGAGGAAGAAGCAGCTCGTGAGGGCATCGTCGGAAGAGATCCCTGGCTCCTCTAGGGCCAGGTCTAAGACCCCCGACCGTCGCCCCGGGCCCATGGAACAAGAGAAGCCTGCCAAAGTTCCTCACATGGAGCCGGAGTCTGCTGGACACGTAAGCCCTGTAGTCCTCTAGGACTCTCCTCCCAGAGAGCCGACGTTGGGCCCGGCGCCACCAGGGCCCGAGTCGGTGGCTGCTGCGTCTCCCGAGCTGAGTCTCAGGATGACAGCCTTGGAGTGCAGACTGTCTGCCTTCATGGAGCAGCAGCGGGCACTGATGGCCAGCCTGTCTGGTGCATCTGCCCCGACCACCGGGACATCGACGTCGAAGTCGACCCCGGAGACCGAGCCAATACTCGAGACCATGATGGCTCGAGGTCGACCTCGGTCGTGGTCTCCCTTGACCTCCCGTTCAGGACCGAGGGCGTCGGTGCTGGTGCCTCCGGCATCGGGGCGGGTGCTCCCAGGCCCCTGGGGGTTGGATCCTGACTCCTCGTCGGACGAGTCCGCCTGGGAGACGGAGGATGATGAGTCCCCCGACACATTCAAGACTCGGTGCGTCCCGTCGGACTCACCGCAGTCTGAACCCCGGAGTAGATCCCCCTCCGGAGGATACCTGGTTCTCAGAGTTTGTCCGGGATATGGCCACCACGTTGGCTATCCCGGCGGACCCCGAGGAAGAGCCTCGAGCCGAGGAGCTCGAGGCCCTGCAGTACGACTCTCCTCCGAAGGAGGCCTTTACTGTCCCGGTTCCTCCGATGCTGGAACGGCTCCTCTTCCGGATGTGGGAGGCACCGGCCTCGGCGCCGGTTTTAAGCAAGCGGGTCGATTCGATCTATCGACTCCGGAAGAGCCCTGGCTTTCAGAAGGCGCAGCTACCACACCACTCCATGGTTGTGGAATTGGCCATGCATCGCCTGAAGAGTCAGAAGATGCACTCTGTGGTGCCCCCCAGCAGGGAGGCCCGGAACTTCGATGGTGTTGGTAGAAAGTGCTTCCAGGGCTCGATGCTTTCTTGCCGTGTCCAGTCTTATCAGCTGTACATGGGCATGTACTTGTGAGACCTGACCAAGGAGTTGGCCGGTTCTCTGCTGGTCTCTCTGGGGAGCCCTTGCAGAGATTCAAGTCCTTGTCCTCGGGGATTCGGGACTGCTCCAAGTTTATGTCCCGCGCCGCCTACGATGGCTTCAAGGATTCGGCCCGAGTTGCGGCAGCTGGCATCGCGGCTCGATGCCAGGCATGGCTGCAGTCATTGGACCTCGAGCCGTGGGTTCAGGACAAGTTGGTCGATGTCCCTTGCCGAGGTGAGAACCTTTTTGGCAAGCCCATGGCCGAGAAGGCCGCACAGCTCGAGACAGAGCACCTTACAAGGACAAGGCTCTCTAGAAAGACCTCTGCCCCTTCTCACAAAAAGAAGGGCTCGGGTAAAAAGCCCTTTTACCCGAGGAAGGGCACTGCCTACAAACAGTACCCACAATATCAGGCTGCCCAAGCTGCCCCTCAGGGTCAGCAAGCCAAGGGGCAGGGTAATGTGCCCCGTAGGCAGAGGACCCCCAAGTCTCTGGCACCTGCTCCCACTCAGCAGGGTGGGGTTTTTTTGACTCCTTCAGCATAGCCTCTCCGTCCCTGCTCTCCCAACCCTGCACAGGGGGCCGCCTCGCTCTGTTTGCCCACCAGTGGCCACTCATCACTGGAGACAGTTGGGTGTTAAGCATAGTCCAAAAGGGCTATGCACTACACTTCCAGCAACTGCCTCCTCCATACTTTCCAGGGGAGCCTCCAAGGCCTCCCCTGCACACAGATCTTCTCCTTCAGGAGCTCCAAGGTCTGTTGCTAGACAGAGCGGTAGAGCCTGTGCCTCCCCCCTTGCAAGGTCAAGGGTTCTACTCAAGGTATTTCCTGGTACCCAAAAGAACCGGTGGTCTTCGACCTATTCTGGATCTCAGAAACCTCAACAAGTTCCTGGAGAAGGAAAAGTTCAAGATGCTTACTCTTGGAACACTTCTGCCCTACCTCCAGCAGGGAGATTGGCTATGCTCCTTAGATCTAAAGGATGCGTATAACCACATCCTCATTCATCCAGACCACAGAAGGTACCTCAGGTTCATTGTGGGAGGAAACCATTATCAGTACAGAGTACTGCCTTTTGGCCTTACCTCCGCTCCCAGGGTCTTTACCAAATGCCTGGCAGTTGTGGCAGCCTACCTGAGAAATCAGGGAATCTTTGTCTTCCCCTATCTGGACGACTGGCTCATCAGGGGTCAGACATGCCAGGAGGCCAGACAAGCCACCCTCAGAACTATTGCTCTTCTGCAAAGCTTGGGGTTTGTAATAAACTTCGCAAAGTCCACTTTGCTCCCCTCCCAGAACTTGGAGTTCATAGGGGCGAGGTTGGACTCTCTGCTAGCAAAGGCATTCTTGCCAGAAGACAGAGCCCAAAGACTAATCAACTTAGCAAACCAGTTTCTCAGCAGGTCACTGGTCTCCGCCAGACTCTGCCTGAGGCTTCTTGGCCACATGGCTTCGACAGTACATGTGACCCCCAATGCCAGGCTCCACATGAGGCCTGCACAGTGGTGCCTGCGGACTCAGTGGTCACAGACCACAGGCAACCTCAAAGACAGGATAAAGGTGTCCAGACACTTGCTGCACTCCCTCACATGGTGGCTACACCCACCCAATCTGTTGAAAGGGGTACCTTTTCAGAGTCCTGCGTTCACAGTGGTCTTGACAACGGATGCCTCCATGCAAGGCTGGGGATCTCATTGTCTAGGCAAGTGCACCCAGGGCCTATGGTCTCCCTGGGAATCGGCACAGCAAATCAATCTCCTGGAACTCAGAGCTATTCGGTTAGCCCTCAAGGCTTTTTCTCAAACCCTGGCTCATCAGTCTGTCCTAGTTCAAACAGACAACCAGGTAGCCATGTTCTACGTGAACAAGCAGGGCGGAACTGGGTCCAGGCTCCTCTGTCAGGAGGCTCAGGACCTTTGCTTGTTTGCTGTCAGGCACAACATGCTCCTCAAAGCAGTATATCTACCTGGCGGACAAGTTGAGCAGGATTCTGCAGCCCCACGAGTGGCAGCTCCTCCCACTTCCTGTTCAGCTGTTGTGGTGAGCAGACCTGTTCTGAAGAGCTCCTGTTAGGGAGGAGTTCCTGCTTCCTTCCTGTGGCTGGATGTCGGGCCCTGGGCCACCTCCAGCAGGAGAGGCCCAGGCTCAGAGGCCTACCAGGCCTGGTAGGCCTCCTTTGGTGCAGACTACTGAGGATGCTGGGACCTGTCATCAGCCGATACCCCAGGAGGGGGCCTCCCCAGGTAGGACTACAGATGATCAGGGAACAGGGACCCACTTGCCCGGAGGTTTGGGCCCGCTGCCCCAGGGAGGAGGCTCCTCTCTCCTCCCCAGGCAGGGTGTGGAGGCTGGGTGGAGGCAGGGAGAGGCCCTGGGGAGGCCTTGGAAGCCTGCCCCGTATGGTGCTGGAGGAGGTGGGTTCCCCCCTCCGCCTCGGGTCCTGGAGGAGGCCTCTACCTCTTCCAGTGAGGATGAGGACGGAGGGTCGGGCCTGCCATCCTTCCAGAAACCAGCTAGGGCCCCAGGGGAGATTGTGGTGGCAGTACGGCGGCTCCAGGGTCTCCAGAAGGAGGCGGCCCAGCTGGAAACTCAGCTCTCCCACCTGGAGAGCCTGCAGGCCACCATTCCCAGTGAGGAGTGGGTGGCCTATACCATCTATAGAAAGGGGGTAAAGCGGGCCTTGAAGGCTAAACACCAGGAAATCATCTATCTGAGGAGCCAGGGTTGTGGGTCCCTGTCTGAAGTGTATCATAACTATGATAGATGGCAGGGTAGATCTGTAGTCCAGGGGAGACCCCCGGGGGTGGGTAAGCCGGTAGGAAATCGACAGTCCCGTTCTCTGTTGCCCTTTCAGGGTGAAGTTGAATTGGTGAAAGCTGGTGCCTGGGCGTTTGGGGGCGGGGTCCCTGCCCACCTAGATTCTTTGGAGCCAATGATGACAGCCCCGCCGACGACCCGATTGCAGACATCGATTTCCTGCACTAATGATTGGGGCAGTGAGCAGGGTGTCCGAGGAGTTGATCTTTCCCATCAGCAGGCCTTTCCCGTTCATTTTCCTGCTCTCCCGACATCAGCGTGTGTTGGTGGGGTGCCCCAAGATGGCTGCCAGGCAGTTCCCCGTGATGTCAGGTTTCTCACCGTTGCCGCCGATGCAAGGATTGCCCCGATGGAGGAGGTCTCTGCAGGGCTTCCCCCAGCCCGATCGACACTCCAAGATGGCCGCCGCCAGGGGTGTAATGTCACTTCCGGGTATTCCCGGAAGTGTGAAGCGAGCCGGGATTCTGTCTTTGCCTTGCCGCAGGAGCAGCGTCGGCGGTCTGAGGAGGCTCTGCCTGGATTTCCCCGCTCGTCCTCCGCTGAAAAATGTCCTCGAGGTGGTGATTCGCACTCGGATCCGATGCAGCAGCATCGGGGATCTCAAGGCTCTGTGCTGTTTGACCGCCGAGTTCATTCCCCTGCAGTGGATACCGGATTTTCAGTGCGGACTTGGGGTGGGGGGGCTGCTGTGAACAGCGACTCCCCTGTTTTGGCTGCTCTTCCTGCTCCTCGACGGCTGCAGGATGGCCGCCCATCTTTTTCAGAAGTGGCTGTCTGGCACCGGAGGGGTGCAGGACAAGGGAAGGAGCAGGGTAGGGGCTGCTGTTCGTTTTCTGCAGCCCCTGAGGGGAGTCAAGAGCAGGGACAGAATGTTTCTTTGTCTTCTGTGTCAGCGGAGCGGGATGAACAGGCGCCTGCAGTTTCCGCCAGTGTGGCTGAAGGGGGCCTGGCTCGCAGGGGGGCGTCCGCCCTTCCTGCTGGAGCCTTGGCTACCGGCCAGGTGGTTCTGGACCCATGTGCCACGTCTGGCACCGACAACCAGGTAGGACCTGAGAGGGACAAGGGGCAGGGGGGTGGAGGTATGGGGGATGTTCTGGGTGGGGGATCTGCCCTGTTGTCTCGGGCAGGTCCTGCCTTGTTGTCGGTAGCCATAAAGGGGGTAGCGGACGGTGGGTTAGGGGAAGGGCGGATGGAGGAAAGGGGGGAGCGGACGACTGGTCATATAGTGGGGAAGGAGGGAGTGGCTGATTTGGAACGAGCGAAGGAGTTGTCCTCAGTAGGGTCAGGGGGGGCGGTGGTCCCCCTGGATCCCGGGAATGAAGGGGAGCGGGGTCCGTCCCCGGTAGTGGTGGCCGAGACCCAGGAGCCTTGCGCTGGGTCGGGAACGCGGGAAGGAGGCTTGGGGGAGCCTTCCGGTCCCCTGGGTGTCACCGAGAACCAGGTTTGTGATGCCCTGCGATTAGCCTTGGAGACCCCGACGGGCCCTCCTGGGGCCTTTGCTGCCTTTCAGCAGATGGAGGTGGCGGCAGGGGGTGATCCAGGGGTTCTCGGTGGCACCCAGGGATCCGGAAAGGATAGCATTCCAGATTCGGTTTTGGCAGAGATGATCTTGCCCAGTTCTCAGGTCGCCCCATGTGCGGAGATTGTGGATCCTGCAGACCAGCAGCAGGATCCCCCGCAGGTAGCAGCAGGGGAAGGCCAAGGTAGGCAGGGGATGGGAGCTGGGGGGTCGGCTTCCCCCCCCCGTACCTTTGCGGAGGCTCTGAGGGGGTCGGGCACCACTCCGGGGAAGTCGGGTGAAGGTGGGGGGAGGGGGAACTCCCAGGGGAATGGTCCCGCAGGAGGGGGAGGAGGTGGGGGAGGGTTCCAAAGAGGGGTAGGGGGTGAGGTCCGACGGCGCAACGTGGCGCAGATCCGATGGGCTGGGGAGGGGTCCCCTCCAGCCAGGGAACAGGTCTTGAGGATGGTCCTTGGGCTGGGGTTTCTCCCAGGAGATCTCTACGCCTTTATCCACATGAACAACACCATTGAATATGATGTTAGTTTCATGCTGAGACGGGGGCTGGAGATTTTCTGGGACCGATACCAGCAGCAGAGGGGGCAGGGAGGGTGGGCTGACTTTCGTGTTGTGCCTATCTCTCGCCAGGGGACGGTACCTGTGACCATCCTATCCAGGAATGAGTCGCTCCCAGGGCAGGACATCCAGTTTTGGTTGTCGTGCCATGCGGTGCTCCTCGCACCCCTGGTTAAGGGCACTGGGCCCCTAGGGGTGTGGGACGGGTCGTGGAAGGGCAGGATCCGTTTGCGTGAGGTGGGAAACGTGGTGCAGCACGTGCCCTCGGCCGGTTTTCTCGGTCGGGATCGCATCTTGTGCTATTACCCCGGGCAACCCCGCGAGTGTCACCGCTGTGGCTCATTTCGCCATTTGAGCATGAACTGTCCCGAGCAGGTCTGCACCCGTTGTGGTGGACGGGGTCACGCCTCGGCCGGGTGTCTGCTAATTCGGTGTAACCTTTGCGGGGAGTTGGGCCACCCCTTCGCCCGCTGCCCCTCCGCGTCACACAATGGACCGGGGGGGGATGCCGTCACTCCACCTCGGGCTTCTGTGCGGGAGGAGGTTGTGGAGGCCCCTCTCCCTCAGGAGGAGTCCGAGGGCCCTAGGGTAGAGGAGTCCATCGAGCCGAGGGGGCCACCAGGGGGAGGGGATTCGGGTAGGAAGGAGGAGAGGGTTGATGTGGTGGAGGTTAATGTATCACGACAGGATAGTGGGTTGAGGGTGGTGCCACCTGAGGAATGGACTACGGTCCCTTCCAAGGGTGGCAAGTCCAAAAGGAAGAAACGGGAGACATCCCCGTTGCCGGATGCAGAGCCCGTGTTGGACATCAACCGTTTCGTCTTTTTGGCTGCTGATGCGGCTGAGGCGGATGAGGGCTTGCCTGTGGAGGCAGGGCTTCCTGTGCGGCGCTCGGAGCGGTTAGCGGCGGGGGCGGCCCCTCTTCCTCAGCGGCGACCTTCAAAGATGCCGAAGGCGCGCCGCAGTCAGGGTCCTCCAATCAAGGGGGATACTGGTGCCCGACGGGTGAGGGAGGATGGGTTTGTACCCCCGCAGTTGGGTTTGGGGCCTTCGCAGGAGCCCCCTGCTGACCCGGCCGCCCTGGCCTCCCCCGCGGGGGTGGGCACTGTCGTATTGTCTCAGTCTTTGTCCGGGGAGGGGGGGGCTGCACAGGTGGTGGACCCCACGGAGGAGGTCATTCCTCCGACCCCTGACCCGTTTGTACCTCCTCCTCCGGTGGGGGCTGGGCCTGCCCTCGCGACAGCTTTGCCTGGTGGTCCCGGGGGCGCCAGCACCTCCTGGGGTGACAGGGTCGAGCGGGAGGAGGAGGAGATCCTCGAGGTGGTCGACGTGGACCAGGAGGAGTTGTTCCAGCTCGCGGGCTTGTCCTGCAAGCGGGATTCTGGGGATCCCGGGGTTGGTGAGAAGAGGAGGAAAGGGTCACTGCACTCGAAATAGGCATGGCGTGCACTCCTGCGTTCTCGTGCGCCACCATCAACGTGGCCAGCATTTTCTCAGACCAGGCGCGGGCTATGGCCTATGATTTTCTTTCTACGAGTGGGCTGGATGTCATCTTCTTGCAGGAGACCAGGCTCACCTCGCTCGCTAGCCTTCATCGGGCGAAGCGAGAGTGGAGGTGGGGCCCTTCGTACTGGTCACTTGCGGCACAGCCCTACGCAGGAGTGGCGGTTTTGTTCACGTCTAACCGATTTCAGGTGCAGTACGTGTGGGAACTGGAGCAGGGCCGGTGTCTGCTCTTAGACGGCTACTGTGGGCCTCATCGGTTTCGTTTCGTGGTGGTCTACGGCCCCCAGTCTAAGTTGGCGCGGAAGACCCTGTTTGGGGTCATCCGCCCCTACCTACACACCTCCCGTTTGGTGGTCCTCGCCGGGGATTTCAACACCACCACCTTTTTGCAGGACCGAGGGGGGGAGCGTTGCCCACCTAGTTACGAGGGCCTCTTTTTGGCCGAGATGACCCGGACGGCTGACCTGGTGGATGTTTTCCACCGGGCCTTTCCACGGTCGCCGGGTTTCACCTACTACCATGGGACCTGCAGGAGTCGTATCGATCGGATATATGTGAGTGCCCGGGTGGAGTGTTCCCCTCCGCAGTTGCAGGCGGTTGACTTTTCGGACCACCGCGTCCTCTCCGTGTCCTTCCTGGCTAACCACGAGGAGCTTAGCAGGGGTCCTGGCCTGTGGCGACTGAATGTGCAGTTGTTGGCAACATCAGAGGTGGTCCAGGAGTTCATGGCCTTTCTCGCAGACCAGGAGACCCTGTTGGGTGTTTTTCCTTCCCGTGGCGCGTGGTGGGATGAGGTGAAGACGCATGCCCGACAACTCTTCCGTTCCAGGGGTACCTCCATGGCTCGATCCCGCTACCTCACCTACACTGTCCTCCGGAGGTCGCTGGATCGTTTGGTATCCCGAGGGGCAGCGCGGGAGGAGGTTGAAGAGGTGCGCGTCCAGCTCCGTGGCCTGCTTTACGATCGCCATGCCTCCCTATGCTTCGAGGGGGCGGCCGGTGGGGGCGCCACTCCAGACCCTTTCCGGACTTGCAGGGAGAGGGTTCAGCGTCGGGAGGTCATGGCCCTGCGGGGCGAGGACGGTACCATTCATACCTCCCAGGAGGACCTTTTAAGGATGGTGGGGGAATACTTCTCGGACCTGTTTGGGGATCGCCCCGTGGACCTCACCCATATCCGAGAGTACCTGAGACGACATCTCAGTTTACGTGGACGGCACTGAAGGGGTAGAGGCCCTGCGGGAGGCCGTGGAGGAGTACTCGGAGGTAGCCCACTCTGTTGTCAACCACAGCAAGTGCCAGACGCTGTGGTTGGGCCCCTCGGAGGCCTCCCCGCCTTCCTGCGCCCCCTTTCCTCCTCCCGTGGGGGAGGTCCGCGTTTTGGGCCTCGTCTTCGGGTCGGAGGACTGTGCGGAGTCCAATTGGGACCGTTGTCTCGAGACTGCACGGTGTCGGGTGCTGCGGTGGAGGGGGTGGAGGTGTACATACGAGGAGAAGATCAAACTCCTCGGGACGTTTCTGCTTCCTCTCTTTCTGCACGTAGCCACGGTTTTCGTCCTTCCGTTGTCCCGTCAGGCGTCTGTCTGTGCCGTCTTTTTCTGTTTTCTGTGGGGTAACCGCTTGAACCCTGTCCAGCGCAACATCGTCTGCCTGGATCGGGCAGAGGGTGGTTTGGGTATGTTGCACCCCCTTGTTTTCCTGTCAGTCTTGTCTATGGCGTTTCACTTAGGTAGGATGAGGGAAGGGGGTGGGGTTTGGTGGGTGGCCTCCTATCGGGAATGGCTCTCCCGCTTCTGGGAGCAGTGGGAGGGGGCGTCCTCGGTCCCACGTGTGCGCCGGAGAGGGGAACAGGCCCCATCGTACGTATTCGTGATGGTGGGGCTCATTCGGCGGTGGGGGGTGACCGACCCGCTCGCCCAGTCCTTGGGGCGGAAAGGATTATACCGGATGGTACTCACCTCTCACTATCAACCAAGGTGGGCCCTGCGGGACTGTCCGGCGGATGTGATGCAGCGGGGCCTTCGGCTGTTGAACTCCCCTCGGCTACCGAAGAAGGTTCGGGATGTAGCCTGGTTGTCTTTCCACAGGCGTTTGTACGTGAAGGACAACCTCAAGTACAGGTCACAGGCCGAGCGGGTCTGTCCGAGGGCCGGGTGTGAGGGGTAGACGGAGACCATGGACCATTTCCTCCGGCAGTGTCCCTTCAACGTGGAGGCCTGCCGGTTGGTGTCCGCTGCTCTTCACCTGCGCGACCTTTCCCTCCTCACGTATGCGGAGTGGGTGTACGGGGCCTGGTCCTTTCCTCTAAGGCAGGACTCCGGGACCCTCTACCTCGTCACGGCCGTAGTACGCTACCACCTGTGGCAAGCGCGCTGTCATGTCTCGACCCGGGGGTTGGTCCTGCCCCTCGACGAGGTGGTGCGGGACATTCTGGAGGAAGTGTCCAGCATGGCGCAACGTGAAAGGCGGGTGGTGGAGGCTCATCGTTGGGAGCGTCTGTGGCGTCACCTCACCCTTCGCCCCCCGTGAGGGGGAGGGGTTCCCTGGGGTTCCCATCCCTGTAGGACTGTGAGGTTTTGTTTTTGTTGTTCCCTGGGGGAGGGGTGTGATAGGAGGGGTTAGTTTCCCTTCCCTGGGGTTTACTTCTTGTTATGATTTTGGGGTGTTTTCCTCCCGGGAGGGGAGGGGGGTGGTGAGCTGATGATCCATACGGGGTTTGACCGGTTGTCCGCTTTCCCTTTCTCCTTAGAGGGTGGCCGTCCCAATATTTTTGTTTTTCGTGTTTGTTTGTTCTTTTTGTGTCTTGGGCATCCCGCTCCGTTGGGCAGCACAAGGGTTATTTTTCTCTCTTGTATGTTGCTTTTGATTTGTATGATTAGTTATGATTTGTTTTGGTGGGACTGTGTTGGGGATGGGCTAAAGGGGCCCTTATGTTTTCATTTGGTTTGGGGGGAGGGGGTGGGGAGGTTTGTTTTTGAAGTGTTTGTTTGGATGGGATGGGTCTGAAGGGGGAGGGAGGGGGATAGGGGGCTTTGTTTCTGGATGGGTGGGGGGAGGGAGTCTGAGAGTCAGACAGACTGGACAGTTGGACTGGTGGGGGTGTTGTGAGGGGCAGGGGTTCAGGGATTGCAAGACGACCAATATGCGGACTATGCTGGGGTGTTCTTGCAGGGGGAGGTTGGGTCGGGTATGGACATTGGACTGAGGGGGGGAGGGGACATGGACATTGACAAGGACTTTTTGGGGGTTGTTGTTGGGAGGAGGGCACGTGTGTTGATTACTGGGGTTGGTGGTGGGTTTGGGGAGGTGGGTCACGGGGGGTTTTGTGATACCTGTTTTGTGTTATGTCGGGGGGGTGGGGGTTTTGGGGGGGGGGGGACTTGGTTGGGGTGATTGTGTTTGCTTTTTGTTTGTTTTTCTGTTGCATGTGTTAATAAACAAAATTTCCATCCTTTGGTAGTTCAAAAGATTTTCATGAAATGGGGACTTCCGTCCATAGACCTGTTTGCCAGTCCTCTGAACAAACAGCTGCCAAACTTCTGCTCCAGGCAACCGCGTCCTCTGCGAGTAGCAGCAGATGCTTTCCTGATTCCCTGGTCTCAGGGCCTCCTGTATGCGTTTCCTCCCACGCCCTTGGTGGCCCGAACTCTGTTCAAGATTCTTCAGGACAAGGCCTCAGTCCTGCTGGTGGCTCCCAGGTGGCCCAGACAACCCTGGTTTCCACTTTTACTTCAATTGGCAGTGGATCCCCCTCTGCCTCTGGGGTTGCAACCCGACCTTCTCTCTCAGGATTAGGGTACCCTTCTGCACCCCAATCTCAAAGCTCTAAATTTGATGGCCTGGAGGCTGCAAGGGTAGTTTTGGCTCCCTGGGGCCTACCTCAGGAGGTTGAGGAAGTTCTCCTAGCCTCTAGGAAACAATCCACTAGAAAAACCTATGCTCTTAAATGGAAAAGGTTTTCAGTGTGGTGTCAGTAACATACAGAGGATCCTTTCTCCTGTACTGTACCAGTAGTGCTTCGGTACTTACTGCACTTATCCAATCAAGGTCTTAAGTCCAATTCTGTTCGGGTCCACCTCTCAGCTCTAGCAGCTCACCACTCTCTTGTGGAAGGACACTCTGTCGGTTCACCCTTTGGTGTCCCGGTTTCTCAGAGGCTTGCTCTTGCTCAAGCCTCCAATCCGTCCTCCTGCCCCTGAGTGGGAGTTGAATGTGGTCTTGCAACAACTGACTCGCCCAACGTTTGAGCCGATGGCTACTTGTCCTCTACGTTTCCTGTCCTGGAAGACATTCTTCCTGATAGCCCTTACCTCGGCTAGGCGAGTGAGTGAGCTTCAGGCCCTAGTCTGTGATAGGCCTTACACCAGAATTTATAGGAACAGGGTGGTCCTCGGGACTCATCCAAAGTTCCTCCCAAAGGTTGTCTCCTCTTTCCACCTCAACCAGGAGGTGGTTCTTCCAACATTCTTCCCTAGGCCTCATGCAAGCCAGGCTGAAGCAGTTCTGCATACCCTGGACTGTAGGAGGGCCTTATCCTTCTACCTTGACCGTACGCAGGGGCACAGAAGGGCTACTCAGCTCTTCATCTCCTTTGACCCTAATAATTTAGGGTTAGCTGTGTCCAAGCGTACCTTGTCCATCTGGGTGGCTGACTGTATCACCTGGGCTTACAGGGCGGCTGATCTTCCTTTGCAGGGTCGGGTCACGGCCCATCGTGTGAGGGCAATGGCTGCCTCAGTGGCTCATCTCCGCTCTGTACCGTTGGTAGACATCTGCAGGGCTGCAACTTGGTCTTCAAGCCAGACTTTTGCGGCCCATTACTGTCTGGAGAGGGAGTCCCGTAGGGACAGTGCTTTTGGCCAGGAAGTACTCCGGAATCTCTTTGAGGTTTAGGCAACTCCTGCCCTCTGTTGGGCTACCAGTGGAGGTTGTCTCAGTGAAAAGCCTTTCTTTGATGCTGGGACTAGAGGGAGTTCTCTTGTTCAGCCTGGGTTCCTTGGTAGCCCAGAGCTAGGGAGTCACCCATATGTGAGGACTGACTTCCTGCTTGGTCCTGAAGAAAGAGTAGTTACTCACCTGTAACAGGTGTTCTCCAGGAGCAGCAGGAATCAGTCCTCACAACCCTCCCTCCTCCCCTGGGAGTTGCAGTTGTACATAATTTATTTTTCATTTTTGTGTGCTGTTCTTAGCTATGTCATTTAACTGAGGTAAGATGGCACCTTTAGGCGGGAAGGGAACCGCGCATGTGTGCCTGCATTCCCAAAGGCTTTCATGGAAAGCTGGGGAAATGCTCCACTGGGGCTTCATCGGCGTCGATGACACCCATATGTGAGGACTGATTCCTGCTGCTCCTGGAGAACACCTGTTACAGGTGAGTAACTACTCTATAGGTGAACAGGAAAATACAGGCTATTCTTCTTACCGTTCTCATCAGTAAAGTCATTGGATTTCTTTCTTTCTTTCATAATATACTTACACAGAGCTTGACTGACCAGGGGAAAGCTAATGATGAAACAATAGTCTGGGCCTTTTGCCATGAAGATACAGCATCCCTTTAAATTTTGATTACAGTTGCCCATAATTGTCAAGCTTAGTGATGCATAAAATACAATGCAACAATAGAGTGCCTAAAGTATTGCTAATGGATATTTATATTCTGCAAACATTACACTGTTTTAAAGGTTTTATGGATGAGGAAAAAAAGCCCTTGCACATTATCAAATGGCAAGTGAGTCACATGTTCCATAAATCATAATTTAATATGTCAATGTCTCTCTTTATCAGTCCAAACCTCTTCTCTATAACCACATTTCTTATGTGGTTTATCTTACATAAAACAGAAGGGCCTATGGTCAAGTGTGAAAACATGTTATCATTTTAACAGAAGTCTAGCAGAGGAACAGCGCAATAGAAAGTGGACAAAAAGCTTCAAGTTGGTAACCAAATGAGCATGCTCCTTGAGTTGTTGCTAACAAAGCTGATAATCACCAAGGGGCCCTTTTACTTAAGTGTGGTAACTGTTACTACTGGATTTAGTGCTGTGCATGGTAAAAATCTGATGGGACCGGATCAGGGCAGTATCGACGCAGAGGCTGGGAATGCCAGCCAGTGACAGCACACAGGATAGCGCTGCATGCAAGCTGTCATGACTGCCGATAGCACGGCTGCACAAAAGCATGACACTGCATTAATACTGATAGCATGGCGGCCCAGTGGGGGTGACTGCAGTCTCAACTGCCAGGCCTCAGAAAAAATAAAAACATGGCGGCAAATGCCTCTGACAGTGCTGCCTTCTCACTCTCCCAATCGTAAGTATCAGACTAGGATAGACACCCCCCCCCCCCCTGCCAACCCCCATCCCTCTCGATTGCAAGTGCCAGGTCAGGGCAGACAACCAACCCTCCAATTGCAAGCACAAGGCCAGGGCAGAGCCCCCCACCCCCAATCACAAGTACCACTGCAGACCCTCCCACCCGCCCCCGATTCCCCCCCTCCCCGACACTCATCTGCTATTATCCCAGGTGTCTATTGGATAAAGCCAGAGCTATGTCCCCTGTTGCTGTCTGCATACAAAATGTCCGATCTGACACCTAGCGGCAGTCTACAATTTTAAACCTACACTTGTTGTTTTTCATGAAAAATTCTACCCTCATAAAAAGCAGGTACAAAAGTCTGTGGGTACTTGTTCTCTTAGAGGGCATGTTTGAAAAGAAAAGTGTGCACATACTTTCTGTTGGGAACATATCCCCTAAGGGGGTAATTTTATAAGAGGTTTGAGCATGTGTTTCATGTTAATTTTGTATGTTCTCTAAGGCCAGAAAGATAAGCATAGTTGCCCTCTCATTTACTCCTCCGGACCCCAGGTCTGAATGAGCAACTTGCTCACACTTGCATGATTTGGAGGAGAAATAAATGCTGATGGGAGAACTTTTAGAAATATATGTGTAGTCCCATTATAGAAGTACAAGTATATTTCAGAAGCCTTCCCACAGCCCCCCTTGAACTCTGTGCATGTTATGGGTATACAGGTATTGTGGTAGGCGACGGCCTATGATCCATGCTAATTGAACTAAGCAGACAGGCCTGAGCAGCTTGACCTGTAACTGAAGCCTGTAATTAGGCCCAGAGGAATGAAAACCCCCCTGAATGACGACACCATAGAATTGAAACTTAACTCAGTTTAACTGAACATAGCTAAGCAGAAACGAAACTGAGAAAATAAAGAAAAACAAGTTTAATTGGTACTGATAAGGTGTGCTATGCTTCTATGGAATTAATTAACTCTGCAGAGAGCAAGGTCACAGTGCCTCTGCTTCCCATATGTTTTAACAAGCTCAGCGACCTTGGAGGAGAGAAGTAACAAGTTGGAGACACTGACCATTGTAATTGGGACTAGAAGGGGGGCAACCAGGTGCTGGGCCCAGACCAGAGTCCCTATTGGGTAGCCATATCAGTACCGGGACCAATAGATGGGTGAGAGGGGTACTGGGACCAATGAAAAGTTTGCCTATGCTTAGAATGGACAAGAAAGCTATAAAAGTTGTTGTTTTACTAGAAGCCATTGCTCAGCCATTTTGAAATTGCTTATTGCTTGAGCCATGTGCACATTAAACTGGCTTGGATCCTTGAAAAGACTCCTGGATTTATTTATTGCATGCTTATCTGCTGCTACATTCTTGGTGCGTTGGCCGAGAAGTGCGAGTGGTGGATAGTGTTCAAGTGAATAAATCCACGTAATTCGCCTTGAGGTTTGGTCCAGTTGGAACCATGCCAATCCGACGCAGGGGAATCTCCCTGGGCCCACCGATCCTCTTGTATCGGAGGGAGTTCTGCCTGGCCTCGGCAGGCACTGAGTCCAGCTGGCTAACACTTCCGACCCGGGGGAGTCCAGGATCCAACTCAGAAGCTTGGGAACCAGATCTGGTAAGTATAGTTTTGAAAACCTGTCTAGACAGATGAGTTAGAACTGCAGTTTGCAAACTTTGGTAAGACTTAAGTCTTTGTTTGAAAATCCTTGCATGAGTATTCGCTAGGTACAGCTGTTATAGAGGATCATGATTCAGCCTGGTCAGAGCAGACAGGACTGGGTTTTTGGTATGTCTAGACAGAAATAGAAAGAGCAGTACTGCCAGTGGAACTTGGAATTTGTAATCTCGAGATATTGGGAATTGGTAAGAGAGCTCTCAAGGAAGGGCCGAGTAACCCCGCATGGGAATTCGCCGGGTGAAACCCTCATCCTTTTTGTAATTGGGAAAAAGACTAGTCAGAATAGATAGAAAGGAATGCATTCTAAGATACGTTGCTAGCATGATTGTGTGAATGAAGTGTGAATGAGAGGTCTGGCAGCACGGACCAAGCAGAGTGGACTCTGGACTAGCGCAGTTCCTAGTCGGGTGACTGCGTCTAGGTCGCGAAACGGATGAAGCGTTTGGTGTATTGTCCGTCCTGTGTATTTGATTTTTGCTATCTGTTGAAACTGCGAGTTTCCCTTTTGTTATATATGTGAGATTATTCTGTTGAGTAATTTGTGACAGTTCACTGATTAAGAAAATTTATTAATAGAGCAGAATGAAGACCCAAAACACCTACAGTCATTTTTAGAAATCAAAAAGCTGGTCTGACCCAGTTAGTTTTTCTACTGCAGTGTGAAAAACTGACAGGGGGCGTGTCTGAAGGAAAGAATGTCTAGTGTCGTCTTTCTAATCTTGTGCAGGCTTAAACCTCAATGCTGGTAGTTTGTGCTTATTTCAGGCAAATTGTACCTGTTTTATTTAATATGTTTTTGTTCCTTCTGCTGTGGTTATGTAATATATATCATTTATTTATCATTTAATAAGAATGTTTAGTCAGGATTGTGGGTCCCGATAGTTTTTGGGTTTAGCCTGAAAAGGATTAAGTTTGTATTAATCCCTTATGGGTTGCGGACCAAGTGAGAGGAATTTCTGTCGGCTGTATGTTCAAATTTTCAGTAAGCACTGAAACAGTTTAAATAGGAAATGATAAAGAACTGTTTTTGTTTTTCCTTTGATCTACAAAGTAATTAGATCACGACTTAACATTGATTTAAATTGTTTTTTTCTGGCATCTCTGTCCATGTGAATGAGAAGTCTCTTTTTATGAGCACAGTTCAATTGTTTCACTAGCTCTGTTTAACCAAAAGTTTTAAAAACAAAGTTTATCTTTTTATGAAAGAGTATAAGTCATTTGAATGCATGCTTCCCCTCTGTGCTGGTTACTAATAACAAATCAGTTAGCTTTTCTGTATTTAAAAAAAAAGGGAAAGGTGTACTGTATTTTATGAAAAATATCCGGAATGTCTTTTAAATATTTGCTTCCTGAACTAAAAAAAATAATTTCTTTTGCAGAGACATGCTGACAGATAGCTATAGTTCTCTCTATAAGAAGCATAATGGATGTATGTGCTCAATCTAAGTGTTTCCTGCCTGCCCTATGTTTACAGAAATAATAAGTGTCTTTTCAAGTATGATCAAGAATTTCAGTAAGGGATTTACTGAAGATTATGAAATGTCTCTGTCCCAATCAGGATTTTGCCCCAGAATTTCTAGATATCCTGTCTCGTCTCTCTCTCTCTCTCTGTAAGTAGTTCTGTTCAGGAGATTATGGTATTAAAAATGACAGCAGCCCGTTTGCAGATTTTGTGTACTAGGGAGTGGCCCGATCTAGACCCCATCTGGCCCCGAGAGGGAACGTTCACTGTAGAGATTATCCAGTCAATACACCGTAGAGTGCGGGTAGCGCACCCAGATCAGTACCCCTATATAGATTCCTGGTTAAGTATTTGTGAAGATCCGCCCTCCTGGGCGCAGCGCTGTTATGAGGAACAGTGCAGAATAATGTTAGCTAAAACAGATTCTAGACAGAAAACGGAACAGCCTAGAATGAAAGAGCAGGATAAGAAAGCCACGAAGACCATCCTGGCAGATCCTGATTCCCCAGAAGTAGTCCTCAGGCAGCCCCGAACCCCAGGTCCAGTAAGAATAGCCCGGCGGCGTCCTGCCCCAGAACCCCAGAGACGGCCAGAGCCAAGGCGGGACCCAACCCCCGGTCCCCCTCCTAGAGAAGAGAAAGAAGAATTAGTGGAAAGAGAAGTGGAGGATGTAAAAAGTGAATCAGAAGCGGAGATAGAAGAAGGAGAGAGAGGAAATTCCCCAGAAGAGGAGGAGGACAGTGTACAAATAATCGAGAAAGCCAGCGCTAGCACTAGCACGCCAGTGAAAGAGAAACCCAAAGCAAAACCAGTTGAGAAAAAGAAAGCGACTCCTGCAAAGGCAACGACAATAACCCTTAGATCCCAAATGACGCCGGGGACAGCCCAACTGTTTCCCTTAAGGCAAGTTCCGGGAGTGCCCGTAAAGAATGATAATGATGAAGTGGTAGCGGGACCCCTAACTTATGTGTATATTCCTTTCTCTACAACTGATTTATTAAATTGGAGGTCGCATTATGCCTCCTATACTAGCAAGCCCCAGGAACTGACAGAATTAGTAACTAGTATTATGGAAACTCACCAACCCACTTGGCCAGATTGCCGTCAGGAGAAAAAAAAAAATCAACCTCCTGGATAGAGCATTGCTAGGAGAAACAGAATCCAGGAGAGGGGGGGGGGACTACAGATTCCCAAGTAGTTTGCTAGCCACCTCTGCAACAGGGGAATGTCCACCCCCTCCGGACTAGAAGTGAAAGTCAGCTGACCAGACTTGTTTAGAACTGAAAAAAACAAACAAAAAACTGCATTATACACTGAGAAGTTTTAGGACTTGATTGAACTAATGAACGGAAATTGCAGAGAACTGGATGAATTTGCGGGCATAATGGTTAAATGAAAGTTAATCAGAGGGTGTGTGAATTGTGAAAATAAATGTAACAGAGAAAGTGAATGATATTTTAGTTGAATGATGTGAGGAGGTTATCCTAATCGAAGGAACAGAGGAAGTGAAAAACTGGGTGTGAGTGCGCCCATTATAGAAAAAGAAGGACATTAGAGAAGTGAATGCCCGTATCTTGACTCCACCCCAGGAGGGAGTACTTGATTGTAGAATCATAGACAGAATAAAACCAAGCACAGTGTTTCAGCACGAGAGTGGAGCAGCTATAGCGTGAGTGGCAGCCTGAGAGGGCTACAGCATGGATGAAGACTAGGCCAGACCGGACTCTCCAGTTTCCCTGGGTCCCCAGGAGTCAGTCTGAAAAATAGGGGACCAATATATGGACTTTTATGGGGGATACAGGAGCAGAATACTAAAGCCAGTAGCCCCTGTGTTTTTCTCGCAAAGCCTTTTCTGCAGAACCACATGTGTGAACTAGAAGAAAAAAAATAATAATAATGTACCAGTTCCTGTATATGCCTGAATGCCCTATTCCATTTTTGGGCCGAGACCTGCTTGCAAAGCTTCAAGCACAGATATCCTTTGTTGAAGGGGAAAAAAAAATGAAACTCAAAATCTGCTGGCCTGATGGTGTTAACTGTCCCCAAGAAGAAGAATGGCGGTTCTATTCACCTGCATCCAAAGCAACAAGCTGTACACTTACCAACCTCATAGCCCCACCTGGAGGATGGGCAGAAGATAATCTACCTGGCCTAGCGAAGAACATAGCCCCTGCCATTGTCACCCTCAAGCCAGTCAAGAAGCCTGGGACAGGTGATTACCGCCCAGTGCAGGATCTAAGAAAGAATGAATGATGCAGCTGAAACTATACAACCAGTGGTACCAAAATCCTTATATTCTCTTGGAACTGATCTCTGCTGAAGCTATACATTTCATCATTCTGGACTTAAAAAGATGCCTTTTTCTGTATACGCTTAGCCCAAGACCCTACTACAAGGAGGCGGGGCCAACTCATCTGGACAAGATTACCTCAAGAATTCAAGAACTCGCCTCACTCAGCAAAAGATTTGACAAGTTATCCAGAAACTCAAGAAAAAAAAAAGAAAAAATTCTACTTCAATATGTGGACAACTTGCTCATAACCACCAACTCAGAAAGTGAATGTCCACCAGCCACCAGTGAACTCTTGCACCTTTTTAATGAGGCTGGATACAAAGTCTCAAGAGCCAAAGCATAATTATGTCAAACAAGTTAAATACCTAGGATTCCAGTTGTCCAGCGGAATTCGACGCCTGGAACCCTTACCAGAACGCAAAGCAGCTGTATGCAGTATTCCTACTCCAATCACCAGGAGGCAAGTGAGAGCCTTCTTGGGTGCCACAGAGTATGTTGTATATGGATCCCCAATTTTGCGCTGCTAGAGAAAAAAAAACAAAAAAAAACCATTGTATCAAGCTATCAAAGGAATGGAAAAGTCTCCAGAGGAATGGGGACTTGAACAGGATGCAGTCTTGTGATCTTTGAAAAAAACACTCTGATGTTGTCACCAATTCTGGGTCTACCAGATGTCCAGAAAACCTTACAGTCTCTATGTTCATGAGTCGCAAGGAAATGTTCTAGGAGTGTTGACTCAATCTCTTGGACCTTGGCAACAACCAGTAGCCTATTTGTCAAACAATTGGATGTAGTTGCAAAAGGCTGGCCCCTTATTTGAGAGCTGTTGCAAGCTACAGCCCTCCTAGTGAGCAAAGCTGACAAGCTCACTTTGAGACAGAATCTTCAAGTTACTGTACCACACTCTGTTCTAACCAATATGAAATACAAAGGAAATTACTAGCTAACAAATCTATGAATGTTGAAATATTAGAGTATGTTGTGTGAAAACCCCAGATACAACTGAAGGGTCAGTCAAGCTTTCAATCCTGCTATGTTGTTATCAGTTGGTCTTGATCCCCTGATCATGACTGTTTAGAAATTATGGACACTGTATTCTCAAGCCACCTGGATTTGACTGATGTCCCTCTGGAGAACCCTGAACAGACTTTCTTTGTGGCTGAAGGCAGTTTCATCATCAATGGACATTGTTGTGCTAGATATGCAGTGGTGACCCCTGATTTGGTAGTTGAGTCCTCAGCCCTGGCCCCAGAAACTTCACCACAGAAAGCTGAACTGATAGTCCTCACTAGAGCACTAACAATAGGAAAAGAGCCCTGTCTAAATGTGTACCCAGATTTCAAGTATACCCTTACAACCTTGCATGCATATGGGGCCCTGTACAAAGAATGAGGGTGGATAACCTTAGGAAGCAAGTTCATTAAGTATAGCCCCAAGATATTGATATTAATAGATACATACTGCCTATAAATCTCAGAATTTAGGAAAAGTAGAATATATGAATAGAACCCTGAAATCTCAGTTGTCTAAACTTTGCCAAGAGGTTTACCTGAAGTGGCCCCAGGTTCTTCCCATAGCCCTTCTTAGGATATACTTAGCCCCTGCCAAGTCTTTAGGAGTTTCCCTTTTTGAGATTCTGTATGGGCAACCCCTGCCTATTGTATAGGAAATAAAAGGAGATATGAGACAGATAGGATCTGAAATTATTAGACATGAACTATTGGTTTTAAGTTCTGTTTTGCAGAAGTCTTCATACCTGAGTACAAAATCGATTACTCATCAATTTGCCTGCACCCCTGCATCCTTTCAAGCCTGGAGTCTCGGTGTGGATCAAAGAGTGGAGAAAGATACTGTTAGCCCTGCATTGGAGGGGACCCTATGTCGTCATCCTGTCAACAACTCCAACTGCAGTAAAAGTCGCAGAATTTGAACCTTGGACCCATCATAATCAAGTGAAGCCAGCAGCTGCTCTTGAACCTGATCACTGGACTACTGTACAGCATCCTGAGACTCCATTGCACCTCACCCTACGACAACAACCACGGACCTAAGACTTATTGGTCCCTCAGAAACTGCACTATTTCAAGACTGTTTGTTTATCTGAAGGTAAGCCTCGCATCTGAAAAAACCTGCAATCATCAGAAAGAGACTGTGTTGTGTTAAGAAATTGAATCTTCTAAGAGACTGTGTTTAAATACTCTGAAAAGACTGTTTTGATCTCCTAAAGAGTGAACTGCTCTAAGGAAGCAATAATAGCCTAAGAGACTATGCTATGATATTTTAAGAAATTGAGACATCCCAGAGGACAGTGATACTTTGGAATCTACAGCCCTACTCCTGCCAAAACGCTGGTAGGTCTACGTACGGCAGAAGCTTGAGGATCTACAATCAACCCTACATCTGTTATCTGTTGTGGAAGTCGACAGTTCCACCAATTTTCCAGAGACTATGCCCATTATGAATTATTATTATTGCTTTATTTTGGCAGCAGCCTTGGAGTGCTTTGAAATGACTTTTGCCTTATCTCCCTGGGCAGCCTGTATAAGTACAACATGAACTGGACCGAAGGTCACTCAGACCTTGTTTTATCATTCTTCCTATACTTGCATTGGTATACTCTCCAATCCAAAAGTTGTTCTAGATCTTGACTTTCTACAAGGCTATGCAAGCCACCGTTGCAATTCCTCATACCACCACCAGAACTTGTTTCTTGAACTTGCTGGAGCAATAGCATCTAGTCTCCACACTTCTGACTGTTTCTATTGTGGAGGAACTAAGATGGGAGATCAGTGGCCCTGGGAGACGCAAGAACTGAACTATTCTATCCTATACAATCAGACTGATTTACATAATACTACTAGTGAGTGGGTATTGGCCCACCCCATTGTTGACAGTTTGTGTTTTGTTCGGACTGGACCACAATCTACTACGAAGGATGGACAGCTGGTCTGTCTAAATCAGAAGCTTTACGACAGCACAACAAAAGATGCAACTGAACCTTCTAATCCTTTAGTTCTTTTTCCCACTCTTGCCAAACTATGGACTTTGACTATCTGCCTGTTGCTCCCTTGTTTCTTGCCATTTTGCTTGCAAATGATAACTTCAGTTATTAATAACACTGTAGAGCGTAAGACAGCTACAAAGATATTAGCTATGTGAACTTACTACCCTATACCACAGAGTGATACCTTTACCTAGTATTATGTGATTTGATTCTCACACCTTATTAACATGCGGGTGAGAATAATCAAAGGGGGGAATGTGGTAGGCGACGGCCTATGATCCATGCTAATTGAACTAAGCAGACAGGCCTGAGCAGCTTGACCTGTAACTGAAGCCTGTAGTTAGGCCCAGAGGAATGAAAACCCCCCTGAATGACGACACCATAGAATTGAAACTTAACTCAGTTTAACTGAACATAGCTAAGCAGAAACGAAACTGAGAAAATAAAGAAAAACAAGTTTAATTGGTACTGATAAGGTGTGCTATGCTTCTATGGAATTAATTAACTCTGCAGAGAGCAAGGTCACAGTGCCTCTGCTTCCCATATGTTTTAACAAGCTCAGCGACCTTGGAGGAGAGAAGTAACAAGTTGGAGACACTGACCATTGTAATTGGGACTAGAAGGGGGGCAACCAGGTGCTGGGCCCAGACCAGAGTCCCTATTGGGTAGCCATATCAGTACCGGGACCAATAGATGGGTGAGAGGGGTACTGGGACCAATGAAAAGTTTGCCTATGCTTAGAATGGACAAGAAAGCTATAAAAGTTGTTGTTTTACTAGAAGCCATTGCTCAGCCATTTTGAAATTGCTTATTGCTTGAGCCATGTGCACATTAAACTGGCTTGGATCCTTGAAAAGACTCCTGGATTTATTTATTGCATGCTTATCTGCTGCTACAGTATAAGTAGCAGCTTTTCTAAAATCGCTATTTACGTGTGTGTACAAATTTACAGGTGCGCACTAGGAATTTTATGCATGTAAATACTGCTTAACCCTTCCAAAATTAGCTAAACATCACCTACATGTATATGATAGATGTCTGTGTTCCTGAGGGCAAAGGTTAGCCGGAATGGAGAAGAGATTGGCACATAAGGACATACATTGCAAAATATACATACATACATATGCCTATTTTTTCCAGCATATACATAAACACATTTACACCCGTCTCGGAGCAGATGAAACCTTATGCACCTACTGCTACTGTACCTGAATGTAACTTGCCTTGAGCTAGTCCCTCCACTCCCTGGAGTAATCTTATAAAGGCAGAGAGACAAGAGGCACAACATATATGCCAATGTGCCTTGAAAGGCTGGATGCCTTGTTATAAAATTAGCCTCTAAGAGACCACATGCAATTTGACACGGTTGCAGGGCATCAGACCTATTGAGAGAGAGAAATAAAGACATGGAAAGCCAGCCCTCTGAAACCTGCTAAATATTTTCCTTGCTTGAACCTCATTACACAACCCAAGGAATTGATGTTCCTGCGAAACTGCCAGAGAACCTGCTGCTGGGGGAGGGGGAGGGGGAGGAGGAAGTGATGCGATTTTACATTTCAGTTATGAGGAGCAGGCACTGCTCAGGAACACTGGCCTGCCCCTTTCAACCCAAAATGTGCTCCCCCCCATTGACAACAATAGCGCAGCTGGAGGATTCCCACCGGAACTTTGCCAAGAACGCTTCAGTTTGATCAGACGAATGGCTAGATTTACTAAAGTGCCTTTCCATTACAGCCTTAAGATCCAGGACTTTAATTAGTATACATAGCTTTCCAGATCTTTCCCTTTTTTCCCAACTTCTAAACAAGTATTTATGGCTTATTGCAATGCTTCATATTATGTGAATAGGTTTAATCTGCACTGGTGTGATACTGTAGCAGCTGATAAGCATGCAATAAATAAAACCAGGAGTCAGTTCAAAGATCCAAGCCAATTTATTGTGCACATGGCTCAGTTAGTCAAAGCTTTAAAAGGACTGAGCAAGGTTTTTACAGAGACATACTCATTTATACCTCTTTTTCAGTTTGATACATGAGAACTTTCTATTGGTTCCAGCTTGATACCTGCAAACTTCCTATTGGTTCCAACGCCCCCTGCACCTGTCCAATCAGAGATCCCTCCTGGGCCTAGCACCCAGCTCCCTCCCTTAGGACTGTCCTAACAATGGTTCAGTTTCTAAGTTTGATACTTCTCTACTGCAAGGTCGTCTCTAGCTCCAGGAATGCATGTATTGAAACATTTCATTCTTTTGCACACAAGAGAATAATGAAAGACTTATGAATTCATGTAAAATTTCTTATTAAGCAGTTTAAAACAATTTTCTCATTTTTCACAGATTTTTGGTTCTTTTCTAGCTATAATGGGGGTTGGGATCCAGGCCTAACTTACAGGCCTTTCATATTTGCAGACTACTCTAGGCCATAGCCTGCCACAATACCATGATAAATTGAATTACACTTATCCAGTTTATTTAGTATTGAATTTAGCTCAACTTTCTCAAAGTTCAAGGCAAGTTACATTTGAGTATTTTTTGGTTCCCAGAGGGCGTATATACAGTACTCTAAGCATGCACTTGAGGCAATGGAGGGTTAAGTGATTTGCCCAAGGTCACAAGGAGCAGCAATAAGATTCGTCCATTGTGCAAAAATGTTGTTTGCACAGGGCCCCGCAATTCAGGGGGCCCTGCGCCAACTCCATTCTGCACATAGTGTTCAGTTTGCACAGTCGGAGAGGCCTAAAGCACCAGCTCACCTCTGCATTGCGCCAAAGTGAAGAGCAGCATCCAGCATCTTTGATCTCATGAAGCATGCTGAGTGCTGGGAAACAGGAACTGCCCTTTAACCTCCAACACTCCAGCATGCTTCAGGAGAACACAACTGCTGGAGTGAAGGAACACTGCTCTTCACTTCAGCGCTGTGCAGAGGTGAGCCGGGGCTTTGGGCCTCCCCAGCTCCATCTCAAGCCAGTCAGACAGGTGCAGGACTCTTTGGGAGGGGGCTGGACTGGAAATGGGCTGATAGGGGGGGCTAGGACTTGAAATGGACTGATGGGGGGGCTAGGATAGGACTGGAAATGGACTGATGGGAGGCTAGAATAGGATTGGAAATGGCTGATGGGGGGCTAAGATGGGATGATGGAGAGCTAGGACTGGAAATGGGCTGATGCAGGGGGATGGGAGAAAGAACTGGATGTTGGGTGGAGCTGGAACTAGAAGAGAGCTGATGTTGGGGGAGAACTAGAAAGGGATGGGGCTGGGGGAATGAGGATGGAAAGGGGAAAATATCTTTTCTGGCAACTGCATTCACAATGGGTTCCCCCTGAGCGCAATCCCCCATCCCAAAGCAAAGCACCCTTTATCCAACCCCCACAACCCACCCCCACCCACTGATCAAACTCTCTCCCCCCAATAAAAATAACATTTTTAAAAACCCTCACTTATGCAGACCCCACCAAGCATCCTTCCCTTCAGCACCCTCCCCCCATCTAGCAGAAGAGCAAATAGTAACATGAGATGGCACACCCCTCCACCTCCCAAACCCCCAAATAGACCCTGCCCACCAAGGTTCCTACCTTGACCCTCCCCCTATCCCCACAACCCCTTCCAGGTCTTAGCTAGGGCTCCATGGTCATCTTAACAGCATTAGGGCAGGAGAGATTCTCCCCAGCTCCTGTCTATAAGAACATAACAAATACCACACTGGGTCAGACCAAGGTCCATCAAGCCCAGCATCCTTTTTCCAACAGTGGCCCATCCAGGTCACAAGTACCTGTCAAGTTCCAAAAAAGGTACACAAGTTTCACAATAGTCCTGCACCTCTCAAAATGGTGCTGGTAACCCTCTAGCAGTAGTCTCATAGTGCTATAACACTATGTTTTGCTTCCAGTGATAATGTAGCAAGGCTACTGCTAGAGCTCAGCTGTACCATTTTGAGCAAGACAACAACTGGGGCAAGAACAAATGGGGATCACAACTGCCCCCATCGTACCCCTGGACTCTTTGGAGTGAGTCAGGGTACTGGGGAAGGGTGAAGACGACTATGCCAAACAAGAAAGGGATGGTGCCTGGGGCTTTAGGAGAGATTTCTTTTATTTTAACCCCATGTCAGGGCTGGTGGGAGCATTGGGCTCACTAGGCCACCAGGGAGTAGAAGTCTCCACCAGGAGAGCGGTCCAGGGAAGCTCTTTAAAATTGTGCTGTCACTGCCACATGAAAGAGTCATTTTCTTCACTGCCAGCTCCAGAAAAAGTAACTACAACAAAAACAGGCCTGCAAAGCCTTTTTCACATGCTGATTGTTGCATTTTTCACATTAATGAGCTGCTTTGCATGATTTTGCATTAGAGCAACTCATTAATGCAAAATTTACATTAACCTTCATGCAAAACTTTACGTCTGCAAAGTATACATTTGCAAGGTGACTTGCAAAGCATAAAACATAACAAACCACCTGCACTATGGCATTTTTGTGGGCTTCCAGGCATCTAGGGCTATTTTTTGCACAAATGGGCATATTTACCAAAGCACAGTAAGCACTTACCATGGATTTTACCATTGTTAGCCTTTAGCATGGGCCTGCGCAAATGGTTAACCCATGGTAAAAAAAACTCATGCTAAAAGGTTAGCTCATGGGTGGGATTGGAGTGAGTTTGGGGCAATGAGTGGGCATGGTAGCTGGCATGTGGGATGGCATTTGGGATGGCACCAAACACTAGCTGTCATAACTGCCTATAGTGGGACTGCGCCTAATGCCAAGTCATGAAATGGAGTTAATTGTTGCCATGCTACCAGTAGTCCAATAGAAAGGCTGCTGCTATTTTTATGCATTTATTTACATATTTACTGGAAATTTTTATACCGCATTTTCCAGCAGATCAAATGCAGTTTACAAGGAACAACATTTTTGAATAGTACAACGAATGGCACATATTCAATTACATAGACTATTTACAACTATACACATTAACATTATTATTAACAGTGAAGAAGCCATTTACATGAAATTATATACAATTTTAGTTGTTAGGTAGATGGAAATTTAATAGGGGTAGATTGGCCTGGCGGAGAGATGAGATTTCAATGGTGGGTTAAGCAGAGGGTTGTGAGGAATTATGATCATTTGGGGTACCAAGTGCCGGGTGAATAGATAGCTTTTAGGACTTTTTTCGGAAGGGGAGGAGGTCATTTATTTCTCTTGGGTAGTCTGTAAGGTTATTCCAAAGGTTAGGGGCAATGTGGGAGAATGCCTTGTTTGTTATTTCTCTTGATTTCCTGAAATCAATTGGTATTGCGAATTTATTTTAATTACTGTCTCGTGTGCGAGTGTGGGTTTCCTTAGTGATGAGCGAGGAGAGGTATGAGGAGGCAATATCTTTGATTAGTTTAAATTTGTGATAAGAATTTTATAGTTTATATGGCTTTGGATAGGGAGCCAGTGGAGGTCATATAATACTGGAGTGATGTGTTCCATTGGGTTGATATTCATGATTATCCTGGCTGTGACGTGCTGTGCTATTTGAAGTTGTCTTAAGGTTTGTTTGGTAATGCCTTGGAGGATCGTGTTGGAGAAGTTGAAGTGTGGTGTGATGATTGCATTAATGACAGATTTGAAATCATGGTGATGAAGCAGAAGGCAGAGGTTTTTTAATGTTTTGAGTTTATAGAATATCTTTTTTGTTATATGTTTTATGTGTGCAGTCATGTTGAGAGTGTGGTCAAGGATTATCCCGAGGTATTTTACCTCACTTTTGACTGAGATGTTTGAATCGTGAATCTTGATAGAAGTCAGAGGGGTAGAGCTCTTATTTCTTGTTACATATAGCACTTCGGTTTTGCTAACATTGTTCTTAAGCCATTCCATTATCTCTGCGAAGCAGTCTGTAATTTGTGGGATTGACGGGTTATTGATGTTGAATGGGAAATATATCATTATATCGTCCGCATATATGTGATAGTTTATCTAGAATTTCTTAAATATGGAACAGATGGGTTAGAGAGAAATGTTAGAGAAGGGCTGAAAGAGCGGAACCTTGGGGCAGACCTTGTTCTTGTTTATATGATTCTGATATTTGTTGGTCAATTCTAACTTGTTGTGTTCTACCAGATTGAAAGGACGTGAAACATTTTAGTACTGTGTCCTAATTGCTGCAATCTGGAGAGCATAATATCATGGTTTATGCTGTCAAAAGCTGCAGTGATGTCCAGGAATATGAGGAGGAACACCTGTTTAGTGTGATCAATAACATGTGTGAGTTTGTCAAAGGACGGTGAGGAGTGTCTTGACTCCATGATATGGGCAAAAGCCATGTTGATGTTTAGAGGGGCAAAGGAGTCAATATGATCCTGGAGCTGGATTTGTACTATCTTTTCAATTAATTTAGCCATGAAAGGGAGATTGGAAATGGGTCTGTATAACAAGAGGGAATTTTTATCCATAGAATTGTTTTTCAGGATAGGATGAATTAGAGCATGTTTCAGGAAAGAGGGGAGGTGGCCATGATGTAGAGAGAGGTTGATAATAGAGAGGATGAATGAAGATATTACCAATTTTGTTGCTTTCATCCAGCTTACTGGACAAGGGTCGAGACAGGATGTAGTGGTGTTATGTTTGGAAATGATATTGCTGAGTGAGTCTTTTGATATAGGACAGAACATTGACTAGGTGGAGTTTTGTGTTGGGTACAGTATGTTTTGGTTAGGCGTAGGTAAATCTCAATGCTTTAGTTTATCTTTGTAATAATTGTCTAGGGTTTGCAGTGCTATGACAGGTTCAGTTGAGTCTATTGGTGGAATTATTGCTTAGGGATTTTACTATGTCAAACAGTTCCCTTTGGCGGTAGTATGGTAGAGTAATGGTCCTTTTTAGTAGTGTTTATGGTTTCCCTGTAGAGTATGAGTGTATTCAAATATTGTGATTGGTGGATTTTAGATTTTGTATGGTGCCATTTGCGTTCGCATTTATGCAGAGCAGTTTTAAGTTGTTAGCTCAGGTCTGAA
Organism: Ichthyophis bannanicus; assembly: GCA_033557465.1. Taxonomy (NCBI): domain Eukaryota; kingdom Metazoa; phylum Chordata; class Amphibia; order Gymnophiona; family Ichthyophiidae; genus Ichthyophis; species Ichthyophis bannanicus. Next base: position 633,062,262 of record CM066033.1, read on the forward strand.
CCATGGTGCGTTTGGTTTTTTTGTGGGGTGGGTGTGACATGATTGTAGTATGGCTGCATTAGATATTGTATTGTTCCAGGAAGTTATTGCTTCATCAAGATCTCTGGGGGCTTGGGGGAGGTGTTGAATAGTTTGTGTCAAGTCATTTTTGTCAAATTTTTTATATCTTTTGTGTAGTGGTGTATAGGTGGGTTTTGAGTGTATGATGTCAAAGTATGGGAGTTGGAATGTTATTTACCGGGTAGCCGGACCCGGCGCTCCCCCTTTTCAACTTATCCTCCCCCTCCCATTCAACCCCTCTTTCACCCTTTCCCACAAATTGCACATACAGCCTTTTGTGGTAACAACTGGTCGCAGCTTTATTTCCCAAACAACATACTGAACATTAAACAGGAATAATGATCCAACAAACCCCCAGCGGCGCGATGCGTCACCAGCCATGCAATTAGCAAGGCGACCTCACCTCCGCTCCAGCCATGGTCACACCACCGGGAACATTCCTACCACCCCTATCCGACTTCGCCATATTACTAGCAAAAGTCTTCGAGGGGTAGACCGGGTCGAGGGCACCCCACCCCCGTCCCAAGTCGCCTAAGGCTCCGGACCCCGGAAACCTCTGGGATCCCGCCCCGGCACAGGCTCCAAAACCTTACCTGTGCCGCCCCCCCAACCCCTCAGGAAGCTGCGACCAGTGTGCCTCACCCTGCACCACCCTCTCCAACACCTCCTGCCAGTCGTTCAGGAGCAAATCAGTCCCCACCGGAGAAAGGTGCACACCATCCGCCCTATACAACCCAGCACAGGTCACCTTGACCCAAGCATGCTGCACTTGATACCCCCCCTGCTCACACACCCACCTCCCAATCTACCTATTTATTTTTGTCAGTCCACGGGACCATCTCCTCTGCCCCCAGCACGCCGGCCTAGGAATAATATCAGACCAGATTAACACCACACCCACAAACATACGCAACAGAGCAGCAAAGTCCTTCTTGGCGGCTCTGATCAGCTGCTTGCAGGACCAAGCCGTCAGATCATTGCCCCCCAAATGCACCATTACAATCGCTGGCTGGTTCCTGATGCGCTGGTGATGACGAAGCAAAGGCATCAGATGAGGCCACCGCAGCCCAAGCTCGCCCAGCCATGAAACCGCCACCACTGCCGGAACCAGTCCCAGATTCAGCCCGATAGGCCACACTGCCGCTCGCTGACCGGCCCAGAACACGAAGGAGTGCCCCAACATCCAACATCCCCATGCATTCAGCCCCCCATCTGCAACAGAAAGAACATCATTAATATCCCCCCCCCCCCCAGCAATAAGCAGGCGTCTCATAGTCGAACATATCCCATAAAAGCTTTCGACCGCCATCTGCCAATACTCTGGATCTCCTCCCCCGACAAACCCACAGCTGCTGCGCTGGTTGCCGCCCCAATGCGAAGAGAGTGGGCGGAAAAAAGCCGCAGATCTTCCCTGATCCAGCGCAACACCATGCGCAACACCGCCATCACCTAAAATCGGATCACCACACGGGAATCCCTATGCACAAACAACCCCTCTTCGCCCATAGGGCGCACTCCCAAGTATTCCCCCATTGCGGCCACCGGGCATGTAAGCCCACCGATCCCTTTGAGCACCACCCACAACCCTTTCCCTTTCTGGTCCGTTTTGGATTTTGCTAACAACATGCATACGAGCCCCTGCTCACTCCACACATGTTGGAGGCGTAAACAATTACCCAAACCCGCATTCACCGAATCGACTGCCAGTTTGCCGACCCTAAAGGCCCCAAAGAATGCCAAACAGAAAACCGCCCGAAAGAGAGTGGCCTCATATTGCGACGACGCCACTCCCGGCAGTCCCTGGCACAGCCTTCTTAACAAATCGTGCGTAATCGGCAGTCGATCACGTGGCTTCGGCTGAGAACGCTCCCACCCCTGCAGTAACCGCTGTGCCAGGAACCCGCGGCCCAAGAATTCCCAACCCGCTGCCCTGGCAAAAAATCCGAACCCAGCCAGATGAATCCTCACAGCCGATCTAGCCACACCTTGCCCCTTCGCCCACCCGACATACCCCCCCAGCAGATACTCCAGCACCTCCCCCCCCCAGCCCATCCCTTCCTGTATAGATATTCCATCAAACACTCACAACCACACCGATAAGCTTCCCAGGTTCGCTCCGCCACTGAATTCTTGAGTAAGCTCCTCATCTCCACTGGCCACAGCTCCACAATCTCCCCGAGACCCCGAGCCCGTCCTCGTCTGCCTCCGGAGCCAACTTCTGAAACCGCTCCCACTGCAAACGGGAAAGAGCATCAGCGATTTCATTAGTACGCCCTGGTATATGTCGTGCCTTCAGGTCAACATTCAAACGCAAACATGCCAGTATGACCCACCGCATTAGAGACGCTACCTGACTACAACGTGGAGAATAACGATTAATGACTGCCACCACCGCCTCGTCGCACCACCACACCACCCTGCGGTTCGCCAACTTGTCCGGCCATAACTCTAGTGCCACCAATATGGGAAAGAGCTCTAAGAAGGTAATATTACTTAACAGCCCCTCGTCCACCCACGCCTGCGGCCATTTATCGGCTCACCACGCCCCGCCGAAGTATATTCCCAGACCAACATCTCCAGCCGCATCCATGTACAGCTGCAATTCCTCACTGGAGATCTCCGCCTCTCGCAATACAGAAGTCCCGTTAAAGTCCCACAGAAAGACATCCCAAATCCACAAATCCTAATGCATCATGCTAGACACTCGGATGCGGTGATGAGGCTTGCGCACCCCTGCCGTCGACGCTGCCAACCGCCGAATGAACACCTTCCCCATTGGAATGACCCTACAGGAAAAATTAAGCGATCTTATTAGCGCCTGCAGTTCCCTCAAGGTTAACTTAGAGGCCAAGGAATTAGCCACCAGCACCCTCAATTTCTCCACCTTCTCCGACAGCAACCGCGCCACCAAGCTTTGCGAATCCAACTCCACTCCTAAGAAGGTAAGGTTTGTCGTTGGGCCCACAGTCTTACCCTCCGCTAATGGCATCCCCAACTCACTAGCCAGACCGACAAAAACTTCCAGAAGCATGCTGCAACGCGCCGACCAAGCTTCGCCGACAAACAAAAAATCATCCAGATAATGAACTACCTCCGAGGTCCCCACTCTCCGCACCACCATCCAGTGCAAGAAAGTGCTAAATTTCTCGAAGTAAGCGCAAGATACCTCACTACCCATCGGCATACACTTATCAAAATAAAACTCTCCCTCAAATTGGAAACCCAACAACTTGAAGGCAGACGGATGCACCGGCAACAAGCGAAATGCCAACTCTATATCCACTTTCGCCATCAATGAGCCGCGCCCAGCCCTCCTGACTAATTCCACCACCCTGTTGAAAGAGGCATAACGAACTGTACACAACTCCCGCGGGATAAAATCATTCACCGAGGCCCCCACAGGGCAAGACAAATTGTGGATCAATCGAAACTTCCCCGGTTCCTTCTTAGGAATAATCCCTAACGACGACACCACAAAATTCTGAAAAGGAGGGTGCCGGAAAGGACCCGCTATTCTGCCCAAACGTAATTCCACCGCTAACGTCTCCCGAGCTATCGACGCCCATCGCCGCACACTTGGGGAATTTCGTGCAGTCGAACACGCCATAATGCCCTGAACCAGAACAACAAAACCAAACTGAAAGCCCAATTGCAAAATTAACCTATCCCTTTTCCTCGGATAACCGTGAAGCCACCTACGTAACAGCAGTACCCATATCGGAGAGGGAGCCAACTCCAATATCACCCGCTTACTTGCCCTGGCTCCAGTGGAGCCACGGCCCCTCATTTAACACATTTTGCTGACGAATGGGGACCACCGCAGATAGAACACACGTGGCGGAATTTACAGTCCATGAAGGGACACATGGATCTACTAAACCTCCAGCACACGTCACCGCCCCCGCTGAGAACCGGTCTTGTCTGGACTGGGGAAACTCCACCACGAAAGGAACGACCCGTCCCTGCCGCAACCCCCGGCCCCACCTTTCCCCCACCCCCCCTCCAACCCCACCCTTGACAGACATCTGAGTTAACCACAGGTTAATGTCTTGTGTACCCCAAGTCAACAACTTGTTCTCCTCCATTTTGTCTCTAAACTTTTCGTCATAATTAAGCCACGACCAGCCCTCGTGTACTTGGGACGCTTCCAGAATCGAATCCGCGTAGGACAGCAACATCCCATATTGCTCAGGAAAATGTTGACCCCACACACTCGCCAGCCACAAGAACGATCTAACCCAATTGACAACATTCCGCAAGACCTTCCGAAGATGACCAGCCTTCTCGTCTTCCTTGCGCTTTTTCTTACTATCTCCCGAACGCTTATGCCCTTCTAGCAAACGAAAAATATCAATCTGCTTCCTCTTCCGAATTTTCCGCCTCAATTTCTTCGGGACACCTTCCCATAATTCCAATAAGGCCGCCAATGACGAAGAGACGGCGCCAGCATGAATACCGGAAGACCCTCGCCCCGGCACCACCTCCCTCACACCGACCTCGCCCACTGATGACTCTGACTCCGATTCTGAAGACGAGGAGGAGGACGATTCAGAACTATGCCGATGCCGACACGCATACTTCCTTTTCCTGCGCGCCTTTCCCGACCGCTCGGCCCGCGACCCACTCCCTCCACCCTCGCCCCCCTCGGCCAACAATAACTCACCCGTCCTGTCTTCAGCAGCCATCCCATTTGACGAGAGCGGTACTCCCACTCGAGGATCCTCTGCCCGTTGCCAAGCACATGCTCCTTGAGCCCGCTCTCCTTCCCTCGGCGTTCCTCCTGCCGCAGTGGCTCCCACATCCATATTCGCCACACCAGTTGACGACACTGTAGACGGCACACCTCCAGGCGCGGACAGAAAAGGAACCTGCGGAGACAAAAAAATGGGAAACCCAAGAGAGGGAGACCAAGTCGGTTGCCACGCTCCCGCCCAATCCGGCCTCGAAGAGCCTTGCCCCCCACTCGACCAATGTTCCCAAACCGCCTGCTGCCCCGACAGCCCATATCCCCTAGGTGACACTGTACTCCCACCAGGAGATACCCCGGCCTGGCTCCCTCCCCCCACTGGCACCCAGGGCCTACTCCACGCCCCTGCCCCAGCTCTGACCTATTCCATACAACAACCTCTTCCCCCACCCCTGTCTCACCTCCCCCTTGCCCAACTGCACCAGTAGCACCTCTGCCCTGCACATTGCCCCCACTTCGTGCTCTCCTCCCAGGAACTGTGGGCCCTCCACGCTCCCTCGCCATACGCTGCGTACTCCCAGCCCCCCTCCTTGCATTTCCCCCTTCCACTCTACTCCGCGGCCCAATCCTCCCCCCCCCCCGGTTCAACCCCCGACCCCTTTGCCTCCCTAACTGCCTGCCCACAGCGGCCCTGCAGCCTCTCCGACCCTTGCTAGCCTGTTTACCAGCCATTACTTTCCCTTCAGCCACCCCCCCCCCCCCCACCCACCCGGGGAATGTGAACGCACTGCAACTTATTTATCTGAATCCTTACCTCTTTTTTTTTTTTTTTTTTTTTTTTTTATTATGCTCCTTCTGTCCTCACCACTGTGTCCTGTGTTTGGTTTGGTTTTGTTGTTGTTTTTTGTTTTTGAAAGCCTACCGCCCCCAGGCCCCCCGATTGTTGTTCCCCTTTTACTTTTATTTAGTTAGTCTCTTTTAAATATCCAGGCAATCCCCCAATGTTAATCCTGCCCAACTCGCCTGCACAACGTTAGTCGGACAGCTCCCCTCACCGCCGGGCTCCCTGCCCGAACCTCCGCCGCTGCACAGATGCCCTTCGGGATCCCGACACTCTTCAAGGCCCTAATCAGGCGCCGCTGACAAGCCTGCTGCTGGTCGCCCTCCAGTCTCGCCGCATGTGCTCCGGCCACGACCGCGCACACCGGAGCACATGGCAACTCCTCCCTGATTGGCTCCGCTCGCCCCCCTTCACCGAGCGGAGCCAATCGATTCAAAAGACGCGTGCCGCGTCCCCACGCTACCGGACTTAAGCCCTCCCTCCTTTCCTCAGACGCAAACAGGGTCCCGCGCGGGCGCCGGGACCCTGCCCGCGCCCTTCTTACTAAGTGATAGTCAGACCAAGGAATCGGTTGTACTTCTAAAGATGTTGGATTGTAGGTATTGTAGAGAGGACTGGGTAAAAATACTTAATCTAGGGTGTTACTTTTGACATGTGTTTGAGTGTTGATTATTTGGTAGTAATCCAAATCAACAATGAAGATGAGGAAGGCCGACATGTGGTTGTGAGACAAGGAAGGTAGGTTTAAATCACCTAAAGTAGAATAGGATTTTTGTCTGTGGAGGAACATAGTAATTCAGTTAGTATGACCAAGTTTTTTCAAGTTTAGGATCTGGAGTCCTATGTACTAAGCAGATGTGGAGTTGTTTGGTTTTTATGGTGAGGTATATTAATGTTGTCTGAAGGGATTAGAGTTGATTTTCAGTTCTTCTATAATTAAGAGGACTCCTCCTCCTCTTTTAGAGGTTCCGTGAGAGTGAAATATTTCATATCCTAGGGCTTTCAGCTGGTTAATTATTACAGTGTCAGTGTTGGAGAGCCTGGTCTCTGTTATACAGACAAGGTCGGGTGAATTGTCAGTAAGTCTATGAAGATATTATTTTTATTTCTAATTGATCTAGCATTGATTAGGTAACATTTTAAGATTTTAGGTTGTGGTGGAGTTATGGTCAGAGCTGGTAGGAGGATTTTATTTAGTTTTAAGTTGATTATTCTGTTGAGATTTGGTTTGGTATTGTGTGCTTGACTGAGGTAGTATGTGTGTGTTTGCATCTGGTAGTATTGTAGATGGTAGGTATAAGTTGGATATTTGTGGGATTAAATGCATGTGTTATTACTAAGGAACTAAGTAGGATATAACATATACAGAGTATGCAAAGGACCGGTATGTCTATTGTGATCATTTTTACAAAATAATTGGTTAGTAGTTCAGAATTGTGTGAGAGGATTGATTGGGACTCGTAAGAATGCAGGTTAGCTCAGCCTAGTGAGAGTTATTACAATATATATAGTGGAGGTGTCAGTATCTAATAAACTGATTTGATTGGGGTCTGAGATCGGTACCTGGGACAAAGCAGATGGCGTTTCTGCATACTGATAAATGGCCCTCTGGGTGTAGTCGGGATAGGTAATATCGTTCAATAGTTTATACAGTTCAATTGCAGTTAATGGGCAATTTAGAGGTATGGGTCTGTTACAGATTAAGCAAATCTGAGAATTACATTCATATAAGGTTACAAGTATACATTGGCATAATTGCAAATAGAAAGCAGCTATACATGTGCTTGGTTACTCAGAGGATCCAGTAACGTTGAGCAGTTTGAGTTTGTTGTTCTGGAAGGGTGTGAATCAGGTTCGTCTAGAGATGTTGGTATGTAGTGGTGGAGTCCCGGTTCCTGGATGTATAGCACGCCACAGTTCCACGCCTAAGGGCCACGCCAAAGGGCCCTCTGGCAAGGCCCTCAGGCGCGGATCCACCAGGTAAGGGCACGCCTTTGGCGCACAGAGATTCAAAGGGGAGACCCCTCCGTTCAAGTGATGATGTTTCTGGGTGGAGCTGAACGGCCGCGTGCAGCAGAGGGAGCACTGTGCTAGTCTTTGTGCAGGAGATCTTATGCAGGTGATAGCAGAAAACAGTCTCACCATCATAGATGCTGCTGGCTTGATGTTTCTGCCAAGAGTTTTCTGGATGCTGGTGCCGAGAGCAGTTTCCTTCACTCGGGGAGCTCAGATGTTCGATGCAGACCCAGGGAGCTCAAAGAGAGCTTTGACATAGTAAAATCTCTAACCAATAATTCCACCAATAAAGACTCAACTGAACCTGTCATAGCACCCCTATGTCCTTAAACATAAAGGGCCCAAAATTGCATTGGCATGGCTAGGCGCTGTAGTCGCATAGCCCTGCCCGCCAACCCCTTAGCCCCAGATTTTCACTTCTGCAGTGACAGAAGTGAAAATCCGGGGTTCACCGCACAGCCGGAAAGCTGCCAAGCCAAACCAGGCAGCAGCAATTTTGGATGCTGCCCAGTTAACCCCAGTTCCTTAAAGATAGGTGAGGGTTTTCCTCACCTATCTTTAAGGCACAGAGCGCTAACTGGGCAGCATCCAAAATCACTGCTACCCAGTTAGCGCCATTCTCCACCTCTGCCCCGCCCAAGAACGCCCCAACACGCCCCAATGCTAACCAGATTACATCGGAGCGCATAGAGGACTTAATCGTGAATTTTCAAAGGCACTAGCCGTGCAGGTGTCTTTGAAAATCCCCGATTAAGGCATTTGCATGGTTAATATGGGCTGTTAATCATGTAAATTGATTCGAAAATCGGGCCCAAAATATCTATAGCAGCACAATGACATACCCCCATCCCAATCTCCCATGTTCTGATCCGTCCCATCCTGATCATCATCCCATTCTGATTCTTCCCCACCTGATCAGCACTATATACTGCCAAAATAACGATCCCACCCCCGATTCAAATCTCCCCCCCCACCAAAAGGCCTCACAATGTGGTAGTAATTAGAAGGCCCCCCTATGTGAAGCCCCCCCCCCCACCAATAGAGCATTCCCCAATACCATGTTCCTAGTCTCTCCCCCTGCCCTGGAGCTGCCAGAGTTCAAAATGGCTGCCATGACCCCCTAGTGGTAATCTAGTGGTACTACAACTAGGGATCAATGTACCAAATATGGAAGACTGGCCCCTAGAGGTAATACCATGAAATTACTGTGAGAGGTCATGGCTGCCATTTTTAACTCTGGCAGCTCCAGGGCAGCTGTGAAGGGGGATCATTCCTGCCCAACTCCACTAGACACCATGGAAATCCCTGTCTGTAAACTGTGTAAATGCCTTTGAATATCAGGCCCATAATATCTGATCCTAGACAAGTGTTAAATTTTACCAAGTCCATGGAAATTAGCAGATGTGGAGAGCCTACATTATTTGCCAAGGGCCTGAAAGTCTCATTTGTATATGGTGTCTGCTAATTTACATTTGAATAACTGCTAATTTTAGTGCTTACATATTAATGCGAGACAGGGTTATCTTAACTTGCACATTAATGTAGCAGCAAACTGCAGTCAATAAATAAGTCCAGGAGTCAATTGACAGGGTCCAAATCAGTTTAATGTGCACATGGCTCAATTAGTCATAGCTTCCAAAGGAACTGAGCGGAGCTCTCCATAAAGACATAACTTTTTATACCACTTTTCCAGCTTGATACATGAAAACTTTCCATTGGTTCTAGCTCAATACATTTGATACATGCAAACCTTTCATTGGATATACATTCTCTCCAATTATCCAATTAGAAATCCCTCCGGAGCCTAGCAACCGGCCCCCTCCCTCGGGACCGTTCTAACAATGGTCCAGTTCTCAGCTTTACTTCAAGGCTAACCTTGGCTCCTGGAATGTATATTTTGAAACATTTCTGTTCTTTCACACACAAGAGAATAGAAGACTTATGAATTCATGAAAACTTCTTATTAAGCAAGTTAAAACAGTATTCTTATTTTTCACAGATTCTTGGTTCTTTTCTAGCTATAATGGGGGTTGGAATCCAGGCCTGAGTTACAGGCCTTTCATAGCAGGCCATGCTAGGCCATAGGCTACCACATTCCCCCCTTTGATTATTCTCACCCGCAAGTGAGAAAGGGTGAGAATCAAATCACATAATACTAGGTAAAGGTATCACTCTGTGGTATAGGGTAGTAGTTTCACATAGCTAGTATCTTTGTAGCTGCCTTACGCTCTACAGTGCTATTAATAACTGGAGTTATCATTCGCAAGCAAAGTGGCAAGAAACAAGGGAGCAACAAGCAGATAGTCAGAGTCCATAGTTTGGCAAGAGTGGGAAAAAGAACTAAAGGATTAGAAGGTTCAGGAGCATTTATGCCGGACCACCAAGATGTCTTCTTTGTTGTGCTGTTGTAAATCTTCTGATTTAGACAGTCCAGCTGTCCAACCTTCATAGTAAGTTGTGGTCCGGTTCGAACAAAACACAAACTACCAACAATGGCGTGGGCCGATACCCACGCACTAGTAGTATTATGTAAATCAGTCTGATTGTATAGGATAGAATAGTTCAGTTCTTGGGCCTCCCAAGGCCATTAGTCTCCCATTGTTGTTCCTCCACAAAACAAGCAATCTGAAACATGAAGACCGGATGCCACTGCTCCTGCTAATTCAAGAAATAAGTTCTGGTGGCAGGAGGAACTTCAAAGTCTGATTTCATGGCTTTATAGAAAGAGTGATCTTTTGTCCTGTTCTGGTGGTGGTTATGCAAGCTGCACAAGGGGTAGGGCAAAAGTCATTTCAAAGCACCCCAAAACTGTTGCCAGAATAAAGCAATAATAATAATTCATAATGGGCATAGTCTCTGGAAAATTGGTGGAACTGTCGGATTTCACAAAGGTAGAGTTGATTGTAGATCCTCAAGCTTCTGCCGTACGTAGACCTACCAGCTTTGTGGCAGGAGTAGGGCTGTAGATTCCAAAGTATCACTGTCCTCTGGGATGTCTCCGGTTCTTGAAATATCATAGTACAGTCTCTCAGGCTATTATTGCCTTAAGGAGATCAGAGTATTTGAACAGTTTCTTAGAAGACTCAATTTCTTAACACAACACAGTCTATTTCTGATGATTGCAGCTTTCTCCAGATGCGAGCTTACCTTCAGATAAACAGATAGTCTTGAAATAGTGCAGTTTCTGAGGGACCAATGAGTCTTAGGTCCGTGGTTGTTGTCATAGGGTGAGGCGCAATGGAGTCTCAAGATGCTGTACAGTAGTCCAGTGATCAGGTTCAAAAGCAGTTGCTGGCTTTACTCGACTATAATGGATCCAAGGTTCGAATTCTGCGACTTTTACTGCAGTTGGAGTTGACAGGATGACAACATAGGGTCCCTTCCAATGCAGGGCTAACGGTATCCTTCTCCACTCTTTGATCCACACCGAGACTCCAGGCTTGAAAGGATGCAGGGGTTCAGGCAAATTGATGGGTAGTCGATTTTGTACCCAGGTATGAAGACTCTGCAAAACAGAACTTAAAACCAATAGTTCATGCCTAATAATTTCAGATCCTATCTGTCTCACATCTCCTTTTACTCCCTATAAATAGGCTACAGATTCTCAGAATCTCAAAAGGGGAAACTCCTAAAGACTTAGCAGGGGCTAAGTATATCCTAAGAAGGGCTATAGGAAGAACCTGGGGCCACTTCAGATAAACCTCTTGGCAAAGTTTAGACAACTGAGATTTCAGGGTTCTATTCATACATTTTTACTTTTTCCTAAATTCTGAAATCTGTAGGCAGTATGTATCTGATAATATCAAAATCTCGGGGCCATACTTAATGGACTTGCTTCCTGAGGTTATCCACTCTCATTGTTTGTATAGGGCCCCATGTGCATGCAAGGTTGTAAGGGCATACTTGGAATCTGGGTACACATTTAGACAGGGCCCCTTTTCCTATTGTCAGTGCTCTAGTAAGAGCTATCAGTTCAGCTTTCTGTGCTGAAATTCCTGGGGCCAGGGCTGAGGACTTAACTACCAGATCAAGGGTCACTACTGCATATCTGGCACAACAATATCCATAGTTTCTGAACAGTCATGATCAGGGGGTTCAAGACCAACTGATAACAATGTAGCAGGATTCAGAACTTGATTGACCTTCAATTGTATCTGGGGATTTTCACACAGCATACTCTGATACCTCAACATTTGTGAATTAGCTATAAGTTTCCTTTGTGTTTCATTATGGTTAGAACAGAGTGTGGTACAGTAACTGGAAGACTGCTCACTAGGAGGGCTGTAGCTGTAACAGCTCTCAAACAAGGTCCAAGAAATTGAGTCAACACTCCTAGAACATTTCCTTGTGACTCATGAACATAGAGACTGAAAGGCTTTCTGGACATCTGGTAGACCCAGAATTGGTGACAACATCAGAGTGGTTTTCAAAGATCAAAAGGCTGCATCCTGTTCAAGTCCCCATTCTAATGGAGACTTTTCCATTCCTTTGATAGCTTGATACAACGGTTTTGCTAGCAGCGTAAAATTGGGGATCCATATACAACATACTTTGTGGCACCCAAGAAGGCTCTCACTTGCCTCCTGGTGATTGGAGTAGGAATACTGTATACAGCTTCTTTGTATTCTGGTTCTAGGCATCGAATTCCGCTGGACAACTGGAATCCTAGGTATTTAACTTGTTTGACATAATTATGCCTTGGCTCTTGAGACTTTGTATCCAGCCTCATTAAAAAGGTGCAAGAGTTCACTGGTGGCTTGTAGACATTCACTTTCTGAGTTGGTGGTTATAAGCAAGTTGTCCACATATTGGAGAAGAACCCTTTCTCCTGGGTTCACATAGTAGCTGGAAAGATCTTGATTCAGGGTAGCACTAAAGAGAGTAGGTGAATTCTTGAATTCTTGAGGTAATCTAGTCCAAGTGAATTGGCCCCACCTCCCTGTTGTAGGGTCTTGCCATTCAAGAACAAACAAAAGTTGACTGGTGGGGGCTAAGCGCACATAGAAAAAGGCATCTTTCAGGTCCAAAACAGCAAAGTGAGCAGCTTCAGCGGGGATCAGTCCCAAGAGAATGTAAGGATTTTTGGTATCATTGGGTGTATAGTTTAAGCTGCATCATGCATTCTTTCTTAGATCCTGCACTGGGCGGTAATCACCTGTCCCAGGCTTCTTAACAGGAAGAAGGGGAGTGTTCCAAGGTGACTGACATTCCTTTGAAAAAGTCCATACTTCAACAGTTTCATTAAATGGCAGTGGATTCCTGCAATGGCTGGTCAGGGAAGAGGATACTGCTTCACATGCACTGGTTCCACTTCTGGCTTGAGGGTGACAATGACAGGGGCTATGTTCTTCGCTAGGCCAGGTGGGTTATCTTCTGCCCATACTTCAGGTGGGGCTACAAGGTTAGCGGGTATACAGGAACTTGTTGACTTCACTGGAGGTGTGTTATAGAACCGCCACTTCTCTTCTCGGGGAACAGTCAGCACCATCAATCCAGCAGGCTCTGGGTTCACAGTCATTTGCATTTCTACCTCTTCAGCAAAGGCTATCTGTGCCTGAAGCTTTGCAAGCAGATCTCGGTTCCAAAAAAGTGAAATAAGGCACTCAGGTATATACAGGAACTGGTACATTATTTTCTTCTGTCCCCCTAGTTCACACATGCGGTTCTGCAGAAAAGGCTTTGTGGCCTTAGCCCCAGTAGCTCTGATAATGGTGATGCATCGAGAAAAACACAGGGGCTACTGGCTTTAGTATTCTGCTCCTGTACCCCCCATAAAGTCCATATATTGGTCCCCTATTCTTCAGACTGACCATAGGCTCCTGGGGACCCAGGGAAACTTAAGAGTCTGGTCTGGCCTAGTCTTCATTCATGCTGTAGCCCTCTCAGGCTGCCACTTACTCTATAGCTGCTTCACTCTCGTGCTGAAACACTGTGCTTGGTTTTATTCTGTCTATGACTCTGCAATCAAGTACTCCCTCCTCCCCTCCTGGGGTGGAGTCAAGATACAGGCATTCACTTCTCTAATGTCCTTCTTCTCTGCAACAGTTTTTTTTTTTTCCTTCCTCTGCTCCTTCGATCAGGATAACCTCCTCCACATCATTCAACTAAAGCATCAGCAGAAGATCTGTTTTCTTCTCCATCTTTACTTTCTCTATCACATTCAACAATTCACATATTTTCTGATCAACTTTCATTAACTATCATGCCCGCAAATCCATCCAGTTTTCTGTAATTTCTGTCTTATCTCTCTGGGACTGACTGACAAAAAAAAATGCAAATTCTCCTGGGCTGCTGGGTATAGTGAGGGCTGCCTGCACTATTTGGATTCTGAATAATACTGTTTATGGCTAGTGCAAAGCTGGCCCTGGACCTAGTGCAATGGGATTAGGATTTCGTGACCCTCTCTCTTACTGGTATTTGTACATCTGAAGGCATACGGCAATCAGGCTGAATTAGCAAATAAATCCCTACTTGTAGTGTCATCGGTACTTTAAACTGTGCCGGGGCTGCGGAGGTGGCTAGTGACATTTGCAGGGAGGTATCCCCCTTCCCCCCCTTCTCCAGGCTCTGCCCGGGATGATGGCAGTGCTGAGGGAACTGGCCTATGAAGATAATAAACGGGCAGTGTTTTTATTTTTTTTTTTAAACATTTAACCAGGAATCCTATGTAGAACTGATCAGGAAATATTCTCTGTACAATCTGATAAACACGGGAAACTACGGGGCCATGAAGTAACTAACACTGGCCACCCCCCTTTCACAGAGCATTTCTAATAGGGTGGGAGATTTATTTATTTATTTATTTAATCTGTAGTCTCCAGCAGAGCCCTTGCTAACTCCGACCCCCCCTTCCTCTCCCCATGGTGACGTAGTTAACAACAGACAGAGGGGCGGCTATTCAGGCTGCATTTTCCTATGGACTATGAATCAGAACTATACAATAATGTTCCTCTGGGTGCACTTATTAGGAAAAAAAACATATTATTACTGTGAACAAAGGGTAGGCAGACAACATGAGCGTGTGATAACAATTCCAATAGAAAGAACCGAACATATACACTTTTTCCCTTATTTTATTTTTATTAACAATAAGCATGTCTGCTATGAGGTGCTTGCCGTAGTATATCAAGAACTAGAATTCAAGCACGGTAAACTTCCTTATTCACTCAAGATTTTCTTAATTTCTCTATCATTTCTGTCTGGACCATGAGATCTGCCTATCTGATCGGAATAAAGTATTTATTTTAAAGTTTAACATGTAATACTAGCTTTACAAAATCCTCCACACTTGGTCCGTAACCACAAAGCAGGGCTTGAGATATTAGAACAGCTAAGAAGCTGGAAAGGGGTTAATAAGAACTTAACCCTTTCCTAGGCTAAGCCCAAAACTATCGGGATTCAAAATTCTGACTAAATATTCCTATCAAATGATACACAATACATGACCATAACAGAAGGAACATCACTTATTAGAACATATTGAACAAAACAGGCACAACTCTCCTAAAACAATCACAGATCAGCTCAGCTTCAGAATGCTGAAAACAAGCCCTCACAGGGTTAAAAAGACACTGCACATTTTACTGTCTCTAAAACACGCCCTGACTCTCCCCTAGCTAGTTTCGTTTCATGTTGTACTGAAACTAAAATGAATGAGACAGCTCCTTGATTTTACAATAACTAGCCCAAGTGTTTGCGTCTTTTTCCTTTTCTTAATACTATTTCTTAATCGGTAAACTGTCACAAATTACCCAACAGAATAATCTCACATTTATACCAGAAGGGGAACTCGCAGTTTCAACAGATAACAAAAATCAAATACACAGTTAGGACGTACAATACACCAAACGCTTCCTCTGTTTCGTGACCTAGACGCAGTCGCCCGGCTAGGAACTGCGCTAGTCCAGAGTCCACTCTCGCTTGGTCCGTGCTGCCAAACCTCTCATTCACACTTCATTCACACTCATGCTAGCAACGTATCCCAGAATGCATTCATTTCTATCTATTCTGACTAGTCTCAAGCAAGTTTCAAATACTAGAAAGGTGAGGATTTCGCCTTGTTTCTCTTACGCAAGGGTATTCGGCCCGCCTTTGAGAGGTGATCAAGCTCTCTTACCAAGTTCCAAGTTCAAGCAAGATTCAAATGGCCATGCAAGATTCAAGTGGCAGTACTGCTCTTTCTCATCTGTCTAGACTTTCAAACCAAAATTCTACTCACCGGATCCGGTTCCCAAAGTCCCCAAGCTTCTGAGTTGGATCCTGGACTCCCCCGGGTCGGAGATGTTGGCCAGCTGGACCCAATAGCCCGCCGAGGCAAGCAGAACCCTCTCCAGCACAATAGGGGCTGGCGGCGCCTGAGAAGTTCCCCTGCAGTCGGACAGACATGGTTCCAACCGGACCAAATCTCAAGGCGAATTACGTGATTTATTCACTTGAATACCATTTACCACTCGCATTTCCCGGCCAACGCACCAAGAAATGTAGCAGCAAACTGCAGTCAATAAATAAGTCCAGGAGTCAATTGACAGGGTCCAAATCAGTTTAATGTGCACATGGCTCAATTAGTCATAGCTTCCAAAGGAACTGAGCGGAGCTCTCCATAAAGACATAACTTTTTATACCACTTTTCCAGCTTGATACATGAAAACTTTCCATTGGTTCTAGCTCAATACATTTGATACATGCAAACCTTTCATTGGATATACATTCTCTCCAATTATCCAATTAGAAATCCCTCCGGAGCTAGCAACCGGCCCCCTCCCTCGGGACCGTTCTAACAATGGTCCAGTTCTCAGCTTTACTTCAAGGCTAACCTTGGCTCCTGGAATGTATATTTTGAAACATTTCTGTTCTTTCACACACAAGAGAATAATAGAAGACTTATGAATTCATGAAAACTTCTTATTAAGCAAGTTAAAACAGTATTCTTATTTTTCACAGATTCTTGGTTCTTTTCTAGCTATAATGGGGGTTGGAATCCAGGCCTGAGTTACAGGCCTTTCATAGCAGGCCATGCTAGGCCATAGGCTACCACATTAAGGCCTTACTGCAGAATATACTAATGTTAGTGTGCAAAAAAGGTTCTCAGTGTTCCCATTAAATATTATTACACAGTCTCTAAGATTTCCATCAGGCATTGTTAAAAGGGACTTATATGTTTAGCAGCTGTTGCTAAAGCAAATAAGTTCCCTATCCATGAATTTTCAATGTCACTATATGAATAGTCCCCCTAAAAACTCTATACACTCTGACACTATCCGGATAATGGCAGGACAGAGTGAGGACAGTGACATTCAGCATTATCTGTATACCTAAGCCTAGTAGTTAAAGCAGCATCCCGGTAAGCAAAGAGAGCAGTGTTTGAAACCAACCAGCACTCCTTGAGGTCTTGGGCAAGTTACTTGACTCTGCATTGCCTCAGGCACAAAATTAGATTGTAAGCTCTCTGGAGACAGTGAAATACCTACTGTGTCTGATTTATAACTTGCCTTGAACAACTACTGAAAAGGTATGAGCTAACTATTAAATAAAATAAATACTAAGGGGGTTATTCTGTGCCACGAATACTGGGGATGGACTTCCCAACGGGACATCCATCCCTGCTATTCGTGGCCTCCCTGCCAGCGTCTAACTTCCCTGCCAGTTGTACAGGGAAGTTAAATTGGGGCAGAGCCTGGGCGGGCGGTGGGTGATTCTAATGTCGGCAGGGGTGCCCAAAAACATTCCCTGCAGCCCGACCCTGGCCTTAGGAGGCTAGATTGGAGGTTGGGCTTCAGGAAATGAAGCTGGCGGCCAGCATCGCAGCTCTTCAATGGAACCGCGGTGCCAGGGCAACATGACACCATGGTGCCACGGCTCCATTGAAGAGCCTTGACTGACTTAGCTGGGAAAGGCCTGTATATGCAAGCCGGATTGAATCGCAGGATCAGAATCGCGATCCCCTCTGTATGTCTGGCTCAGACCAGACGTACAGAAGGGATCTACATCAGGGATAGAATAAGACTGTAAGCAATTTAATTTAGGCCATAATAAAAGCTGTGCTAGATTAAACCACTCAGCTGTACGCATGGTGGCTGAATAGTGCTGTCTTGTAAGGGTTTTTTTTGTTGTCTTTATATGTAACCGATTTGATTTATGCTTTTTGTAACACCGCCTTGAACCTTCTGAGAATTGGTGGGATATAAATATAAACAAACAAATAAATAAATATACTGCTTAAGTGCAGCAAACACGCTCCATATAAAGTGCCACCACTTATTTGTCTATTGGTGGTGAATATACTTTTTTTTTTTTTTTAACTCCACAGCCAGCGTTTAAAAAAAATGCTTACAACTGTGTTTTAAACATTCTCAGACCTGGTGAATCCTTGACAGAGGTGTTCTACATAACACCCACACACATAGAACCTCTGCTGTCTCGCATTATATACTACATCCTGAAACACGCATTAACCACGCATCACACAATGGGGGAGCTTTTGGTGTTCCCACAGTAACTGCCGAGGTCTGTAACTCATGCTAAGGGGCGTGCCTGCATGGTAACTGTCAGGTACTTGCTCAAATCAAGCATTAAGAGCAGAAAAACACCCTTTAGTTAAAGGCCCTTAAGGTATCAACTGGAATGCAAGCTTAAATTTTAAAATCTGATTTGGCTGGTTAGCGTTGAAGATGCTATCCGCTACTAAAAAATCTATATAGTAGTAAGTATAGCGAGAGAATGCCAGAGGAAGATGTGAATAAGACAAAGGGAGATTTCCCGCCATCTGCTATGTGTCATCCTCCTTGTATTTTTTTCAAGCCAAACAAAAAAAATTGATTTCTTTTCAACGACTTACAAGGCATTCGAAAACAGAAAATTCAGTGCTGCTGTTATATAATCACTGGTCCCTCTCCCTTTTCTCACAAGGCTTCACCCTGCCCAAAGATAAACTGGTTATTGGTTCTGGCTCTAATACAATGAGGAATGACCTCTAGTGTTTTCTAAAGAGAGAAAGCTTAGTTCAGCTAAGATCAGCAGTATGAGTTTTCTGAAGAATTTAAGCTACTGAAAAGATGGAGATTGCTAACAATTATGTATTTGTTGGTTTTCCAATATTTGGAAGTCCCTATATATAAACAAAAAAGATATTTATCCTTCGCTTTCACCTAAATAGACCAATAAATGAAAAATTCAGAGAGAAATAAATCTATGAGAACTTATTTTGTTTAAAATTAATAAACCCAAATGAGAGTGAAAGAACAAATAAAACTACTTTATTTGAAGGCAAATTAAATTAATAAACATTTTATTGGTGACTATATTGTGTACAAAAAATAGGCACTTCTAAAGTTGCCAAGCATATAAGCGCATACACATACAGTATGGGGGTTATTCTGACCCCATACGAATAGCGCCCATCCCTGCTATTCGTGTCCCTTCCTGCCGGCATTTAACTTCCCCGCCGGTTGTATGGGGAGGTTAGAAAGGGGGAGGATCGGGGACAATGTTAGGGTGAGCAGTGGGCGGCGCCAGCCCTGGACGTACAGGGCCAATTCTAATGTCGGCCCTGTACATCCAGGGCCGGCAACTAGAACGGGGAAGTTATTCCACCACTGAGATGGAATAACTTCCATGATTTTGCAGGATCGGTGGGCCCGGGGCTGGGAAGGGGCTGCAGGGGACAGAGTATTCCCTGTATCCTGACCCTGGCCCTGGGAGGCCAGATCGGGGGTTTGGACTGCGAGGAATTAACTGTAGGAGCTGGCAGCCGGGGATCGCGGCTTTTAAATGGAGCCACGGTGCCATGGCAACCGGACGCCATGGCGCCGTGGCTCCATTTAAAAGCCCTTACTGAGTTAGTCAGGTGAGGTCTGTACCGTGCACGTACAGGCCTGATCGCGATTCTGATTCTGCAGGGCTAGACATGCCCCGCAGGATCAGAATCGTGACGCCCTCTGTACGTCCAGTTCAGACTGGGCATACAGAGAGCATGTACGTCCAGGACGGAATCGGGCTGTGCGCATACATCCTGCATATGCACAAGTATCTGCGACCTGAGCAGAGGTGCTCCCAGGGACAGAGCTTTGGCAGGGTTTGCTCTTATGAATTTTATAATGGAAAACTGTGCATGTCATAAAGCAAATATATCTTTCAGGTTGCTAAGTCACAATAAGGCACATATTTATTAAAGGTTAACGCATGTTATGTGCTGCCACAATTCTTTCATTTCTATGGGCAGTGGCAGCACTTAACACACTTTAACGTTCATTAATGTGCGTTAACCTTTAGTAAACATGCCCCTAAGTGATTTGTGTTACATTCAATACTGTATGTACGTTATTGTAACTTCCTTAACAGCCTAGCTGCTACCTGCTATGGGCGGTATATGAAGTAAATAAATAAACTATAAACTACTCAAACTTGCTAAGTGTTACATGAGTTTTTAGCACATATAAGATGGAAATTTTACAGCAATGAAGAGATCAGGCATTCTGACATACGAATGCAAGGTTGGAGGCTGACACAATGTGTTAACAACACTGAATGACTTGTCATCATCAATTATTAAGTGTTTAATTTAACTATACCTTTTTGAATTGTAGTTAAATTACTGCGGGCTTGATATTTCCATTGTATCTAAACCAACTATGACCTCAAGGCGGGACGCCCCCCCCCCCCCCCCCCCCCCCCCCCCCCCCCACACACACTCACCTAGTGCTATAAAAAGGCTGCACTTCCAAAATATATCCAAGTGACTCAGGATGTTTTGGCAATACAGACTGCCCATTGCCAGCCAGCTCACACAATATCAGGAGCACCAGCCACCCCCAGCTGTTGAGGCACCACCTCATGCTGGGCAAGGAAGTCAATGGCACATGCAAAGGGCTAAAAGAGGCAGAAGTATCTTTCATTCCACAGGTGCAGAGCAGGGGCTGGCTGAGTTTGCAGCCTAATGTCAATCTCTGCGTCTTGAAGGATGACTCACCACTAGAACTACTACTACTGCTGATCAGTTGTATAGTGCTATAAGGCATACGCAGACATGGGAGATTGGGATGGGGGTATGTCATTGTGCCGCTATATTGGTAGAATTAATGTAAAAGACGGTCCCTGCTCATCAGAGCTTACAGTCTAGTCAAGAGAGACAACATAATAGCTGAGGACAAGGATACATCTGGGAGAATAGTAAGGAAACATATTGGAGACTAAGTGGATCAGGATCCAAAAGCAACCTTGAAGAGGTGAGTTTTCAGCCTGGATTTGAAATGGGGCAGAGATGAAGCCTGGTGTATAGACTCAGATAGTTTGTTCCAGGCCTAAGGAGCAGCAAGGTGAAAGGATCAAAGTCTGGAGTTAGCAGTAGAAGAGAAGGGCACAGATAGAAGTGATCTGCCAGAAGAGCAGAGCTCCCGAGGAGGGGTGTAAGGAGAGAGAAGAAAGGAAATGTAGTGAGGAGCAGCAGAATGAGTGCACTTATAGGTCAGTAAGAGATTGAACTGGATACGGAAATGAGTGGAGGCCAATTCTGCGCGGGCACGTCCAAGCCATTTGGACATCCAAAATATGGACGGCCAAGATATGCTCCCAATTCTGCTCCCATGGGAGCAGAATTGGGACACAGGGCCTGGACATCCAAGATCCTCCCTGACTAGCCCAGCCTAGGCTCCTGCATGGAGCCATGGTGTCCCGGCACCAGGATGCCATGCAGGAGTGCCGATCGGCCGCAACTTTTTAAAAGTCTTCTTCCCCACTGTCTGACCCCCAATCATCCCTTATGAGGTAGGGATTGGGCTGTGGGAACCCCCTCCCATACTCACCTATGCATGGATGTCCACCCATGTCAGGGATGTCCACCCATGTCAGGGTGGACTTATTCCACCTCCAAGGTGGAATAAGACCCCCGTCTAAATCACCAAGCCCAGACATATAGGACCATTGACGGAATCGGTCCTGTACATTCGGGGTCAGAATCTCACCCCTGCACCACCCTTGCTCCACCTCCTCCCCTTCCCACTCCCATCTAGAGCTTCCTGCAGATCTTCTCGGTACGTGCGGGGAGCTCATGAGGTAGGATTAGCCCTGGGAATTTAGCGGGGGATATATGTCCAACCCGGATGAATATCCCCACTAAACATGGCGTGGAATGACCCTCATAGGGAGCCAGTGAAGCAACTTGAGAAGAGGGGTTATATGAGCCTCAGAGCTGAGTTTTAAACAGATTGAAGGGGAGAGAGGTGATTCAGAAGGGGTTCAGGAAGAAGGAAGTTGCAATAGTCTAGATGGGAGGTGACCTAAAGAGTGGATAAGTGTCTTAGTAGTGTGTTCAGAAAGGAAGGAGCAAATTTCGCTGATGTATGTAAAGAAAGAAATGTCAGTTGGATGTGTGTGAAGAAGGAGAGGGAGTAGTCAAAGATAACCGCAAGTTTGCAAGCCAAGGAAACATGGAGTAGTAGAGCATTATCCACAGAGATTGAGAAAGGAGGAAGAGGGGAGGGGGCTTTAGGGGGGGGAAATAAGATAACTCTCATGCCATCCCGGGGCCTATTAAGCTGTTAGAGGCACTTCACCTACTGACCTCTGGTTCCTTCCAGAGTACTGTGGCCATTGTGGCAGGAATACTACAAACTGCCTTTTCCAGGTGCTTCTGTCAGGTTCTGAGAGTCATGCTGTGGAAAGTCAGGTCTATATCTGCACCCCCAAGGGCAGACAGGAATGGTTGGCACAGAAAGCAACCTTTTATGATACGGTTGGAGTCCCCGATGTGCTAGGTGCTATAGATTGCTCCCATTGCTCTCATGTCACCTGGGAAAAAAGGAAACCTATGAAACCAGAAGCACTATTCTTCCATCAATATTCCAGAAGTGTTATGATAGCCACATGGTCATAGCTAGGGCTGCTAGCCTTATAGGGGCCTGCCTACTAAAGGGTTTTCCTATTTTGTGCCTATAGGGAAAATGCTTAGTAGACAGGCCCCTTGTTGCTTATAACTTATAAAGCTAGGGGTTTATTTTCAAGCTAATTAGGGGTTCTTTGAAGGTATTGAAAATGCATGTTTATCAATGTTTTCCAGCCACAGGCACTATTGCTGGGTACCATTTTCAATGAAATCAAATGCTGTAGCAGCTCTCTATACCTCTCATAGCCATGTCCTTCCATCAAATGACTCCAATGCTTTCCCCTTATATTCGCTATTATCTACTCTGGGGGATGATGCTTCTCTCTCCCTGGCTGCTACCAATGTGCCATTGGTGCAAAAGAGGCCTTTCCAGTCTATATACGTTTCATACATTATGTGCACTGAACAGCGCTTGCAAATGACCAGATACAACCAGGTCCCAGCCAGATGAATGGACAAATGAACAGAACCTTTATAAAAAAATATTTTTTAGAAAAGGACACCTAAAAAATAGCTGATTCTGTTTATGGAAGAGGGCATAGAGAAATGTGGCATTTCTGTAACGATCCAGCATGCTAGATTCTTTTTTATACCATAACTATAGGCTGCCAAAATCCTCAGCAGAGCCTGCCAGCCTAAAGCAGCCAGCATACAAGTTAAAGCTTTCAAGAGCTGTGTGGATTTGCATACCAGCCAGTTTCTGTATGGATCTATTTTACAAACAGACATTTGGAGTCATTAAAAATGAATTCTTTCTTGCCATAGCAACTGTTGCCTCACATATCATGCAGACATGTATTTTCCTGAGACAAATAAGACATTATCATGTTGAATCTATTCCTAAATTGTTTTGAAAGACTAAGGGGTTTGATTCATTAAGGCTTTTCTCTCATTCTGTCCATGGGAAAAGTCCTTGATAAATCAGGCACTAAGGAGACATGATTTGAGGCTGTTCGGGCTTTAATGTAGAAGAACCACTTTCAGTTCTCTTGTGCTCATGATGCAAGCTCTGTTGCCTACCCTCCACCCCAATTCCGGGGGGAATGGGATAATAATTCCTGAAGCGGTAGTGCACCTCTGGTTGAATAAAAGCAGTCCCACTATTTATTTATTTTATTTATTGAACGGTTTTATATACCGCCTTTCAGAAAAATCAAAGCGGTTTACACAGAACAAAACTTAAACATTACATTGAAACGTATTAAGAACATAAGAACATAAGAAATGCCATACTGGGTCAGACCGAGGTCCATCAAGCCCAGTATCCTGTTTCCAACAGTGGCCAATCTAGGTCATACGTACCTAGCAGTTTCCCCAAAAGACACAGGTTCTGCAGTGCTTGTACTAGGCCAAGCATTGATATCCTGGGTCCCTTTTTAATAGTGGTTTATGGACCTTTCCTCCAGGAACTTGTCCAAACCTTTTTTAAACCCAGCTATACTAACAGCCCTTACTACATCCTCCGGTAACAGATTCCAGAGTTTGATTACACGTTGAGAGAAGAAATATTTTCTCCTATTTGTCTTAAATAGTTTACCCTGTAGCTTCATTACATGCCTCCTAGTCCTTCTATATTCTGATAGCGTAAACAATTTATCCACGTTTATCCGTTCCACTCCATTCATTAATTTATACACCTCTATCATATCTCCCCTCAGCCGCCTCTTTTCTAGGTTAAAGAGCCCTAACCTTTTTAGCCTCTCTTCATAGGAGTAGCCTTCCATCCCCTTCACCAATTTGGTGGCTCTTCTCTGTACTTTTTCTAATAACTCTATGTCCTTTTTAAGATACGGTGACCAGAATTGCACACAATATTCAAGGTGCGGTCGTACCATGGAGCGATACAGAGGCATTATAATATCCTTTGTTTTATTCTCCATCCCTTTCCTTATGATACCTAGCATTCTATTTGCTTTCTTGGCCGCCGCTGCACACTGGGCGGAGGGTTTTAACATGTTATCCACGATGACTCCTAAATCTTTTTCCTGGGTGGTGGTTTCTAATGTGGAGCCTTGCATCTTGTAACTATAGTGTGGGTTGTTCTTTCCTAGGTGCATAACTTTGCACTTGTCCACATTAAATTTCATCTGCCATTTGGATGCCCAGTCTTCCAATTTATCCAGATCCTCCTGCAGTTTTCCACAATCCTCTTGGGTTTTAACAACTTTAAACAGTTTTGTGTCATCTGTAAATTTGATTACCTCACTAGTTATTCCCTTTTCCAGGTCATTTATGAATATGTCAAAAAGTAGCGGACCCAGTACAGATCCCTGGGGTACTCCACTATTCACCTTTTTCCATTGGGAATATTGGCCATTTAGCCCTACCCTCTGCTTTCTATCTTTTAACCAGTTCCCGATCCACAATAGTACACTGCCTCCTATCCCATGACTTTTTAGCTTCGCCAAAAGTCTCTGATGGGGGACCTTGTCAAAAGCTTTCTGAAAGTCCAGATACACTATATCAACCGACTCACCTTTGTCTACCTGTTTATGCACACCTTCAAAAAAACAGATCAGATTAGTAAGACAAGATCTTCCTTGTCTAAAGCCATGTTGGCTGTCTCCCATTAGGCCATGACTATCTACATGCTGTGTAATTTTGTTCTTTATGATGGCTTCTACCATTTTCCCTGGTACTGACGTCAGGCTCACCGGTCTGTAATTTCCCGGGTCACCCCTGGAACCCTTTTTAAAAATTGGTGTTACGTTGGCGACCCTCCAATCTTCAGGTATTACAGATGATTTTAATGAAAGTTCACAGATTACCAATAACAGGTCTGCAATCTCATATTTCAGTTCTTTCAACACTCTGGGATGTATACCATCCGGTCCAGGTGATTTGCTACTATTCAGTTTATCAAATAGTTGTAATATATCTTCCCGGTGTAGCGATATTTCTCTCAATTCCTCTGCAGTATCACCTTTAAATACCACTTCAGTCTTGGGTAACACCCCTACATCTTCCTCAGTAAAGACCGAAGCAAAGAATTCATTCAGTCTCTCTGCTATAGCCTTGTCTCCTCTTACTGCCCCTTTTACCCCTCTATCATCTAATGGTCCAATTGACTCTCTCACAGGCCTTTTGCTACGAATGTACTTGAAAAAGTCTTTATTTCGTGTTTTTGCTTCCGTAGCAAGTTTCTTCTCAAATTCCCGCTTTGCCTGCCTTATCAATGCTTTGCATTTAACTTGCCAGTGCTTGTGCTGTTTCCAGTTTTCATCATTTGGCTCTTTTTTCCATTTTCTGAAGGTTGCTCTTTTGGCAGCAACAGCCTCTCTGACCTCACCTTTAAACCATGCTGGCAGTTTTTTGGACTTTCTTCTTCCACTTTTCTTAATGCGTGGAATACAGCTGGTCTGGGCTTCGAGGATAGTATTTTTAAATAACACCCAAGCTTGCTGTAAGTCTTTAACCTTTGGAACCGCTCCTTTTAGTTTTTTCCGAACTATATTCCTCATTCTATCATAGTCACCCTTTTGAAAGTTAAAAGGTAGTACTGTGGATTCCTTTACTATCTGTCCTCCACTGATTAAATCAAACATGATCATACTATGATCACTATTGCCAAGTGGTCCCAACACCCTTATTTCTTGCACCAGATCTGGCGTTCCACTAAGGACTAGGTCCAGTATGGCTTCCCCTCTGGTCGGTTCATGAACCAGCTGCTCCAAAGAATTGGTATTACAGTGAACATTATACATAATAGAAAAGGTAATTTGAGGGTTACAATACTGAGTAAATGTTGATTAGATATATAGATAGCTTAAACATATGTACATATTTAAAATATTTTCAAGTTTAAATATCACTATGGGGGCAGATGCACTAAAGCTTCACACAGGGTTTCTTAACGCGTGAGCAGAAGAAAGAAATTGCTCCCTGATGCTGTAAGAAAACAGAATGCAAATGAGCTGTGTGCAAAAAAACATGCACGGACTCAAGGTCTGCACTAGGGGTATCAGCACCTGGAGTTGTCTTCAAGTGCTGGAATGTTATTCTGTGCATTAATAATACTACTACAAAGACTGTGTGTACAGAATAGCATTCCAGCATATGCACGGATGTATTAAAAACACACTTATTTCAGCTAGCTTACGATCAGTCACCCTGAATTAAGACCTTGCTCAGATTGCTTCTAGTCCCCCACCGCATTCTCCAACTTCAGTTCCCTGTATTTCATCTAATGTAGCCCCCTGTTATTACTTGTTACCTACTGTTATTTGTTAATAGCATTGAACTATAAACGTTGAGCTAACTATTCTATAGATGTTCTATACAAATAGTTCTATGTAAACCGTTATACTGTTTTGTTATATGTAAACCGCACTGATTTCAAAGAGTGCAGTATATAAAAGCAAATAAATAAATAAACTCCAAAGTGCTAATATCTAATTTTTGCAAATATAGTTGTGGTCAACATTATTGGCATCTTTGCAGTTCAACCTCTTAATGTCCAATATCTCCTAAAAAAAAGTGGCCAGTGAAATGGCTTTGGATTATATATGCACACATATTTGACACAGAAAAGAATCAAATAAAACAAGACCAATTAAACAGTACTTATTTATTTAACTAGGCTTATATACTGCTTCTCTACCAGTCAAAGTGGTGTACATTCAGGTACTGTATATATATTTTTTCCCTTGTCCTTGAAGGGCTCACAATCTATATTTCTGTACCCGAGGCAACGGAGGATTAAATGGCTTGCCCAAGGCCACAAGGAGCACCTGTGGGACTAGAAACCCAGTCCTTCCAGCCCAAGGTTGCTGTTCTCTAGTGGGATTCAAACCCCTGGCACTCAGGCCTGAAGTAACTTGCTCCAACCACTAGGCCATTCATCCCTAGTATAAAATGGTATAAAAACTGGGACATTGCCAGGAATGATTATTTCATATCCAATAAATGCCAGCCACAGAGTGAATACTAATCTATATCAGCAAAACTCACACCACCCAAAAGTAGTATAGGGTACTCCAAATTATCAAAATTTACCTCTTGAGGAGAAAACAATCTCAGAACCATTTGAGCTGGTAGTATGGGCATTACAACATGGCCCCACACCAAATGCTCAGAATATCACCAATCTTCAAAAACTCCTCTTATCCTCTTATTGTGTTTTTTATTCTAATATTATCTTTAAACTTTAGAGAAAACTTCTTAAACCATGCCTTCACCCCCCCCCCCACCCCTCCATGGAATAACATCAGCATCAATAGTATATTCAGCACTCTAATGTCAGATGAGACATCTTATCTAACAGTGATGATATTCCTGATCTACCCAACTCCATGCTTGGCGCCATCTAGCATTTTGTCACTGCTTCTTCAGGGGTTTCTTTAAATTGGGTCCCATCAACACAGCAAAACAAAATAGTGTTATTCGAAAGACCATCACAAAATGTTGCTAGTCCTTCCTCACTGTTGGTTAACCGGGCGGGGATTATTGGCACCCTTATAAACAATTCAAATTGGTTTGAACAGAAGAACCACATTCCCATTGCAGTAAAATTAGACATACCTTTGATCAATTGTTAGGACGCGCATGACTTGAATCAACCAATGAATGATAGCTCTAATGTTTAAAATGGCCACATTCACTCCCTGTTCCATTTTCACAATGGTGAAGGCAAGAGATCTGCTTGAGATCATCAGAAAAGTCATTATTACCAAACATTAAACTTCAAAGGGGTACAAGGCCATCTCCAAAGACCTTGGGTTTGCAATGTCTACAGTTCACAATGTTCTTAAGAGGTTTTCTGCTCATGGAACTGTCAAGATCCTCCCAGAACGTGGTGGGAAAAGGAAAATTAATCTAAGAAATCTTGGAAGGTTAGTGCAAACTTTTGGAAAAACACCACGTACAACATCCAAACAACTTAAGGCTGACCTGGAGTAATCTGGAGTGGTGGTTTCAATCCGCACCATTGCTGCACACTAAACAAAGAAGGACTTCATGGGCGAAGGCCAAAGATGACCCCACTGCTCAAAGACAGAAATAAAAAGGCATGCCTGATCTTTGCACAAACTCGCCCTGAAAAACCACAATCCTTTTGAGAAAATGTTCTGTAGACAGATGAAACCAAACTTGAGCTCTTTGGCAATGCAGACCAGTGATAACATTTACAAGTGAAGAAATTAAGCAGTTAAATATAGTGGAGGTTCCACAAAGTTGTGGAGCTGTTTTGCAGTTTCAGGAACTGGAGGCCTAGAACGTATTAAATGAAGCATGAAGTCAGGGGACTACCAAGATATTTTGGAGTGAAATGTGCTACCTAGTTTCAGAAAGTTTTAGGTCTGGGTCAAAGGTCATGGGTCCTCCAGCAGGACAATGATCCAAAACATACATCCAAAAGTACAAAAGAATGGTAAAGGAACAAATGGACTGTTTTAAACTGGCCAGCAATGAGTCCTCATCTCAGTCCAATCTAAAAGCTTTGGAAAGAACTGAAATATGCCATTGATAAAAGAAATTCTGGAAACGTTCATGAGCTGGAACAAATCACAGTTGAGGAGTGGGAGAAATTACCAGCAGACATATGTACAAAACTTATAGATGGCTACAAAAAATGTTTGGAGGCTGTCATCACTGCCAAGGGCTGTGCAACCAAATATTAGCGAAGGGTGTCATTGATCCTGTCTAGGTCATATTTTGTTTGGGTTTTTTTCATTTTCGTAGCAAAAACCCTGTGAAAGAGTCAGTTGGACCATTAAATGATAGAGGGGTAAGAGGGGACAAGGCTATAGCAGAGAGACTGAATGAATTCTTTGCTTTGGTTTTTACTGAGGAAGATGTAGGGATGTTACCCATGACTGAAGTGGTATTTAAAGGTGATGCTACAGAAGAATTGAAAGAAATATTGCTACACCGGGAAGATGTATTACAACTATTTGATAAACTGAAGAGTAACAAATCACCTGGACCTGATGGTATACATCCAAGGGTGTTGAAAGAACTGAAATATGATATTGCAGACCTGCTGTTAGTAATCTGTGAACTATCATTAAAATCATCTGTAATACCTGAAGAATGGAGGATCACCAATGTAATGCCAATTTTTAAAAAGGGGTGATCCGGGAAACTACAGACCGGTGAGCCCGACGTCAGTTCTGGGAAAAATGGTACAAACTATCATACAGAACAAAATTACTCAGCATGTAGATAGTCATGGCTTAATGGGAGACAGCCAACATAGCTTTAGACAAGGAAGATTTTGTCTTACTAATCTGTTATGTTTTTTTGAAGGTGTGAATAAACGGGTAGACAAAGGCTGATACTGTATAGTGTATCTGGACTTTCAGAAAGCGTTTGACAAGGTCCCTCATCAGAGACTTTTGGCAAAACTAAAAAGTCTTGGGATAGGAGGTGATATACTATTGTGGATCAGGAACTGGTTACAAGATAGAAAGCAGAGGGTAGGACTAAATGGCCAATTTTCACAATGGAAAAAGGTGAATAGTGGAATACCCCAAGTATCTGTGCCGGTTCTGCTGCTTTTTAACATATTCATAAATGACCTGGAAAAGGGAATAATGAGGGAAGTTATCAAATTTGCAGATGACACAAAGCTATTTAAAGTTGTTAAAACCCAAGAGGATTGTGGAAAATTGCAAGAGGATCTTGATAAATTGGAAGACTGAGCATCCAAATGGCAGATGAAATTTAATGTGGACAAGTGCAAAGTTTTTTTTATGCACCTAGGAAAGAACAACCCAAACTATGGTTACACGATGCAAGGTTCCACATTGGGAACCACAACTCAGGAAAAAGATTTAGGCATCATCGTGAATAACATGTTAAAACCCTCTGCCCAGTGTGCAGCATCGGCCAAGAGAGCAAATAGAATGCTAGGTATCATTTATTTATTTATTTATTTGCATTTCTTATATACCGCACTATTTGCGATCAGCGCGGTTTACATAAGGAAAGGAATGGAAAATAAAACAAAAGATATTATAATGCCTCTGTATCGTTCCACAGTGCGACCACACCTTGAATATTGTGTGCAATTCTGGTCGCCGTATCTTAAAAAAGATATAGCGTTATTAGAAAAGGCACAGAGAAGAGCCACCCAAATGGTAAAGGGGATGGAAGGATACTCCTGTGAAGAGAGGCTAAAAAGGTTGGGGCTCTTCAACCTGGAAAATAGATGGCTGAGGGGAGATATGATAGAGGTCTATAAATTAATGAATGGAGTGGAACGTAGATCAATTGTTTACATCATCAGAATATAAAAGTACTAGGGGACATGCATGAAGCTACAGGGTAACCTATTTATGACTATGACTAATAAGAGAAAATATTTTTTTCACTCAACATGTAATCAAACTCTGGAATTTGTTACTGGAGGCTGTAGTAAAAGCTGTTACTGTAGCTGGGTTTAAAAAAGGTTTGGACAAGTTCCTGGAGGAAAGGTCCATAAACCATTATTAAAAGGGACACGGGATATCACTACTTGACCCAATACAAGCATTGAGGAACCTGTGTCTTTTGTGGAAACTGCTAGGTACTTATGACCTAGATTGGCTACTGTTGGAAACAGCATACTGGGCTTGATGGACCTTGGTCTGACCCACTATGGCATTTCTTATGTTCTTATGTTCTTACACTGACACAAGCATTGTGGAACCCGTGTACCTTTTTAGGAACCTGCCAGGTACTTGTGACCTGGATTGGCCACTGTTAAAAACAGGATACTGGGCTTGATAGACCTTGGTCTGACCCAGTATGGCATTTCTTATGTTCTTATATTCTTATCTGGGTTTAAAGTTCATCAGCAATGGCTAGCAGCCTCCACGGACTACCCCCCCCCCCCCCCACCAAGTTTGTACCTAAAGTAATGGAGGGCACGTAACTTGCCTAAGGTCAAAAGGAGAATCAGTGGAATTTGAATCCTGTCTTCCTTGGTTCTCAGCCTGATGGTCTAACACTAAGCTATTCCTCCAACATGAGATGCTGAATGTAATGCGAAGGTGCTGGACCTGCGAATCAAGCAGTGGTGACATTTCTGTGGCACACCTAATCAGGTCTGTGTGCCAAGGCGCACTCATTGAGAAATTCTGTTCTAGGAATAAGTAGTAAGGGGGTAGAAAGTAAGTCAGCCTCCTGTCTCCTGGCTCATAGTGACTTGCACCTAGTGTCACACAGGTTGTCCCTGTGGCGCTGCGTTTAGCATTCCATTGCCACTGTTTGTTTCTGTGATAACATCTGGAGTAGAGTTTTCCCTGGATCAAGGGAAGAGAAGCCTTATCTTCATGGGAGAGACCTCAGATAGTGAACAAGGAGCTGTCAGAGAAGAACCACCAACTTATATACTGAGATGCCATCCAGGTACGTATTTACTGGAAAGGAAATAGGAAAGAGTCACCCCTTGAGAGTCTGGCCAGGTAAGTCAAAGGAGAATGTGCTGCCTAGATAGAGCATAGAAATGAGACGAGAATGGAGCAGAGAACAAACAATGGATTCCAGGTACAACAGAGTGTCTATGAGGAGAGGGAACTCATCGACCACTACAATATGCTAAACCTTTTAGCGGTATTAGAACTTGCTGCAGATAAGTAAATAATAAATCCATCTCAGGGGAACCCTAATTCCAGGATGTGCAGAGATGGATCAGAAACCCCATGTTCTATTATACGGGGAAGCTGTAAAACTAGAGGGCATAAGATGAAGCTACAAGGGGGTAAATTGAAAGGCAATGTCAGGAAATACTTTTTCACTGAAAGGGTGCTGGATGCTTGGAATGCCCTCCCGATGGAAGTGGTGCGGGGAAATACAGTGACAGAATTCAAAATGGCATGGGACAGACACAGTGGATCCCTTTACAGCAACAACTTAAAAATCAAAATCCACTGCTTATCCTGTGACAAGCATTGTGGAACCTATGTACCTTATTGAGAACCTGACAGGTACTTGCGACCTGTATTGGCCACTGTTGGAAACACGATGCTTGGGCTTGATGGAGTTTTGTCTGACCCACTAGTGCATTTCTTATGTTCTTTTGACATCCCTGCAGAGGTACAGTATTTCAGGATGCATATCCCAACCTGCCATTTTGGCTTGCTGTGTAGACCGCCTTGATTGAAGGAGAAGGCGGTATAGAAATCCTTTTAAATAAATAAAAAATTTTAGAACTGCAGATGTGTGACAGCAAGGCAATAACATGAAAGTTCTGTTTATTTATATATATGTTCCTTTGACCTGGCGTAAATTACTGTGGAGGTGAGAGCACATTTATCTCTTCCCTCTGCAAGTGTTGCTGCCACAAAACCAGCATGTTTCTGCTACCTATTCGTGATCAGGAACAGGCATGGACGTGTCAGCAGCTGGGTTCAGACAGGCAGAAGACTTTCTGAAACTGCGCAACTACATGCAGCTCCATAAGACCATCCAGGCCATGCCTCCGCCACCATGAGACACAGATTTCAGCATGCTGGGAACATGTATTTCCACTTTCTAAAATGGCTACTTGAATGTCTTGTGGTTTGCATGTCTGAATGGCCATTTTCAAATGTGCAAATCACAAATAGAGCTTCTAAAATGACGCTCAAAACCTTCACCGATATGTATATAGTGCTCCCTAGTGTTTCTATGTAAATGCAATTTTGTGCATCATGTGGCTTTTCTTCAATAATGACTTCCATCTTGCCACCATCTCCATAGAGACTATAGGGTCTGTTTACTAAGCGGCATTAGCGGCTTCCATGTGAAATCAGAGCCATGGCCCCATTGAATAAAACAGGGCCGTGGCTCCGATTTCGCGTGGAAATTGTTGAATACTCCACATTTTCTCCAGTCTCAACCAGAGATCCCAGTAGTTCTTTTAAAATAATCTTAGGCCTCAAAGTGACCTTCTACAGAAATTTTCCTTAATCCATGACTGCTGACTTTGAAAGGACAGCCTGAGTGAGGCAGTGTCTTAGTGGTGTCAAACTGTTTCCTTTTTAGAGTGATAGACTGCACAGTGCCTCAGGGAATGTCCAAACACATTGGATATCTGTATCGTTTAATAACTTTATCCTGGAGTCCTTTCGGCAGCTTTCTGATTGGCATATTCAGGCTATTGCTTCAAATTCACTTCATGTACTAGAAACAGCTTACGTCTTCCTCTAGGAGTATTTGAATCAGCTTACTATGATTGGAAACAAGTGAACTCTATTTCACTTATCATGGTCCTTGATGGGGCAAATTTTTGAAAAGGAGCTAATTAGGTCAAAGGCAAAGAATGCTTATACAATCAAGAATTTTTTGTTTCTTATTTTCAATTACTTTTTGAATATTTCTATGAGTTTTCTTTTACACAAGATGCTACATTTTCAATGTGAATCAGTGACCCTAAGATAAAACAATCCAAATAAAACAATATTATATAACAAAAAACAACCTATTAAAACCACATATAAAAAATAAATTTAACATGTCCATATTTTGGCAATATGATTGTCTCAGGGCTATAACTCCCCAAATTAAAAAAAAAAAAAAACAAATCAATAAAGGACAATTCAAAAACCATTAAAAAAAAATATCGCAAACAAGCAGAACCTTCTATATAAAGGACTCAAAAAATTAACTTGGTGCTTTTGTGCTGGGGATGTTTAAATGTTCTGACAGCATGAAAAAGGGACAGGTCCAAAATTAGGAAAAATAATATAGAATCTAACTCCATCCCTTGTCATACAGTTGTGGTCAACATTATTGGCACCCTTGCAGTTCAACCCCTTAATGTCCAATATCTCCTAAAAAAAAAAAAAAAAAAGTGGCCAGTGAAATGGCTTTGGATTATATATGTATACATATTTGACACATAAAAGAATCAAACACAGCAAAACCAATTAAAAAAGGAAATAGTAGGACATAGCATAAAAACTGGGACATTACTAGGACATGATTATTGGCATCCTTATAAACAATTCAACTCAGTTTAAACAGAAGAACCACATTCCCATTGCAGTAAAATTTAGACACAATTGTCAATACTCGCATGACTTGAATCAACTTGGCTCTAAAGTTTAAAATGGCCAGATTCACTTCATGTTCCATTTTCACAATGGTGAAGACAAGAAGCCTTCCTGAGACCGTCAGAAAAAGCCATTATCACCAAACATCAAACTTCAAAGGCTACAAGGCTATCTCCAAAGACTTTAGAACTCCTGTGTCTACAGTTTGCAATGTTGTTAAGTAGATTTCTGCTCATGGAATGGTCAAGAACCTCCCAGGACATGGTGGGAAGAGGAAAATTAATCCAAGAAATCTTGAAGGTTAGTTGTTTAAGGCTGTTAGGGAGCAGTCTGGAGTGATGGTTTCACCCCGCACCATACGCCATGCACTAAACAAAGAAGGACTTCATGGGTGAAGGCCAAGGAGGACACCACTGCTCAAAAATAGACATAAAAAGACATGCCAGATCTTTGCCCAAACCCTCCTTGAGAAACCACAATCCTTCAGGGAAAATGTTCTGTGGAGAGACGAAACCAAACTAGTTCTTTGGCAATGCAGACCAGCAATACATTGACAGGTAAAGAAATGAAGCTTATAAGGAAAAAAGAACACCCTTCCTACAGTTAAATATGGTAGAGGTTCCAAAATGTTGTGAGGGTGTTTTGCTGCCTTAGGAACTGAAGTCCTGGAACATATTAAAGGAATCATGAAATGAGAGGACTACCAAGGTATTTTGGAGCGAAATGTGCTACCTAGTGTCAGAAAGCTAGGTCTGGGTTGAAGGTCTTGGGTTCTCCAGCAGGTCAATAACCCAAAGCATACATCCAAAAATACAAAAGAATGGTTAAAAAGGAATAAATGGACTGTTTTAAACTGGCCAGCAATGAGTCCTTATCTCAATCCAATTGAAAATCTTTGGAAAGAGCTGAAATCTGCCATTGGTAAAAGGAATTCTAGAAACATTCATAAGCTGGAACAAATTGAGCTGAAGAGTGGAAGAAATTACCAGCAGACAGATGTACGAAACTTATAGATGGCTACAAGAAATGTTTGGAGGCTGTCATCACTGTCAAGGGTTGTGCAACCAAATATTTGTGAAGGGACCATTAATCCTGTCAAGGTCATATTTTGTTTTTTTTCCTCAGAAATTACTGCATCTTAAGTTGCACAGACAACTTTTTTGTTGCATGCCTTTGAACATCCTATTAAAATATTATGATATACAGTTGGAATATTTACAATTATTTCTCAAGATATTGTACAGAACATACCTAAAATGAAAGCGTGCCGATTTAATGTTGACCACAGCTGTACATGGCCACTCCATTCACTTGGTGGAGTTATTCAAGTATCTTGGTGTTATATTGATTACCAGTTATCCTTCAAAACCCATATTTCTGCTTCATTAAAATCCCTTTTTTCACTTTGCACCAATTCTGATCCATTCAGTCCTGTCTAGATCCTGCTGATCAACATACCTTCATTTATGGCTCCATCATATCTCAGTTGGACTATTGTAATTTCATCTGCGCTAGCCTAAGATTAGCTGGCTTTAAGCATCTTCATTCTGTCCAAAACACTTCCATCCATCTCCTCACACACGTCCATAAATTCAACCATGCCACTCATTTTTTTGGTGGCTCAATATCACTGGCTTCTGGTTTTCTTCCAAGTTGAATTTAAAATTCTTGCTCTAACACAGATGCCTATCTACATTCTCTACTCATACCCTGTGCATCACATCACCTTACTCATTCTATGCAGGAGAACTTTTCATCAATTCCTCTAATCCCTAGAGCTCACTGGGATTCTACTAGGCAGTCTGCATTCTTTTCCATAGCACCAAAACTTTGGAACTCACTGCCCCCTAAGCTACACACTGAGATTTCTTATAAGAAGTTTAGGGAGAGGCTAATGGGCTACTTTCTCACTCAAGCTTTCGACCCCCTTTTACTGGAGGGCCAATGGACTCTGCATTGACAGCATTAGGATACTCCTTCTCCTCTTCTCATTCTGTCTTTTCTCTTTAGTCTTACTTCTTCCTATCATGCATTAAAGTTCCTCAATTTCTCCTTTGTTAATATCTGTAAAGCACTTTGATATCTTTGATCTAAGGCTGTATGGCAAGTTTTAACTAAACATAAAACATATGCAAGTGGGTGGCGCCATCGATGGAACACCTCTTCTAGAACTCAGAACTAGTATAAAGTTCTGTATATGCACAGCTCTTCCAACATGCAGCAGTCTCCTCAGTGTTCTTGGTTTTGTTTTTCCTGCTTTGCTGAACAGATAAGAAAATAATGAATTTACTTTTTTAGGAGGGATCTAGTGGTGTTTCTGTCAGGTCTGTGCCGGTGTTCACGTTACTCTGCTAGCTGCAACTGACATCACTGGCAGGGGGCCTTAAAGATCCTATCCTCCACCATGGAATGCGGTGCCCACGGGTTTGTGCACACAGGGGCAGGTCACTCCCCTTCGGAGTGCCATCAGAGTTCAGAGCAGTTTGTTTTCTTTTAGTTATGGAAAAGAGGAAGAAGAGGGGGTTAAGTATTCTGGAGAAAAATATTGCTACACTAGTTGGTCTTACGGAGCATTGCCTTCACCCTGTCCTTCCTCGGTGAATATGATTCTGCTGCAGATAACTCTGAAATTTTGGGTGTTAAAACCTCACCCTGTCATCTTAATGTGACTGGGGAGAATACTGGTTTGGCATCTCAAGAATTAGGAACTGCCCAGCCAATATCCCCAGTGGATTCACAGGCTACGAGAGTGATTTCTGACTGTTTGGATTCTGATCATATACAACCTTCTATGCCTATGCCTAAAGAAGCGTGTTTTGATTTTTTTTAACCTTCTCTCCCTCCTAAGCCTCTGCCTAAGGAAATTACTTTGAAAGATATCTGGGTGGTTGTTACCTTGTTAGAGACTTCACTTGGACCATATTTAAATGAGTTGGTCCAGTTTACTGGGGCCACTGTCGCTAAATTGAATGAGCAAAATGTAAAGTTCTCTACTGTGGACTCCCACCTCGTTAAGGTGAACTCGCAATTAGCTAATCTTCATTCTTTGGTTATCACATTTATGGAGGATAGCACAGCGATAAACCATAGGCTGGAAACATTGGAAAATGTAACTTGTGCTAGAAATTTAAGGTTGTTGCGCTTTCCTTCTGCCCATTGGCATTTTGCCCATTTATTTTGTTCCAAAAATACTTGAAGGAAATTCTAGGCATAACAGATATTGATTGTGTTAGGATTTCCAATTTATATTATATTCCTAAAGGAAAACATCTGTGCAGCAAGATGGGGAAGGGATGGAACAACTTTCAGCTGTGGATAGTCTTGATTTGTCTGTTTTTTTCTGGAAAATTCAAAGGATGAGATTTTGTTTCATGCTACATTGTTGATTTGGTTTTGTTCTGAAACAGATCAAAATAATATTCTGAGATTACATTTTCAAAAGAAGTCTATCCCTTTCTGTGGCCAGGTGGTTAATGTGTTCCCAGATGTTTCAGAGGTACTCAACTGAGGCAAAGGGCGCTCCTGCTGCTAAGACCTAGAGTTTTGGCACTAGGAATTTCCTTCTTCCTCAGATTTCCCTGTAAATACCTGATCACTCGTAAAGGGACTCGGTATGTGTTTTATGAGTCCTCACATTGGAGACCTTTTCTCTAGGGAAAAAAGTTTTTGTACTTGCATTTACAATTTTGTTTTAGGATGATTTGTAATATGGGTTTGGAGTTTTTCACTTTATTTTTCTTTTTCTTTGAGCCACAGCAAGTATTCCATGATGGAGCTAGAATTAATGTTATTTCGTATGGTGTCCTATTTCTTCACAGTTTGAACTATAGAGCATTTTCTGTTTTCTGTATCTTATGTGAACATTGTAAGATGTAGTAATTTCATTTTTAAAAAATTCTTTGGAGCAGGTGTAAATGTGTGCATCTTCATTTGCCCAATACTGGGACTGATTTTAGGGCCCTACTTTATAAAGGTTCTAAGATGCCTCTGTTGCCTTTGAGCCCAAATCCGGAAGGAGCATGTCTGGGGTGTCCGGATGGCCCTGTGCAGGATGGGTCCATTTGGACCCAATTCTGAAACACGGGAGAAAAACATTCCCGCAGCTGTCAGAATCAGGCCCAAGGATGGCCCAGCGTGCCCCTCCCACAGCCCTGGACTCCTGGGTCCCCACTGCCTGACCCCGATGGGGGCCGCTGGAGCCCCATTCGGGTGGCGGATACTCACTCTCTGTGTCCTGCTGTTCCTGTGGAGGGGGGGCTGCTGGCCACATTTGAGGGGGGCACCCTGCTCTTATTCCACCTCAGAGGTGGTATAAGCTGGGCGTCCCCCCAGAGATTTCCAGACGTACAGGGCCATCCTGGAATCGGCCCTGTATATCTAGGGTCAGCCCCACCCACACTCCGCCCACTCTCTGCCCCCATCATGCCTCCATCCACCGCAACACACACAGTAATTCTGTGTGTGTAGCAGGGAATGGAGGCGGAATACCGGTGGGTTGTGCTGCCCCACTATCTGTCTTATGGAATCCGGCCCTTTATAAAATAGGCTTAAAATGGGCACTTTTTTGGACTTCCAACTTGGGCATTCAGTGATTAAATGGCCCTATGAGGAGAGTTTTATAACTGAGTGCATGGTTGAAAAGTACACACAAACTAATCTTTGTAGATTTTAACAAGATATTCACAGCAAAAGTGCAGGGCTAATTCTGCTTTGAAAATTACCCCAGGGAAAAGCCCTAACTTTTTTAAGCCTTTCCTCATAGGGATATCCTTCCATCTCCTTTACCATTATGGTGGCTCTTCTCTGTACCTTTTCTAATTCTACTGTATCCTTTTTAAGATGTGGTAACCAGAATTGTACACAATATCCAAGATGTGGCCATACAGAGGTATTATAATATCCTTGGTTTTATTTTCCATTCCTTTCCTTCTGATTCCTAGCATTATATTTGCTTTTTTAGCAGCCACTGCACACTGGATGGAGGTTTTCCATGTATTATCCATGATGACGCCTAAATCTTTTTCCTGGATGGTGGTTCCTAATGTGCAACCTTGCATCATGTAACTGTA
The DNA here is from genome assembly GCA_033557465.1 of Ichthyophis bannanicus. Taxonomy (NCBI): domain Eukaryota; kingdom Metazoa; phylum Chordata; class Amphibia; order Gymnophiona; family Ichthyophiidae; genus Ichthyophis; species Ichthyophis bannanicus. The sequence goes on from CM066033.1 coordinate 633,101,767, forward strand.
GTTTGGGTTGTTCTTTCCTAGGTGCATAACTTTGCACTTCACATTAAATTTCATTTTGATGTCTAATCTTCTAATTTATCAAGGTCCTCTTGCAATTTTTCACAACCTTCTTGTGCTTTAAGAACTTTGAATAATTTTGTGTCATCTACAAATTGTGATCACTTTACTCTTTATTCCTATTTCTAGGTCATTTATGAATGTTAAACAGCAGGCTCAGCACAGACCCCTGGGCTACACTACTGTTCTCCACCGAGAAAATTGGCCATTTAGCCTTATTTTCTGCTTTCTATTTTTTAACCAGTGCCTGATCCACAATAGTACTCTGCCTCCTATCCCATTGATTTTCAATTTTATCAAGTCTCTCATGAGGGACCTTGTCAAAGGTTTTCTGAAAATCCAGATATACAATATCAACCAGCTCACCTTCATCTAAGTAGAAATCTAGGTAGATCACATCAATGTGACGGATGTGATCTACCTAGATTTCAGCAAAGCCTTTGATACTGTTCCTCATAGGAGGCTTATCAATAAACTGAACAGTCTGAGGATGGGTCCCAAGGCGGTGAACTGGATCAAAAATTGGTTGACTGACCAATGACAGAAGGTGTTGGTAAACGGAACTTACTCGGATGAAAAGAAGGTGATTAGTGGGGTGCCACAAGGATCGGTCCTGGGACCTGTACTGTTCAATGTATTTGTGAGTGATATTGCTGAAGTACTGAATGGAAAGTTTGTCTTTGCAGATGACATGAAAATTTGCAAAAGAGTGGACTCCCCTGAGGGAGTGGATAACATGAGGAAAGATCTATAAAAGCTGGAAGATGGTCTAATGCTTGGCAGTTAAGATTTAATGTGAAGAAGTGCAGTGTCATGTACTTGGGATGCAGAAATCCAAGGGAATTGTCTGTGATAGGGGGCCGAGAGGTAGGTGTGCATGGACCAGGAGAAGGACCTCGGCGTAATTGTTTCTGAGGATCTCAAGGTAACGAAACAGTGTGACAAGGTGGTGGTCAAAGCCAGAAGGATGCTGGGTTGCATAGAGAGAGGAATTACTAACAGAAAGGAGGAGGAGGAGGAGGTACGCCTCACCATACAAATCACTGGTGAGGCATCACTTGGATATTGTGTTCAATTTTGGAGACCATATCTCGCAAAAGATATAGAAAGACTGGAAACAGTTCAGAGGAAGGTGACCAAAATGATTTAGAACCTGCACCCGAAGACTTATGAAAAGAGATTTGAAGATCTAAATATGTAAACTCTGGAGGAGAGGAGGGACAGGGGAGATATGATACAGACCTTTAAATACTTAAAGAGTATTAATGAACAAACAAACCTTTTTCAAAGACAGGGACACACTAAAACTAGAGGGCATAACATGAAACTGCAAGGGGGTAAGCTGTAAGTCAACGTCAGAAAATACCTTTTCACTGAAAGGATGGTGGATTCTTGGAATGCCCTCCTGATGGAAGTAGTGGGGGCAATTACAGTGACAGAATTCAAAATATCATGGGACAGACACAGTGGCTCCCTTTTTATAGCAACAGGATAAAATCAAAATAACCTTAACTGTCTCTGCAATCTCAACAAATAGGGGTGACCTGCATGGAGCAGTGGGTACACCTCTAAACAAAGGCATGAGGAGAGAGGTCCTGCATGGAGTGGCAGGTGCACCTACTCTTGCCACCTTGCCGGGCAAACTAGATGGACAGTGATGGTCTTTATCTGCCATCATATTCTATGTTACTATGTTACCTGTTTATTCACGCCTTCTAAAAGATATAACAGATTAGTAAGACAAGACTTTCCTTGGCTAAATCCTTGTTGACTTTCTCCCATTAAAACATGACTATCTACATGTTCAGTAAATTTATTCTTTATAATGGTTTCTACCATTTTGTCCAGTACTGATATCGGGCTCACCAGTCCATAGTTTCCAGTATCATCCCTGAACCCTTTTTAAAAATTGGCGTTACATTGGCCATTCTCCAATCTTCTGGTACTACAGATGTTTTTAATAATAGTTCACAGATTACTAATAGTAGGTCTGCAATTTCATATTTCAATTCTTTCAACACCCTTGGATGTATATCATCTGGTCCAGGTGATTTACTACTCTTCAGTTTATAAAATAGTTATAATACATCTTCTCATTGTATCAATATTTCTTTCAATTATTCCGATACATCAGCTTTAAATACCATTTCAGGCATGGGTAACTTTAGAGAATGTATCCTCTGGCCTGATATATGCACAGTCAGGGATCTCTTCATTTTGTATTTATGCTTTAAACTCTGTATCTCCTTTGATATGTTTTATTCTTTTATATAGGGAGTGGAGGAGTAGCCTAGTGGTTACAGCAACTGCCTAGTACCCAGCAAATCAAGGGTTCAATTCCCACTGGCACTCCATTGCCTCAGAAGAAAAGGCTGGCAATCTACTTCCAGTGATACATTGCCAAGAAAATCCAGAGATACCTGGATCACTATGAGTCAACACTGACTTGATGGCACTAAAAAAACAAAAATTCTTTTATATTTGATTTGATTTTTCCATTTTATATTCATCTACATTACTCTATAGTGGAGTGGAGGAGCAGCCTACTGGTAACAAAGAGGCCAGGGTTCAGTTCCCACTGGTAGTCCTTGTAGCTAGGAGTCTGTATTGGCTGAAAGGCAGATTTTGTTTTACATCACTCTGATGAGTTAGTACCAAGAGCAGAATATTAAACAGTTGTGAATAAATAAGACAAATAAATATGTACAATAACATTGTACTTCTTGAATGTATGATAAGCACCATGCACCTCTTCTTTCTTCTTGATCTTTATGTGTTGCTTTGATTCATTTTCTGTTTTCTTCCTCCCTCCTGCACCGCCTGGCAAGTTTTTAAAAATAAATTGCAAATAAGCTGCATGCAGTCTTGAAGATGTATTTCTCTGTCTATACCGAAATGTAAATGCTTATGATCTTTATATTCATTCTGCTTTCAATAGCACATTCAATAAATTTGCAAGAATATAAGATGAAATGATACCTGTAAAACTTAAAAATATCTATTGTCTTCATCTCTAAGTTTTAGAAAAATGTAGGGCAAAAATGGTGCAAGCAGTCTACATGTAGAATTCGGTAGAGAATCTTTGTGAGCTGTGTGCACCTTTCTAAGAATAGAGGAGTAGCCTAATGGTTAGGAGCAGTTGGCTAAGAAGCAGGGAAACAGGTCTGAATCCCACTCTTGTTCCATGTGATCTTGGGCAAGTTTCTCTATAGCCTCAGGTATAAACTTAGATTGTGTGCTCTCTGGGAGCAGAAAAATATTTACTGTACATAAATACAACTCACTTTGAACTTGTGAGAAACATTTGAGCTAAATTCCAGTTCCCTTTCCTTTAGCAGACCATCAAAAAGAAACTACAGAGCTTCCAAGTTATCCAGTGCCAAGCATAACATTTTAGGATAATTCTCGATTTCTAACTACCGCATCCTAAAGTGCTATGGGCATGAGGCACTGATTTCAATGGGTAGAATCAGTGACTACAAATACCACATGGCACTAGGGTATAAGTTGAAATCCACGACTGGCCAGAGAGCCTTACTCCTGGAACAGGTAAATTGGCAACTGATGTTTTTATTTTATTTAACAGTATTTATGTAGCAGCAAAGCGCAGACAAACCAATGATACCAGGAGTCTGTTCAGAAGGTCCAAATCATTTATTTGTGCACAAGTCTCAAGCAAGTCAATTTCAAAATGGCTGAGCAAAGTTTTCAAGCATTACAACAACTTTTATAGACTTCTGTTCCATTCTAGGTATAGAAAAACATTTCATTGGTCCCGGTACTCTCCCGTACCTCCCGTAGCCCTTCTATTGGTCCCGGTACTGATAAGTTTCTCCAATTATGTTCCTTCTGTGGGCTTCTGTGGGCATGACACCTGCCTGCCCCCCTTCTAGTCCCAATTACAATGGTCAGTTCATCAACTTGTTACTTTCACACTTTCAAGGTTATGGGACCAATTTGTGCGTGCAGAAGAGCAAGGTTCTGTAACTCATCTGTCAGCACTCCTCATTATTTCTCTGCAAATGTACTTTTTCTTATCAGTAACTTTTAAACATGTCTTTTCTGTATTTTTCCATTTCTTAATTCTGCAGTTCTGCTTACCTAAGCTAATTCAATATTTCTACTGAGTTCTCTCTTACAATAGCAGCATATTGGGGGATGTGCAATCCTATATGCCTCTCCACAGGCCTCATTTACAGGTCAAGCTAGCCATGCTGGCCTGCCTATGTCAGACACCGTGGGTCACAGGCCGGCACCTGCCACATTCCCCCCTTTGATTAATCTCACCCTATTACTTAATAAGGTGTGAGAATTAAATCACTTTCAGAAGAATCACATCTTGATTAAAGGATTCTTACTAGTTCCACTAGGGCTAGCTCTGTATAAAGCCATTATTTTAGTTGCGGTCTTCCGCTCTACTGTACTATCAATAGCACTATGAATGGAACGCATACAACATGGGATTAAACAAAGCATGTCTTTGCATATCTTTAGCAATTTCTTCAACTACTTGACCTTTATCATCTATTTTCAAACAGCAATCAGTTAAATTCAGTTTACCACATACTCCTCCTTCAGCTGCTAGCAAATAATCAAGTGCTAGGCGATTCTGGTATATGGCAGTGCGCATCTGAGTACTTTGTCTAGCTAAGAGCGTGAGAGCATGACTAGTTTCATTGGTTATTATTTCAACTACTGCTTGTAAGCGAATAATACGATTGATCATATAAATTGGGGTACGATAACCATACATACCATCATCATTCCAAGTGGCAGGTCCATAATACTCAATAATTCTTTCTGGTGGCCAATCATCACCTCGCCACTTCTCCCACTTGCCTATCTGTAAGGCCTCTCTTCTCTGTCTTGATGCTCCTTTGTGTTTGTGGGTAGTGTATACAGGGTATCCTAATTGTTCTCCATGTTCAGTGTTTAACAGGAAGAAAGAAGGTCTGATGGTTCCTAAGACACATGCTCCTCCCCATTGTGGCGGGAGTTGCGCATATGCTCGGTTTCCACAGATCCAATATAGGCCAGGTGGGGCTTGCCAGGCTTGGACTTTGGCAAGGTTAGTCCATAGACCTGCAAGTTCAGGAAATCTAGCTAATGGGTTAGGAGGTTCAGGATGTCTGATTCCTGACCACCATGCCGTCTTTTTAGTCGTGGCATTATAGTATTTCTGGCTAAGACAGACCAGCTGTCCTACCTTTTGGGTGAACTGGGGTCCAGTTCTGGCAAAGCAAAGACGTCCAACGATTGAGTGCGCTAACACCCATTCACTGGTAGTCTTGTGTAATTCAGTCTGATTGTAAATCATGGAATAATTCAATTCTTGGGCTTCCCAGGGCCATTGGTCTCCCATTTGGGTTCCGCCACAGAAATAACAATCTGTGATCTTAAGACTAGATACTACTGCTCCGGCTAATTCTAGAAATAAATTCTGTGAAGGGTGAGGGATCTCAAACTTATTTACATGCATAGCTTCATAAAAAGTATTATGAATATGATATTTGGATGACTTGTGGGCTTGAGTATTCAATCTAATATACACAATGGTCCCTGGATCTGTTCCCCCTCCAGCAATTCGTAAACCAAACTTATATCCTTGTTTCCATGCATGGGGATTATGTACACGCAAGTGTAAGGGGTTGCAAGCATCTTTCTGACATTTATCATTTGTGGTTGGCTTGGTTAGAGTCGCCATCCGCTTATCTATTGTCTCATCAGTTATACCAGTGTTCCAGGTAGCATAGAAAACACATTCCCAATATGGGCAATAGTAATCTGCCGCTGTAGCAGTACTATACCCTGATCCTGTTTTACCTGTACACTTCCACCAATTTGTGGCACCTTCTGGACACATATACTTATGGTCATTTCGATACGCTTTCTCCCATGTACCACAGGTGGACTGACTATCTCTATTAATAGCATTACATGCATCAAAATTCAAAACAGCAGGTTTAGTAATGTCCTTAAGTGGTGGTGTAGCAGCTAATATAGGTCCATCTGCATCCTTCCATCTTATTTCCAATGTGTAATAGGATGGATTCTGATGCGGATTATAGCATGCTTTGATTTTGCCATGAGTGCAAATATTTAGTTCAGTGGTGTTATAGATACACCGAGTTATTGTTCCCTTGCAGGTATAGTAAGAATGGTAAAGCAAAGTCTGAGTTACTTTCAGTCCAGTTCTAGTAGAAGTAATGCAAGCAGTGCATGGAGGTAAAGCATAAGTCTGTTCAAAACCTCCAAAGAAGGCAACCAAGGCAAAGCAAAAACAAAGATACATGTTGATGTTGATTGGAGTTCTTCTGAATCCTCAGCTTGCTGATCTTGATCACGACGGTCTATTATTCTTCGTCCCGTTTGCTAATGAAGCAATTTAACGGGTGCTGAGTGTTGATTGAAGATCCTCAAGATGTCCAGTACACATTAACCAACTTAGCAATTCAGTTGGCTTGTGAAGTCTGGCTTTAGTCAATGTAGTCTCAAAGTAGTGTGTCAAACCACACACAAATTGGGTTCGTTGAAACAAAACTGTTGCTGCATGGAAAACAGCAATCCTCTTCGAAAGACTTGGCTACTGCAAAGCACTTGTGATGAAGTGTCTATGCTGCTGGTTGCCGTCTCAAAGTAACTCGCAAGGGTACATCAGGGTGCTGCTCTGCTGTCCACCGCTCTGGTTCAGGATCGGCGGCGGGCTTGACTCTGCTGTGGTGGATCCAGGCGTCGATCTCGGCTACCTTTACTGCAGTTGGGGTAGACAGGATGACGGTGTACGGTCCCTTCCAATGGGGTTCCAACGGTATCTTCTTCCAATCTTTGATCCACACCAAAGTTCCAGGCTGGTAGGGATGCAAGGGTTCCGTCAAGTTGATAGGCAACTGGTCTTGGATCCACGTATGGAGAGTCTGCAGAACAAAACTAAGAGCTAGGAGTTCTTGCCTGGTTACTTCTGAACCAATCTGGGCTAGACTTCCTTTGACTCCCTGCACTATTGGTGGGGGTTTACCATACAAAACTTCAAAAGGGGAAAATCCTGTTGACTTTACAGGGGCTGAGCGTATTCTGAGTAAAGCTATGGGGAGCACTTGGGGCCATTTCAAGTGTGTCTCCTGACAAAGCTTAGACATTTGGGCTTTCAAGGTACGATTCATTCGCTCAACTTTCCCTGAACTCTGGGGTCTGTACGCAGTGTGGAGTTTCCACTGTATCTGCAAAGCTTTGGCTAACTGCTGAGTAACTTGGGAGACAAATGAGGGTCCATTGTCTGACCCTATCACTGCTGGGATTCCAAATCTGGGGACACTCTCCCTCATTAAGGCTTTGGTAACTTCTCGGGCTTTCTCAGTTCTGGTTGGGAATGCTTCTACCCACCCAGAGAAAGTACAAACTAATACTAGTAGGTAATGGTATCCATTGGCTTTTGGCATTTCGGTAAAATCAACTTGGAGGTTGTGCATGGGGGTGACACCTCCTGACTGAACTCGGGGTGCTGTAATAAGGCCTTGCTTGGCATTATTTTTGGCACAAGTTACACATTGACGTGCTACTGAGGCTGATATGGTTGTCATCAGAGGGATGTAGAAATGTGGTCTGAGTGCTTTCTCCATAGCACTCTTCCCATAGTGAGTGGCTTCGTGGAAAGCTTTGACAAAGGATGGTCCTAACAATTCAGGAATTACTATTCGTCCTGGAGGTTGACTGCCCTCTTCCGGTGGCAGCTCAATCCATCCATCTTTCAATACTCCATTTTCTTTGTCACAATAGTAATCCAATTCTTTGGTGGTATATCGTGGGGTCCATAGATTCAAAGGTACTGGAAACAATGCTGCTTGCATTGGCATAGCTTGTGGGGCAATTTGTCCTGTCATAGCTGCTTGTCGTGCTGAGGCATCTGCAAATCTATTTCCTTGGGCAACTTCTCCTTTTCCTGCTTGATGTCCTCTGCAATGCATGACAGCTACACGTGTTGGGGCCCAGACTGCATCAAGTAACATCAATATCTCGGGACCATATTTGACTGATTTTCCTCCTGATGTGATGAGTCCTCTTTCTTTATAGAGAGCTCCATGGGCATGCAAGGTGGTGAAGGCATATTTGGAATCTGTATATACATTTAGCACAAGTTTTGCTCCTAACAACAATGCTCTGGTGAGTGCTATCAATTCGGCTTTCTGGGCTGATGTGCCTGAGGCTAGAGCTGATGATTCAACTACTTCATGTTGAGTGACGACTGCATATCCGGCACAGCGTCGTCCGTCAAGGATGAGACTGCTCCCATCAACATAATAGATCTGGTCGGGATTGTCTATGGGCACATCTGTTAAGTCAGGTCGACTGGAGAACACAGTTTCCATGACTTCGATACAGTCATGTTCTGGGAGTTCTTCACTGATGGGTATCAAGGTAGCTGGGTTCAAGGCATGGCTCACTTCAAGTTGTATCTGTGGGTTTTCACATAGCATGCTCTGGTACTTTAACATTCGGGAATTGGTGAGCCAATAATTTGCTTTTTGTTCCATAAGGGCAAGGACTGCATGTGGCACAGTGACTCGTATGTTCTGTCCTAATGTGAGTTTGTCTGCTTCACTCACTAGTAGCGCTGTAGCTGCAACTGCTCTCAAGCAAGGTGGCCATCCTTTGGCCACAGGGTCCAATTGTTTCGATAGGTAGGCTACAGGTCGCTCCCAATTTCCTAATTTCTGAGTCAACATGCCTAGGGCATTTCCCTGTGCTTCATGTACAAACAAGTGGAAAGGTTTGTGGACATCTGGTAGTCCAAGTGCTGGTGATGACATCAATTCTTCTTTTAACTTCTGGAAGGCTGTGTCCTGCTCAAGTCCCCACTCCAGTGGTGACTTCTCTTCTCCTTTTGTGGCTTCATACAGTGGTTTGGCAATTTGGGCAAAGTTGGGTATCCAGATTCGGCAATATCCTGCTGCTCCCAGAAAGGCTCTGACTTGCTTTCTGGTTGTTGGAGTTGGAATTCTGCATACGGCTTCCTTTCTTTCTCTGCCTAATCTTCTGCTTCCTTGGGTAATACGAAAACCCAAGTATTTCACTTCTTTTTGACATAGCTGTGCTTTGGCTCTGGAAACTTTGTATCCAGCTTCATCTAGTAACTGCAAGGGATCTTTGGTGGCTAATATACATTCTCTTTCTGATACGGCAGCTATCAACAGATCATCCACGTACTGGAGAAGCACTCTCTTCCCCGGGGCTACTGGATAGCTTGAAAGGTCTTGATTTAGTGCAGCACTAAAGATGGTAGGTGAATTCTTGAATCCTTGGGGTAATCTCGTCCAGGTGAGTTGGCCCCCTCTTCCAGAGATGGGGTCCTGCCATTCAAATGCAAACAATATCTGGCTTACAGGGGCTAATCTTATGCAAAAGAATGCATCTTTTAAATCCAGTACAGTGAAATGGGTAGCTTCAGCAGGTATCAGTCCTAGAAGAGTGTAGGGATTGGGTACAACTGGATGTATAGTTTCAACTGCATCATTTACTCTTCTCAAATCTTGCACTGGGCGATAATCATCTGTCCCAGGTTTCTTTACTGGCAAAAGTGGAGTGTTCCATGGGGATTGACATACTTTTAGTAGGCCATACTCGAGCAATCTTTGTAGGTGGCGATGAATGCCTTCAATTGCGGCTCTTGGGAGAGGGTACTGTTTAACGTGCACTGGTGTAGCACTAGGCTTGAGGGTTACAATCACTGGAGCTATATGTTTGGCTAGGCCTGGGGGACTGCCTTCTGCCCATACTCCAGGTGGTGCATGGATATTCTTTAAGGTTTGTTCAAAATAGGTGTCTTGAATCGAATCATCAATGTAATATCTCCATTCTTCTTCTCGGGGGACTGTCAGCAGCATTACTCCTGCTGGTTTGGCTTGGGAATTTACTGTCATTTGCATTTCTCCTTGTTCAGAGAAGGATATCTGTGCTTGAAGCTTGGCTAGCATATCTCGTCCCAGTAGTGGTACTGGACATTCGGGCATATAAAGGAATTGATGAGTTACTTGCTGTCCTCCTAGACTGCATATTCGGTTTTGAAGAAAAGACTTTGTGGCTTTGGCACCAGTTGCTCCTATAATGGTGACTGCTTTCTTAGTGAATGGGGCTATCTTTTTGTCTATTACTGAATGTTCTGCTCCAGTATCAACCATAAAGTTCATAATTTGGTCTCCTATTTGTATTCCGACCATAGGCTCCTGGAGACCTAAAGCAAACTTGGAGCCCGGTCTGTCCTAATCCACGTCATCCTCATCATGGGCTTGTGTGGCCAATGCTTGAATGGCTCCTCCTCCTCTCTCTCGCTGGAATTGTTCTCGATTGGCTCCTCCTCGGCCTCGGGGACGGCCTCGTCTTTCTTCTCGCCACTGATGATCGTTGTCGTCATCTTGCTGGGCGTCTTCGAGTTGCGGGCACGTATCTCTCCAATGTCCTTCCTCTCTGCAATAGGCGCATTGGTTCACGCCTAGTCTCTGGGTCCGGCCTCCGCCTTGACCCCGCCCTCTTCCTCTGCTCCTTCGACTAGGGACACCTCCCCTTTTCTTTTCAACTATGGCCGCAGCCAAAAAATCAGCTTTCTTCTTCATCTTTCTATCACATTCTCTCTGTCTTTCAGTATCACGATTCACATACACTTTATGAGCGACTTCCAATAACTGTGTTGCATTCATGCCCGCAAACCCTTCTAATTTCTGTAATTTACGTCTAATGTCTGGTTGAGACTGGTTTACAAAAGCAGAATTCACCATGCATAAACTTCCTGGTGCCTCGGGATCATAGGGAGTATACATTCTGTATGCTTCAGTTAATCTTTCATAATAATCTGCTGGGCTCTCATCTATCCCTTGGATAACTCCTGCGACTTTGGAAAGGTTCATAGCTTTTTGGCCCCCCCTTCTCAGGCCTTGTAAAAAGCCTTGGCGAAAACGGGCTAGGGCTGTGGATCCTTCATCTGTATTTGGATCCCATTGGGGGTCTTCATTCGGGAATTCTCTCTGAGCTGCTTCTCTACGATCTATTATATTCTGTCCCTGTGCCAGAGCTGCAGGGTTTTCTGCCATCCATTCAATAGCTGCTTTTCTAATTCTCGCTCGTTCTTCTGTAGTGAATAGGGTGGTCAGGAACTGACGGCAATCTGGCCAAGTGGGTTAGTGAGTTTCCATAATACTAGTTACTAATTCTGTCAGCTCCTGGGGCTTACTAGTATAGGAGGCATAATGCGACCTCCAATTTAATAAATCAGTTGTAGAGAAAGGAATATACACATAAGTTAGGGGTCCCGCTACCACTTCATCATTATCATTCTTTACGGGCACTCCCGGGACTTGCCTTAAGGGAAACAGTTTGGCTGTCCCAGGCGTTGTTTGGGATCTAAGGGTTATTGTCGTTGCCTTTGCAGAAGTCGCTTTCTTTTTCTCAACTGGTTTTGCTTTGGGTTTTTCTTTCGCTGGCGTGCTAGTGCTAGCGCTGGCTTTCTCAATTATTTGTACACTGTCCTCCTCTTCTTCTGGGGAATTTTCTCTTTCTCCTTCTTCTATCTCCGCTTCTGACTCACTTTTTACGTCCTCCTCTTCTCTTTCCACTAATTCTTCCTCTTTCTCTTCTCTAGGAGGGGGACCGGGGGTTGGGTCCCGCCTCGGCTCTGGCCGTCTCTGGGGTTCTGGGACAGGACGACGCCGGCCTACTCTTACTGGACCTGGGGTTCGGGGCTGCCTGAGGACTACTTCTGGGGAATCAGGATCTGCCAGGATGGGTTTCTTCGTGGCTTTCTTATCCTGCTCTTTCATTCTAGGCTGTTCCGTTTTCTGTCTAGAATCTGTTTTAGCTAACATTATTCTACACTGTTCCTCATAGCAGCGCTGCGCCCAGGAGGGCGGATCTTCACAAATACTTAACCAGGAATCTATATATGGGTACTGATCGGGGTGCGCTACCCGCACTCTACGGTGTATTGACTGGATAATCTCTACAGTGAACGTTCCCTCTCGGGGCCAAATGGGGTCTAGATCGGGCCACTCCCTAGTACACAAAATCTGCAAACGGGCTGCTGTCATTTTAATACCATAATCTCCTGAATATCCCTCTTTAAAATGTGCGATCATACATTCCAATGGAGTGTTTCTAGTAGACCCCGCCCCTCCCATTTCGATGTGTGCGCGCAACAACAGACAGAAGGGAAAAGGAGGGCGGACCGTGGGTAAGGGGTCCTCACGGCCCTGGAAACGTATAGGGAATACAAATAACAAGACAAGACGACAATCGCTTCCCCCTTTTCGCGACCTGAACGCGGTCGCCCGGTCAGGAAATGCGCTAATCAGGGGTCCGCCTTCACTTGGTCCGTGCTGCCAGACCTCTCATTCACACTTCGTTCACACAATCATGCTAGCAACGTATCCCAGAATGCATTCGTTTCTATCTGTTCTGACTAGTCTTTTCCCAATTACAAAAAGGATGAGGGTTTCACCTAGCGAATTCCCATGCCAGGTTACTCGGCTCTTCCTTGAGAGTTGATCATGCTCTCTTACCAATTCCCAATATCTCGAGATTACAAATTCCAAATTCCAATGGCAGTACTGCTATTTCTATTTCTGTCTATACCCAAAATCAAAACTATACTCACCGGATCCGGTCCTCAAACTTCCCAAGCAGGCGCATGAGTTGGACCTTGGACTCCCCTCACTCGGGTTCGAGGCGTTGACTCCAACCGGGCCCGGCACCCGCCGAGGTCCGACCAGCTCCCTCCGATACAAGGGACCGGTGGCGCCAGGGAGCGGCCCTCGTCGGAAGGGCGCGATCCCGGCAGGACCAAGCCTATAGAGGCGGAAAGTCGTGGTATATTGCCCTATATACACTTTGATTCCACAACTTCCCGGCCAACGCACCAAGGAATATGTAGCAGCAAAGCGCAGACAAACCAATGATACCAGGAGTCTGTTCAGAAGGTCCAAATCATTTATTTGTGCACAAGTCTCAAGCAAGTCAATTTCAAAATGGCTGAGCAAAGTTTTCAAGCATTACAACAACTTTTATAGACTTCTGTTCCATTCTAGGTATAGAAAAACATTTCATTGGTCCCGGTACTCTCCCGTACCTCCCGTAGCCCTTCTATTGGTCCCGGTACTGATAAGTTTCTCCAATTATGTTCCTTCTGTGGGCTTCTGTGGGCATGACACCTGCCTGCCCCCCTTCTAGTCCCAATTACAATGGTCAGTTCATCAACTTGTTACTTTCACACTTTCAAGGTTATGGGACCAATTTGTGCGTGCAGAAGAGCAAGGTTCTGTAACTCATCTGTCAGCACTCCTCATTATTTCTCTGCAAATGTACTTTTTCTTATCAGTAACTTTTAAACATGTCTTTTCTGTATTTTTCCATTTCTTAATTCTGCAGTTCTGCTTACCTAAGCTAATTCAATATTTCTACTGAGTTCTCTCTTACAATAGCAGCATATTGGGGGATGTGCAATCCTATATGCCTCTCCACAGGCCTCATTTACAGGTCAAGCTAGCCATGCTGGCCTGCCTATGTCAGACACCGTGGGTCACAGGCCGGCACCTGCCACATTTATATAACACCTTTTCCATAAATCAAGGTGATTTACATTAAACTCCATCATTGAATTTAACCATTTACATTGTAACGAAGTGTTGTAGCACATTGAGCTTTTGAGACCACTACAATCCTTTTTTCAGATATAAGATGTGAAAAAATGACTAGTTAATAGCCATCTCTGACTTATCATCTCTTCTCATATTGGCCCCCTTCTTCACTTCTAGCTCTCCTCTTTATTCTCCAGTGTTTGTTTTTCTGTTTTATCACTGGAGGTTTTATCCTCTTTAGTGTGTTCTCTGTGAAATTAACTCATTCTACGGCCTTCTACATCCCAGGGAATAATGCACCAACATTTCAAATTAATGCACCAAAACTTTCTACATTATGTAAAACTGTGCAAAGGTAAATACTTGTATTTTTCACACCAATAGAGTAAATAATGATTTAGAACTTGCTTACAAATAGATGCAGGTACTTTCACAATAGTTAAGAGAATATATTCCTGAAATCAGACGCCTCAAGCCACTTACCGACTGTGTGACTAAGGGGCTATTTTAGAAGCCTTATTTATGATTTTCACCTGTATGAACAGGGATATAGACATGCAAATTGCATCCATGTGTAAAGGTCCAATTTAGAAAGAGTCCAATTTACAAGTGATTGTCCATACCATGCCAATACGGTATGGGGGCATGTTGAAGATGTGTTCTGTCGAAGATGTGTCCATATAAGGAATGCATGTGCAAGCCGAATATTGTCCACGTTAAGATTTACATCTGTGCCCCACACTAAAATTTGCCTTCACATATGCAGAGTTTCTAAGCATGTGACTATGCGGTAGTGAATGACTGACTGCAGTGTGTTGGAAATGTGCCCTGAGTAACGGCTAGGTGTGATGTATTTGAGTGTATACAGTGAGCATGTGGGGTGTGTTTGTGATGGTAAGATATTGGATTATGTATGTCTGAGTGTGCGAGAGTTACCGTAGGGAGCTGTAGGTGCTTGGATGAGCAGGAGTGGCTAGACTGCATGGCTGGAAGGTATATTGAAGTGAGTATCTACAAGAATGTGTAGTTTGAGTCCATGTGTGCATGGTTTCAAAGTTTATAAATAAGATAAAGTGGATGGAAGTGGTGTTCTGGGTGTGTGTACGATGATCCTTTTTTCTTTTTCCCTCACTCTCTGACTTCCCCTCTCCCCTCTCATATGGCTCTTTTCCTCCCTCCTTAGATTACTCACAGGTATCTCCCCCTCCCCTCATGAGGTACCATTCCTCAACCTCCCTGAGTCCTTCCCTATCCCACCTTCCCCCTTCAGGAGCCTCTGCTAGCTGTGATCCCTCCCCCCCCGCCCACCAGCCCACTTCACTAAAAAACACCTACAGCTCAAGTGCTTTAGTTATTTTTTCAAGAGCTGCAGGAATTTAAAGATTACTCCTTCACCTAACAGGTGAAAACAGAAGGATTCAACGACCCAAAATGAGGCCTTCTGGACTTCCTGAAGCCAGGGACTGCCCAAGGAGGGTACGGGGCCATGTGCGGAGACTCAGTGCGGGGCCTCATTTGCATAAATGTTTGCATAATGTTTCCATACACTAACTTTTAGTAAACATGTCTCTTAATGAATGTATGGATAAAGAAAGACTAAAAGATTTCTACATTAGTATAATCCAGTGCCAACTGCCAGGCACATTAGGAACTACTACAAATGCTGCCCATTTAGAACCCATAGCAAACCCCTCGTATCATAACAGCACTACCAGGACTCATAAAGCACCAAACCCTACCTATCAAAAGGCAACACTGCAAATATTAAACCAATACATTTCAGAGAATAACAATACATGACCTACTGGGGAAAGAGAACAAGTGGCAATGTCAAATAGGAATTACATAAACAGAATACCTCAGCTCAGTTACACATGCAGAACATAGACCATCACCAAAGAAGGAATCACAATTTAGAAACAGGAAGACAATAATTAAACTGGGAACCCCAAAAGCCAAACTTGGAATGTACAGCAACACTGTAGAAATAAAACTATAAATTAATTTCCTCTTCTACTAAACAAAGCGCAGACGTTAATGATGCACATTTCCCAGAGCTGATATATTCCAGTTAATAAATTCAAAATAAAGAGAGATCTTTCTACCTTTTTGTGCATTTTTTTTCAGTTGCAATTGCTCCAGCCACTTTCTTCTGGTTTCTTTGTGTCTTCTGCTAACTCTCCATCGTCTGCTGTCCATTTGTCCTTTCTTCTCTCTTCTAGTTTTTTTTTCCATTCTCTCCTTCTACATCTGCTTTAACATACTAATCTTTCTCCTTTTGCTCTTTCCTCATTCCTATTTCATCCACTCAACTTTTACCCCTCCATCCTCAATCTCCACTTATTCTCCCAATACCCGGCCAATTGTAGATTTTTCATCCCTCCCACACAATATTTTTCCCCTCTCCATTTCACTCTCCCAGCCCCATCCCATTCTAATCCTCCCCCAACATCAGCTCCCTTCTAGTTCCAGCCTCATCCAGCATCCGCTCCCTTCTAGTCCCTGCATCAGCCCATTTCCAGTCCTAGCCATCAGCCCATTTCCAGTCCTAGCTTCCCCATCCATTTCCAGTCCTATCAGAGTCCCTCCATCAGCTCATTTCCAATCCCAGCCCCCCATCAGCCCATTTCTAGTCATTTCCTAGCCCCACCATCAGCCTATGTCAAATTCTAGCTCCCCTCCACGCAGCCCAATTCCAATCCAAGCCCCCCATGAGCCTACTTCCAGTTCTAGCCCCTCCATGAGTCCATTTCAATCCAAGCCCCCACCACAGCCCATTTCCAATCTTAGCTCCCCCCAACAGCCCATTTCCAGTCCTATCCTAGCTGCTCCATCAGCCCATTTCCTGTCCTAGCTCCCTCCCCTCACAGCCCATTTCCATTCCAAGCCCCCCTCCCCATCAGCTATTTGCAGTTCAAGCCTCCCCTTCCACTCAGCCCATTTCCAGTCCTAGCCCATCAACCCACTTCCAGTCCTAACCCCCTCCCATAGCCCATTACCAGTCCTAACCCTCCATCAGCCCTCAGCCCATTACTAGTCCTAACTCCATCAGCCCACCTCAAGTCCTAATCCCTCCCCATCAGCCCATTTCCTGTCCTAGCCCCCCCCATAGCCCATTACCAGTCCTAACCCCCCATCAGCGCACAGCCCATTACCAGTCCTAACCCCCATCAGCCCACCTCCAGTCCTAACACTCCCATCAGCCCATTTCCAGTCCTAGACCCCCATAGCCCATTACCAGTCCTAACCCGCCCACAGCCCATTACCAGTCCTAACCCAATCAGCCCACCTCGAGTCCTAACCCCCTCCATAGCCCATTACCAATCCTCCCCTCGGCCCAGGGAAAATAAAAAATAAAAAGCTGGCTGCTGCCGCCGCGGCAGAATCGAGTGTCCCTCGGGCCCCCTCTGCCCGGCTGAGCCTCTCCGTGACGGCTTTCAGATCCGCGAAGGGAGAGCGTCTCCCTTGCGGCTCTGTTAAGTCCGCAGGGGCTGATGGGAAATTTCCCATCTGCCCCTGCAGGCTTAGCAGAGCCGAATTTTCCATCAGCCCCTGTGGGCTTAACAGAGCAGTGAGGGAGACACTCTCTCTTCGCTGATCTGAAAGCCATCGCACACAGCACCATCATGTCATCATCCTACCTGCCTCCCAAAGCCGTTTCAGTCTGGCTTTTCTCCATTACACTGTACAGAATTGCCCCGGCCAAATTCCCCAATGATGTGTTAATGCTAAAAATAAAGGGCCTGTACCCCATACGCCCCATTTCATCACCTCTCTGCTCCCCCAGACATTGCTGACCACACCCGCACCCTGATATACTGTCCTCGCATGTCCACACTGGCTCCATACCAACCCCCTGCACCCTATATCTCACCCGTCATACCTTCAGTGTGCGTTGTGATGGTCCCACCTCCCCTGCGTGCCTGCACCCATATGCTGGAACACAGGGATATGTCCTGTGTCTGAATGTTCCAGAGCTCCATACCAAATGCCATGTTGGGGCTACCTGATCCACTGCCGCTCAGTGCCAACTGTATGCTGATTGCCAAATATATCCCAACATCCCTGAACAGCCCCTGCCAATCCAGACCCAGAGCTATGTTTGCGTGTCTGACAATGCTGGCCTGATGTATCCACGCTACCTGAAACGGAACCTGGCCACGACCCAACATCTAAGCTCCCACCGTAAACCCCGCCCCCATATTCAGTGTCTGTGTAGAGCCTGAAACACATTGCCGCACATTGACACGCAATGTACGGATTGTCTGTGACCCCTCCCTCTCCTCCTCCACACATACACATCATGTAGCTAGCACATGCAATGTCAGTCCAGGTAATAGGAGCTAAATCCCCCCCATCCTCCCTTAACACACAACTAAATCATGAATGCACCATTCAGTCTCCCCCCCCCCCCCCGATTTGCTAACTGTATCCTACACCTTGCCGTTATCCCCTTTAATCAGCTGTGTCTGCCCCAAACCAACCAACACGCCACTGCATGGCTCATCATCTGCCGGCTGCACCATGACCATAATACTACTTCTGTCAAATCACCTCACTGGCTCACAATCCTTGTATGCATCCAGGTGTAGTTTACCCGGCTGAGCAAATGATGCAGTACCTGTGTGTGTACGCTGTACCTCCACTCCAGAATATTAACTCCTGCCAATACTACTACCTCTGAGCATGTACATATTGTTTCCAGTCGTACACAGCTCTGTACACAAACATGTAACACACAGTCTGTGCCAGTCAGTGTATGTTATGTGACTAATGTGCCAATATCCCCCATCGTGGTATCCACATGTCTATGCAAATGGTGCCACCTATGTCCCGCATTCCTACTGCTGACCACACACCACACTCCGTTTACCATGCTGCATCCATAGCTGGAACCAACAACTTTCATGTGATGGCCAGCCACCGTCGCCAATCCCCGACCATGTTCCTGTGTACGGTAATGTACCCACCTAGGGCATGTAAGCCAGTCTCATCTGACCCCCATGCATCCGCAGTTACCCCCTAACCACCCCCCCCCCCCCCCCCGTGTTCCCCCTGGACTACCCTGAATGCTCTGATGGGCAGGGAATGTCCCCCAGATGTCTGTGTAGTGTTGCATATGACTGTTATGGCTATACAAATGTTCAACAGTAGTAGTAGTACATATGCCTAGATACTAAGGTAAGATCCAACATATGCAGTACTTACATGAGAAGACAGCCGCAATCAGCTGGCGCCTGGCTGCCGTGCCTTCACGTGTGTCCCCACGTCCACGTACAGGATGGCACGTAGGATCATCTTCCAGATCCTCATTAATTTGGACTGGGAGATTATGCCTGAGAGCAATGTTGTGCAGTATGCAACAGGCCAGAATAATCTGTGCCACAGTCATGGGTTTGTATTGTAAGGCCCCACCGGTTCAATCCAGACACCTGAAGCGACTTTTCAAAATGCCAAAGTTGTGCTCGATGACTGAGCAGCTGGAGGCATGGGCCTTATTGTACCTCCTCTCTGCACGTGTCCGCAGCAGATGCACAGGGGGTCAGCAACCAGGGACGACACCCAAATCCTGCATCACCTGTAGAGAAATAGTAGAAAGGTAAAGCAGAGGCTGAGCCACGCACACATGCACACAAGCATGTACATGCAAACCAACAGCAGACAGGCCTCCCATGAACATGTTACAGCACGTGCTGATACACAACATGTATGTGGCAGCGTCTGGAGGTGTGAGACAGGGATCATGGGGTGGGGGTAAGGTTCGCAAACCACCTCAGCTGTAACCCACAATAACACATGCCTAAACACCCGTAGCCAAAAGGTAGTAGTGGCGGCTGCAAAATCATCAGCCACACACATGGCAATGCACCCTTGACAAGGTTAGTGATGCACACATCTGCAAGCATGTGATATCCATGAGACTGCCCACACACATGGTTTAGAATGGGAAAAGGTCCCTGATTTGCCCCGAGAGGATGTCCAATACTACAATATACTGTTGAATATACATGGAACATACATGTGTCCTGTACTATGCCCACACAAAGCACACAATGAAATGGCCAGATATCTCAGAGGTGAAGGTACCACCAACACAAAACACCATACCAAAGACGAGCATTAAGGAAAGTGCCCCCCCACCCCCCCGCTGGATACACACACACAAACACAACTGGGGACACCTTGCAAACACAGACATGTATGCCTACGTGTACCCAGAGGAACACCATGTGCACATTTGAGCAGAGAAATACACACCCAGCAGTAAACAGTCCTCATATTGCCCAGCCTCAAACTGTCTGAATATTGCTGAGTGATATAGGATAAAGGAGTCATGGGTGGACCCTGCAAGCTTAGGGACCACATTCAGAATACGCATATTTGCATCACATACCACCTGAACATTCAGGGAATGATAGTGTTTGCGGTTGCGGAACACTGCCTCCCTGTCTCCGGGTGGGACCAGGGCAACGTGTGCAATCAATAGCTCCCATCACGTGTGGTATCCCCGCAACCTCTTCAAAGGCCTGGTTCAGGGTCCCCCACTGTTGCCTAGTGTTGCGAATTGCAATGTAATTCCCCACCCAGCTGACCATGGCACGCAGTACCTGGGGGAGACAGCGTGAAAAGGTGGGGCGGCTCATGCCACCCTCTGCGGCCACAGATGACTGGAAACAGCCAGAGGCAAAGAAATGTAGGGCAGCCAGGAGCTTGACCAAGCCCGATATGGCATGTGACCGACTGGTCAGGGGCTCGAGGTCAGGTCTGAGATCCTCAAAGAGCTCCCTAATAGCTACTGTGTCCAGACGGTACAGGGAGATCACCTTGTCAGCACGCATGACCTGGAGCATGACCTGGAGCTGAGATAAGCCTGGCAAGGGCCAGCTCGGCATGCCTCCTGCGCCGTGCCGGTTCAGCCCTAGCTTGCATGGCCTCCACAGCTGTAGGTCTGAGTTGCAGCGGGTCTGCACCCATGCCCTGTGCCGCAGCACCTTGGACAACATCACCTGCGTCAGGCAAATGCGGGTCCTGAGCACCCCCCAATGCACCTGCAGCCACCACAAAGGCAGCCATCATCAAAACAGAGTTAACACAGAGAGTTTCACTTGCCTCTCCCACGCCCCACCAACACCGCCCTCTACCTGTCCCTCACCTCACCCCCCTGCACCCTATGCCTGCTCACCACCTCACCTGCCCCCCACCACCCCAATACCACCTCTCACCTGCTGCTTACCTCACTGCACCCCACCGCACCGTACCTCACCTCACCCCACCTCACCTCACCTCATCTCACCTGCTGTACACCTGACAAATACCTCACTTTGCCTGCTCTACACCTCACCTAAACAAAACCCTCAGCATGTACCGCGTATGCATCACAGGCTAAGTACCTTTCATCCGGTGTGCATCTGTGCGCACATTGCGCATGTGTCGCACTGTGAATGCAGTGTCTGCGTGCGTTGCGCATGCACGTAAGAGCTGACCGTGACCCATGTGCATGTGTTGCACGGAGCTCCATGCATATGTCGTACACGATGTGCATGCGTGGGGCCATGCACATGCGACATCTTGTGGTGCCAACCACTGCGTGGGCAGCTAATCACAGGTGTCATGCATGAAAACCCCCTCATTCAGTGGCCCCTAGCACAGCGCATGCATAATGTGCGCATCGCACACGCCACTGTGCATGCGCGAGTGGCGCACGTGTGTTGCCGCACATGTGCAAATAGCCCCCCCATAGCCCATTACCAGTCCTAACCCAATCAGCCCACCTCAAGTCCTAACCCCCTAATGGAGAATGGCCGCCCACACTGAGCTTATGAGGTGGATGCAAACCAATGCCAACCACCACATCACACACATATTAGACACATACTACCCTGTCAGTGGCCAACATACAGTAGGTATCCCCCATCTACCATCACAAGACATTGGGGAGCACCTCCCCAAACCTTCCACAACTGCACCTATCTCAACCACCATGCCACCTGGGGCCAGCTCCTATACAGGTAACGCAGTGCCACAGACATATTCCCATGACACCCACCCACGGTGCAACCCCATGCACAGCAGCGCTCCACCCATCCCTTGAAACAATCCACCACCCCACAGAGTACTGGATAGCTGTCCACCCACACCGCACAGTGGCTACCACAGCGGCAGTCAGCACACATGTCTGCCTGACCCAGACACATGCTGCATCACGGGTCGTGCATACCACACAGGCCAATGCATAGATATCGCTCACACACACCATGACAGGCCACACGCACTGTCAGGGCTCCCACACGCACCCCAGGCACATGTCGCACTGTGCCCACATTACAGGTCACCCACACAGTGCAAACCTAGTGCTGCACACAGTGGGCACGGCACCTGCCACCCCATTCCCCCCAAACACAACATCGAATGTGGCACAGCTCCAACATCGCAAGAGGCTGCCCCCCCCCCCCCCGGCCAGGTGCAGCACACTGTACGCACATGTGTTCTACCCAGTGTAGGCGCAGGGGCAGCAGTTACAGGTGGACAACACATTGCTGTTGGCGGGGATGTACTACACAGGTGTACGTAAGAGCTCTGCGCAAGGACATCTTTGATGTGCATCCCCTGTTGCACCCCCCAGGTGACATCCAGGCCATGAGGGCGTTTGAGGAGGTGTATGGGCCAGGGCCAGAGGATGCTGAGGGTCCAGGGGTCGATGAGCCTGAGGTCGCGGCCAGCACTTGTGTTGGGACCCCAGGGACCAATGTGGTGGCCGAGGCAGAGAATGTCCACACACCACTGGGGTCCTCCAGCAGCAGCATAATGGCTGTGGAGTGCATGGAGATGGAGGGGGGTTGGCACATGCTGCAGGCACCGGGGACATCAGGCACCCCACCCACCAGCATGGATGTGATCCTGGCAGAGCTGCAGGCTCATACAGCCTCATCAAGGCAAGATGCTGAAGGTGGGTAACAGAATAAAGAGCATACCCCCTGGGAGTTGGCATAACAGTCACGATGAAATTCCATGTGCTCCACAATATAATAACACCATAGCACGTATTTCCGTATGTTATGTGGGAGTCCATGCCATGTGTAATCCCCCCTCTGGTAGCATGGGTCATCTTTGTCATCCTTCTAATAATCTCATACGTCCGCCCACCACTGTTCCCTCTAAGCTGTGCGCATGTGCGCGCGCACACATCTCGCCGAGCAAGCGCACATACTTTACAACAGAGCGCACAAAAATTACGGTTCTGATTCTGATAGAAAACAACAGACGTCTTAAAATTTAAAAGTTGTTGTGTATTTACTTACGGTTTTCACAAGTTCTACAATATTTTCTAGTGCAATCAATGTGGTGTACATACTGTATTCTGATGTGTAGTGAACTTTTAAAGTATTTAACTCCAAGTGTCGTTATGTGGCGCAGAAAAATTTAACCTTCCTTCAAAAGCTTCACAGCTGATATTTTATGCGCACACAGCCTACAGAAAATTAGAGGGAACATTGACGCCCACTATTCACCTCCATATTCCCCAAGGGGACGTACAGCAGTCAACACCTATCTCAGATTACCTGGACAGCTTAAGCGGCGGACCCCTCTTTCTGGGTGATAGTACCTAGCGTAGATAGTCATAGTGATCAGTACTGTGCATCAGGCTCAGAGGAATAAGCGACCCCCAGATATATATCTGTGTGCCATGAACCCCACGGTCTCCGGCCTATCTCATACGACCAGTACGCAACTCAGTCATTGACCCACTGACCTGCAACATAGTACCATGTGTTCTATCTGGGATTCCCACGAACCTCCATCAGTATAATTTCCTGGTCTGCGGATGCATCATGGGACACACAGATGTCAACATGGTACTGTGTTAGTTGTCGCATGCATGAGTGCTCTGAGGACTGGTCTGTTGTGATACACCAGACATGTGCATGAGCCATGGTGGGAGGTGCAACACATGTCTTACACATCACTTTTTGTCTCACCCACAGGCACTCGTCAGGCTCTGATGGCCGTTCGGGAGGAGGTGAGCCAGCTGTGTGCCACAGCTGAGGTGATGGCAACAGCGCTACTCCAGATTGTGGATGCCCAGGAGGCCATGGCTGGGCATCCCCAGCAGCCAGGCCCAGCCCCAGAGGCAGCACCAGCAGAACCAGAACAAAGGCATGGCATGGGCCATGGGCGCCATGGTCGTGGGCAGCCATGCAGGTCGTGATTTATTTTTATTTATTTATTTTATTTAGACAGTTTTGTATACCGCCTTATCCTTCAATCAAAGCGGTCACAACACAATTGGGGGATACATTTAACACACGGGGATATGAGACACATACACTAATACTTACAGGGAACATGGGCAATGGAGGGTTAAGTGGCTTGCCCAAGACCACAAGAAGCATCTGTGGGACTAGAAACCCCAGTCCTTCTGGCCCAAGGTTGCTGTCCTCTAGTGGGATTTGAACCTCCGACCTTCCGGCCTGAAGTACCTTGCCCCAACCACTAGGCTACTCCTCTTCCCTGATTGCGGGGAACAGCTCACTGTGTGCCAATAAAGATGACTAAACCTGCTTATACCTATGTGCACATCTCCGGTGTTTGCCAATGTGCTCCCATGAGTACCCTGTCCCCCATATTGTCACCCTGGTCACATGTGCCTCCCCATGTCCCCTAGGAGTGGGGTGTCTGCACTACCGCCAATCAATGCACATACGTTATACCATGCCTTGTGTGCCATGCACCATGCCATGTGTGCACCCTTCTACCTATGCGCGGGGGTATACCCTACCTCTCCCGTCAAGCAGGAATATGTTCATGGTGGTACGGATCTGTCACTCTCTTACAACCCATATCCTCTCCATTGGTCCACCCACATGTGTGACCATTCTCTCTGACCCACACCAGGACCTACGCGGCTGTTTAGCTGCAGATGCTTGAGGAAGACACAAGCAGACAAAGGTAACTAGCTACAATCAGTGGTTCACTCTCCCCCTGCGCCTGTAGTGAGCTGCTGCTCCCCTTCCAGACCAACATCCACCTGTCTTGGCCTCACCAGCAATTTTATTTATTTTTATTTATTTTTTTATTTATTTATCTATTTCTTCTATACCGCCCCTTCCAGAGATCAGGAGCGGTTTACATGGAACAATTTAACAGTTTTGTATACGTTCGTATAACATTACATTGAACAAAAAAATTATTAACTTTTTACATATAACAGAGCATTAAACTGTTAAAACTATTTACAAGGTGTATACTTTTTGTATACTTCTGTATCGTTATATTGATCAGAAGTTTCTAACTTTTGCACCGCCCATACCAGCCGCACACTGCATGTGCATCTCGGCAGCCATCCACTGAATGGCGCCTGCCAGCCCCCGGATGGTGCGGTCCTGGGCCCGCTGGCGTTGCAGCACACCATTCAATGCCACATACACGTCCCAGACATACCTGCCACCACATACAAACATGGTGCCCAGTGTCTGTGTGGTGGCATGTGTGTGGGCCCTGTCTGTGGCAATGGGTGGCATAGCTACACCCAGACGAGCACCATCGCCGCACACATGAGGCAGCTGGCAGGGACCCACACTGCCCTGTGCTGTCCTGTGTTCCCTCCTCCTCTCCACACCCCCTCCTCCCCCCTGGCACCTCCCAAACGTCCTTGCCTCCCTCCCCGCTCTCCTCCTCCTCACCACCCAAAATGTCACACTCACCCTCTCCTCCCTTCCGCCCCACCCAACCCCACCCTCCACCCCCTCCATGTCCCCGTCGCCCTCTTCCGCCTTGGCCACCTCCTCCTCCTCCGCCTCGGCCGCCTCCTCCTCCTCTGGCTCCTCCTCCTCCTTGACCGGCTGTACTGCAGCTGTGGGGCGTGTTGTGGGGGGCGCTGAGCTTGATGTCCCCTCACCAGCAGCAGCAACCTCTGTGGGGGAAGACAGTCATTAGCACACCATTATGCAATTACAACGCCACATAAACATAGTGTGGCCTCCCACAGGCCGTAGGCCCACTGTGAGAAGCTGTACTGCGCTGCAGGGGCTGCAACACTCACTGCCACGGTGCTGCAGCGCCCTCCTTTGTAGCCGTTCGAGGACATCCAGGCTGTGCAGCCGCAATTCCCATCCCTTTTTACATAGGTCCTCCAGCTGGGGGGGAATGCAATGGGTGGGAACATTAAGGGCCAGATATCTCTGGTGGGTGCCCAACGCATATCACACATCACTGCGAGCAGCAGGGTACAGCTGCTGCTCATGCCAGTGGGTCCTCTACTACCTGTTGCCAGCGCCGCCTGCATATGTGGCTGTGGGTCTGGGCATGTATTGGGTGCCACCTACGTGTCCTATAGGCAAGCCCCCAGACCACCCTAACCCAGTTCCTATGCTCTCCTTGCATTACATGGCAGCACCATGCCATGTGTGGGGTAGGCATGCTGGTCTACAGGGGAGGTGTTTCTTAACCCCCTGTGGGGTCCGGCACACACCTGTGTGTTTGCCTGACCTACACACATCCGCAGACACAAACGCTATGCCACCATGATATCTGTATTGGAACATGTGTGATGTGTTCTGGCATCGTGCGGAGATTGGGTGGCCCTGAACACATCACCAGGAGCCACTACCATAACACCAGAATGTCTACTCTACCTCTGTGGTCACAACTAGGGCCTCCTGTGAATAGGCCTTTTGTGGGTGAATGCAACAGGAGCATGCACCAACACACCTAACTGGGCTATAGAACACTGCAATCAGGTCCTGGGCCTCCTGGGGTTAGGGCAGAGCTGGGAACATGAAACAGATGCAGGTACCCTGACACCAGGACCTCTAATAGACCTCTGTAATCAGGTCCAGGGCCTCCTGGGGTTGGGCAGAGCTGTGAAACCCCAACTGATGCACTTAACCTAACCCCAAGATCTATAATAGACCTCTGTCATCAGGTCCAGTGCCTCCTGTGGTTAGGGCAGAGCTGTGAAACCCCAACTGATGCACTTAACCTAACCCCAAGATCTATAATAGACCTCTGTAATCAGATCCAGGACCTCCTGGGGTTAGGGCAGAGCTGAGAAAATGAAACAGATGCATTTAACCTAACACCAGGATCTATAATAGACCTCTGTCATCGGGGTTAGGGCAGAGCTGGGAAACCCCAACTGATGCACTTAACCTAACACTAGGATCTATAATAGCCCTCTGTAATCACGTCCAGGCCTCCTGGAGTTAAGGCAGAGCTGGGAACATGAAACAGATGCAGGTACCCTGACACCAGGATCTATGATAGACCTCTGTAACCATGTGTGACGCCTCCTGGGGTTAGAGCAGACATTTGAGACTGCATCACACACAGGTAACATAGCATCAGGATGTGTGATAGACCCCTGTGATCAGGTCTGTGGGCCTTCTAGGGATAGGGCAGGATTGCAATAAACACCATACGCATCTACAGTGGCAACAGCTTGCCCCACAGACTGGTATTTCCACCATGTTCTGCATGTATGATATGTGATGCTTGCTGTATATTTATTTTTATTTATTTTATTTAATGTTTCTTTTATGCCGCGCTATTTAACATCAGTGCGGTTTACAGGTAACACATTTGTGCAGTGCAGGCAGGTCTGCACTGGACTTACAATAAAACGGGGTTCTTTATACAGGGCTAAGAAGGAAACTATGTACAATTTGGCTGTCACAGGCTATATGGGCAGCTCAGCATTATTTACAGGTCTAACAATGTAACTATGTACAATCTAGCTGTCTGTCGCAGGGTGTGTGGACAGCTCATCATTATCTACGGTTAGGGTCAGCTATACACGGGTGGTGATTTTGAGGGAGTGGGGCTCTCGAAGGCAGGGCTGAAGGTGTGTGAGGTGGCTATGCTGGGGGTGCTGGCTTGGGTCCGGAGTGTGGGTGGCTGTGAGATGTCATCTGGTTCAGTATAGTACTGGAGAAACAGATGGTGCTTCAGTGCCTTTATAAACTGGGAGAGGTTATTGCTGGCCCGGATGGCCGGTGGCAGGACGTTCCAACAGGAAGGTGCATAGAGTGCGAAGGCTCTGTTTCTCGTGGCCCGAGAGCATTTGGTGATCGCCTTCGGGAGTATCAGAGTATTAGTGGCGGCTGATCTCCTTACCCTGTTGAGGGGGGTAGTCTGGATGAGCTCCGTGAGGGAGGTGGAAGAGCACTTGTTGATGGCTTTATATGTCATCGTTAAGATCTTGAAGAAGATCCTGCAGTGTACCGGGAGCCAGTGCAGATGTTTCAACACTGGGGTGATATGGTCCCTCCTGGAAGCTCCATGCAGGATTCTGGCAGCTGCATTCATTGCGAGCTGCAGGGGGTTAAGTGAGCTTTTCGGGAGGCCGTGCAGTATTGCATTAGCATAGTCAAAGTGTGGCATTACTAGTGCTTGATAGACAGTCCGGAAGTCTTCCGGCTCTAGCAGCTGTCGCAGGTGGCGAAGCGTCCAAATTTTGTGGTAGATCGCCTTTACCATATTGCCTATCTAGGCCTTCATGTTGATTTGTTGGTCCAGCGTGACCCCTAGGTACCATACCGTGGGCTTGCTGAGGAGCTCTGCATCATGTACCTCCAGTGAGGAGGGCGGAGTGAATGCAGGGTTCCTAATGATGAAGAGGACCTCCGTCTTCTTGAAATTTATTTTGAGCTTCTGCGTGTGTAGCCAATCTGTGACCGCATCGAAGCAAGTGGACAGCGGGGAGAGGTCAGGATGCTCCGTCGAGATTGGCGTGTATAGCAAAACATCATCAGCATAGATTAGACAATTGATGTTGAAGGATCGGATGAGGGCACAGATGGATTGCATGTAAACATTGAACAGTAGGGCTGAGAGTGAAGATCCTTGTGGCACACCCTTCTCCTGCGGGAAAGGTGTGGAGATGGAAGGGCCGGAACGGACATGCTGCAATCTGTCAGTCAGGTATGATGCACACCAGTCCAGTCCAGTGCTGTGCCATGGACTCCCTTCTCCCTGAGGTGTGATAGGAGTAGTTTGTGGCTGACAGAGTCGAAGGCAGCAGCAATGTCCATGAAGATAAGGGCAAAACCTTGTCTAATGTTGTCCAATCCTATGATTAATATACTGAATAAGGTGGTCAGCAGTGTCTCTACGCCGTGTGCCTCCCGGAATCCATGCTGGCAGGGGTCGAGGGGTGCGTTGGTCTCAATGTGATGGTGCAGTTGGCGTTGGATGATCTTTTCAATAATTTTTGCTAGGAGCGGGATGCTCGAGATTGGTCTATAAGAGTCCATCTTTGCAGGGTGCAACTTGCTGTTTTTTAGTAGTGGTCTGATGACTGTTTGTTTCAGGCTTCGGGGGAAGGTCCCAGTCGAGAATGATAGACCTATAAGTTTGGTCAGGAATGGGCTGAGGTCAACACGCAGGGCTTTTATCCAAAATGCTTGACAAGGGTCTTTAGGTGCTGTGGTGGTGTTTATGTTTGTGATGATGTCTTGGATGCCTTTTTCAGTTGGGGCTGAGAAGGCAGTGATGCTTTGTTGGGCATCCTTTGAGGCTTGCGTCGGAGTGGGTGAGGGGGTCAGCTGGGGTGCCTCATCGGGGGTATGGAGTTTTGTGGATATGCTGGACTGCCTTGTCTTGGCTCACAGGTAGTCTGCGTATTCCTGTGGGTCCGGGTGGCTTGATTGCCCAAGGGAGGGCTCTTTTGCCAGGGTTTAAAAGAGGTTGAACGGCTCGTGTGGTTTATTTAGGGAGCATTGTAATATCTCTGTGTGATATTGCTTCATTCTCCTTGCAACTGCTGATCGGTGTCTACCTAATTGAGCAGTGTATGCTTCGTGGCTCTCAGTTGATCTTGAGCAACGCCAATGTCTTTCGAGTTGTCTAAGGTGGAGGAGTGATTTCTGTAGCTCAGGAGTGTACCAAGGCGCATTCTTCCTCCTGCCTGGTGCTTTGTTAGTGGGAGGTGGGAGGATTACAGCATCCAGACTCGAGTTCCATGTGGAGATCATGTCATCGAGACTCTGTTCAGGTGGATCATGGAGAGGCCGTGCTCTATCCAGGATTTCGTCTTTGTTAAATGGACGGAAGAATTTTAATGGTGCTGCGGCAGGTTTGTCAGAAGGCTGGGGTCTAGTGAAGTCAGGGCGCATTGGCATCTGGAATCTTATCATGCAGTGGTCGGACCACGGTACTGGGCTTAGGGATAGATTGAGCTTGTGCGTGGAGTTTAGGGCCGCCTGTGGCGCGAAGATCAGATCAAGCGTATATTGTGTTGCACAACCGCCATTGTGTGACCTGTCCCCATACACTTACTTCACGTGGGTAGTCAGCAGATTGGTTGTACCGCCTGGTGAGGCGCACCCATGCCCTCCTCACCCGTGCAAGGTCCTGCCTTTTTGATGTGCCCGGGAAGAGACGGCTCTGTCTGGTGCAGATAAGGTCACAGAGGATCCTAAGCTCCCTCCGGGTAAATGCGGGCTTCCGTGATTGGCTGTCCATTTTTTCACTATAGAGAGAGCGCATGTACGTGCGTGACATGGCGCATGCGGGACTGCTCGATGATGCACTTGGTGCATGCACTGTGTGCCGCACGTACACGCGTTATCACATGCTACCTGGCGCAATTACGGCGCACAGCACACGTGGGATTTTGACACCCAGGCCGCTTTTCCAGTCACCATACACCTGATCTCGCCGCCACGCCACCATTTGTTAATTTAATTGGTGAATTGCTGTTTAGGTTACGGCGGTGAGCCTCCCCGGCGCTGGCCGGCACACGCATCATAGGGTGCCTTAGCTTGCGGCGCCCTATGATGCGCCTTCTACGGCCCATGCTCAGCGCCATCTTGGTCTACAGGACTAGGGTGAGTGGGTATGTTGGCGTTAACGCACACTACAGAGATGTGTCTAACTGTTACAGCCATGCAAAAAGGTGGCAACTCAGACACTCTTCCTGATGTTGTTGCACTGGGGATTTGAACTCATGAGAGCTTGCTGCATAGTCATTGACTAACCAGTGTGCTATGCCTCTATGGCCATTGTCATAGCTAGGGCTGGCTACACAACAACTGCACGTCAACGAACATACATTCTGCTATGCTTACTGGGATAGGGGAGAACCACAGCTAAGGCAGTTTCCAGGCCACATTACCATAGGCAAATGAGGTGAGGGTGGTGTTTTCATTTACACATTAAAACATGTTTAACACCATATGTGTGTCTGTTACAGGCCTACAAGGGAGTTGCCTCTGACAATCTTACTAAAGGCAGCCCACTGAGGGATTGGACTCATGACGTCTGACCCTGAATTCATCGACTTCACCATTATGCTACATCAACATGTGCTTATCCCATGAATGGCTGGCTGCGGAAGGAGTGCAGGTCATCCCACAAACCTTATGAGGTGCTGCACGGGGTAGGGGAGACCCAAACATACAGGGAGCCCAATGTGGGAGTAAAACCATGACGTATGCCACTGAGGCCATTCTATTAAACATTGTTCTACATCACTATGGGGATTTTCATACCAATAGCTGTCCACAGACAGGATGCAGGTCACCGGACATACTGTCTGCTGTGGTAACCTGGATAGGATAGAGACAACAGTACCCATAATGCAATTCACATGCAGAACAGCGGTCTACATCTGCTCCCCAGATGGGGTATGCACCTCTACAGCACGTCAGCTTGGTAGGGGGGACTGACCGTGCGTGTTACTGCCACTGACTACCTACAGTCCCTGCCATTGAGCGTGTACTGTGATCACCCTGAGGGTGAGGTGGGGTGGCTGGCACCAGGTCCACAGTACCAAGTTGCCTGTGCTGGCTTTGCTGAAGGTCTCCATCAGTGCTAGTGTGTGAGAGGTATTTGCAGAGATGCCTGCGAATGCCCTGTTTCTGTTTGTATTTGACAGTTATGTCTGCCCCTTGTAGACCGTGCTATAACCAAACTGGTGCATAGCCAGTGTGCTTGCCATGTCACTTGATCTCGGAGCAAGGGTGTGTGTGGACTCATATGATGATGATGTACATATCAAACCAGCCTCTCTGGGTCAGGGTAGGGGGACATGATCTGGCCCCAACATACCCACCTTCTGAACATTCCCAGAAGGGGCAGTACTGCTTTCATTCTCTCCCCCCTTCTCATCCTACCCTCTCTTCCTTCCCCATAAGAACATAAGATATGCCATACTGGGTCAGACCAAGGTCCATCAAGCCCAGTATCCTGTTTCCAACAGTGGCCAATCTAGGTCGTATGTACCTAGCAGTTTCCCCAAAAGACACAGTTTCCGCAATGCTTGTACTATTGTACCATGATTTCTATTGATGAAACTGCTCTTCTTCTCTCCTCCTCCAAGCTCACCACTTGCTCCTCTGATTCTATCTCCTCCCATCTCCTCTCCTCTATTTCCTCTACCGTTGTCCCCTCCAATTCTCATATTCTCAACCTTTCGCTCTCCACTGCTACTGTCCCGGCTGACTTTAAACATGCCGTGGTCACGCCTCTCCTTAAAAAAACCTCACTTGATCCCTCTTGTCCTTCTAATTATCGCCCCATCTCTCTCCTTCCTTTCATTTCTAAACTGCTCGAACGTGCAGTTTACCGCCGTTGTCTTGACTTCCTCTCTTCCCATGTTCTTCTCGATCCCTTACAATCCGGTTTTCGTCCTTTGCACTCTACTGAAACTGCTCTTGTCAAAGTCTCCAGTGACTTGTTCCTGGCTAAATCTAAAGGCCTTTACTCTGTCCTTATCCTCCTTGACCTTTCTGCTGCCTTTGACACTGACCATGATCTTCTCCTTGACACTTTGTCCTCGCTTGGCTTTAGGGACTCTGTTCTCTCCTGGTTCTCTTCATATCTCTCCCATCGCTCCTTTAGTGTATGTTCTGGTGGCTCCTCCTCCTCTGTTACCCCGCTCTCGGTTGGTGTCCCCCAGGGTTCTGTCTTGGGTCGCCTTCTTTTTTCTCTCTATACCCAATCCCTTGGTGCACTTATTTCCTCTCATGGTTTTCAGTACCATCTCTATGCTGATGACTCCCAAATCTATCTCTCTACTCCTGATCTTTCTTCTCCTTTCCAGTCCCGGATCTCTTGCTGTCTCTCTGCCATTGCTGCCTGGATGTTCCATCGTCGCCTGAAATTGAACATGGCCAAGACTGAACTTCTCATTTTTTCTCCTAAAATTTCCCTTTCTCATTCTTTTTCAGTCTCTGTTGATGGCTCTGTTCTCCAACCTGTTTCATCTGCTCGCAATTTGGGTGTTATTTTTGACTCTTCGCTCTCTTTCTCCTCTCATATCCAACTCATCGCTAAGACCTGTTGCTTCTTTCTCTTCCACATTGGCAAAATCCGCCCCTTTCTCTCTGAGCTCACTACTAAAATCCTCATCCATTCCCTAATCACCTCCCGCCCTGATTATTGTAACCTCTTTCTTGCTGGTCTCCCTCAGTCTCATCTCTTCCCTCTTCAGTCTATTCAGCACTCCGCTGCCCGTTTGATTTTCCGTCAGCCTCGTTTTGCCCACATCACTCCTCTCCTCAGATCTCTTCACTGGCTTCCTGTCCGTTTCCGTATTCACTTTAAGCTTCTCCTTCTGTCCTATAAGTGCATTCACTCTGTGGCTCCTCAGTACCTTTCTTCTCTCATTTCTCCCTATTTCCTCCCTTGTGTACTCCATTCTTCTTCCCAGTTGCTTCTTGCTATGCCCTTCTCTATTGCTAACTCCAGATTCCGCTCTTTTCACCTTGCTGCTCCCTACGCTTGGAATAAACTTCCTTTGTCTATACGTCGGGCATCTTCTTTGCCCCTCTTCAAACTCAAGTTAAAAGCTCATCTTTTCGCCTCTGCCTTTGGCTCTTGATTTTGCTGTTCTCCTTCCTTCCCCTCTTTTATTTCACCTTTCTTTCTTCCTCCTACACTTGTTCTTACCTCTTTCCTTTGTCCTGTCTCTCCTGCTCTTGTCTCTTTGCCCTTGTTCTTATCTTTTTTCTACTCCTTTTCTTGCTTTGTCTTTTTAGATTGTAAGCTCTTTTGAACAGGGACTGTCTTTTTGTATTTTCATTGTACAGCACTGCGTGTGTCTGGTAGTGCTTTATAAATGCTTAGTAGTAGTAGTAGTACTGCAACATGATGACAGGCTGTGGGACCAGCAAGCACCTTCCTTTGGGGAACCCGACAGTTGATGCAGGTTGGTACCTGTACCAAGGCCGTAGCCATACAGGTGATAGACATGATCAGCTTGGCTGCCCCCCACCACAGTCTGCCATTCACCAACAGAGGCCACAGTCGGCGTACACCTGCTGTACCCTGCAAGGTGTTGCAGCCAGACACATGCTGACTGCAGACAGTGTGCTAGCCCATCCTTAGTGCATGTTCCCAGAGGAACAATGTGCACCCAGATGTGGGATATTTGTACAACCACCCCACCAAGCAGGTATGTCAGTGAATGGGCCCTAGGAATGGGAACTCACATATATCACTGTTGAACGCACTATATGGCACTATGCGGGAAGGTTGAGATGCCATGGTCACTGCTCAATCAGAGTGAGTGTGCCCTCCCACCATGACCTGCTGTGGCCATCCTGTCTGTGCAGATGGCATTTCCCCACTACAATATCCCAGTCACTGCCCTATGCCCTATGCAGATGCATCCTGGATAAATGGCCCTGGAGGGGCCATACCCACAATACATTGCACATTGGAGGTGGAACAGTGGAAACAGTGCAAACATTGGGGGCTCAGTAGGGTGTGGGCGGCCACAAAACAATGGACACACATACACAGATTACCACACCTATTTGGGCATTATGCGAAGATAGCGGTGGTTGGCAGTCCTGTGCGCAACACCAGTCATGGGCTTCGTGCAGGCATTGGTAGGATAATCAATACTGTTAGGGACACTCTCCAGGGTGGTAAACACTGTCAGATATGGATGAGGAGGCACACACCACATAAATCAGTAATGTTGCTATGATGGATCTCTGTTAGAAAGTTGTGTTTAAGTTACAGTTTGTTATCTGACATTGGTCATGGCTACCTTTTGATGTATATGGGACGTGTTTCCATGTTTATGATGGCATTGCTAAGGTATGCAAGTGCTAGTAGTGGGGGCTGGCACTATGTGCAGGACACGACAGCCTGCCTTTTCATTATACTTTGGATGGTGGAGCTTGTGGGTGGGTGTGTTTGCGCCCCTGTTGGGCGATGCTCTGGGGCAGAGGTTCACATATCCAGTCCTGGTGATTCAGACAGGATTCAGGTTGTCAGTCTGTCCCTTCTGAATATGCATGAGGTACATTTGAATACAATGGGGGCAGTTCCTTCAAATGCATCTCATGCATATTTTTAGTATGGATAGCCTGAAAACCTGAATGGTGTTTGCCCTCCGGAACTGGGGTTGCCACCATCTTCTCTGGGGAGTGCACATTATTATTGTGTATGTTCTCTGTAGGGTAAAATATTGGGACATGGTCTGCAGGAGCCACAGCTGGGGCTTGAACCTGTGACCTTTTGCCCCTGTACACACTGACTGTGTATACTGCACCAAACTGTTGCCACAGAGGTAGTTCCTTCCCAGGGGATACCATTACTGTTCCTCTGACAGACCTTGTCTGTTGGACTGCACTACACCCACCTGGACAGGGCTTGGCCTTGGTCTGCTGTGGGCAGATAACACTGCCCCCTCCACCGCCAGCACCCCTATGCCACCATGCTGACATGCTGTTCTGCCGGTTGTGCTGGTGGTGCACAATCGCAGCTCATCTAGTGTGCCATTAGGCGGCTGCCTATGGTGTGGTTTCTTGGGTGGGGGTGCCTACATGGACATGCATGCTTCCCCACCGCACTGCCTGCCAATGTTCTGTGGCCTTTGGGGTACCTGATGGTTGATGTCCATTGGGGCAATGTATGAAACACACTCGTGGGCATGTTTGCCCTTGGTCAGTTGATGTCTTGCGGTTTTTCTGTTTCTGTGTCCCTATGTGCCACCTAGGCATCTGCCTGGTCCACCCTGTTCCCCAGCTGCCCCACTGCATGTCCCGCCTTCAGCCCCCTGTGCCCCATTTGCAGCCTCACCATCGTGCCCTCTCGTACTTGGCCACTATGCTGCTGCTGCACATGTATCACTACTATCACTTTTCTTGGTCTCCCTGCCTTTGCTGTACATTGCTGACTGAACTGGTTTCTCTCTCCTGCAAATGTGCCTCTAGCGCGAGGTTTTCACTGGCGCTAATTTTCAGACCTTCATTTCACGGCGTTAGTGTGCATGGAGCCTCTCCCCGCCCACTCTCCATCCATTGACCCCTTCTCTCCGCCCCTGGGGAGCCTTACTCCTCCCTCTGGGAAGCCATACTCCACCCTTTGCGCACCTTACCACCGCAGGAGACATTATCACATGATACGTGACGTTCTCGCACGGTAATTTCGCCATTATCGCGCGATAACGTCGCAGCTGCTGTGTTTGCGCCGTTTAGTAAAACATACCCCATAGTTTTAAAATGGGCCTGCATCTTAATATAAAGTAGACATAGATCCTGACATCTGGCAAAATCAATGTTAATCATTGATGGAGAAGAAATTAAAATAAAGGACAACTTTAACCTACTTGGATCAACTATCAATAAAGCAACAACAAGCAGTCAAGAAATCAGATAACGCATTGATCTTGGCGGAATGGCTATAAAGGACCTAGACAAGATTTTCAGGAGCAGAGATGTCTCTCTCCATACAAAGATTCAACTCGTTCAAGCTATGGTATTTTCAATAACGTCATATGGATGCGAAAGTTGGACAGTGAAAAAGATAGACAGGAAGAAAATGGATGCCTTTGAATTTTGGTGCTGGCGAAGAATACTATGTATACCATGGACTGCCTGAAGAACAAACCAGTCAGTACTAGAAGAGATCAAAACAAGCTTTCTTTAGAAGCTCAGATGACGACTTCAACTTTCATACTTTGGACACATCCTGCGAAGAGAGAGATCATTAGAGAAAGACATCATGCTTGGCAAGATAGAAGAGCAATGCAAAAGAGGAAGGCTAGCAATGAGATGGATCGATACAATAACAGCAGCTATGGGTGCACTCTGTCAACAATAAGCTGCCTGACTGAAGAGCGAACACAATTTAGGGCAACTATCTAGAGGGTCGCCATAATTTGATATCGACTTGACTGCACTTTACAACTCATAACGTTTACACATGGGTTGCTAACCGGGCAGCATGCAGTATTGCTGCTGCTCTGTTATCGATTGTCTCTGCCTCCGCTTCTTTCTGGAATGCCCCTGACATACTAAGCGGTTAGCATTAGGGCATGTAAGGGCCATAATCGGGGATATTCAGCAGCACTAACCATGTTAGTGCCATTGAATATCCCTCTCAGTAGCAGTTACAGGGTTTACAGAGCTGTAAACCGTGTAATTTCCCTTTGAATATCGGGCCCAAGGTGGCTAAAGAGTGAATAACTGTCTTAGTAGTAGGAAAGAGCAAATTTTGCTGATATTA
Organism: Ichthyophis bannanicus; assembly: GCA_033557465.1. Classification (NCBI taxonomy): domain Eukaryota; kingdom Metazoa; phylum Chordata; class Amphibia; order Gymnophiona; family Ichthyophiidae; genus Ichthyophis; species Ichthyophis bannanicus. Next base: position 633,138,903 of record CM066033.1, read on the forward strand.
TAGAGAAAGGAATGAGAGATTTTAGCTATCAGTTGGATATATGTGTTGAAGGAGAGGGAGAAGTCAAAGATGACCCCAAGTTTGCAGGCTGACGAAACAGGGAGTAGAAGAGTGCTATCCAAAGAGATAGAGGAAGGGGGAGGTGGGAGGTGGGTTTAGGGGGAAAAATGATAAGCTCGGTTTTGGCCATGTTCAGTTTCAAATGGCAGTGAGATATCCAGACAATGATGTCCGTTAGGCAGACAGAGATTCTGGCCTGGAGTGCCAGAGTGATATCAGGTGTAGAGAGATAGATCTGAGAGTCATCAGCATAAAGATAGTATTGAAATCCATGAGAGGAAAAGAGAGCAGCAAGGGACTGGGTATAGAGAGAGAACAGGAATGGGCCCAGAACAGACCCTTGGGGTACACCAACTGAGAGTGGGATAGCAGTACAGGAGGATCCACCAGAACAAACACTGAAAGACCAATAGGAGCGATAAGAAGAGAACCAGGATAGCACAGAGCCCTTAAAACCAAGTGAGGACAAGGTGTCGTGGAGAAGAAGATGGTCAACAGTGTCAAAAGCAGCAAAAAAGTCAAGAAGAATGAGGACTGAGTAAAGGCCCTTGGATTTAGCCCAGAACAGGTCTCTGGAGAATTTGGCAAGAGCTGTTTCAGTAGAATGTAAAGGACAAAAGCCAGATTGTAGAGGGTCCAGAAGGGCTCGAGAAGAGAGAAAGTCAAGGCAGTGGCAGTAAACTGCACATTCAAGTAGTTTAGGTTCTGCTTCACTTGGTTTGCAGAGACCTCTATTGGCTCTACCAAATAATGTATTGTGAACTTTTATGCCTCCTGTAATTTTCCAGAATAAGGGAGATTTCTCTGCACCAACAAGAAATTATTGGAAAGAAACTCCATTGGGAGAGAGTTTTGAACTGGCATAAATACCCAATCCAGAAGCATTTAACTGTCTTTGTCTGGATAAGCCATTATACCACCAATGTGCTGGTAAGAGCCTGGCTAAGCCATTATACCACAAAGAGCAGTGGACAGTAAAAAGGTGACAGAGGTTGCTCAAATCTTTATATGATATGTGTAGTTTACGTAAGCCAGCACACTGCTACGGGAAGAGTACCAGGAAGGAAGAATCTCTTGAATACTGAAGGAGCAGTAGGGTGCCCTGATCTTTAAAAGAAGGAGCAGTAGGGAGCCCTGATCTTTAAAAGAAGAGAATGTCCCCTGGAGCTGTGTCAAGGAGGACCAGGCTCTACCATAGTAACATAGTACTGTATATGACAGCATATAAAGACCAGTATGGTCCATCTAGTCTGCCCAGTAAGGTGGCTAGTGTGGTTGTAACTGCAGCTTTGTGCAGGTCACCCTCCTCTATTAAAAGGGAGGAGTAGCCTAGTGGTTGGGGCAAGGTACTTCAGGCCGGAAGGTCAGGGGTTCAAATCCCACTAGAGGACAGCAACCTTGGGCTGGAAGGACTGGGGTTTCTAGTCCCACAGATGCTCCTTGTGGTCTTGGGCAAGCCACTTAACCCTCCATAGCCCATGTTCCCTGTAAGTATTAGTGTATGTGTCTCATATCCCTGCGTGTTAAATGTATCCCCCACTTGTGTTGTGACCGCTTTGATTGAAGGATAAGGCGGTATACAAAACTGTCTAAATAAATAAATAAAAGATATTTAAGTTTGCTTTGATCTCATTCTCTTGCTATAAAGGGATCTACTGTGTCTGTCCTGTGCAATTTTGAATTATGTCACTGTATTTACTCCCACTACCTCCATTGGGAAGGGCATTCCATGCATCCACTACTCTTTCAGTGAAAAAGTATTTCCTAATGTTGCTTTTAAGTTTACCACCTTGCAGCTTCATCGTATGTACTCTAGCATTACAGCTTCCCCTGTATCATATATCCCCTGTCCATCCTCTCCTCTAGGGTATACATATTTAAGTCTTCAAATCTCTTCTCATACATCTTCTGGCGCAGGTTCTGAATCATTTTGGTCGCCTTCTTCTGAACTGATTTAAGTCTTTTTATGTCCTTTGTGAGATATGGTCTCCAAAACTGAACACAATACTCCAAGTGAGGCCTCACCACAACTTGTACAGGGGCATTAATACCTCCTCCTTTCTACTGGTTATTCCTCTCTGTATGGAACATAAGATATGCAATACTGAGTCAGACCAAGGTCCATCAAGCCCAGTATCCTGTTTCCAACAGTGGCCAATCTAGATCATAAGTACCTAGTAGTTTCCCCAAAAGACACAGGTACCTCAATGCTTGTACTGGGTCAAGCAATGATATCCCGTGTCCCTTTTAATAATGGTTTAGGGACCTTTCCTCCAGGAACTTGTCCAAACCTTTTTTAAACCCAGCTACACTAACAGCTTTTACTACATCCTCCGGTAACAAATTCCAGAGTTTGATTACACATTGAGTGAAAAACTATTTTCTCTTATTAGTCTTAAATAGGTTACCCTGTAGCTTCATTGCATGTCCCCTAGTCTTTTTATATTCTGATGGCGTAAACAATTGATCTACGTTTACCCGTTCCACTCCATTCATTAATTTATAGACCTCTATCATATCTCCTCTCAGCCGTCTCTTTTCAAGGTTGAAGAGCCCTAACCTTTTTAGCCTCTCTTCATAGGAGTATCCTTCCATCCACTTTACCATTTTGGTGGCTCTTCTAGCTTTCGCTACTGCCTTGTCATATTGTTTTGCCACCTTGAGATCTTCAGACATTAGCACTCTGAGCTTACTCTCCTGGTCCATGCACACCAACCTCTCTCCCCCCTGTTGCATACATTTCCTTTGGATTTTTGCATCCCAAGTGCATGACTCTGCGCTTCTTCACACTAAAGCATTAGATCATTCTTCCAGTGTTTTTAGATCTTTCCTCACGTTGTCTGCTGCCTCAGAAGTGTCCACTCTGTTGATAATTTTTGTGTCATCGGCAAAAAGACAGACTTTTCCATTCAGTCACTCACAAATGCATTGAAAAGTATCAGACCCTGGACCGATCCCTGAGGCACGCCACTATGCACTGTCCTTTCTTCTGAGGAAGTTGCATTTACCACTATCTCCAGTCATCTGTCAGTCAACCAGTTTCTGATCTTATTGATCACCTTGGGACCTATCCTCAGACTGCTCAGTTTGATAAGCCTTCGATAAGGAACAGTATCAAAGACTTTGCTGAAATCTAAGAATATCATATCCATCACATGCCCTTGATCTAGTTCTCTGGTCACCCAGTCAAAGAACTCACTCAAATTTGTTTGGCATGATCTCCTCCTGGTAAAATCACGTTGCCTCGGATCATGCAATCCATTGGTTTCCAAAAAGTCCACTATTCTTTCTTTCAAGAGCACCTCCATTACTTTTCCCACCACAGTGGTAAGGCTTACAGGCCTATAGTTTGTCACCTCTTCCCTATTACCACTTTTGTGAAGAGATACCACATCAGCCCTTCTCCAGTCCTGCAGAACCTCTCCTTCTCCAAGGATCTATTAAAAACATCCTTTAAAGGCCTTGCCAGAATCTCTCCGAGCTCTTTCAGCATTCAAGGATGTACCCCATTCAGTCCCATGGCCTTGTCCACTTTCATTTTTGCAAGGTGTTCAATCATCTTCTGTGAATGGTGTGGTATCTACTCCATTCCCATTTGTATATTTGTCACTCATATGCGGTCCTTCTTCAGCTTTTTCTTGCATGAAAACAGAACAGAAGTATTTGTTTAGCATTTTTGCTTTTTCAATGGCATGTTCCTCAAATCTGGCTTCGGCACTTTTGAGTTTTACAACTCCGCCTTAGATCTTCCTCTTCTCCCAAATATACCTGAAAAAAAATTCTCTCCACACTTTACATCTTTAGCCATCTTTTCTTCTGCCTTTGTTTTTGCTATCCTTATTGCTCTCATTGTCTCTTTTAACTTTATCCTGTATTCTTTTCTGTGTTCCTCTTTTTGAGATCTTCTGAATTTTGTGAAAGCTGTGTTTTGCCTTTATTTGTGCAGCCACTTCTTTGCAGAACCATATAGATTTCCTTTTCCTCTTTGTTTGTATTTACTTTCCTTACATATGTATCTTTTATTGCCTCTTTTAGTTTAGCCCATTGTATTCCATGTCCCTTATGTCCTCCCACCCTGTCAACTTCTCCTTCAAGTACTTTCCCATTTTACTGAAGTCTGCATTTTTTTAAGTCCAGGACTTTGAGTTTGCTGTGATTGGACTCTGCCTTGGCTAATACCTCAAACCACACAGTGTGATGATCACTGCTGCTCAAACAGGCACCTACCCAGACATTCGACACGCTATCTCTATTGGTGAGTACTAAATCCAGCATCGAATTTCCCTGTTCTGGTTCATCACCAGCTATCTGAGTAATACTTCTTGGAAGGCATTCACAATCTTTTTACTTCTTTCCAGATTTGCAGAAGGAATACTCCAATCCACATCTGGTAGATTAAAGTCACCCAATATGATCACTTCTCCCTTCATAGCTACCTTTGCAATAACAATGATCAAGTCTCTATCTATTTCCTGAGTTTGAGTTGGAGGCCTGTAGACTAAACCAGAGTGGATAATAGTGTCATCTCCTCTTTCTAACACAATCCACAGTGCTTCTTCTTTTCCCTTGTTCCCTGCATTTCAATGGTTTTAATATTGTTTTTGACATATAGGGCTACTTTTTTGCCTTCTCTAGCTCTTCTAAATAAATTATAGCCAGCTATGGCTACATCCCATTCATGAAACTCGTTAAACCATGTTTCTGTAATGGCGACAATATCCAAGTCCATTTCCATTATCAGGGCTTCCAGGTCAGGAACTTTGTTGGCTAGACTGCTAGCATTTGTGCTCATTGCCTTCCAGCTCTTGTTAGTTGGCTTGCTTATAGTTTGGACAGATTTTATTCCAGATACATCTTCCCTCTTGTCATTGATGTGTGGATGATATGATGACTATTACCAATGTTATTATGCTCTTGCTGGGAGTGGTTTTTTTCCATCCGTCACCCCCTTTCCCTAATTTAAATACTTGTCCACATATTGCCTGAATTTTTCACTTAGATCCTTTTTCCTGCCACAGAGAGATGCAGTCCATCACCACAGTACAGCCTCTTGTTGTTCCTTCTATTGCCCCAGTTGTCTATACAGGGTGGCCCAAAAAAAGTGAGAACATCTCGTAAATTAAAAGCTTAAATAATTTACTTATTTACCTTTTTAGATATATAACGTCTTTATTTTGACAATTTCCGGTCGCCATTATTTTTTTAAAATTTGTCAGTTGTTTACATGTCTTTTTAAATTTTTAAATAACTTATATGCCACGAGATGTTCTCACTTTTTTTTGGGCCACCCTGTATATCTAAATTCTTCTCATTTACACCAAGTTTGGAGCCACATATTAAAGTTGGTTATGTGATGCAGCCTCTCTCCCCCCTTATCATGAACAATGGGTTTAAGCTTCCCTTCTATAAGCTGAAAGTCCCTTCGTACTGTAGAGATATTGTTACTAGCCAGGTCATTTGTACCCAAGTAGATAACAGCATCAGGTTTTGGAATGCTCACTTCCTGCACTAACTATGCCAGCAATTTGGTTTGTATTCCTGCTGGCTGAAGAGCCTGGGAGGCATTTGACCATCTTCTGTCCTTTGGACTGTGTTCCCAAGTTAATCCCTCTGGTGATGTTTTTTTTCCTTCATGTTTGGTGCATTATCAGTAGATTGGGCATTATCCTTAAGGCCACTTCAGTTTCCACTAATTGGGTACTATCATTTTTCAAGGCAGAGAAGACACTATGCAGGGATATCTCTTGATGGAGAGGGTGACTGTGTTACAGGTCGCAGCCTACCAGAGCACACTGTGATCCATTTGTTCCTGGGATGTTTGATTCTTTGTGGGAGCGGTGGTGGATTGCTTTCAATTTGTACTGAATCAGTGACTATGTCTGAGGTGAGTGTCCTGTGAGGTATTTTCAGGAAAGAATTAAGGAAGAGGACTTCTCCCCCTGAAAGGGAGAGCCAAAGCAAAACTTAAGTGACTGCAACTGTTGATTGAAAAGTAATGCCAGAACAAAATAAAATCAATTTTCGTCATTAATTCCTTACAGACTTTCAGAAAAACCCTTGGTTCACAACAGTTCTGGCCCAGACTGACTCATTTAAAGGGATGGAAAGTGGCCTCCCAATTTTACTAATCCTGACTAAAATCCTGATCAGTTCCAGAAAATTAAACTGGAAAGGACACTCATCTCCATGAGATTGTACCCCCTGTTTTCTGCATAGCAAAAATTAGCCATTTTGAGGACTCCTGGACTGTGAGGGACCTCATTCCAATCCCTAGTGCAATCACTCTCCAGCCCAGAAGTAGGGATAAAATGATGTAAAGACCTCCGTCCTCCCTAAAGCCCTGACCATAATATAAATAATTCTGAGGGTCCTGTCATGGTCCACCCCTACCCATCTCCCCCAGGACCCAAAGGGGTCCATGGGTGTGATGGGGGCAGGAGTAATCCAGGTGGGCAATGGGGGATCCTCGCTCACCTCTGCTCCAGCAGCTGCCTGTGCACAAATGGCACATCCTGAACCCTAGTAGTAATCTCATGAGTTAATGCTGGGGTTCAGGCCATGCCTTTTGTACAGAGGCAGCTGCTGCAGCAGGGGAGAGTGAGAATTGCTCCTGCCCCCATCGCACTCCTTTGAACCTCAGGGTGAGTCAGAGGTCCCAGGAGAAATGGGAAGGGGGTGTGGCCCATGGGGAAACCCCTCAGAATTGTGTATTTAAGTGGCTAGGCTTTGGGAAGGATGAAAGTCATTGCAATATTTTAGCCCTGACTCGGGGTTGGAGAGGAGTGCCCCCCACTAGGCCACTAGGGATTGGAAGGGGCAGCACTGCTCCATGCTCAAACATCACAGGCTGCCTGCAGGTCAAAAGACTGTTTTATTCCCACCACCATTTCCACTGCAAATGTATGCAATTGTACACAATTATGCATAGCTTAATTAATTTTGCAAAATTCCCCAGGGTGTATCCTTTGCAAGCAGTTATTTTGTATGAAGTACTTTTAGTGATGCACCCATGCCAGTGGGCATCACATTTTCTGCATAAATTCCTTAGAATTTCTCAGGAACTCTCCAAAGTGAATGGTAGAAATGGATTCATAAGAGGTATTTCTACTGCAGGGTTGTGAGATTGTTTGCAGAAGAAAGGCAACTGGATTTGCTAAATTTAAACGGTTTGGAATTTTACCTTCTATAAGTGGAAGAGAGCCATAATCTGAAATACAGTACTGATAAAACAAAGCTCCAGCAATTGTGAGCATCTCAAGAGTATCCTGATAGAAGGCTAAAAGTCAGAGGAAATCCCTGCTGCTGCTGCTGCTGCTGATTGAGGAGCTGTAGCTTTGTGATTATTTGCAAGCTTCAGGTACACAAGGTGTATTAGGGGTATTAGATACACTTTTATTGGTATAAGCATCCACACCAATCCTTATTATATACAGAATTTAAAAGACCTAAACACAAGCTTTAAACTAAGATGCAGACAGAAGTCCAGCAACGAGATGGGGGTTCTCCGGTCTTTTGCATTGAGTGTCACATGTATGATTTTCTCCCAGTTGGTCAGAGGTCTTACGTATGCACTAAGTGCAAAGAACTCTTTGCTCTCAGGGAACGAGTCCGTTCTCTAGAGGCTAGAGTAGCAGACCTGGAAGACATAAGAAAGACAGAGAAGTACATGGACGAGACCTACAGGGATATAGTCCTGAAGTCCCACCTCCAGTCTGGCAGCATCCCTGTTGCCATGGAGGAGAGAGGTCACGTGACAGGAGAGCATCACCCTGGTGTGGCAGGAAGTGATCCTGTAACTAGGACCTGTCCTCCAGGTGATGTAAAACCCTCTCGCACCGAGGACGTTTCTCCAGGGCCATGTCCCCATGAGGGGAGGGTCAGGACAGCTGTTATAATTGGTGATTCAATCATTAGGAATGTAGATAGCTGGGTGGCTGGTGGACGTGAGGATCGCCTGGTAACATGCCTGCCTGGTGCGAAGGTAGCGGACCTCACGCACCGCCTAGATAGGATCATAGATAGTGCTGGGGAGGAGTCTGCTGTCTTGGTACATGTTGGTACCAATGACATAGGAAAATGTGGTAGGGAAGTTCTGGAGGCTAAATTTAAGCTTTTAGGTTGGAAGTTGAAATCCAGAACTTCCAGGATAGCGTTCTCCGAAATGCTTCCTGTTCCACGTGCAGGACCCAAAAGACAGGCAGAGCTCCGGAGTCTCAATGCGTGGATGAGACAATGGTGCAAGGATGAGGGGTTTGGATTTGTTAGGAACTGGGGAACATTCTGGGCAAAGGGGGGGCTCTTCCGAAGGGATGGGCTTCACCTTAATCAGGATGGGACCAGACTGCTGGCATTAACCTTTAAAAAAGAGATAGAGAAGCTTTTAAACTAGAAATTAGGGGAAAGCCGACAGTCACCCAGGAGTGCATGGTTCGGACAAAGGTATCCTTGAAGGATACTACCAAAAGCAGTGAGGTTCCAAAAGGGAATATAGTAGCCCAAATGCCCTTGAGTAAGGAGCAGACAGAGCATAAAGATTCCAAATTACCCCTGCCTACCAATAGCCAGATTAATATGAATAAAATACAGTCTCTAAAATGCTTGTATGCCAATGCTAGAAGTCTAAACAATAAGATGGGAGAGTTAGAATATATAGCACTAAATGAGAGGTTAGATATGATTGCACTCTCAGAGACATGGTGGAAGGAGGATAACCAGTGGGACACTGTGATACCTGGATACACACTATATCGTAATGATAGAGCTGATCAAATTGGTGGAGGGGTTGCGCTCTATGTCAGAGAGGGCATTGAGTCAGAAAGGATTAAAGTTTTGCAGGGAACAAAATTTGCTGTAGAATCTCTATGGATTGAAATTCCATTTATGAAGGGGAAGGTGATGGCAGTTGGAGTATACTATTGACCGCCTGGCCAGAATGAACAAATGGATGATGAAATGCTCAAAGAAATCGAGGAAGCTAACAAAAGTCACAACAGAGTAGTAATAATGGGTGATTTCAATTACCCCGGTATCGACTGGGTCAGTGTCACAGCAGGACAAGCTAAAGAGATAAAGTTTCTAGATGGAATAAATGACTGCTTCTTGGAGCAGCTGGTTCATGAACTGACCAGAGGGGAAGCCATACTGGACCTAGTCCTTAGTGGAACGCCAGATCTGGTGCAAGAAATAAGGGTGTTGGGACCACTTGGCAATAGTGATCATAGTATGATCATGTTTGATTTAATTAGTGGAGGACAGATAGTAAAGGCATCCACAGTACTACCTTTTAACTTTCAAAAGGGAGACTATGATAGAATGAGGAATATAGTTAGGAAAAAACTAAAAGGAGCGGTTCCAAAGGTTAAAGACTTACAGCAAGCTTGGGTGTTATTTAAAAATACTATCCTCGAAGTCCAGACCAGCTGTATTCCACGCATTAGGAAAAGTGGAAGAAAGTCCAAAAAACTGCCAGCATGGTTTAAAGGTGAGGTCAGAGAGGCTGTTGCTGCCAAAAAAGCAACCTTCAGGAAATGGAAAAAAGAGCCAAATGATGAAAACTGGAAACAGCACAAGCACTGGCAAGTTAAAAGCAAAGCATTGATAAGGCAGGCAAAGCGGGAATTTGAGAAGAAATTTGCTGCGGAAGCAAAACACGAAATAAAGACTTTTTCAAGTACATTCGTAGCAAAAGGCCTGTGAGAGAGTCAATTGGACCATTAGATGATAGAGGGGTAAAAGGGGCAGTAAGAGGAAACAAGGCTATAGCAGAGAGACTGAATGAATTCTTTGCTTCGGTCTTTACTGAGGAAGATGTAGGGATGTTACCCAAGACTGAAGTGGTATTTAAAGGTGATACTGCAGAGGAATTGAGAGAAATATCGCTACACCGGGAAGATATATTACAACAATTTGATAAACTGAATAGTAGCAAATCACCTGGACCGGATGGTATACATCCCAGAGTGTTGAAAGAACTGAAATATGAGATTGCAGACCTGCTATTGGTAATCTGTGAACTTTCATTAAAATCATCTGTAATACCTGAAGATTGGAGGGTCGCCAACATAACACCAATTTTTGAAAAGGGTTCCAGGGGTGACCCAGGAAATTACAGACCAGTGAGCCTGACGTCAGTACCAGGGAAAATGGTAGAAACCATCATAAAGAACAAAATTACACAGCATGTAGATAGTCATGGCCTAATGGGAGACAGCCAACATGGCTTTAGACAAGGAAGATCTTGTCTTACTGGCTGTCGGGTAAGGTTTGCCTCTTTGCAGATGATACCAAAATCTGCAATAAAGTAGACACCCAGGAAGGTGTAGATAACATGAGGAGGGATCTAGCTAAGCTTGAAGAATGGTCTAGAATTTGGCAGCTGGGATTTAATGTTAAAAAATGTAAGGTCATGCATTTGGGCTGCAGCAATCCAAGGGAGCAATACAGCATAGGAGGTGAAGTACTTTTGTCCACTAAAGAAGAGCGGGACCTAGGCGTAGTTGTGTCCGATGATCTTAAAGTAGTTAAACAGGTAGAAAAAGGCGACGGCAAAAAGCTAGAAGGATGCTTGGGTGCATACGGAGAGGAATGGCTAGCAGAAAAAAGGAGGTGATAATGCCTCTGTATAAGTCTTTGGTGCGACCTCATTTGGAGTATGGTGTGCAATTCTGGAGACCGCACCTTCAAAAGGAAGTGAACAGGATGGAGTCGGTACAGAGGGTTGCTACTAAGATGATTAGTGGTCTTCATTATAAAGCATATGAGGACAGACTTAAGGATCTTAATATGTACACCTTAGAGGAAAGGCGGGATAGAGGTGATATGATTGAGATGTTTAAATACCTCCATGGCATAAATGTTCAGGGAGAGAGCCTCTTTCAATTGAAAGCAAGTTCTGCGACGAGGGGACATGGGATGAGGGTGAAGGGAGATAGATTCAGGAGTGATATGCGGAAATATTTCTTTACGGAAAGAGTAGTGGATCCGTGGAATAGTCTCCCAGTGGAGGTGGTAGAGATGAGGACAGTAACTGAATTCAAAAAAGCATGGGACCAACACAGAGGATCTCTAAAGGTAAAAAGTGGACTGTTGTAGTTGTTGTTATGGAAGGACAGACTAGATGGGCCTTGTGGTCTTTTTCTGTCATCATGTTTCTATGTTTCTATGTTACTAATCTGATATGTTTTTTTGAAGGTGTGCATAAACAGGTAGAGAAAGGTGAGTCGGTTGATATAGTGTATCTGGACTTTCAGAAAGCTTTTGACAAAGTCCCCCATCAGAGACTTTTGGCGAAGCTAAAAAGTCATGGGATAGGAGGCAGTGTACTATTGTGGATCGGGAACTGGTTAAAAGATAGAAAGCAGAGGGTAGGGCTAAATGGCCAATATTCCCAATGGAAAAAGGTGAATAGTGGAGTACCCCAGGGATCAGTACTGGGTCCGCTGCTTTTTGACATATTCATAAATGACCTGGAAATGGGAGTAACTAGTGAGGTTATCAAATTTGCAGATGACACAAAACTGTTTAAAGTTGTTAAAACCCAAGAGGATTGTGGAAAACTGCAGGAGGATCTGGATAAATTGGAAGACTGGGCATCCAAATGGCAGATGAAATTTAATGTGGACAAGTGCAAAGTTATGCACCTAGGAAAGAACAACCCACACTATAGTTACACGATGCAAGGCTCCACATTAGAAACCACCACCCAGGAAAAAGATTTAGGAGTCATCGTGGATAACATGTTAAAACCCTCCGCCCAGTGTGCAGCGGCGGCCAAGAAAGCAAATAGAATGCTAGGTATCATAAGGAAAGGGATGGAGAATAAAACAAAGGATGTTATAATGCCTCTGTATCGCTCCATGGTACGACCGCACCTTGAATATTGTGTGCAATTCTGGTCACCGTACCTTAAAAAGGACATAGCGTTATTAGAAAAAGTACAGAGAAGAGCCACCAAATTGGTGAAGGGGATGGAAGGCTACTCCTATGAAGAGAGGCTAAGAAGGTTAGGGCTCTTTAGCCTGGAGAAGAGACGGCTGAGGGGAGATATGATAGAGGTCTATAAATTAATGAATGGAGTGGAACGGATAAACGTGGATCAATTGTTTACGCTATCAGAGTATAGAAAGACTAGGGGACATGTAATGAAACTACAGGGTAAACTATTTAAGACAAATAAGAGAAAATATTTTTTCACTCAACGTGTAGTCAAACTCTGGAATCTGTTACCGGAGGATGTAGTAAGGGCTGTTAGTATAGCTGGGTTTAAAAAAGGTTTGGACAAGTTCCTGGAGGAAAGGTCCATAAACCACTATTAAAAAGGGACCAGGATATCAATGCTTGACCCAGTACAAGCATTGTGGAACCTGTGTCTTTTGGGGATATTGCTAGGTACGTATGACCTAGATTGGCCACTGTTGGAAACAGGATACTGGGCTTGATGGACCTCGGTCTGACCCAGTATGGCATGTCTTATGTTCTTATGCATTTTTATATCTTTCTATTATGGATGTTTCCAAATGAAAATATATCTTTTGTCAGATTATCAGCATGTCTCAAGTGCCTCAGTAAACCTTTACTGTTAGAACAACCCCAAATCTATGTAGTTACATGGTTTGTGTAGAAGGTACGGAGAACTCAGAACCCTAAGGGTACTGAAGCAAGTCCCCCCACTCCTCTCCATAGAAGATTGCAGGAGACCTGAAGGCCCATCAGCTCTCAGCTGTCTCATTGTATAGTGTTCACAGTACCCACACTATACAAATTAGCATGATTCTTGAAACCATATTAATTCAAATACTTTGGAAACCTAAATTCTTTGTGGCCCTCCCTGTCAACACCAGACCTTCAATTCTCAAGAATCGGAATCTATGAATCAATGGTATTCCTTAAGGGGGTGAAAGTTGCAAAGCTCTGTAGGAAGGTGAAAATTCTGTTGCTTTCTTACTTTGTTTCAATTCTCAAATGGAAAACTCCCTTTAAAAATGGTCAGAGATTTGCATCAGCTTTTTCTGTTGTTCCTCTTTCCATAAGACATAACGAAAGCGTTTTTGGAAATGCAGAACTACATGTGTTATTGCCTCCTCTGCCCACCTTATGCACTCATCAGAAAAAGAAGGCAGGCTTGGGGCGGAGTTAGGTAATTTTTCAGACGGCCTATTTGCCCAATAGAAGAATGCAAACATTTCATCACTGAAATCACCCAAGCCTTTACAAGACCAGGGTTTGATTCCCACTAGCACTCCCTGTGACCTTGGGCAAGTCACTTAACCCTCCATTGTCTCAGAAAAATCCAAGTTATCGATGTCCCTGTTTAATGTACATTACCAAGTTTGAGTTACAATGTAAACCGCTTTGACTGACGTGATAAAGCGGTATAACAAAACCTGTTAAATAAATAAAATTAATAAATAAAAGATAAATAACACTACATCATATTTACCCTACTGCCGTTATACTGCTATAGCTTTCGCCGCTAAAGCCTAGCACCTCTCATAGTAAAGTTAATGATTGCTGTAACTCCTTTCACAAGGCTGTAAAGAATTGCCACGTCAGTCACTGTGAATCCAAGCATGTTCTCTTCGTAGTGATTGTAATTATGCCTGATGCCAATCACCCTTGGGTATGTGCCTCCTAACGCAAGTTTACTGAAGAAGCAAACAGAGTGGCAAGCTGGCAGTGAAGGGGAGGGGCAGCACTAGGATAACAAATGGTAAATGTGCTTGACAGGTTATTTCTCTACTTAAAATATTTGTTTGAGTGAAATGAAGTACTTTATATGGTGACAGCTGTTCAAGTTACACAAAAACCAGATTAATCCTCATGGCTTTTTCCTCACCTGGATTTTTGTATTCTTATACTTCAAGGCCTTCCCAGCAATGTCATTCACCCTCTTCAGACTGCAATGAACACAGCTGCTCGTCTCCTTCATAAAGCCTCAAGAATTGATCATATCATACCACTTCTTAAGGATCAGCATTGGTTGCTTGTGTCTCAGCATATTAAATTTAAGTCTCTACTCACAACCTTTAAGGCCTATCATAGTATTTCTGCTAATTATTTTCATTCCCTTATTCAAAAAATGCCTGATAATAGGAGTAGAAGGTCTAATACCCTGAATTCTTTATATGAAGGGAGGAGTAGCCTAGTGGTTGGGGCAAGGTACTTCAGGCCTGAAGGTCGGGAGTTCAAATCCCACTAGAGGACAGCAACCTTGGGCCGGAAGGACTGGGGTTTCTAGTCCCACAGATGCTCCTTGTGGTCTTGGGCAAGCCACTTAACCCTCCATTGCCCATGTTCCCTGTAAGCATTAGTGTATGTGTCTCATATCCCCACGTGTTAAATGTATCCCCCAATTGTGTTGTGACCGCTTTGATTGAAGCATAAGGCGGTATACAAAACCTGTCTAAATAAATAAATAAATATGTGCCTCCAGCTTACACTAAAGCAAGATTTGCAACATCAAGAAGATCCTTCTCCTTCTTAGCACCTACACTCTGGAATCTACTCCCAGATCATCTTTGAGCCATAAATGATCTTTTGGCCTTCAAAAAACAGTTAAAAACGTACCTTTTTATTCAATATTTTCAAACAGTATAATTTAATTCTGTATTATGCCTTGTGTGTAATACTTAACTGTTACTTATCACTTGTTTTATGTAAGACCTTTATGGCCATGTTTTATTGTGAACCGCTTAGACTCTTAGATTTGCGGTATATAAGTTTAGCTAAATAAATAAATAAATAAAATAATTATGAAAACTCCGTAATTCTTGCAACAAGGCAAAATTGCACATAACAGAAGTACTCTAAACCAGCATATTCCTTTTTAATGTATATTTATCAGACCTTTTTAACATGCAATCATGAGTTAATTGCTGCACTAAACCACCAAAAACAGAAAAAGAAAATACAAGAATAGAAATCTAAAATCCCTACTGGTCCACAATCATGAGGGGACTCAGTCACATATCTCAAGGGAGAGTAGAGACCCGGTCCTATCTGGCAGCTGTGATCTCTCCTGAGGACGTTTTTGTGCTGTTTGCTGACATCTATACTACCTTATTTAAACCTGGGCAGTGCCGCGGGACACGGCTGTGGGCGCATCCCTCGGGCACATGCCCGAAGGGGCATGGCCAAAGGGGCAGGTCATGCTCCTTCAGCGCACTTCGGAGAGTTGAGGTGGTGTTTGACAGTTTTTCTTGACAATGGGGAAGCGAAGAAAGAAGATGTTTCCCACTGTGCCAACAACAAAGTCTTCGAAGATCGAAAGTCCTCTGGATAGACATTTGATAAGGCTGATTATGGAGTACGGTAGTCCTGTTGCATCAGCTTCTGTAAGTACTGTTTCATCATTTTCCTCTTCTCCGGTTGGGAGCTTAACCCCACCCCACTCATCTCTGGATCGGGTTATTCCGGCTGCGGAGGGGGCAGGAGTGTTCTCACCTCCTACAATTTCATCACTGGTTCCTGAACAATTTTCGGTCGAGGTGCATCCGGATGTCAAGCAGCTTTCCTTGGCTAAAGTGGTTCAGATTCCATTGCTGGTGGTGGGGGGGGGGGGTGCTTTTTAATGGTGCTCCTCCTCAGGATGTGACTCTTAATGACATCTTGGATGTTGTTACCCAGACTGAAGCTGTTTTAACAGGAACTATGAGGCAAATCAAGGAATTTACTAGAGATTTTGTAGCCAAATTTATTGATCATGATGCACAGTTGGATGTGGTTGGGGAACAGCTGAGTCAGATGGAAGCCAAGTTGGGTACTGCCCAGGCAGTGTCTATGGCTTCTGTTAAGGATAGTTTGTATTTTCATAGGCAATGTGAATTATTTGAGAATTGGTCTCGTTCTAGAAATTTGAGATGTCTGAATTTTCCTATTGCACATTACCTCTCCCCATTAATTCTATTTCATAAGTATTTGAAAGAAGTTCCAATGTTTATGCAACCTGAAGACCTTAAGGTTGCAAATTTGTATTATGTTTCTAGGTTTAAGAGAGTGGTTAATGATGGTGCAGGGGACTCTGACCAGCTGGTATCCCCTCATAGTTTGGATATATCTGAATTTTTTGAATCCTTTTCAGATAAAATTTCAGCTCGAGTGACTTTAATAGTTACTTATGTATCTGAGTTGGATAAGAATTCAGTTTTGAAGGCATACTTTCCTAAAAAAGATGTGCTTTTCTGTGGGCAAAAGGTCACTCTTTTCCCCAATGTGTCCCGTCCAACTCTGCTTCGCCGCAAGGCATTTTTAGAGTTAAAAGACCGTACTCTTGCATTGGGAGCTACTTTTTTTCTTAAATTCCCATGCAAATGTGTGGTTGGCCATCAAGGGAAAGATTTTGGCTTTTTGGATCCTGATCATTTGTTAGATTTTCTTAGTAAGCATGAGTCACAATCTTTGTCAGTGACGAGTTAGAATATCAGGGTTTGTTTGTTTGTTTAATATGTCACACTGCCTATTGTGATTTTATTTCCTAGAGTTAGTTTCTTAATGGGGTCTCCTCTTTTCCTTATTGTGGACTTGTTTGCATGTTATGTGGTTATATAAGAGGGCCGGTCTATCCGGCTTTTCTATATGTTTATTTCTTTTATTTTATTTTCCTGCAAATTTCTTGTAATGATTGATTTGTTACTGTTATTAAATTGAAATCAAATTTTAAAAAATAGAAAGAAAAATGCCAAATGAGTT
Organism: Ichthyophis bannanicus; assembly: GCA_033557465.1. Taxonomy (NCBI): domain Eukaryota; kingdom Metazoa; phylum Chordata; class Amphibia; order Gymnophiona; family Ichthyophiidae; genus Ichthyophis; species Ichthyophis bannanicus. The sequence continues at coordinate 633,155,649 of CM066033.1, forward strand.
ACAAATTATATGCAAATCTTCTTAGCCACCACCAAAGGGGACCCCAAAGGGGCTGTTGTTCAAGGGACTTATCGCTGAGAAAGGCAGCCAACTGCTGGGGTTCAAAGAAAATATAACAAAGACCCTGATATTTATTAAAGCATTTACATGTAAATCTTAGAAAAAATAAACTTCCAAGTTGGAGAATCCCTGGCCACAAGAGAAGGAATTATTTCCTTTTCTTCTCTTCTGAGTGGACTTGGCGACATCTGGGAAAATTCTTACTCTATGGGGTATATCTACTAAAGGGCATTAGCTGCTACCTAGGGGCTAATGTAGCATTAATGCACCACAGTAGCAGCTAACCTGCTAAAAAATCAAATATCACAGGCATTTTCTCCTGCCCTTCTCATAGGCCCTAATAAAGATGGCCACAATCTCACAGTGCTGCCCCTAGCGAGAGGCTATAGGACAGGAGTTTGTGATGGTGGCCATTTTGGAATGGCACACTGGGAAGGAATGGAGAGGATCACGTCTGCCCTGTTGGACCACTAGACCACCAGGTAACAGGTCAGGTAGGTCTTTGGGAGGGGTCAGGGGTGGGAGGCCATGGGAGCCCTCCTTTGCTGGCTGGCTGGCTAGCTGGGATATGTTTTCTTTAACATAGAGATGGAAGGGGGAGGTAGGAGGGCTCTAGGCCCCTGCCCCCAACCTTTTGAATAGTGCATCTGGGGGGAGGGAAGGGGCCTTAATCCTATTGGCTAGCCAGGAAACATTTAACTTTGTAGGGTGCACTGATTTCCCCCTGGGCTGCTCCCTATGGGGATCAGGAGCTGTCCAGAGGGAACTGGTACTGAAGGGGGGCCACCACTTTTATTTTCAATATTCTTGGTGCCGTGGATTGCAGCACGGCAGCACCGCAAATATTGTTGGAGGGGAATGCCCAATCACAGCACTTGGGGGGCATGTGATCGATCGGACACAGAGCTACTGACAACTCTGTGCACCTAATCACCACCATCTCTCCCCATGGATTTACCGTGGGGACCCACGGTACCTGCTTTGGCAGGCACTGCGGGACTTTTCCCACAGAATCTGCTGAGGCAAGTAATGTGGGGTATTTGTGGGAAATCAAAACCTCAGCAATATCTACAGGACCTCCTCTGGGAACACCCTCTGCAGATACCGCTGAGGTTTGTTGCTTACCGTGCGGTTTCGGCTGCTAATGCACATGCTAGTGCATTAGCCGCCAAAATTAACACGGTTTAATAGACATACCCCAATGATTCATAGAGACTCCCTAAACAATAATACATTTTCATAATCCAATCCCCATCCAGGTCTAGAACAAAGGTTATCAAGAGTAGAGGAAGGAACTTGGTCACCTCCAGATTGTTCCATAAAATCTCTGTCAATTCAAGACTGTCCATAGTAATCTGTCCCAACTAACAGGCCTCATCAACCTATGACCTTGCCAAGAGGGGAACAGATCCCAAAGGAATATTCAGTACTTTTCTAGTATATCTTTTAACTATCTCACCAGGAGACACAACAGGTACTTTAGGAAAATTCAACAATCATAACTTGCGACAATGCAGTGTTTTACAATGACTCCAATTTCCTATGTACAATTCCAGCATCCTTAATAAGAGCATTCACAGCTTCCTGAGAGACCATTGCTTTATCCTCTAAATCTTGAGCTTCCAATTTTAAACCAATAGCCTGCACATCCAAAGCATTTACTAAGATCTTACAGAAATATTACTGAGTTGCCCAGAGAGGGATCTTTCAAGCATAACTAAATCATTCCATAGTGATTGAAAGTTGAAATTTTCTGGTCTTACCAAGGCCAACATCCCCTCCTTGGGCTGCTCCGTTCTTGAAGCTGCATCTGAATTCACCATCTTTGAGGCTTCCACTACTTTAACAGTGCCCAGAAATACCTTCATCGACTTGCCCTTTAACAGCCTTCCACTCTTGGTGCTTTCTTCTCCAAAACAGCATTTGCTGTATCTGCTGCAGTCTTCTTGTTGATTTCAGCACCAGCTCTATCTTGTTTGCCTACACAGGCTGCAGTTCCAAATTTCCTGTCAGTGTCTTGCAGAATTCCGTGCAGCCTCATGAGGGGCTTTCGATCCTCCAAACTGAAGGTGAAATCAAATTCAGAGAAGAGCAGGAGAATATCAGAGGTAAAGGATAAAGAACGAAGCCATCCATCACTGGATCGATGCCTGATGCTTGGGAGTCAGCTGGGTCTTCCCCTTCCTTTTCCTCCATATTCAAGAGGTAAAAGGTAATCTCTTAGGAAACAAATCACCAGCGGAGATGCTGAAGAACTTCAGCATGATGCCATCTTGGTCCCCCACCCCCCTCCACCTCTAAATCAGCATTCCTCACGCCCCACCCATCCTCCAATTGAATAATGCAATTGGCAAGTAAGTGTTAAGTGAAAGGTTAGGGTTACAACTTTATTGAAGTGTAACATACAATATATGGGTCATGCCTACTAATGTTTAGAGCATGCTAATAGACATTTAGCATGTGCTAAATGCCCCACAGCCCATTTTATATTTAAGTGCCATGCGTCACTTGGCATGTGCTAAGCTTTAGTAAACGAGGCCCATAGATATTTCACAAACTTAACTTCAATCCTCTTCTTGTTTCAGAAATATAATACCTTAAGTGCCACACCATCCATTTCCCTGATTCTTCACCCTGCAGCCTAATGGGCAAACCTGGTGCAAACTAGACCAGTCTGACCAGCACAAGGAATATGCAGCCTGCCAAATTGACCCAACTGAATATCTGCATTTCCGCTACGACTCCTATGCTTTACTACCCAAGTTTCCCTCCAGGATTTCTAATCATAATTGTACTCACAGTTTGCCTGACTGACCTAGTAGTGCGACACCTGCATTTTTTGCTAAGGCTTCTATGTATTATTCACTTCAATTCTGGAATTCATTGCTGGAGGATATAGTAAAAGCTGTTAGTGTAGCTGGGTTTAAAAGAGGTTTAGACAAGTTCCTGGAGGAAAAGTCCATAAATCATTATTAAAGGGGACTGGGGCAATACCCTGCTTATCCCTGGGGTAAGCAGCATGGACTCTGTGTATGTTTTGGGAACCTGACAGGTACTTATGAGCTGGATTGGCCACTGTTGGAAATACGATACTGGGCTTTATGGACCATTGGTCTGACCCAATATGGCATATCTTATGTTCTTATGTTCATAGTCTGCCAGAGAGATCCAGTTGTGTGATTGCTGTGTTTCTACCAGGACATCTACACCTCACTACCCTCACAACCTGCCAGACAGAGGTGGATATTGTCAGCAACACTTCCCTGGTGGCCAGTGGATGCCAGGGCAGGTGAGACACAAAAATATAAGGTTAAGATTGGAGAGTCTTCTAAAGGCCCAAATGGCTCTTGGTCCTTGTAGTTGCTTTAGCTCCAACCTTCAATGAAACAATCAAGCTGAGTGGTGGGAATTAATAAGGCTTTTATTTCCCTTTCTCACAGTGGTTCTAAATAGTGGGTTACAACTTTAAAGCAAATGTCCTTAATGCAGGTAGAAAACAAACTCAGGGTTCAAAGCAAAAACTGTTATACGTCACAGGAATGGAGGTGCTCAAACAAATAAAGAATGCTCTGCTAGCAATTCACCCAATCGCAAGTCTGGCAGTGACTCTAAACTTTCAGAAATGCAAAGTGTACAGTCCATCTCTTGGTCAGACAAATCTCCTGCCAGTTCCACTTGCATTGGCACGGTATCAGAAAGCTCTGATTCTATATCCCTGGTTTCTTGTAAAACACATTCGGGGGTTCTGTATATTTTCTGTAGTAGCTCCCAATGTCCTTGGCCTAGCCTAGGGCGTTGGCCACTTGCTGTGTTAGGCTTTAAAGTACCTTCTTTCCTTAGAGGCTTTATAACAGCTTTATCATAGCTTTTACCATTCACAACTTTCTTATTAGGCATACATTTCTCATACCTTGTATGGCAGCAATCCTCCAGTAACCGGCTTTCTTCCACTGCCTGCCTTTCCCAGGCAGCAGCTTGGTGAAATTCTTTTCTATGACGGTTAGGCTTACCCTGTAGCCTTTGACTTCCTTCTCCTGGTGAAGGCCTGCCTCTGTACAAGCCCAGCTTCTGGCTTTCTGACTCAGTGTGGCTTGGCTTCTCCAGCTGATTCTTGTTTGGCTTAAGGTTGCAGTTACAGCAGGGCTTTTGCCTCTGAGGGCAAACAGCTCTCGGTTTGGCTTGAGCTGACACCTCCTTAGGTCCTTCCTCAGCTCCTGAGCAATCACCTCTCCCTCCTGGGAATCCTCTAGCACTAGAGTAGTCAGGTCTCCACTTCCACCTCTCTCTCTCGGTGCCGCCAGTGATTCTCCCCTTGCTTCTGCTTGGGCTGCTGCTTCTGCTGGTGCTTCTATCTCCGAGGCTACCGGTACTCCTTCTGCCTCTTCTCCTTCCTCCCTTCCAGTCTTCCACACTCCCCTTATGAAGCCCTCCTGCTCTTGAGGATTGGAAGCTGGTTGGCATTTCCTTGTGACCAGCTGGGCGTGGCTCTTCAGTCTCCCTGAAGACACTCTTGCTCCCTCTAGCTGGTTCCTGGGAATATTGCAAGTCTTTTTCCCTGTGAAAAACACCTTTTTTCCTCTCAACTGGACTCTCATCAGCCCTTGCTGCATGACAATATATGTACCTGTGTTTTCCCGAATCGTAAGTGTACTCACAGACTGCCAAACACATCCATCTGTGTGCCCGTATCAGTCCCAGATCTAGGCATAGACAACATAGGAAACTGCCTAGGGCACCAAATACCCATACCAAATGAGAACCTTCTGCCACTTAGTTTAAGGCCATGTCCAAGTGCTGTCTCAAAGGGGTGTCACTGTGGTACCAGGGCCTTCCACTGCCCCTCTTCTGGCTCTCCAATCTTTGGGATCTCTGAGATGCCCTCTTCCTCACTGCTGTCTGATGTTGCCAAATTCTTAAATCCAGCCCTGGCCTATATTGCTGCTAGGAACACACAGGGCGAGAGACGTAGGTTGGTCACAGGTGCCTTTATTGATGAACCCCAATGCATTTCGGCAACGCCTTCATCAGGGGATATGCAGCTCAAAAAAATAAATAATAAGCAATATAAATCATAATACTAATAAGTAAATAAATAAATGAAACCATTAATAAAATGACCACAAATTAGTATTAAAAACATGTAGGAAAAAAACATAATAAAACCATATAAAACAGGATAAATGAATAAATAAACAGACAATATGTAAAAGACAATATATAAAAAACGTTATGTAAAAACGTAGGGCAGAGGATGAACATGACACGATAGAGTTAAAAGAGTAAATACACAGGTGCAAAACACAATAAAATTTGTACACAAATAAAATTCATACTTACTAATGCAACCTGTGGTAATCTGATGTAGCTACTTGACTCTCTTTTCTAGAACCATCAGGTGTAATAATAAATAAATAAATAATTAAAAGATAAGATATTAAATATAATATAGAAAACAACAATAGTGAATGGCCAATAAATAAATAAATACATACATAAATACCAGGGCACAAAACAATAGCGAACGCTCAATATAAATTAAATAAATAAATAGCATTAGGTTAATAAGTAGTAACATTGTGAACATCAAATAAAATCAGCTCAAAAAATGCTGCCATGACGTACTATGAAACACTAACAAGGGAGGTGCTTAGTCACAGGATAGTTGAATGAATTCTACATGCTATCAGTGAAAAAGGCTATAGCGGAACCAGAAATTTGAAAAGGGTTAGTGCTGATAAAACAAAGCCAAAAGAATACCGCTAATCCCCAACTGCAATCACCATCAAATTTTTGTCGGGTATAAACCGCAAGGCGAAGAGGAAACACCTCTACACCTCACGCAGTACATGCCCCTTTTTTATTTTATTTTCTATTAAACATTAAAAAATAATAGTATGAATCCTTCAAACCAATTGCGATCTAGGAGCTGCATGTAGCACTGTACCTAATATATATAAACTTAGGGGTCTGTTTACTAAACGGCGGTAGCGGACTCCATCCGATATCGGAGGCACGGCCCCATTGATTTCAATGGGGCCACGGCTCCGATATCGCACGGAGTCCGCTACCGCCATTTAGTAAACAGACCACTTAGTCCGTAATTTCTTTAAAACTGGTATGTCTTAAATCCAGTGTAAATAACAAAAGCCGCATTAAAACCGACCTTGAAGAAATATTCACAATCGTAAAACCGATGCAAGGGATTGAATCCTCCGGCGAAGCTGTTGTACTGATGAAAGACATACTGTTAATGAGTTGAAATTTCTAGTGCTTAAAACAGTGACTCCACACTGGAGAGGGGGTGATACTGATAAGATTTTGCTTAAACTAGAGCAGCGTTACATCTATGAATTCAGCAGTCTTGAGCCTAATGGTCTAAACCAAGACAGTAATTTATCTGTCTTTCTGTAAAGAAACAATATCATTTTTTCATACTTGTCATGTCCCTTTACTTTTGTTTCTTTATAGCATACTGATATACTTGAGCGATTCATATCATTTTTGTTTTAATTCATTCTCTACACGTAGTCCCAGTTAGCCTTGAAGTTATAATTGGCTTCTTTACCTTCTGACTGACTGGTTGATGATCCCTCCCACATTCACCGTTAACCTTTTTTGGTGCACAGCCAAGCGTTTATTTACTCATTTGTCTTCTTCAGTACAACTGCTTCGCCGGAGGATTCAATCCCTTGCATCGGTTTTACGATTGTGAATATTTCTTCAAGGTCAGTTTTAATGCGGCTTTTGTTATTTACACTGGATTTAAGACATACCGGTTTTAAAGAAATTACGGACTAAGTTTACATATATTAGGTACGGCGCTACATGTAGCTCCTAGATCGCAATTGGTTTGAGGGATTCATATTATTATTATTTTTTAAGGCGCTAAATATGTTATCTTTCACTTGCTGTAAGTGTATCCGTACTTTGATTCATTGAAGACATATGTTTTGACTGGCGTATGGATAAGTTTACATATATTTATGTTTTACTTTTATAGCATAACGGCTCTGTCGGAGAAACTTTTAAACTCCCGCAGGTTTCTGTGAGTGTACGAGGGGGTACCCAAAAAACCCAGGAATAACATTGCCGTGGGCGGAGCTTGTGTAGTACACACTTCTGCCGCTAGGCGTGTATAGTGCAACTCATTGTCAGTTCAGTGCCGCCTGTGTTGTCGACCTGGCTTGTTCTGTTCAACTGCAGTGATTGTTTTTGCTAGCGCTGTTTTGTTCTTGTTTCTTTTTTTATGATGACAAGTTTAAGTGAACAACGTGCAGCTGTGAAATTTTGTTTTCTACTCGGTAAAAATGCTGCTGAAACTGTTTTAATGTTGAAAACAGCTTATCAAGATGACGCTATCGGAAAAAGTCAAGTGTACCAGTGGTTTGGTCGGTTTAAAAATGGCGACATGTCAATTGATGACAAACCTCGTTCTGGGCGTCCAACTGCCCGAATCGACGAAAATATTGAAAAAATTAGAGAGCTTGTGCTCACAGACCGTCGATAGACAATTGATCAACTGTCAGAGATTAGTGGGTTATCTTGGAGCTCGGTTCAGCGAATTTTTACGGAAGACTTGGGAATGAACAGGGTTGCTGCCAAGTTTGTTCCTCGGGTTCTGACTGACAATCAAAAGGAACATCGAGTTGAAACATGTCGTGTTTTGAAACAACAGCTTGAAACTGATCCAGATTTTCTGTCAAAGATATTACAGGTGATGAGTCATGGTGCTATGGTTACGACCCAGAAACAAAGCAACAGTCAAGCCAATGGAAGACGTCATCGTCACCCCGTCCAAAAAAATGTCGTCAAGTCAAATCAAACATCAAAACAATGCTGATTTGCTTTTTTGATGCCAAGGGGGTAGTTCATTCAGAGTTTGTTCCCCCAGGTCAGACCGTCAATCAAACCTTTTATTTGGAAGTTTTAAGAAGATTGCGCAACAGTGTTCGTCAAAAAAGACCCAATTTGTGGCAGACAGGAGACTGGTTCTTCCACCACAACGCACCTGCACACACAGCCATCTCTGTTAGACAGTTTTTGGCTAAAAATGGCATGGTTCCGCTGCCCCACGCACCTTATTCGCCTGACCTGGCTCTGTGCGACTTTTTCTTATTTCCACGCATGAAAAGGGGCATGAAAGGACACCGATTTGAAAACATTGAAGAAGTCAAGAAAAAAAGGAGGGAGGAGCTGTCAGCCGTTTCTAAAGATGACTACAAAAAATGTTTCAAACAGTGGCAGCACCGGTGGGACAAATGTATCAGTTGTAATGGAGAGTATTTTGAAAGGGATAAGGTTGTTTTGTAAAGAATTTGAAATAAATAGCTTTTAAAAAATAATTCCTGGTTTTTTTGGGTACCCCCTCGTACAGTGCCTGTCAAGGTTTGTTAGCTTCCTTTATACAGTTAGCACTGATACTATATATTCATAGGTAACAATTCGGCTTGGATGTCTCTTCCCTCCCCATCCCCTTTTAATTATTTATTTATTATTACACCTGATGGTTCTAGAAAAGAGAGTCAAATAGCTACATCAGATTATCACAGGTTGCATTAGTAAGTATGAATTTTATTTGTGTACAAATTTTATTGTGTTTTGCACCTGTGTATTTACTCTTTTAACTCTATCGTGTCATGTTCATCCTCTGCCCTACGTTTTTACATAACGTTTTTTATATATTGTCTTTTACATATTGTCTGTTTATTTATTCATTTATCCTGTTTTTATATGGTTTTATTATAGTGTTTTTCCTACATGTTTTTAATACTAATTTGTGGTCATTTTATTAATGGTTTCATTTATTTATTTACTTATTAGTATTATGATTTATATTGTTTATTTATTTTTTGAGCTGCATACTCCCTAATGAAGGCGTTGCCGAAACGCGTTGGGGTTCATCAATAAAGTCACCTGTGACCAACCTACGTCTCTCACCCCGTGTGTTCCTGAGTTCTCTGCAAGAGCCTTTGCTCTTCTTTGTGTTTGCTATATTGCTGCTAGGACTTTCCACGCAAACACTTTTGCTATGTGGCAGCTCCTTCCTCATTGACAACATCAAGTAAGTTTAAACAGGCCATTATGGGATCAACTTTGAGCCAATGCTTTTAATAAATGGAGGAAGGATGGCAAGGAAATCCACAATACTATTTTTAAACTTTCAAAAGGGAGACTATGATAAAATGGGGAAAATTTGTTAACAAAAAACTAAAAGGACCAGCTGCAAAAGTTAAAGATTTATATCAAGAATGTGCATTGTTTAAAAATACTATCTTGGAAACCCAAACCAGATATATGCCACGCTTTAAAAAAAGTGGAAGGAAGGCCAACAAACTGCCAGCATGGTTTAAAGGTGAGGTCAGAGAAGCTATTGTAGCCAAAAAAAAAAAAAGCATCTTTCATGAAATGGAAAGAAGAGCCAAATGGCAAATGGGAAACAACATAACCACTGGCAAGAGAGAATTTGCAAAAAAGCTCACCATGGAAACAAAAATGCATAATAAAAACTTTTTTCAAATACATTTGTAGCAAAAAACCTGTGAGAGAATTGGTTGGATCATTAGATGATAGAGAGGTAAGAGTGGCCCTAAGGGAGGACAAGGCTATAGTGGAGAGACTGAATGAATTCTTTGCTTTGGTCTTTACTGAAGATGTAGGGAAGTTTCTCATGCCTGAAATGGTATTTAAAGATGATGTATCAGAAAAAGTGAAAGAAATATCGAAAAACCGGAAAGATGTATTACTACTATTTGATAAACTGAAGAGGAGCAAATCACCTGGACCAGATGGAATACATTTATTTCTTTACTTATTTAGCTAAACTTTTATATACTGCTTTTCACCAGGTCAAAGCGGTTTACAATGAACAAAACATTTGGTACAGAGAACATATAATAATAGACTATATACAAAAATGAACTATGTACAGGTGTTATATTACAACTCTATACAAGTGGAGGCCTATTCCAATGTGAACGTCCCCCGCCTGTCCAGGCACCCAGAATCGGGACATGTACCAGTTGCACCTGATTCTGATCCCACGAGGGCTAGACATGCCCGTGAGATTAGAATAAGGAACAGGGCCTGGACGTCCAGGCTTTGCCCCAATTCTGGGCACCCAGACATCCAACAAACTCCACAGCTAGCCAAGCCAGGCTCCTGCATGGAGCCACATTGTCATGGTGTCATGTTGCCATGGCACCACAGCTCCATATAGGAGCTGCAATTCCCAGCAGAACTCCACAAACTGCTTTCCCTGCAGCCTGACCCCCAATCGGGCCTGTCGTAGCTGGGGTTGGGCTGCAAGGAACCCCCTGCGCCCCCTCACCTGCCTTTCCAGGCAAAGGTCATCCATCATCCTCCATCCAGGGAAATTTATTCCACCTCCGAGGTGGATTAAGTCCCCCGTGCAAATAGCTAACCCCGGACATACAGGGTCAACCTCATAATCAGCCCTGTACGTCAAAGGTCTTGGCGCCACCCACAGACCACCCTCACCCCGCATGCAGCCCACCCCCACCAGCCCACAAACAGAGCTCACTGCACATTTCAGCTCTACATGCAGGGAGCTCTGTTTCCCCAATGCCGGCCAGGAGAATAGCGGGTCTGGACATCCGAATTGGATGTCCAGACCCGCTATTCGCTGAACAGAATAGACCCCATAATGGTTATATCTTGTTTAATATACCGTAACTATGTTATGAGCCATGAGGGGGAGTTAGGTGGTGGGACCATAGTGTTGAGAAAATAGGGGGCTTTTCCAGTGTTCACAGAAAGAGGTGAGGTTGGTGATATTTCTTATAGCATCCGACAGGGCATTCCAGAGGGATGGTGCAAAGAATTCAAATGCTCTGCAACAAGTTTACTCGTTGAAGGGTCTTGAAAGCACTTAAATATGAGATTGTAGATCTACTATAAATAATCTGTGAACTATAATTAAAATCATCTGTAGAACCTGAAGACAGGAGAATGACCAATGTAATGCCAATTTCTAAAAGGGGTTCCAGGGGTGATCCGGGAAACTACAAACAAATGTCAGTACCAGACAAAATGGTAGAAACAATTACAAAGAACAAAATTACTGAACATGTAGGTAGTCATGGTTGAATGGGAGGAAGTCAATATGGCTTTAGCCAAGAAAGTCTTTCTTACTAATCTGTTATAGTTTTTTTGAAGGTGTGAATAAATAGGTAGACAAAGGTGAGCCAGTTGATATAGTGTATCAAGATTTTCAGAAAATCTTTGACAAGGTCCCTCATGAGAGACTCTTGGTGAAATTAAAAAGTCATAGGATAGGAGGCAGTGTACTATTATGAATCAGGAACTAGTTAAAAGATAGAAAGCAGAGAGTAGGGCTAAATGGCCAATTTCTTAATGGAGAAAGGTGAATAGTAGAGTACCCAAGGAATCTGTGCTGGGCTTTTAATATGTTCATAAATGATCTGGAAATAGGAATAAGGAGTGAGATGATCAAATTTACAGATGACACAAAAATATTCAAAGTTGTTAAAGCACAAGAGGAATGTGAAAAATTGCAAGAGGGCCTTGATAAATTGGATGACTGGGTGTTCAAATGGCAGATGAAATTTAATGTGGACAGGTGCAAAGTTATGCATGTGGAGCCCGATTCTTTCAGGGGCATGTCCGGACCCGATCCTGTACCACGGGAGTAAAACACTCCCACAGGTGCAGGATTGGGCCTGGAGACAGCCCAGCATGCCCCTGCTGCACTGCGGGGATGACCTCACCACCTGCCGACCCACCAGCTAGTGCGCTGACCTCTGCAATCTCGCCTCCCGACCCCCAGATGGGGCAGCCAGGGCCCTGGGGAGTGACTGCTGGGCAGGATCGATGGGGCGCCCCAAGTTTATTCCACCTCAGAGGGGAAATAAGCAGAGTGTCCCCCCAGCGAACCCCAAACATACAGGGCTGTCACTTATAGCGGCTCTGTGCATGCACGGGGGACACGAGGTGGCATACTGCAAGGGCAGATAGCACGGCTGCACATCTCGGTGGGACGTGCATCCCTCTTATCCTCCTCTTAGAATCGGAGCCTTAGGGAAGCACAACCCAAACTATGTGATGCAGTGTTCCATTTTAGAAACCACCATCCAGGAAAAGGATTTAGGCGTCATTGTGGATAATGCATTGAAACCGTCAGCCAAGAAAGCAAATAGAATGCTAGGAATCATAAGGAAAGGAATGGAGAACAAAACCAAGGATATTATAATGCCTCTGTCCGTTCCATGGTACGACTACACCTTCAATATTGTGTGCAGTTCTAGTCACCATATCTTAAAAAGGATATAGCAGAATTAGAAAAGGTACAGGGAAAAGCTACCAAAATGGGAAAGCAGATGAAAGGATACCCCTAGAAGGAGAGGTTTAAAACTTGGAAAAGAGACGACTAAAGGAGGATATGCTAGAGGTCTATAAATTAATGAATGAAGTGGAACAGGTAAATGTAGATCAGTTGTTTACTCCTTCAAAAAGTAGACTAGGGGACACTCAATAAAGCTACAATGTTGCCCATTTAGGAATAATAAAATAAAATATTTTCTCCAGGAATGAGCAGGAAGTCAGTCCTCACATATGGGTGATGTCGGCGCCAACGGAACCCTCACGGAAGCATTCCTCCAGCTTTCAAAGAAAGTCTTTGGGATATATTCACCATGCATGCATGGTCCACTTCCTGCCCAAGGGTGCGATCTTGTTCAGATTCGTTTTTTCTGTGGAGCCCTTCAGATGCTGTCTGCTCTTCCCCAGAAAAAGTTGATTTTCTCGACCTGAGTTTCATACTCTCCTCCGATACTCTTCCCACCACCCGAGCTTGCTGCCCCAGCATCGATTCTCGGGTTCTTCATTTTTTCTTCCCTTCTTGGCACCTTCACGCCTTTTTTCCAACTGGCAGCACCATGGGTCTTCGACCTCTTTGCGATACGTTTTTACCCATGGCTACCAGTGCCTTTAAGAAGTGTGATCGGTGTGCCAAAGTAATGTCCCTGACCGACACACATGACTGCTGCCTTTATTGCCTGGGACTGGACATGACCCCACAGCATGTGGCCTCTGTAAAAAGATGTCCACCAAATCCTCAAGAGCCACCAGCAGCAGCACGATTTTTCCCAGAGTCCCCGGTACCTCTGAAGGTCAGGACCTCCTCCGAAGCCGTGGAATCTCGGGGTAGCCTTATGGACCCCGATCGATGCTGTGGTTCCTCGGAAAGAGGGTCTCCCTCAAGGGAATTCAAGAAGAAGGCCTCGAAGGTGGCGTCCCTGGATGGCTCCGAAGAGCTGGGTAAGTCCTGAGCCAGGTCCCACAGTCCTAGACACTTGTCCAAGGGATCGAAGAAGGAGCGGCCTGCAAAGGTCTCCCAAAAGGACTCGACCTCGGACCAGCCTCGGTTGCCTGATATCATCCTCATCGACGGCTCCCCCTCAGGGGAACTGTTGCCAGGCCCGATTCCCTCGGTGCCTGCGGACTCTTTTGACCTGGAGTCCAGAATGATGTTCCTGGAGCGCAGCTTGTCTGCCTTCATGGACCAGCAGCGGGCCCTGTTGTCCAGTACCACCGGTTCCTCCACCCAGACCACTGGGCCTCGATGTCGATGTCAATGTCAAGGACTTCCCCGGAGGGTGAGCCAATCCTCAAGGTCTTTCGGCCTCAAGTCGATCCTCGGCCGAGGTCTCGATCTGGTTCCCATTCTAAAGGGCTGTGATCTCCCCCAGCCAGTGTGCTCAGTGCCAGCCGCAGGGCCTCTGAGGGCCATGGGCAAGGATCAGCCCCAGAGCCGGCAAGCCATCCTCGATGAACTATTCTGAGTGGGAGACTGAGGACGAGGAGTCACTGGACACCCGTCGCCACCGCAACATCCCCTCAGACTCCCCTCTTTCAGAGCCCCGGCATTGGTCCCCACCCTAGGACAAGGCATTACTAGACTTCGTCAGGCATATGTCCAAGGCTCTAGCATTCCCGATGGAGTCGGAGAAGGTCCCTTGGACAGAGGAGCTAGAAATCCTCCAATACAAGGCCCCTCCAAGGGAATTGCTTACTGTGCCCATCCCACCCATCCTGGAATGGCTAATGCTCCATATGTGGGAAACACTGGCAGTGGTGCCAGTGGTGAGCAAGTGGCTTGACTCGATGTATCGAGTTCACCGGAGCCCGGCTTCCAGAAATTACAGCTGCCGCACAACCCCATGGTGGTAGAGTCGGCCATGCATTGGCTGAAGAGTCAGAAGACGCACTCCTCAGTGCCCCCCAGCAGGGAGACATGCAATCTGGACGCCTAACTTTTGCCACTTAGCGATAACCGGGCAGGGGCTGAATATCATTGCTGCCTGGTTATCACCAGGTGCCATTTCTGCTCTGCTCCCATAATGCTCTGATGCCAACTGGCCAGCATCAGCACATTCAGCAGTAGCATCCATGGGTATTCAACAGCATTAACTGCATTAGTGCCGTTGAATATCCCAGTCACCACAATTAATATGGTTTACAGGTCTGCTAACTGCATTATTTGCATTGAATATTGTGCCCAATTTTTAATGTAAGGCATTGCAATTTACAAAAAATCCTTGTGGAAATAGGCACTAAAGTAATCACTCAAAGTAAGGTGTTGCTCTGTCCCACATCGCACCCCTCAATCCCATCTTTGCAGCAGCTTTAACCATGCCACAGAACATTTAGGAAGACCAAGATACTGTAGATTATGCTGCATTAAGTATGAAGGCACCATGGGGGGGGGGCTATAGGGTGGGTGTGAGTAGGTAGGTGACTATGTGGGCAGGCATGTAGGTGAGTTCATGTATAAGAGGTAGGGTTCGAGGCTGTCAGATTCCATATCAAAGTGGCTCGGGACTGCTGATCCAGTGGGTCTCTGGCTCAGGGCTCCCAAGGCTGGCACAAAGTCTCCAGTTTTTTACATCTAATGCATATCTTTACTCAAGTTTTCCACTGACCTTTTAAATACCCACTGTACTAGCATTTTATGCACTTACTGCATCAAATCTTAAGGCATTTTTTCAAATATATGTGTACAAAAAAATCCATGCTAAAAATCAGCATAAATTTTTATTCATGTTGTACTGTAAAGGGCTTTTAGTAATTTTTGATTATGACACTCCACCAAACTGGGGTCTCTGATTTCTCCTGCCAAGAGCGAGGACAGAAATTCCTTGCTTGTACTAGCTCTGGCCCCAGTCACTGCAGCCTGCTTCCAGTGCCTTCTGAAAAGCATTTAACAAAATGTCAATTTCAGTCTCAGACTAATGCAGCCCATCTGGTCAATACAGTATTGCACATTCTTGGAATATTTATTCATGTTTTCTGATAGCCCTCTGATAAGGATGAAGAATTTTGAAATTTTCCAATTTACTCTTTTTTTCCTTGAGTCTAAGTCCTTTATGCTCTTATTGTGTCTTCAGACTTGCCTTGAGATGATACCACAGCAACAATATTTGCACTAGGGAATAAGGAAACTACCTACACCATGTTTTTTTTTTTTTATCTTCATCATAAGCTCGACAACTTTGCAGACCACAGTGATGAATGAGTGACCACATAGCCAGTCTATGGAATAGCAACAAATTCACCTTAACTATTTCATTAACACCAATAATATTATTTGCCCTATTTTCTCCCTTACCACCTATTTTGCCCTTGGTTTTATCTGAATTGTCTATATTCCCTTAGGGCCCTATTCTGTCCCACGAATAGAGGGGATGGACGTCCATTGGGACGTCCATCCCTGCTATCTGTGTCCTCCCCGCTGGTGTCTAACCTCCCCGCCGGTTGTACGAGGAGGTTAGACCGAGGGGGGGAAGGGGCGGAATTAGAGTAGGCAGTGGGCGGTCGCCAGCCCTGGACGTACAGGGCCAATTCTAATGTTGGCCCTGTACGTCCAGGGCCAGCGACTTGTGCGGGGAAGTTATTCCAACTCCAAGGACGTTTTCTTTCAGCCGCCCAGGGCACGGATGGGGCAGGGGTGCCCAAGAACATTCCCTGCAGCCCGACCCTGGCCTAAGAAGACCGGATTGAGGGTCGGGCTACGGGGAATGCCTTTCCAATGGAGCCTCAGTGTCATGGCAACCGGATACCATGGCGCTGCAGCTCCATTGTAAAGCCTTGACTGAGTTAGTCGGGCTTTCCCTGTACATGCAGGCCGAGCTGAATCACAGTCTCAGCCTGCACATACAGGGCTGTTCGCAATTCTGATCCCGTGGGACTAGACGTGTCCCACAGGACCAGAATCGCGACCCCCTCTGTACGTCTGGTTCAAACTTGACATACAAAGGGGCTGTATGTCCGGGATGGAATGAGCCTGTTATTCTCATCAGTCTAAATGAATTTTTTATTCTGTCTGGACTTCTACCAATCGTTTTTACCGTGTTGTGTCTCCCTCCTAACAGGATGCAAGGATATTGCGAGCCTTAGGAGAACCTTTAGTCTTATGCCCAACCCCCCCCCCCCCCTCACAACCCTCTTTAATAATAATCTTAACAGTCATTATCATGGAAACACCGCTCTTTCCACATCAATCCTGTAAAAATGCATAATTTGATATCGTACTTTTAAATATTAAGCATTGCTTTGTATATATGTGTGTGCCCAGGCTCTCTAAAAGTAAAAATATGTGCTGATAGTTCTTTGAGGTTGTGTGAAATATCAGAGTCTATGTTTGCATTGACTGTTGCTCTTTATTGCTCCTGTAGAAGCTGCTGTCCTACTTGACCACCTAGTCTTGTCTAAGGGTTGGGCCAGCCTTGCCTATAAATGCAGCAAACATGGCCATGCCAATCTGAAATAAAGTATGCATCAAATATTTTTGCATTGAGACCAAGCATTTTTAGGGGTGCGTTGAGGGGGATTCATTGGTGGGATTTTATGCATTTTGTTCTGTTGTCCCTTTTTACTTGTTTTCTTCATTTTTTTTTCTGCATGCTATTTGCCAAGGTTCCCAAGATTCACTGACCACCAAATCCCTTCCATCTCCTCTATTTTGCCCCTCTCCCATCCCTTTACACTCTGTAACCCATTCTTCCTTTGCTAAAGTCACAGAGAAGGAAACTACTTATCTGTTCCATACTCCTTTTTTTGGCTCTAGTCCAATCCAACTCCTCAGTTCTATCTCCCCTTCAGCCATTCCTGCCATCTGTTGCATCCTTAATTTATCGCTTTCACTACAAATGTTCCTACATTCATTAAACTTGTTGTGATCACACTGCTCCTGAACAAACTTTTGCTGAACCCTATCTCTCCCCTACATCCAAGCAACTTGTCTGTGCTGGCTACCCCCGCTGGCCTTTTGTTTCCTGCACCCCAAGTCATTTTTGATCCACTCCAATCTGCTTTCTGCCTTCTCCACTCAATTGACACAACACTTGCCAGTTCCTACTGGCCTCTTTGAGGTTGTTTTATTAGATCATTTTCACACAGGTGTGGTAATGTATGTGCCTACAATTGTGTTCTTTTACTGTAGGCATTGCCAGGGCTGCGGTCTGGGCAGAGTGTGTGCAAAGTCGTCAAGTAGGCAGGTATTCAGCAGCAGTGGCCAGCCATTGCCGCTGAACCCTAGACCTGGATATCCAATGCCGGGGTCATATCCAGCTATTGGCATTGAATATCCAGGTTAGCCAGATAGCCAGGAAGCTAACTGGGCTGCTGCCGGCTTAGCTTCAGTGGCAAAATTAGGGCAGCCTACTTTCGCTGTCAAGAGATAAACAGGCAGAGGCTGAATATCATCGCTGACCAGTTAGCCCCAGAATGGCCCGATGTAGGATGGTTAGCATTGGGGCACCCAGCAGCAGCACCCACCAATATTCAATGGCACTAACTATGTTAGTGCTGCTTAATATCCCATTCCCCCAGATTAACGCAGTCAGCAGGTCTATAAACCACAATAATCATTTTAAATATCAGGTCTGTAGATTATTGAAATATGTATTTATTTAACAAGGTTTATATTACGCTTTCTCTTTTAGTCAAAGCGGTTTACATGAAACATTAACAGCGGAGAGCTGCTTTTCATAGAACTGATATACATCGAACTTGGTTTATTGGGATAGGTATAATACAAGGAACTGGCACTGGAGGAAACAGTAACTGGGGTAAACATGGTGATCATAGAATCTATGGTATTTTCAGCTTAGTAGGGACTTGAGGGTGTTCGAATTTGAGGGGCAAAGTGGGGTTAACCTATTTCGTCAAGTCCAAAGTAGTTAGTGACGGTGGGTATTGAGTTTTTTTCATAGGTCCAGTGCAATTTCAGCAGCTCTTAGGGTATCTGGGAGGGTGTTCCAAATTGTGAGTGCGAAGAGGGTGAAGGTTCAATTGTATGACTGTTGGGAGCACTTTCTTTTGACGACTGGAATAGCGAGTAAATTTTGCTGGTTGCTTTGCCTTGATCTTGTGTTTGGAGTTTGATTTATTAGTGTTTGTAGACTGGGTGCTAATTGATTCTGTAGTAATTTCAAAATAGTGACGATTGATTTGTACATTATTCTCTGTACTACTGGTAGCCAGTGGAGTTGTTTTAGCGTGAGAGTGATGTGATCTTGTTTTGGTATGCCAGATACTTGCGCAAATTAAGATTTTATATCTGTACATGGACATTTACACCTGCTGCCAACTAGGCACAATGTTCAGGCCTGAAATGCATGCACAATTTCTGCAAGATTTTATAAAGACAAATAGGTGCTTATTTATCTTTATAAAATCGACGTAAAATAGGTACTTAACATAGGCACCTTGTTAAAAAATCACCCTCTTTGGAGTTCATTTTATAAGGAGTGACGTAAAGCTGCATGCCGTCAGGGCGCATAAGTCATGTATTTTCAATAACCAATGTATGTGGATGGGCCTTTACACAATGACTTTAGCCAGTTGCTAATTTGTCAGTAGGCATGTCAGGCATTACTGGGACAACCATTCCATTTCAGTGTATTGGCTTTAGTGGCCTCAGACACCTCCCCTTGAGATTCCTTTGAATAAGCATTGGATAACACCCAGGGCCATTATAAGGAATGGAGTGCTCTAGGCAGGCCTTCCATCCTGATGCCTTCTGCAAAACCGGAAGTTTCCATCAGAGGAGGATAAAAGTGGCAGATAATAGAAGAGACTCTAGGTAAGCGATGTATCACAGTTTCTGAGCCATTTCTGCCACTTCCGGCCCTGGAGAGGGACAGCAGTGGCGGCAATGAGCAACAATGGGTGCCCCTGGAGGGCCAGCACTCTAGGCAGCTGCCAAGTTTGGCTAATTGTAGCACCGGCCCTGATGGCACCACTTCTCCTTCCTCTCCTGGGTACTTTTCCAGAGGAACCCTACTGGGTACAATGACTGTGAAACCAAATACTCTGTCCCCTTAGGGCTGACTCCTACTGCAACTCTATGGTGCAGTGGCAGTATAGTTAGATACCCAGATTTTTATCAGCACTGGGTTTTTATATCTTTTGCAATTTCTCTCCAAAATTTCTCTCCTCCTCCCACTCACATAGTCATATCCGGGGCCCTTCCAGCATTACCTCACTGAGATCTGCTGGATGAATCAGAAAATTCCTTCCTGTTCTAGAAACAGATACATCATAAAGGGATTAGATGAAACTTCTCTAGAAGAGCCACCAGAGGTCCTAATTACATAAAATACAGGTCCTTGGTTCCACCACTGGAGATGGTGGGGGCAAAAATGGTGACAGAATTCAAAAAAGCATGGGATAAGCGTAGAATACCCTAAAGCAAATCTTAAAGGACATTTCAAAAAAGGCATATCAGGGATAACCTGCACAGAGCGGCAGTTACAGCCAGTGGCAGGATTCGAACCAAACAGCAACCGGTTCGGAACAATCCCGACACTGACAGAACCAAGCGGGTAGCAGCATGACACGCATTTGCATTGCCGGTGCCGCACATGTGAGCTGCTGGCAGCCATCACAGGGCACCAAATCCCTGGTGGCCCAGCAGCCCGATCCCCCACCCACCAATGGTTTGACGGCATCGGGGGACTTCCCCCAATGCCGCGGTCCTCTGATACTGTCAAACCACTGGCAGGTGGGGGGATTCCCGCCAGTGTAGTGCCAGCATCGGGATGCTGTTTTCGGCCTGGTTCAGCAAACCCAGCCTGTGCAGGAACCGGTTTGCGTGAACTGCCTAAATCCTGCCACTGGTTACAGCCCTAAATACCTTGCTGAGCTGACTAGATGGGCCATGCTGGTCTTTATCTGCTGTAATTGACTATGTGAGCAGTATTCAAAAAGCAGTTATTTAGTTGGTGTTGTGCAGAATGTATAACTTTTTTTTTTACTATCCAAGGGCCTTATATACTATATACAGTGCTATACATATAAATCCACTATATATTTGTAGTTCTATATGTAGAGCAAAAGGGACAAGATGAGGGCATTCCAGGGGTGAGGCTGCAGATACATATAGATTATACATATAGGCAGTGGTGTACATTCTGCTCAAGCAGCCCCTACAATGTGAGGGGATCCAGGCAGGATGGAGGTCCACACATCAGCGCAGCAAACTGATTTTTTGCCATGCTGCCTCCATTCCAGGTCTGGCAGCTGTTAGCTCCAGGCCTGAAGTCTCATGATAACAGCCATATTGTGAGACTTCATCCTGGGAGGAAATCCTGCTGGGTCTGGAATGGAAGCAGCGCGGCAAATGTGTTTGCCGCATGTGGGGGGGGGGGGCGACTGTGGAGGGTGGCTGCAGGGGTGGGAGGGTGACAAGGGGGTCCTTAAGCAGAATTTTGCTTGGGAGCCCCCCACTAGAACTTTTACCACCGCATATAAGCACTGATATTTGTCCCCTATGAGGCACATTCCGATCCGGACATTCAACCCCTTGTCTGGGTACCCAGAATAAGGACATGTACCGGCTGCACCTGATTCTGATCCCTCAGGGGCTAGATGTGCTCACAGGAACAGTATCAGGAATAGGGCCAGGACACCTGGCACGCACAACAGACTCCCCGGATAGCCCAGCCAGGCTCCTGAATGGAGCCACGGTGGAATGGCGACGGGATGCCATGGCACTGTGGCTTCATTCAGGAGCCATGATCCCCAGCCACTGACCAAAGTCCCCTTTCCCAGCAGCCTGAACTCTTATCTGGCCTTCCATGGCCAGGGTTGGACTACGAGGAACCTCCTGCACCTCCTCATCTCCTTTGCTAGTTCCGGCTCAGCTGGCCCCTGATGTCTAGGGGGACTTATTCCACCTCCAAGGTGGAATAAATCCCCAGTCCATTTTGCAGATCCCGGATGAACAGAGTCAACCTCAGAATCGACCCTGTACGTCCAGGATCAGTCGCCGCCCACCTCCCACCCTTGTCTTCCCCTGGCCCACCCCCTATTGCTCACGAACAGAGCTCCCCGTACAGATCGGATGAATGTGCAGGGAGCTTTGATTCCACAATGCTGGCCAGATGAATAGCGGGTCTGGACATCCAGATCGGATGTCCAGACCCGCTATTCTGGTCTCAGCATAGACCCCCTATATGTATGGATTATATGTTTGACTAAGATGTGGGAAAACCAGGTATACCTTGGGCTGTCCAAGCCAAATGTAAATCTTATATATTTAAGCCCCATTATCCAAATATTCTATGTGTACATATTTCCAAACTTATTGGTATAATTTTTACTTGTATATGCAGTGGCACTAGTTATCTGTATACTTCTGCTAAATATAGGAATAATTTGAAACATCGCGATTGAATATTTCAGATAATTCCCTAGACATTTTATTGAATACTGACCTCTATATTACTATGATTCCAAAATTACAGTTTTCATTTACAAATGCATTCTGCATCTTCACGCTACCGCTTTTCACGAATGTGATTCTGGTCATAAGATGTGATCCTTAACCTCTATCACAATGAATCCAT
The DNA here is from genome assembly GCA_033557465.1 of Ichthyophis bannanicus. Taxonomy (NCBI): domain Eukaryota; kingdom Metazoa; phylum Chordata; class Amphibia; order Gymnophiona; family Ichthyophiidae; genus Ichthyophis; species Ichthyophis bannanicus. The sequence continues at coordinate 633,177,599 of CM066033.1, forward strand.
ATCCTCTACATATACTAGTTCATAATATCTACCTTTGCTAAGCAGAAATGGTTGCATAAGGAGTGTATGCTTTAAAGGAATGATGGTATCAGCAGTGACACTGAATGAGGTTAAACCATAAGACTCGCAGTGGATTGTGCTCTTTCCTCTCCTATCTTGTCTTTTTACCTTTTTGCTTGTTGGTGCATAAGTCAGGGTAGGTACAAGTTTTTCATGGAGTAAATATAATTCTTTCTTCATAAGCTGATAGTCTTTCCTTTTATAAATAAGCTTGGGAAATGATTATGGAAACACCAGAACGAAGCATCCTGTTTAGGAATTTATTTCACTATCAGCTTTACATAAGTGGATCATCCAATTTTTCTCATGAACTAGACTCGGCATGCCAGAGGATGAATTCAAAGTGTTGAGGAGCTTTGTGTGCTGCTATAGTACTGAGTCGGTGTCTATCTGGACTTTTAGGGGGTGATTTGATAAGAGTGCTGTGGAAATATTCATGCCACTAATGCACACACTTTCCATTTCACAGGACTTATGTACGCGAATGGGCACTTCCCCATGCACTTTGTCCAGTCACTGTGCATCACTTCATAAAATAGACCTGTGACATGCATGCGGTGGCACACGTTGCTTGTGTGGAGGTTTAGAATATGGCCTTCTTACCATGCAATCGTGTACAGCTGCAAATTACTGAGAATATCCCTAGGTTTGTGTTGAATAAAACTGGGATTGCTGGTTTGGACCAAACTCATTTTAGGGTTTGGATTCAAATAAAACTGAGCTTGCCTGCAGAACTATACCTAAAGAGGTCTGTTTTAGCTGCAGAGCGGAATGTATCTCTTTTCAATTCAATGAAAATCACCTCAAGCATATCTAGCGGTGCCAGATACTTGACCAGTTTTCTAAGAACTCCAGTAAGCAAAGATGGGATTAGAATCTAGCCACCAGCAAATGGTTACATGTCTCTCTCACTTCATCCCTCCACATGGCTCCATTCATCAAGCAAGCTGCTTCTATCTATGCCCTTCTCCTCCATTACTAACGTCAGACTCCATGCTTTGTCTTGTGGCACCATATGCCTGCAATACCCCTCATGAGTTGCATTTTGCTGTGTCTCTAACAGTGCTCATTGCTCAGGTCCCACTTAAAAACCCATTCTGTTAAGAGTGCTTTTAAATCTCAAAACCTTGACTCATCCTGAATTTGCCCTCTCACATTAATTATGTTTTGCGGTAATATTAAAGTGATTCTAGGGGTCAGGGGCATTATCATCCTTCTGGACCAGTTCAGACGAGTGGGTTATGCTCTCTTGCCAGCAGGTGGAGACAGACTTCAGCAACTTTCAGTGATGTCATCACGTGATATATATTGTATCTGGTGCAGCACTGAGAGAAGCAAGTATTTGTCTGCCTCCAGCATGTGGCAATTTGTTTGGACTGGTGCAGAAGTGCAGATAGGCCTGGCTCACATGGCCCACACTATGGTGCTGTAGCCTGTGTGATTGAAACCTGTAGGTCCAAAGTTGCTTGGAACTCAGGTACAGCCCTATCTTCTAGAGCCGACAGCCTCCCTGTGTCCAGCACTGTTTCCCACAGCTTTTAGAGTTGGTTGGCCTGAGAGGAGTAGGAAAATGTTCCTGAGGGGACTGGTAAATCATGCTCAGGCCTCCCTTCCCTCTTGCTATCTCTGCCTTTCTTTCTGATGATTTATTTTTCTTTCCATTATTTTCAATAGGCTGTATTGCTTGCAAACAGAACAGCTCCAAATTAAAAAATACCATAAAATAAAAAAAATAGCTTTGCTCAGACATCTAGGGCTTCATTGCGTGGTTTTCCCCAGTCAGCACCAATAGGTGCTGGGATTCTATTTTTGGAACTCCCTTTTCTCCATGTCCCTGCTTCTTTTTTCAGCAGGTTTTCTTTTCTCCATCTTTTTTTTAACTTTGCTGTTGCAATGTTCAGCCTCGTGGCCCAATGCACCCTACAACCCCCAGTGGTTTTTTGCCACAGTTACTTCTTTTTGCCCCAGTGGTGGCTGGAATGCCTGAAGCACTCGTCTTTTTGGCATTTTAGAATCCCCACAGTGGGCTAGGGGCCCAATGCTGTTTCTGTGGCCCTTACTTCTCCTTCACTTTGGTGAGAAAAATAATCAGCACCATTTGAGATGGTGCTTGGTCCAGACAAAGATGGAGCCTGGCAGGGTGGCCCTATCCACAAGCCAATTGGCCCTGGCATCCCTCTGGGGCCCCAGGTCTCTCCTTTTCAACTGATTTGCTCTGCAGCTCCTGAAACTGCTCACAGGCTGTCTTCAATCTCTTCTAGCTGTATGATAGCCCATTTCATTAGGGTATGAAGCCCAGGCCTCCCTTACAGGGATCCGGGGCCCATGAGTGCCTCTATCATGAGCAGTTACATGGATCAAGACCTCCGCCCTTGTGCTCATCCTTTCCTCCAGAAATCTAACCTTATCCCCTATGGGGGTTGTTGGTTGAGGGACTCTAGAGACAATTCTTTTCACTAGAAGGTAAATCTATGAAGGTCAGGGAGATATTTCTGGTAAAAGATAAGGGTTTCAATGATCTGCCTTTTTTGCCCGTGGTCCTCTTTATGCCTTTTCAGGATGCAATGCAACTCTGCAGGTATTAGAGCTGCTCTTGGACAAGGTTTGCAGGCAGGACCCCTTTTTTCTGGAAGGTTTCTGGCATCCTGTTGTGTTCATTCCTCTACCTGATCCTATGCAGCAGTGGGTAAGATTTGAGAGAGAAAACCTCCAAGTTAGGTCCTAAGGGCCTTTCTTGGCCATACCCTCTGCCCTAGGATGAGTGGGATTGGCGATACATGCTCTCTGGAATGGGAGTCCTCATCTCAGCTATGACAAACCGTATGACCATCCCTGTGGAGGGGGGCACTTCACTTGAGGAGTCTCAGATCTGGATGGTTGAGGCCATCCTTAAGGATGCTTTTGCAGCTGCTGCCTTAGGCTCTCAGGCAGCGCTGTATGCAGGCCTAGAGACAAGCCCTCTGATGATTGATCCAGTCACTACCAGACAGCTCAGAGGCTATGTGATTGACAGTGGACTGCTTCGGTGGCTGGTGCCCTCAGATTTTTAGAATTTATTTCAAGCCCATGGCATTGAGCTGAAGCTGAGCAAGCTGTCCTTTAATGGCCAGTTGCTATTTGGAGTAAGCCTGTGAAATGGTGGAGTCCTTAGTGAGGCTTGCTCACAATGACTCTTGGGAGATAGGTCTGGAAATACTAAGAGTACCTTTTGTAATGCCCTGCATGGAGCCTGGAGGCACCCTCTAACAACTAAGAATACAGATGGGCCCGGTGGTCCTGGAGTCTCGGTCCAGGAAGGGCAGGGTTTTTTGGAGCTCTCAGCATGCTCAAGTCTTCATCATCACATCATTAGGAGCAGTCATCCCCCTGTTGGTTCCTCTATGAGGGGACCTATACCACGCAGACCAGTGAGTCCTTGAGGTCCTCAATCAAGGTTGGAGATGTATTTACTCCTCCTGCAAGATGCCTTTCTAACCCTCAGCTCACTGGTTCTGGCCAGCCCAGTGTTTATAGGAAGATATATTTGAAATACAGCAGTGACTATACAGGACACCCTTGTGGAGTCTCTCTGTGGCTCTCCACATGTAGGTAACATTTGAGGAAACTCTGCTTTGCCTCTTGCAATTGTAGGCTATTTTTGCCTGAACCCTCTGCTGTGGGGCCAGGGACATTATTTATTTATTTGAGTGTTTTCTATACCGCTATATCAGGTAATCATACCGGTTTACAATTGAACAACAAATACATAGAACATGTTAACAGAATAACTAGTGCTGCAATCAACAATTTACATGATTCAGGAGAGACTCACTTATTTACAATTAATATACAAGAAATGTTATGAAGCAAAAGGGTCATTTCAGGGGGTGCTGGCGGAGGAGATTGTTATATTATGGGTTTGTATAGTTTGAATAGTAGGGGGAGAGTAGTTATTTATGTAGGATCTGTGTTGAATTGTGGTAAGCTTTGACCAAAAGTTTCAGTAAAGAGGTGAGTTTTGAGGTGGGAACGAAAAGTGGCAAGGTCTGTGATGTTTCAAAGGCTAGCTGGTAAAATATTCCAGAGCATAGGGGAGATATATTCGAAAGCTCTATTGCTTATGCATTTTTTAGTTTTACCTAATTCAGATGGAGTAACCAGGGTGTTGCTCTCGTCTTTGTCAGTTGTTAGGTACGACTTTGACTAATTGCAAGAGGGGTAGGGGCAATAGTTTTCTAATGACTTTGAAAGTGATCATAAGTAGCTTACATAAGAACATAAGATATGCCATACTGGGTCAGACCAAGGTCCATCAAGCCCAGTATTCTGTTTCCAACAGTGGCCAATCTAGGACATACGTACCTAGCAGTTTCCCCAAGAGACACAGGTTCCACAATGCTTGTATTGGTTCAAGCATTGATATCCTGGGTCCCTTCTTAATAATGGTTTATGGACCTTTCCTCCAGGAACTTGTCCAAACCTTTTTTAAACCCAGCTACACTAACAGCCTTTACTACATCCTCCGGTAACAAATTCCAGAGTTTGATTACACGTTGAGTGAAAAAATATTTTCTTTTATTAGTCTTAAATGGTTTACCCTGTAGCTTCATTGCATGTCCCCTAGTCTTTCCATATTCTGATAAGGTAAACAATCGATCTACGTTTACCCGTTCCACTCCGTTCATTAATTTATAGACTTCTATCATATCACCCCTCAGCCATCTCTTTTCCAGATTAAAGAGCCCTAACCTTTTTAGCCTTTCTTCATAGGAGTATCCTTCCATCCCTTTTACCATTTTGGTGGCTCTTCTCTGAACCTTTTCTAAAATCGCTATATCCTTTTTAAGATACGGCGACCAGAATTGCACACAATATTCAAGGTGCGGTCTCACCATGGAACGATATAGAGGCATTATAATATCTTTTGTTTTATTTTCCATTCCTTTCCTTATGATACCTAGCATTCTATTTGCTCTCTTGGCCGCCGCTGCACACTGGGTCGAGGGTTTTAACATGTTATCCACAATGACGCCTAAATCTTTTTCCTGGGTGGTGGTTCCTAATGTGGAACCTTGCATCGTGTAACCATAGTTTGGGTTGTTCTTCCCTAGGTGCATAACCTAGGTGCATAGTTTGGGTTGTTCTTCCCTAGGTGCATAACTTGTATTTTATATGGCTATGGATGGGTAACCAGTGTAGGTCATACAATATCGGTATAATATGGTCAATTCAATGTGTATTGTGAATGATATGAGCAGCAGTGTGTTGTGCCATCATAAGTGGATGAAGGGATATCTTCGGTAGACCATGCAGTATACTATTACAGTAGTCTGTGTGGCGTTATCATCGCTTGCATTATCGTTCTGAAGTCTGATGGATGTATTAAGGGTTTTATATGTTGCAGTAGACAGATTTTGTTGAATATTGCTTTAGTAGTATTCTTGATGTGGGTATGGAAAGATAAGTGTTTATCTAAAGTAACCCCTAAATATTTGACCTCATCTTTAACTTCAAGTAAAACATCATCAATTGGTATAGACTGTGGTGACATATAGGTTTGCTTCTTAGTAATTATTAAGACTTTGGGTTTTTCATAATTGATATTTAGGCCTATGTTTTTGAGCCATATTGTGATTTTCATGAAGCAAGATGTTATAGGGTCAAAGTTGGGTGAATTTATGTTAAAGGGCATGAACAGCATTATGTCATCTGCACAGATGGCATAATCAATCTTGAATTGCTTAATTATTTGAGAGATTGGTTGAATATAAATATTAAATAGGAGTGCTGATAGTGCAGATCCTCGAGGAAGGCCAATAGTTTGAGGGTAGGAGGTAGAGGATGTATGTCCAACGGTTACTTGTTGAAATATTTCAGAGAGATAAGATGTGAACCATTTAAGCGTGGTATCACATATACCTATTTGCATTAGCCATTGAATTAGAAGAGAGTGGATGACAGAGTCAAATGCAGCAGCTATAACAAAAAAGATTAACAGATAGGCTTGGTTATTGTTATCTATTGTCTTAATGATTTTGTTGTATATGGTTTGCATCAAAGTCTCCACACTGGTATAGTCTAAACCCAAATTGTTTGTTGTCTAGGGGTGAATAGAGATCAATGTGGTCTTGCAATTGAATGCAAACATATTTTTCAATTATTTTAGTGAGGAAAGGCAAACTGGTGATAGGTCGGTAGGAAGATGGGCATGATTTGTCCAGTGCTTTGTTTTTTAAGATTGGCCAAATGTTAGCTTTTTTAAGCTCTAGAGGCATGTAGCCTTGGGATAGTGATTTATTTATAATTGCTTGTATAATAGTGGCAATTTCTGCAATAGAATCCTTGATCCGTTTAACTGGGCATGAATCTGCTTTAGATGTTGTGGTGTTCATAGATGCAATTATCCTCGTAAGGGATTCAGGGTAAATTGAATGGAACTTTTTCCATAGTTCTGTAGGCTCTGATGAGTTGTGGACAGTTGTACTAGTAGTGTGTGTTTGGAAGTTTAATTTAGACATGTAAAAATCAGCAAGTGTTTGAGGTGCTATGTCTGTAGATATAGATGAATGGTTAGGGTGAGCTGTAAGGGATTTAACTATACCAAATAGGTCTTTTGTTTTATTAATTGATCTCATGAGGAGTGATGCCCAGGAAGGGAGGCTCCTTCTGGCATATCCTAAAGCTAAAGATGGTCATTGTCAAACTCCCTCATTTCTGAATGAGGATCATCGGATCTGTCATTGCATCAGTCAGTTGGAGTTATTCCTCACTTCCCTAGGCCTCACCAAGGTGTATGTTCAATTTATCATATAGGAGCAGCATCAGCGGTTTCTCTGCTTCTGGGTTTGGAGCTGTCATTTCTAGTTCAGGGCCCTGCCCTCTGGTCTAGCCATGGTTTCCTGTACCTTTCCTAAGATAGCAGTGGTGGGAGCAGCATTTCTTTGCAAATAGGGGATCCGGCATCACACACAGCTGAATGGTTGATCTGGTCAGTCTCTCTGGGGAAATCCAGAGATGACACAGGCCTGGTGATTTACTGGTTGGAAAGGCTGGGGGTTGGTGATCAACTATACCAAGAACAGTCTGCTTTTATCCAGGGTCGTGGACTATCTGGGGGTTTGGTTCCATATTCTCCTGGGTTGAGTTTCTTCATGACTGAGAGATCCCTCAAGCTTCAGAGCCCACTCAGGGCATTTTGCTCTCAGTCAGCTCCATGGAACTGAGACTACCTCCAGCGTCCCAGGCCCATGGCATTGACCTTGAAGTTGGGTCCATGGGCCAGTGCACGCATCCATCTTCTGCAGAGGCACTTGATGGCCATCTGTTCCCAGTTGTTCAACCAGACCCTTCTTCTCCCTGGGAGATCAAGGAGCAATTGCAGCAGTGGTTGCAGTCTCACCATCTGATGGCTCAGATGTCATTGGAGATGCCGGAATAGGTGATTATCAGATACCAGCTTGAAGGGATGGGTGTACACTGCCTGAGCCAGCTGGCCCAGGGACTGGTCCCCTCAAGAGTTCTCCTAGAGGGACTCTGTTCCCCTCAGTAAGCCTCCTCAGCTCACTTGGAGGCAAGGGTGATCCACCTAGCCCTGGAAAGATTTCTACCTCTCCTGATGAGCAAAACAGTCCAAGTGTTCTCAGAGAATGCTATAGAGGTGGCATATGTCAACAAGCAGGGCAGAACTTGCAATGCTAGAGTGATGCTTGAGGTCGCAGTACTGTGTCTTTGGGCAGAAGAGCATCTGATTGCCCTGTCCACAGCATACATTGCTGGTGTTGGCATGGGGGCTAACTTTCTGAATCAGAGTGTCGTGGCTCCCGGAGAGGGAGAGCTCAACCCTCACACATTCATCCTTATAGTGCTGAAGTAGGGTCTTCCAATGTTTGATTTGATGGCCACTCAGAAGAATGCCAAAGTGGAGAACTTTTTCAGCCAAAGGCTCTGATGCCCTGCTCCAGGAGCAGTCCAGAAATGATTGATATATGTCTTTCCTCCATGGCCCTTGATGAGCTATCTTCTATGCAGGATTCGGGCACACCTGGGTCCAATGATTCTAGTGGCCCCAGACTGACCTCGTAGGCTGTGGCATATGGCTCTCTTGAATATTTTGGTTACCTTGTTACCTTAGGAGAGGTGTCTCCTTTGCCAGGGACCCCTAATAATGAAGGACCCCAGTCCTTCCTTGCTTATGGCCTGGCCTTCGAGAGATGTAGGCTGTCCAAGAAGGGCTACTCTTTAAGCATGAACGTCCCCCACATCTTTGACTTGTGTTAGAGTCAGGAGGGTTTCAAGAGGTGGTGTTTTTCTCATTCCCTAGTGGCCAGGCAGGTGGACAAAGCCATGGTTTTGTCCTTCTCACAGTTCAGTCTGGACCAGGGCTTAGCACTGAACTCTCTTAAGGTTCAGATGGCAGTCCTGTCATGCTACAGAGATTGCATCCAAGAGATGTTATTGGCAGTATTCCCCAATATTTCCTGCTTTCCTCAAGGGAGCAAAACAAATCTGTCCAACAGTGTATCCGGTTGTTCCTCAGTGGAACCTCTCTTTGGTGTTGAAGGAATTGAAATGGTCTTCATTGGAGCTTATTTGTAAGGCCTCACTCAAGGATTTGCTCCTGATGGCCATAGTGTCAGCTAGGTAGTTGTCAGAGCCGCAGGGCACCTTTTTGGTCACTTGACAGTCTCTGTCTCCTTGCAGACTAAACTATCCTTTCTACCAAAGGTGCTGTCCACTTTCCATCTTAACCAAACTGTGGTTCTGCCCTCCTTCTTGGAAGATGGTCTTCCAAAGGACCCCTCACTACATCTAGTGGACATATGAAAGGTGTTGATCAGGTCCCTAGAAGTTATCATTTCTTTCCACCGGTCAGATCATCATCTTGTCCATCCTTGTCTGCCCGAGGAAAAGACTGGCAGTGGTTAAGTCTTCTATTGCCACTGGATTAAAGATTCCTTCAGGTCAGCATATCTTCTGGCTGGTAAGTGGGTGCAATCTTCACAAATTTGTGACATCGAAGCTTCGCAAATCCTGCTGGTTACAACTCCGAGCAAGGACTATGCCTTTCATGTATTTGCTCAGTGCTACTTAACCTTTTTGCATTGTATGATTAATAGCACTAATAGTATTAATACTAATTAAATTAATAATTCTATTGTTATCTCTAACTTCTAACTCTTCCTCTCTATTCTTCTCTTCTTATGGCTCCACATCATTTTTCTTCCTTTTTTTGGCACTCCCAAACGTTCTCCTCTTACATCAACCCTCTCTCTACCTTTTCCATTTCCTCTCTCATCTTATCCTCTTCCCTCTCCTCAGCTCTCGAACTTCACTTTTTTCTTCCTCTCATTCATCCCTCTTCCCTCTCTCTTAAAAATCCTCATCCTCATTTCTGCAATTCTGTCTCCTCTCTGCCTCCTTTCCTGTGGGGACATTAATCCTAATCCTTCCCCCCCCCCCCCCTAGATTATTCTGTCATTCCCACTCCTCTCTCTACCACTCTAATCTCATCCATACTCCTTTCCTTTCTCCCTCCTCTCTCCCTTTCTCTTGTGTATTATGAAATGTTAATTCCATACCCAATAAACTTCCCTTTACTTATGATCTTCTCACTTCTAACTCTTTCCATCTCTTAGCTCTCATTGAAACCTGGCTACACCCTGATGACTCTGCTTCAGTTGCTACCCTCTATCATGGTGGCTACCAATTTTCCCATACGCCTCGTGCCACTAGCCTTGGTGGCAGTGTTGGATTTTTGCTTGTTCCTTCCTGTCAATTCAACCCTTCCTTCTACCTCCATCTCACTCCTTTTCCTCCTTTGAAGTCTATTCTATCCACTTTTTTAATCCCTTATCTCTCCAAATAGTTGTTTTCTATAGACCTCTTGATAAATCCACCTCTACCTTTCTCTGTGACTTTGACTTTCGGCTTTCCCTAGTTCTTGATTCTTCTTCCTCTTCCCTTATTCTTGATGATTTTAATATTCATGTCAATAACTCTTCTGACTCCTATGCTTCTAAACTCCTTTCCCTTATCTCCTCATTCAACCTCCAACTTTGCTCTTTTGCTCCCACTTATCAGCACATTACTGCTTTGGCCTGGTTTTCTTCTCTATCTGCCTTCCAATTTCCTTACCTCAGTTCTTCCCCTGCTAACCTTTACCCTTCATCATTCCCCACCTCAATCTCAGCCAGTCTTCTCCTACCTTTTTAGGAATCTTCATGCTATCAACCCCTTGGCTTTCTCTACTATTGTCTTATCATCTCTTTCCTCCTCCTTGCTATCTAATTCTGTTGATGAGGCCATAGTTTCCTATAATACTGCCCTCTCTTCTGTTCTAGATATGCTTGCTCCACCTATCCCACGTCCTGTAAGACACACACCTCAGCCCTGGTTATCTTCAACTACCTGCTATCTATGTTCCTATGCCCGCTCAGCTGAGTGCATTTTGCTCAAATCTCGCTCCCTCTCTGATTTTCTTCACTACAAATTCATGCTTACTTACTTCCAATCAGCCTTTGCTCTCACCAAGCAAAACTACTATGTCCATCTGATTAACTCTCTTGCCACTGACCCTCTCCATCTCTTCTCAACTTCTTAACTCTCTCCTCAAGGCATCTCCTCCTCAACCCCTCCTTTTCCATCTGCCCAAACCTTAGCTGACTACTTCCATGAGAAAATCCACAAGATTACTCTCCAATTGCCCACTAAGTCAGCCCCTCTTCCCCACCTCAGTACCAATTTTTCCCCTCAGTCTCTGGTATCCTTTCTTCTTTCTCTAAGATGTCTGATGAGGAAACCTCTCATCTACTTTCCTCCTCTAAACTTACTACTTGCTCTTCTGATCCTATCCCCACCTATCTCCTCAGTTCCATTTCCTCTTCTATCATCCCTTCCTCCTCACATATTCTCAACCTCTCGTTCTCCATTGCCACAGTCCCTTCAGCCTTCAAGCATACTGTGGTCACACCTCTCCTTAAGAACCCTTCTTTTGACCCTAGTTGTCCTTCTATTATTGACCCTTCTCCCTTCTTCCCTTCATTTCTAAACTTCTTGAGCTTGCAGTCCTCCGTCATTGTCTTGAATTTCTTTCCTCTCAAGCTCTGTGGGGTCTACTTCAATCTGTCTTTTGCCCCTTTCATGCTACCAAGACGGCACTTGCCAAAGTCTCCAGTGACTTATTCCTGGCTAAGTCCAAAGGCCTTTATTCTATCATCATCCTTCTTGACCTTTCTGCTGCTTTTGACACCATTGACCACCACCTTCTCCTTGACACATTGCCCTTTCTTGGTTTTAGGGACTCTATCTCTCCCATCGCTCTTTCAGTGTTTGTTCTGGTGGTTCCTCCTCTACTGCTATCCCACTCTCAGTTGTTGTATCCCAGGAATCTGTTCTCAGTCTTCTTTTCTCTCTTTCTTGGTGCTCTCATCTCCTCCCATGGATTTCAGTATCATTTTTATGCTGATTATTCTCAGATTTATCTTTCTGCACCTGATATCTCTTTGACACTCCAGTCTCGCATCTCTGCCTGCCCGTCTGACATCACCACTTGGATGTCCCATTGCCATTTGAAATTAAACATGGCCAAAACTTAACTTTATTTTTATTTATTTATTTAATTCTCTTATATACCGCGCTATTCTGCATCAGTGCGGTTTACACTGAACAAACTGAAATTACATTGAACAGGGCATTATAACTTCTTATTTTTCCCCTAAACCTTCCTGCCCACTTCCTCCTTTCTCTATCTCTGTGGATAACTCTCATCTACTTCCTTTTTCCTCAGCCCGCAACCCTGGGATCATCTTTGACTCCTCCCTTTCCTTCTTCTCATATATCCAACAGATAGTTAAAACCTGTCATTTCTTTCTCTATAACATTTATTTATTTATTTTATTTATTTATTTTTCTTATATACCGCGCTCTTAAATCAGTGCGGTTTACATATGAACAAATATAAACACAATGGTACAAACAGCATTGGTTTTTTACAAAGAACAAGGTACATAAACTTGGTGGAAAACATTAGCAAACATTAACAAACTTTGCCCCTTCCTTTCTGAACACACTACTAAAACACTTGTCCACTCTCTAATTACTTCTTGTCTTGACTATTGCAACCTTGTTCTTGCTGGTCTCCCTCTTAGCCACCTTTCTCTGCTTCATTCTGTTCAGAACTCTGCTGCATGACTAATTTTCACCAGCCTCGATATTCTCATGTAATTCCTCTTCTCAAATTACTTCATTGGCTTCTCTTCCATTTCCGTATCCAATTCAAGATTCTCCTTCTGACCTATAAATGCATTCACTCTTCTGCTCCTTTCCACCTTTCCTCTCTTCTCTTTCTCTATACCCCTCCTCGTGAACTCCGCTCTTCATCTGGCTTGCTTCTCTCTTTGCTCTTTTCTTTCACTGCCAACTCCAGATTTGGTTCCTTTCACCTTTACTGCACCTTATACCTGGAACAAACTCCCTGAGTCTGTACGTCAGGCTTCATCTCTGTCCCTTTTCAAGTCCATTTTAAAGGCTCACCTCTTTGAAGCTGCTTTTGGATCCTGACCCCCTTTTTCATTGTGTCTCCTTACCCTCCTTTTGCCCTTATTATTTTACTTTATCTTGTCTGTCTGAATTTGATTGTAAACTCTCATAAGCAGAGACCATCTCTATCTATGTTTGTACAGCACTGCGAGAGGATGTCTGCAGGGCAGCAGCCTGGTCCTCTCTGAGTACTTTTGTGAAGGGCAGCCCTGTCCAAAGCATTGTCTTCCTCCCATCCTGAATCCTGACTGTTTCGGTACATCCTGCTCATCTGGACTGGTCTAGCAGCATGATAAAGAAGAACAAATTTTACCTGATTTTTTTTCCTTGAATCCTTCTGGACCACTCCAGGACCCGCCCTGGAAGACTCCTGTTACAGGTTGGGATGCCCCACTGCCTTTTGATCGCAATCTCTCTATCAGTGCCTGATTGAGTTGATTCTGGTAAGAGAGTAAAATGCTTATTCACATTATTTATTGTGAAGTTGAAGTACTGGTTATTGACATGAGTTTTTTTTAGTTTTTCAGTATACTGTTTGGGAAGTGTCATACTGGCTGAAAGAACAATCCTTTTATATGCCAAGAGGGTAGGCAATTTTCAAATACCAACATTTAGCCATTTATTTGGCTCATAGAGGGCAAATTTATAACAGGCTGCCTAGGTTTGAAGATACCCAACAGACAAGAAAAACACATCTAAACAAAACTATTTTTGTTGGAACTCACACCATGAAGGAACTTCCTTTTCGTAGTGAATTGTTTCGTTTTTATCTTTAATTCAAAATAGGGACGCAACCCTAACAAGGATCAAGGGGACTTCAACCCCTCAATACCAACCAGTTAACTTCAATTCACACGAGGCACAAGCCAAATTAGGTTTGAAGATAGGCACCTTTTCTATCTTTAGCCTAATTTACAGACAGACAGGCACCTATGTGCCTTTATAAAATACTAGCATAAAGCCTACAGAAATAGCATCTAGATTGTGGGTGCTGGCATCTATACCTGCTCAGGAGCATACGTAAATTTTAGTACATAAAAGTATGCGTGTAAACACACATTTTATAAAATATGCACATATATCGCAATTCTACCAATACTTCATCCAAACTCATCCCCTCAGCATGTACGATATGTGCCTGTCCAGGTGCTGTGTTGGCACCCTTCAGGTGTTTGAGGGCCTTAAGGCCTCTCTTGGTGCTTTCTTGGCATTTTTCAGGTGTTTGAGGCCTTACAGCCTGTCTTGGTGCTTTGCTGGCACTCTTTGGCTTCTTCATGGCCTTAAGCCTATCATGCTTCAGTATTAGGCATCTTTTATTTATTTTATTTATTTAGTGTACACTTATATCCCGCTACTTCCAGTGATCAGCAGCGGTTTGCTACACATAACAGTATGGTTGTACAGGCCATGGATTAAAACATACATAAAGATTCAGTACAGGACACAAACATTCAGATTACAGGTTTACACTTGATTGCAAGACATTGATTACACATGTATGTACATATTTACAGGTTGGCGGAGTCTATAGGTGTTTGACGTGTAGTGCTCTTTCCTTGTGTTCAGGTGTTTTGGGGCCTTCCAGCCTATCTAGATGCTATGCTGGTATTCTTCAAATGTTGAGGGCCTTTCCAGTCTATCCTGATGCTGTGTTGGTACTCCTTAGATTTGTAGGACCTTTCAGCCTCTCTAGGAACTGTGTTGGCATGCTTCAGGTGTTTTAGAGCCTTCCAGATTATTTAAATGCTAAGTTGATCCTCTTTGGTGTTTCTACAACCTGCTTTGGGCTGCAGTTCCTAAAATTCCCAACTCCAAAAAATCTGAACCCAGTGCAGTGAGGAGACAATACTGACTTAACACTGTCAACAAGTCTTGAACTCTTTCTTCAAAATTATTTTCAAATTTCCATTATTGTACTTGTTTACTATTGGTCTTCTCCTGCTACTAGTACGTATTAGCCTTTCATTTTAGGGTTTTCCTGGCCTGTCTCATTGCTATGATGGCTCTTTTCTTGTGTTTTAAGGCTTTCCAGCCAATCTTGTCGCAATATTGGTTCTCTTTGGATATTCTACCACCCGCCTTGGGTTAAAGTTCCAAAGAACACAGTTTTAAGAAAACCTAAACTCACTCTTAAAAGTTCTTTTCAAATTTCTATTACCCTATTTGTTTTTTATTTAAAATTATTTATATCCCGCACAGTAACCAAGGTGAGTAACAAAAAACATACACAATCCTTTCATCTGCAGGCTAGCACAGATTTCTCTTGAACAAGGTATCCTCCCAAATGACATAAAAGTGGCATCAAAGGACAAAGGAGACCATGCCTCATACAGGCCCATCAGCAGCCTACCCTTCATCTCTAAAATAATTGAAAAGATCATACTCCAGCAACTACAGAACCATATAAACAAACATGCCCCATTAGATCAACATCAGCATCATCACGGGACTGAAACTCTCATCACGTCCCTAATTGATACAATGTTAAGAGGCATCAACAAGATCAACCATGCTTATATCCTAATCTTCTTAGACATAACCGCAGCATTCGATTCAATTCCACACAATCTCCTAGTCACCAGACTACAATCCATTGGAATCAGTGGCGCCCCCACCTTAAATGGATGCAATCATACCTCTCAGACCATTAACAGCAAGTACGCTTAGGAACAAATAAATCAACCCCATACAGACAATATAAAGGGGTCCCATAAAGCTCCACACAATCCTTACTTTTCTTCAACATATTCATGTAACTCATGTGTGCCATATTTCACAGGTACCACAAAAAAACCCCAAGAGCCACGGAACCACTACCAGCCCCAAATCATCAATGCAAAACAAAAATTAGCAGGTTCCGATCCACAAAAGGCCTCCTAAACACATTTTTTTGTCGGACTAATAGCCTCCGGGCAAAAACGCCTTAACTGGAGGTCTGTATCCTTTTTAATCAAGTGCAGTAAAACATTTAAAAATGCTAAAGTTATATATTTCAAAGCAAGAAGTACTGTGTTGGCTCTCTTTATGTGTTTTAGGCTCTTCCAGCCTATCTACTGCTCCATGGGCTCTCCTCTAGTTTTCTAGACTTTCACAACCATTGCTGCTGCATTTTCTACCCACTCCCACTGCTTTTGTGGCCTTCATTATATCATACACTCTGTTCTCTATCTGAATCCCTCTGCATCTCACTTGAAGCATCTCATTCCCACAGCCTGGGGTGATGTTCATCTGTACTTCAGGTTCTTATGTGGGAGCAAAAGTCCTCCATGCCAGAACTCTAACTTGGAGGCACACAGCTAAGCTGATCTCACATTATTCCCATTGCCTATGCTCCGCCAGTCTATCTTACTGCTGTTTTCACCCTCTTCTGATGTTTATGGTCTTCTAGCTTACTTTGGTGCTGTGCAAGACCTCTTCAGGCATTTTAGGGCCTTCCGGCCAATCTGATATCTTCTGGTCGTCCTGAGCCTTCTAACCCATGTTCTTGCTACTTAATCCACTTGGACTGCTTTGGGATTGTCCACATAATGTCATTGCCACTCTACCTATGCCTTGGAGTTTTTCCAACAAGGTTGGTGCATTTTACTCGTCTCAAAGTCCCTTGGTGTTTTTCTTCCAATTTTGGCGCTACCATGCCCTCGTCCAATCCCTTGGGATGTTCTTTCCACTCTGTGCCACTTTGCCCTTCTGATGATGGTTCTTGTAGTCTGACACTGTTAATGCCCTTTGCCTATCTTCTGGTGCTGTAGGGTGTTTGTGACACTCTTGATGGCTTGCAATGCTGTTTCCTCAAGTACAGAAGTCAGCAAGTTTCAAGCAGGTTTCATTGAAAATACATGGAAAATCCCACTATTAAATTCTAAAATTGCTTGCCCCATCGACTTCAGTGGGAATGAATGAGATGAGTGCATGAATGATTTGATGTACAAAGATCAATTGAACAGGGTCCAGGAATGAATACTAATAGAGATAAAAAATGTTGGCATGCATATCCCTAGGGATCACCAAATCAAGAGGTATATTTAAATGTAAGAGGTAAGTTCAATATAAAACATGTATTCTTGTTCCGTGTAAACTGCACTGATTTTTAAATAGTGCAGTATATAAAATAAAATAAAGAAATAAATAAAACATCTTTGTATCTATGTGCCCCTTTTTACTTTTTTGTCTTTGAATTCCCGTCCAGTTTAAGTCCTGAGCTTAGCCTTCCCTTATCCACTGGGACCCTTTATTTTGCTGTAGGTGCACTGGGCTGCTGGTTTTTTTTTTCCTATTTTCTCTTTGCTAAAGCACCAGAAACCCCTATATCCATTCTGAAAGCCCAGCAACACTTGCAAAAAAAAAATTGCATGAATTTTACTGCACAGGCCCTAATGTATCCCTCAAACATTAGGTTTAAGCATAAACAGCCCAGAGGCTCCTTACAGAAGATAGCAAATTGCGGTCCATATAAACTCATTCAAATTTTGAAACACTTTTGATTACAGAATGACCAGCCATTAGAACTCACATTTCTAAACTTTAAGACCTCCTTCACTCCTTAGCCATTCCTTTTGTTCCTTAGAAACCTTTTGTGCCTTTGAAATTTTGTCTACTTTTCCTTCCCTTAGCTTGATTATCATAATGGACATCGCTGATGCTCTATGAATAATGAATAACAGTAATTTTCTGAGGAAATAGCTGTATTATCTTCCGATTTGCCCAAGAATCTACACTTGTCGGTTATGGAGATGATGATGATGATGGCGGTGGTGATAATATCGATGGCGCAGCTAATCCACTGCATAATGCACTTTCATTTTCTCTGAGCATCTTACATTAACGTGGGAATCTTGCCAGTCTAAAAAAAGCACATTTGACTTATTTTTTGTTTTCTATACTTCTATGCTATGCTATGAAAAAAAAATTATCTATTTTCATTTGCCTGATATTATGCTTTCCGAAAGCCCTACTTAGACGCACTTCTCATTTTCTGCTTGAAATGCTTTATTAAGCACAACCGTTGAGTTATGGTATCTCGTGAAGCCTACAGACAGCTTTTCCAGTTATTCCTATGGTAATGCTGTTCTTTCCAAGTGTTTCTGGCCTTCAAACTTAGCTAAGCAGTTCCGAAGACATTTCTTTTTGCCCAGACTTTCTTTTCTTCTCTTCGTTTGTTGCTTATAGAGTGTGTTTTCATTATTTTTTATAATGTGGTCTAATACAAGCTTTCTGCATACAGTTTAGGGTTAATTTTCTAAAGAACCTATATGTTATCAGACAAAATATAAGTCCATGCTCCATTTGTTTCCAGCCCCTTATATGGGTGGTGAGTCCCAGGAAATCCATCTAACCACTCTGTCTCCCCCTGTATAGCAGAGGGGCATAGCTGAGTGCAACCAAAATTATCAGTTCAGGGGCAATATTCAGCCCTTAGTTGGATCAGAGCAGAAGCATTCAGTGGAAATATGGATATCCAGCATCAGTCGACTATGGGGGTTTAGTTTACACACACATCTGACCTCTTACATGTGCAAATTGCCCCCACACGTAAACGGAAATTTTACGAAAGGTTCATTTGACCTGTGGATGTCTATACCATGTCAAAATTGTAACGGAGTATATTGGGGGCATGGCTTGGACAGGACAAAAATCTGCATATGCATCCCCCATTTCATATAGGGAATGAACATGTAAGCCAAAATTGAGTTTACACATGCTTTGTGACATGCATAGGTATTTAAAAAGTGTTCTTTTTGGCCATCCCCCAAGATTCATTTCCCCCTGCAAATTGAAATGAGGTAAAGGTAGAGTCCTCTGTAGTTAATTAGCATCATCAATGCATCTAGGTTTGCAAAGTGGCTCAGATACCTGTGTAAGTGCTGACAGTTGCAAATGGCGGCGCTTACGAGTGTAAGTTGTTGGATTTCCTTCATCAGTTTTTCCCACGTGTGCATTTGTGAAACGGCTCCTCCCACTGCACATGGATACAGATCCCCGTGCATTCCTGCATTTCTTTCTGTGTGGTTTAGAAACAGCTCCACCTTCAGCAGAGTTCTTTCTAAAATACCATCAGAACTGAGTACGCCCCACCCTCAACCTCTCAGTTCCACTCTCCATACATTATCTAAAATATGCCTTCACTCGTATCGCAGCACTGAATATATATATATATGTATTTAAATATCGCAGCCAGCATTTAAAGAAATATTCTGACCACCGCCAGGGACGGCCCCAGAGTTAGCACTCTAGGAAAACCTAATGTAGATTTGGAACCCTCCTTTAAATTCAAGAAAAAGCTGAAAACTTTGACTTGGCCTGGCTTTTAATAAGGAGCCAGGTTAGAGGCACCATAGCAGCCTTTTAAATATTAAAATTTGTTTTGTAAATATATGCATGCAAATGCAATGTGTGCCTTTGAGTCAGTGCTAACTCCTGGTGACCCAGCAGCTCCTGGGTTTTCTTGGCAGTGTCACTGGAAGTAGATTGCCAGGCCTTTCTTCTGAGGCAATGGAGGGTTAAGTGACTTGCCTAAGACCACAAGGAGTGTTAGTAGCAATTGAACCCTAGTTTCTTGGTTATCAAGCCAGTGCTCTAACAGCTAGGCTACTCTTCCACTAAATAGATACACAACGAGGGAAATTTCCAAAAAACACTTAGAATGGTAAATGAACTATTTGCAAATTGCCCATTCTTCCTGTGGTAAAAATAGACACTGGTGAGTCCTTTGAGTTTGTTTGGCATTTAGGAGCCATTGTTTTGCTTTGACTGTAGCTGCTCTGCTGCCCTCTTCCCCAGAAGCTGTTGCCCCAGGCAATTGCCTGCTGGTTGGACTAGTCCTGCATAAAGATTACCCCCTTGATACTAATAAAGAGCATTTCCCTACCAATGAGCCTGAGGGTATTAAATGACATCACAGACTTCCGCAAAGCCCTTAAAACCCAGCTCTTTATAGAAACATATGAGCACACAGACCACAGTCCCCACCTGAACAGTAACACAACCACCTCCGCCAACTAGACACCCACTCATCCCAACTAGACATACAAGTTCATTGTACAATGCTGTTAAGTACCCTAATGTTAAATGTAACCCTCCAATTGTGATGTAATGTGACCACTTTGATTGTAGGATAAGGTGGTATACAAATCTATCTAAATAAATAAAATAAATTTCACATTCTACATTATTTTTGAGGGGGAGGGATTCTTTGATTAAAGCAAACCTTTTCCTGCATAGGTAGCCAGATCTGGGGTTTAAAAGTCTTTGGTCCGTATTGAAACACCATGGCCAGCATTTTTTCTTAAACAGGGTTCAGAGCATTTGTAGATAGTACGTACATTCAGTGCTGCCATTTGGATAGCGAGAAGCACGGAATAAACGTTTAGGCTAGCGAGCGCTGCTGCTATTCAGATAGCGGTAACGTTCAGTCCACTGTCTGTATATCTGTCCTGATAAATTTACAACAGCCTTTTTGCTGGGCAAAATTTATCTGCTTTGCAATATGGATAATGGAGTAAATATCATCATTATCCATATAGTTGGCAGAATGCCCACGTGCTACCTATCTGCACAGTGCCGGGGCTTTCTGGAAAATCTTTTAATGGCACCACCTGTATCGTGCCGCTGACAATTAATATGTGGGGCACTTAGGAGCTGTCACTATACAGAGGAGTGCTTTTGAATATTGACCCTTTTGATCCTTTCTCCTTAGGATAATGAGGGTGGTTTTATAACAGGTCACTTAAGTGGGAAGACCACGTGCATGCCTCTTTGGAGATTATTTAATAAAGCCGATAGAAACATACGCAGCAAAGTGTGCGCGTAGATGTGCATTTTATAACCTACACGTAATTCCCTCGACCCCGCTAGCTTGACCAGGGTCGCATAAAATAAATATATGTCATGCTTGATTTTTTTTCCTGGCTTCTTGGGGCAGGACTAGAACTTCTCCCAGGAGGCCTATCATACCCTCGCTCTCAGGCAACCAGCTCACTCTCTTATCCAGCAGCAACAGATCAGGCTCGGAAACAGACTATGCTTTTGCATCCCTTACTCTTTAATTCCAAACAGCAGAAAACAGACTGATTCAACAGCAGATATCTTTCTCAGACTTCATACTTGATCACAATTCTTCAACAACAAAACTATCATCCATAGATTTAAGGCATTAACAAATGTCCCAGATCAATTCTTTTGCTCGGAGATTTTAGGTGTGTTCATAAGGAGGCGGCTGGGAGCGTTTGAGTCCTTCAGCCAGTTCACCCACTCTGAGGCCTCTGGAGACACCAGTTCCTTATCACAGTCTCTGACTTGGATGGAGGCACCCAGCACCAAACAATCTGTTTCTTCAGAGTGGGGGAAGCAGAACTGACTCCCTCTGAAATACCATCGCCTAATCAATCTCTCAGAAACCTTCATCCATGTCCTTTATTTCTTTCAACACTTGCAAACTGGAACAGCTTAGTGAATAAATTTACAACCTTGCTTCTGCCCTTTCTGGCTACAGAATCCCTTGTTCCTTGACATGATTCCTCTCCAACCCGAGGACCTTGCTTTGGCAACCTCTCCTTGTTGCTTCCCACCTCAGATAGGGATAGCTGCCTTCCTGGTAGCTAAGCCCTGCTGGGCCCTCTCCTTCTTCTGTACACCTACTCCATGGTGCAATGACTGCTAGTCAAAGAACCCACCTAGCATTAGGCCTGAAACTATATACTCCATATCATCTGAACACACCTTCCTCCCTCCTCTAGGAGGAGTTATTTACCGGGCCCCTCCCACCTGCTCTAGTCCCTGCAGTCTCAAACCAGCGCCCCCCCCCCCCCTTCTCTCTTTATATTTTCTTAAACCCCTGAAGAGGGTTTCATACATACATACATACTTCATGACTTTGCCAGCTTTCCACCAAACTCCTCCTAAGAATTGTATAAAACATATGTGGCTAGTTGACATAGAGGCCAATTCTGTTCTGGGCATCCCCGCCTATCCAGGCGCCCAGAATCTGGATGTGCCCCGGTTGCACCCGAATCTGACCCCGCAGGGTCTAGACATGCCTGCGGGATCAGAATTGGGTGCAAACGGCCAGACATACAGGCCATGCACCGATTCTGGGCACCCGGACATACAGATCACTACCCAGCTAGCCCAGTCAGGCTTCTGCATAGAACTGCGGTGCTGTGGTGTCCTGTTGCCATGGCATTATGCCTCCATACAGGAGCCATGATCCCTGGCAGACCCCAAAAAGCTCTTTTCTCCGCTGCTCAGCCCCCAATCGGGCCTGCCGTGGCCAGGGTCAGGCTGCAGTGAACTCCCTACACCCCCTTACCTCCTTTTCCACACCAGGATCCTGCATTTTTCACCATCCAGGGGGACCTAATCCACTTCTGAGGTGGAATAAGTCCCCCATCCAAATGGCCAACCCTGGAAGTACAGGGCTGACCCCAGAATCAGCCCTTTACATCTAGCATTAGGTTCTCATCCACTCCCCACCCTCACTCCTCCTATGGCCCACCCCCTCCCACCCAGGAACTGATCTCCATGCAGGTCTTGCATGTACATGCAAGGAGCTCTGTTTGATGAATCGCTGCCCAATCGTTTAGCGGGGATGGACCTCTGAACTGGATGTCCATCCCTGCTAAACACTGCTCAGAATCTACCCCATAGTGCATAGCTGTATGTGTGCAGTACTTTTATGAGCAGCCTTTTACATATGCAGAAAGGTATACATGCACACAAAAACTCTTTAAAAATTACCCCTAATATACCATATTCCCAAAAATTGAACGCTATTACTTATTTCTAGTGTAAGAGCTTGTGTACAATGACTAGCAAAATGGCAAATATGTGCAGAGTCTGTTCCCCTAACTTGTCCTTGACCCTGTGAATATCCTATCTCTCTGCCACAGATAGGCAACATGTGTACTTATTGCTGAAGTACGTGTGCTATGTGTTATAAAACACACATACGTGTACCGGCAGGCATCCCATACAGTATTCAGAAACACACTTTACACGCACATGCATCCTTAGAAAGCATGTAGAAGGTAAAACGTGTCTTAATTGCATTTCTTCTTCTAATTGTGTTTCCTAATAGACCATTTTGAGTGGGATCACCAAAGTACACCCTTAGACAACGCAATCGTTAAAAGGCTCAAAAAGGAAAAGCAAATGCATTGTTGAGTATAACTGATAAAACAACCAACACAAAAACCAAGCAAATTTATATATGAGATTATTATAGTTTGTAGTAGTAGTAATATTAGTATTGTGACTGTAACAGGCTCATTCTTAAACATCAGATGGACACAAGGATTCTTGTCCTTAGTTGGGAGGGGGAGCGGAATTTCTAAGGTCCTCCGGTGAAAGGAATATATATTTCCATTTGTAGTTTTTATCAAATAAAACACCCCTTGCTGGGCTATTGTTCCAAAGAATATCCTTTTACTTAGAGACAGGTATGCAGCAAATATTTACAGACAAAACAGTCTATTTATAATCCAACCCAATGAAGTTTGGTCGGCATTTATCAATATAGATCAGTCCTTTCCTCCTGCACCTCTGTGATAGCACAATTACTGTTATCAATCTCAGTCTCCTGTGATAACTCATACTGAAGACAAGTTTATTTATTTTATTTATTTTTTTAGCTGTTTTTTTACACCGCTTTTCACTCAGTCAAAGCGGTTAGCAAGTAAGAACATTTATGAAATACAGTGGAACATGTACTCATATACTTAGAATTCATATACATGGAACTTTTGGAGGATGAGGAAGTATGATACTTAGAACTTTAACTATGTACAAAGTTGCAGGTGCTTGATTTTGAACTTTAACTTATTTACAATGGTTCTAGAATTATATATAAAATAGTCATGGGATTATTACAATGGTCCAAAACCGTGAAGAAGCGCACCAGAACTCACAGACCGGGCAAGGAGGGTATTAATCAGAGATGCTACATAGACACCAAGGATAACGCTGAAGAAGCTGCAAAGGTCCACAGCGGAGATGGGAGTATCTGTCCATAGGACCACTTTAAGCCATACACTCCACAGAGCAGGGCTTTATGGAAGAGTGGCCAGAAAAAAGCCATTGCTTAAAGAAAGAAATAAGAAAACACTTTTGGAGTTTGTGCTACAGCATGTGGTGGATCCCCCAAACACATGGTGAAAGGCTGATGAGGCGAAAATTTAACCTTTCACCCATCATGGGAAATGCCATGGGTGATGCACTTCCCATCATCCCGAAAACAATTTCCACAATGAAACATGGTGGTGGCAGCATTTTTTTAAATTTTATTTTTTATTTATTTACATTCTCTTATATACCGCGCTATTCTGCATCAGTGAGGTTTACATTGAACAAACTGAAATTACATTGAAAAGGGCATTATAACTTGGAGACAACTATTTTACAGGGAACATCATGCTGTGGGGATGTTTTTCATTGGCAGGGACAGGAAAACTGGTCAGGATTGAAAGAACGATGGATGGCACTAAAAACAGGGCAATTATTGCAGAAATCCTGTTTCAGTCTGCCAGAGATTTGAGACTGGGACGAAGGTTCGCCTTCCAGCAGGACAATGACCCTAAACATACTGCTAAAGCTGGTTTAATGGGACACATTTAAATGTCTTGGAGTGGTCTAGTCAAAACCCAACCCTCAATCCAATTGAGAATCTGTGGCAGTACTTGAAGATTGCTATACAGCAACGCAACCCATCTAACTTGAAGGAGTTGGAGCAGTTTTGCCTTAAGGAATGGGTGAAAATCCCAGTGGTTAGATGGGCTAAGCCAATAGAGACATACCCCAAGAGAGTTGCAGCTGTAATTGCAGCAAAAGGTGGCTCTATCATGTATTGATATTGGGGGGTGAATATATATGCACACTCCTGTTTTCATTTTTTATTTGGCCTAATTATTGTCTGTGTCACAGTGATGGATATTTTGCACCTTCAAAGTTGTAGGCATGTTGTGTATATCACATGGTGTTAGCCCCCCAAACTCCAGGTTGTACTGTGACAAGACAGGACAAACACAGAGAAGATGAATACCTTTGCAATACATTGTATATTCAAAAAGATTTGGTCAAGTTCTTTGTGGAAAAGTCCATCAACCATTAGGGAATCTTGCATCTTTTTAGGGATTCGGTCAGGTACTTGTGACTTGGATTGGCTTGGAAACAAGATGCTGAGCTTGATGGGTATTTGGTCTGACCCAGTATGGCAATATGAGTATTTCCCCAACCTCCTATTTCTGTGGGTAAAAATATCTGTGTTACGTACAACATGAATACTTTTACCAAGAATAAAATAATGGTGGGATTAGATCACAGTAGGGAAAATACATTCATGGATTGCATTTTCAAAGCTCCATACATACTTTCTGCAGATAAATTTGCATTGAAGTAGGTTCAAAAGTACATGCTGAGATTCCTGTTCTTCTAGTTCAGTGGTTCTCAACCCAGTCCTGTGGGACCCCTAGTCCAGTCAGGTTTTCAGGATATCCACAATGAATATGCATGAGATAGATCTGCATACAATGAAAGCAGTTCATGCAGATCTATCTCAAAAATGTGATGGGTGCCTTTGAATCATTGCAGACTCCTGATGACCCAGTAGCTCTTGGTTTTCCTTGGCAATGCAACGAGGTGTAGATTGATAGGCCTTTCTTCTGAGGCAGTGGAGGGTTAAGTTACTTGCCCAAGGCTACTAGGAGTGCTAATGGGAATAGAACGCTGGTCTTTTGGTTGCTAAGCCAGTGCTCTAACCATTAGGCTCCTCCTCCATTCTGCAGAGCTATCTCATTCATATTCATATGGATATCCTGAAAACCTGACTGGCCTGGAGGTGCCAGAGGACTGAGTTGAGAACCACTGTTTTTTAGCTGGCTACATTTTCAAAGTGAAATCTCATATGAGGTTTCCCTTAGAAAATAAGCTTGCAGTCCTGTCAGTAAAGAATAGCCATATGACTACAAACTCTCCATGGGATCTCATTTTTATCTGACAGAGAACTTTTTGGATCCTTGCTCTACTCCCATACAGACATGACCACTAGCAGATCAGGAATGTGGATTCTATGCTGAAACATATCCAGATATCCATGTCCTGGTAATCTAAGTACTGCAATGAGCTTAATTCATAAGTGACTCTTCTCTCCTCTGTACCTTAGAGAAGACTTTCTATTGCTCAACATCTCTCTCGCCTCATTCATGGGGAGATCAAATTTGCAAGTACTATTTCTGCAGGCAGCACATCAGGTAAAAAACACTGTAGTTTTGAAAATCAAATTGAAGCATGCTGTTTTCCTTTTCTGACCTAAACACACTCCAGGAAATGACTCTCTTTAACCCTGCTAAAAAGCAGTGCCTTTTTCCTAGCTAAAAAAGTGGCAGTACTCATATGCAAGACTCTCAGAAATATATGGGGACCATGGGTCAATTTTAGCAGGCAATGAAAAAGGTGCCAGTGAGCAGGGCCGTACCGAATGTAAATCGTGCCCTGTGCGACTTGCACATTGGATGCCCCCCCCCCCCAGCAGGAGAGAAGAGGTGCGCCCGATGTGCAAGTCGCCGGCATGCTTAGCATGCCGGCGAGAAGGCTTAAGGGGCGCATTTTAGCTGTTGTCCGTTGCCTGCCGCCGCTGAGAGAAGAAAAAGCGGCGGCGACAGGCAACGGCAGACAGCTAAAATGCACCCCTTAAGCCTTTGCGCCCTGTGCGGCCGCACCGCTCACACAGGGCTAGGTACGGGCCTGCCAGTGAGTACCCCCTGAAAAGCAGCCCTGGCTAAACATTTTGTATGCATATTGTGGAAGCCCATGCATACTTTTAGCCACTGTGAAGGAGCCAGTTTTCAACAAGTGCAAGCTAGATAGGTGAATACCTATTTGCCTGCATAAGTGCTTTTGAGAATTGTTCTCTTATGTGCAATAGGACTTCTTATTCATTGTGAATATCCTAAAAACCTTACTGGCTGTGGGATTCCAAGGACATGCTTCGGAACCACTAGCGCAAATGGTTCACTTGTCTTATCAGGGAGGTCTAGAGGTGTTTTTATTAACTAGATAGTTTAACAGAAACCACAAACTGCTCTTATATAGGCTTAATACCTCCCATAAAACATTTTTCACAATGGCAGGCGTTTTTCATAGTCTCAACTTCCAAGTAGATTGGGCAAATAATGCCGATTCTCTTATTAAGACTTTTTGGGATTTTGACTATCTGGTCTGAGGTTTACTTTCTTTCCAAACACATGAATAGATATGCTGTCAGCCATTGTTGCAGATGAATGAGATTCCTGGTTGTCTCAAAACGATGTGTTGCCTTGATAGGAAGGGGATATCAATCACTTAAAGAATGGTGCATTCTTTGTCACTGAAGTGCTATTCTGCCCTTTAGTCACAACAATAAACTGAGGATTGTACAACACTGTTTGCTTATCAATCACTAGTTGTACAAGTACTTGATCGCCTTTGGAAACTAACAAGGTGACTTCCTTCTCTCACATCTTTTTTTAATTATAGAAAGATAAACATAGACCATGAAGACAGCTAAAGACAATACAGCCTATCCCACTTGCCTATCTAGGTTACATAGAGCATGATGACAGAAAAAGAGCATATGACCTCTCTAGTCTATCCATCCAAACTAGCTCCCAGCTCTGCTCTCCATCAGAGATCCTCTGTGCTTGTTCAATGCTTTCTTGAATTCAGATAATGATCTCCACCACCTCCACTATGCATCTATTACTCTTTCTATAATGAAATATGTCCTTAGATTAACTCATTTCACATTCAAACCATGATGCCTCAAATGTCTCCTTTCTCTTCAAAGAGGCCCTCCTGCATTTACAGTATATCTTGGAGTATTTAAAGTACCTCTGTCATTTCTATCCTATCCTGCCTTTACTCCCCATATGTAGACTGTTGCTCATTTTAGTAGCTCTGCTCTAGACTGACTCCATCTATATTTCATTTTGAAAGTGTGACTCCACAACCGAATGCAGTAAATGAGGTCTCACCAGAGATCTAAACAGAGGCAATATTACCTCCTTTTTCCTGCTGACCAGTCCTTGGCCTATGCATTCGGACATCATTCTGGCTTTTGCCATTGCTTTATCTGCCTCTTTTGCCACTGCCTTAACATCATTAGAAATAATCACCCCCTAAGATCCTTCTCTTGGTTTGTACACAGAAGAAATTCACCCTCTCTACTGTACTGCTTCCTTTGGGTTTAGCAACTTAAATGCCTAATATTGCATTTCTTAACACTGAATCTTAGCTGAAAAAATTTAGACCATTCCTTAAGCTTCCCTAAATGATACCTTATTCTTTCCCACACCTACCCTAAGCAGGTTTTGTTATTTGCAAAAAGACAACCTTTTCCAAATAGCCCTGATAAAATAATATTGCATGGAACTGGACCAGTCTCTGGAGAATGCCACTGGTAAACACATCTTATTTATTTATTTATTTTATTTACATTCTCTTATATACCGCGCTATTCTGCATCAGTGCGGTTTACATTGAACAAACTGAAATTACATTGAACAGGGCATTATAACTTGGAGATAACTATTTTACAGGGAACATTTTATCTTGGAACGAACTCCATTACTACTATGCTTTGTTACGAGGGAATCCAGCGATGGAGCAGTGCACAAAGGAGCCAGGCAGGAACAGGACTCAGGCGCTGGTGTGGCGGAAGGGACCACAGATGCGGGGGAGGGGTGGCTGACCAGGGGAGGGGCAGGGTGGGGCTTTGGGGGTGGGGTTGGTTACTGGGTTGCGCTGTGGCAGGGGGCCCACGGTGGGGGTCAAGGGTTTACCTTTCCCATGGGACAGCCAGGAGTGCAAGGAGTCTTGCGGTCATCAGGGGCCCCGGGGTCCGGGGAGCACTGAGTTGGAGGAGGACAAGGTTCATCTAGGGGGGAGTGGATGGGGGCTTGGCAGCCTGCTTGGTATACTTCCGTCCCCCCCTCTGCGTTTTCTTTTCTACCCTCACAGGATACGGCAACGTTGCAACATGCGGGGCAAGGAATAGGAGTGCAACAAGGATCGTGGAGCATGGACACGGGAGCAGCTGCCAATGCGCATTCTGTGGTCGGAGGACGCTAATGCGGATGATGGAGGGCTTCAGCAGCGTGGTGCGGAGAGTCGGGAGCCAGCGACTGTTACGAGGATGGTGCGGCCCCTGGACGTGGCGGCAGCAGGTGAATTAATGGCGCAGCCGGGGGATGGGGCTAGGCAGGTTAGTGCGCAGGAAGGAGAGGGGGCCAAGGCAAAGAGGAAGAAGAAGCATTCGCGGAGGCGGTGGCACAGCTCGGGGTCCTCCTCTTCCTCGGTGTACGACTCCTCGTCATCCTTGTCTGGAGTGGACAGCTCAGTGGGGGAGGCAGGGTACAGACTACACACATGGGGGGAAAGGGCGTGCCTACATTGGTGTCCTTCTCGGAGCTATGGGAAGGGGTGCCTAGGAATCTGTGTCACAAAATCAGGAAACGGAGGTACATAGACATTTTCCGATTATTGGAAGGCAGGAAGCAGTCGGGCGAAAGTAGGAAGAAGCGAAAGGAGGATGAGAAGGCGGGTCGGGTTAGAAAGGTTTCGCGAACGGTGGTAAATTGGACAAGAGCCTTTTTGCGGTTAGCGAGTATTTGGGGTTAACAATGTCCCGAGGATTATGGAATGTTATTGGCTTATGCGGAATCTATTTTGGAGGCGGCGCAGACACATGAAGGGTGGGCATGGCTGAACTATGATGAAAAGTTCAGGGACAAAATGGAGGAGAGCAAAGCGCTGTCATGGCGTACTCAGGAGATTAACCTATGATTGATGCAAATGTCAGTGAGAGCCGGGGTGGGGGGTGCAAGGGGGGATGCTGAATGTGGCGGGGTCAGGTCGTCCCTTTCGTACAGGAGGGGGGGCCTCTGCAGAGAGTGGGGGAGGGAGTTTGGGAGACGTTTTTTGACGCTTCAACAAGTCCTTGTGTCTGTTTCATGACTGTAATTTTCCGACACGCGTGCTCGGTCTGTTGTGGTGGACACTCTGCGATTAAATGTATTAAAAAAGGGACCGCGGGGGTGGCCTCACAGGCTCCCAAGTAATGCGGACGTGTCGGGGTTAGCGCCGACACCAATACGTTGGGATGCGATAAAGGATTGGTTGTGACGCTATCCATGAAGGAAAGACAGGGAGACGCTGGAATTGGGGTTTCAGTTTGGTTTTGTCATCCTGGTACAGGGGACGGTGTTAGGAAGGAGGGAATGAAATTCTCCTTTGGTTTGGCATTTTTCAACCGTGGTGCGGGACAAGTTGGTGGTGGAATTGAACTTGGGGAGAATTGCAGGCCCTTTCGAGGAGCAGCCGATCGCGAATCTAGTGGTTTCTCCATTGGGGTAGTGCCTAAGAAGGAGCGGGGGAAGTTTCGTTTGATCCACAACTTGTCTTTTCCGTTGGGGTCATCGGTGAATGATCACCTTCCAAGGGAATTGTGCTCTGTTCGCTACGCTTCGTTTGATGAGGCTTCAGATTTAGTCAGGAGATGTGGTCCAGGTGCTTGGATGGCGAAGGTCGACATTGAGTCAGCCTTTCGATTGCTGCCAGTGCACCTGTCCGCGTTTCACTTGTTAAGTTTTTGCTTTGAGGAGGAGTTCTACATTGACAAATGCATACCGATGGGGTGCTCTGTTTTTTGCGCCTATTTTGAGAAGTTTATTTCGTTTTTGCATTGGGCGCTGATGCAGAAAGTCGGTTGTGCGCACGTGGTTCACTATTTGGATGATTTCTTCTTTGTCGGTGCGGCGCAGTCCGATGAGTGCCAGTGGTTGTTGCAAGGCTTCGTGGAAATGGCCAATGCATGGGGACTACCATTGACTGTGGGCAAGACGGAAGGCCCAGCGATGAGAATTCTCGGTGTGGAGCTGGATTTGTTAGAAATGGTAGCATGGCTACCAAGGGAGAAGGTGGTGAAGTTGCGAGTGTTGGTGGCTAGTGGGTTGGCTTCGGCGAAGTTGACTCTGTGGGAGATGCAAGTCTTACTGGGCTCCTTGAATTTTGCATGCAGAGTCATCCCAATGGGCCGGGTGTTTTTGCAGCAATTGGCGGCGGCTACAGCAGGGATACGGCAGCCGCATTATCGCATCAGGATGTCAAGGATTATGAAGGTGGATTTGAGAGTTTGGGACAAATTTTTGGAGGGTTTTAATGGACATCAGTCATGATGGAGCCCAAGACGTCTAGCGCAGATTTACACCTATACACGGATGCAGCTGGCGGTGCAGGGTTGGGCATTTACTTTGGGGGAGCGTGGTGTGCGGATAGCTGGCTGCAGTCGTGGCGGGCATCTGGTCTGACTAGCAAAATTACATTCTTGGAACTGTTTCCCATTTTGGTAATGTTGCATTTGTGGCCCGATAAGCTCTGGAATCATAGAGTGCTTTGGTGGTGTGATAACGAGGCGGTGGCCAGTGTGGTGAATCATTATACTCCGCGTTGTGTTCGGGTAGCTGAACTTATGAGTACATAGTTTCCCCCAGTTCACTCCAAGTTGTTTTCCCCTGTTTTATGTGAACTCTGATTGCCTTCGCTGTCATTGAGTCACCTTGTTCTCTGTAAACCGCACTGATGGAAAATAGCGTGGTATAAAAGAAATGTTAAATAAATAAAAATGAGGGAAGTGGTGTTAGCTTGTCTGCAGTTGAATGTGGGGGTCAAGGCCAGGCATATACCAGGCTGTACTAATAAAATTGCGGATGCGCTTTCTCGTTTCAAGTGGGAGCTGTTCCGGACCCTGGCACCAGAGGCGGACGCCGTGGGATTGGTGGTTCCTGATCAATTATGGAAGGTTGGCCTTCAGAGATGGTGAATCTGCTATGTTGTTCGGTGTCTGCCGCGACATGGATGGCCTATCAGAGGGGCTGCGACAAAGTGGTCGAATTCCTGGAGTCCCGAGGTTGACAGCCAGACCTAAACTCTGACAGACTAATGGTACAGTACATAATCTATGTGAAGGGGAGCGGTGTGTCCCGGGCATCGGTGCATAGTCACCTAGCTGGCTTTACCTTCTTTGCGAAAGCAGCAGGATGGGGCTACTCAGCACCGGGAGTTTTGGCCCGGAGGATGATGCAGGGGTGGGAATGTGCTCGCCCAACCTCTGTCGATCCCAGGCTGTCAATTTCGCACGAGTTGCTCATCAGACTTTGTGCTGCGTTACCCAGGGTAGCAGAGTCTCGCTATGAGGCCATACTTTTCCGGGCAGTTTTTTGTCTGGCTTTTTTCGGTGCCTTTCAGATGGGGGAGTTGGTGGCTAGCTCCGGCACTTCGGAAGGTAGTGGTTGCCTGAGGAGTGAGCACATGTGGGTCAGGGAAGGGCAGCTGTGGGTGAGGCTGGCCAGATCAAAAACAGACCAGCGGGGTAAGGATCTGTGGGTGGTACTGAAGGAGGTCGTTAACCTTTCTACGTGCCCGGTGGCTGCAGTGAGAGAGTACGTGCATGTATGCCCGCCGGTGGGTGGGTTGTTTTTCTTGCATGCGGATTCTCGCTGGCTGAAATGTTTCCAAGTGGCAGCAGTACTACGGATGGTTCTGCAGAATGTAGGTGAGGATCCTCGCCGGTTTGCTCCGCATTCCTTCCATATTGGAGCGGCTAACAGTGCAGCGGCGGTGGGACTGCCTGATGCGGAGATACAATGCATCAGCAGATGGCACTCGGAGGCCTTTCGGAGTTGCATGCGTTTATGAAGGGGAGGGTAGCTGTCCACCGGTAGCTAACTGTGTGTTTCTCTTTCAGATGTGGGGCGGTGTCCTCCCGGCTGTTGGATGATCGGCCACTCATTTGTTCATTGGGTGGGACAGCAGGCAGCAGTGCAGCCGTTAGGGCCGAATTTGGGTCTTGACCCGGATGTGGTGTCTGTCCTATGGCATGGGCTCCGGTGGCCACAGTTAATGCCTTTGCTTCGGCACCATAAGCGGGTGAGGAATGAGCCTGTAGCGATACTACTGCACTTGGGTGGTAACGACCTGGTCTCCTGGACATGTAAACAGTTGATCAGAGCGGTGAAGAAGGACTTGTCTGAGGTGCTTCAGATGTTTCAAGAAGTGATTCTATTATGGTCCGATATCATTCCATGGCCTGCCTGCCGAGATCAGTGGCGTTGGTCTCGCAGCCTGACGAAGATTAATCGTCAGATCGGTTGCTGAGTCTGTGATCATGGGGGATATCAAATTTTGCATGCCTGGGTGGAAGTGGATTGTGGGGGGTTGTATCGGCAGGATGGGGTGCACCTATCCCCAAGAGGCTGTGGAATGGATTTTTCAGCAGGAGGGTCGCTGGTCGCAGCTTGGTTTTGGGGGGGCGGCGCAGGGACGGTAAAGTCTCCTGTGCCTAGTGGCGGGATCATGGAGGTTTCTGGGGTCCGGAGTCTTAAACTATAACTGGGATGGGGGTCGGTTGCCCCCAACCCGGATAACCCCTGGCCGGTTTTTGCTAATAGTAGGGTGAGGCCAGGGAAAGGGGGGTTGGAAGTTGCCACTGGCTCAGCTGCGGCGGAAGTGGAACAGGGTCACCTTGCTAATAGCACGGCGGGTGAAGGCCCGTTCCGCTGGTTGGGTTATTACAAAGTTGATGTTGTAACAGAACTCTTCTGGTATGTTTTATAAGTTAATACAGTAAAGCTGCGACCAGTAAATTCCCAATTTGTGTCTGTTGTAATTTTGTAGGGGGAGAGGCGGAAGGGGGCTGATAAATGGGGCGCAGGTGTGGCGGAGAGAGTGTGGGGGGGGTGGGGAACAAGGGAAGCACCAGGTCTGAGCTGCCTCGGTTACTACTATGCTTTGTTACTTCCCACTCAAGCAGTTTCCAACCCAGTGAGTCACTTTAGGGCCTATATATGGGCCCTTACTTTATTTATGTCATCTATGCAAACCCATGTCAAAGGCCTTACTGAGATCCAAGTACACTAGAGATCTAAGTCTCTGGTCATTCAGTCAAAGAAATTTATCAGATTCATATGACAAGACCTTCTTCTGGTAAAAACCATGCTGTCTTGGATTCTATAATTCGGTGGATTCCAGTCACTGTTTTAGCAGCAATTTCTTAAATTTCATCGGCATCAAGGTCAAACTAATCAGCCTGTAGATCCCAGCCTCCTCCTTACTTTAAGAAGAGGAACATCTGCCCATCTTCACCCCTCCAGGACCACTCCTGGCTCTAATGAGGCATTGCAAAAGTCAGACGGGTGCATGGAAAGCATTTTCATTTTGTTTCATTATTTCCATTTGCTATTGCATTTCAGTTGCTCTTTTCTGCTCTTTTTCCAAGTTAGTTTTGTTGTTCTGTCATTTATTTTGTTTTTTTCATTAAAGTCAATGGGGAAAGCAATTCTCAATATATTTGTATATATCACTGAGATTTTCATTCCAAGTCTTATGAAATTTGCAGGCAAGCAGCAGCAGCAGAGGCAACAGCATCCCAAGGCTCCAGGAGAGAGGCGGTATGGCATGAAGTGTGTCATGAACACATCTCAGCACAACAGGAGGGACAAAGTGACAGAACAGTGGAAAAAATGCCCCAGGCATCGAGGGCAAAGCAGCACTAAAATGGCAGAAAGACCTCAAAGCACAGTGAGAACAGCAAAATCGGCATTATCCCTATGGTAGCAGCGAATGCTCCTTAGTAGATATCCCCCTAACCTTTTTTTTTCCTTACCTTTTCGACTATATCATTCAAAAACTATAGTGATCTTTTTTCCCCTCTTACCTTTAATTTTTTTCGTAACAAAAAAGTTTGTTGACCTCACAGTATTTCATATTAGTTTTGCCCAGTGCTCTGCTAGCCAGCTAATGACTCCTTGAGGGACTCCCCCATCTTAACAAAGTTAGTTAGTGGTGTTTGTTTGAGGAGGGTGAAGGGCTTGTGTTGAATAAAGGGAAAGCGCTACTGCGTGTGTGTTATGTGGTGGGTGAGGGGATGTGTAGGGTGTGATGTGGGTGAGCACTGTGTGAATAATGAAGGGTAGGAGGAATGGGATCGATTGAGAGAGTTCTATGAATGAGTGTCAGGAGAGATGGGGAGGTGGCAGCCTGAGCCAAATTGAGCATAGAAGCCCCTCTCCCCATTCCCTGTGCAGTCCAACTGTTTTGCAGCAGCTGCAAGCCCCTTGACTCACACTGCAATCAGGGGCGGCCCAAAGGGGGTGTGGGGCCATGTGTGGAGACTCATTACAGGGCAACATTTGCACAAGGTGCCTCATTTGCATAAATATTTGTATAACCATGGGGTCTTGTACTAATGCTCCCATCCAGTCTATTCTCTCAAATATAATAGTTATGGGGTATATTCTGACCACCTATAGCGGGGATGTACACCCTGCCTGGACATACATCCCCCTTGTCGTCCCTGTGCAAGGCTCCCTATGTGAACAGCAGAGTTGTACAGAGAGCCTTAGACGGGGGGGTGGGAGGGGGCAGGTGGAAGGCGGAATGAGGGTAGTGCGTGGGTTGGCCATCATCCTGGACGTACAGGGACAATTCTGAGGTTATGCCAGTTAGATTTATTCAGAGGTGGAATAAGTCCCCCTGGATGTGGGGTAGCAGTGGCGGCCAGTGGAGAGAAAGCAGGAGGCATGCAGGAAGTTCCCTACAGCTGGACCCTTGCCATGGATGGCCGGATCGGGGGTCTGGCTGTGGGCAACAACTATCTCGGCGACAAGCAGCATTCGCAGCTCTGTAATGGAACCACGGAGCCATGGCAATGAGACAACATGGCACTGCGGCTCCATTACGGAGCAAGGCTGAGTTAGCTGGCTATGCGGCTGGGAAGGTGGCCAGTAGACCCAATACTGATCCGCAGGAGCTAGACACCCCGCCGGATCAGAATTGGATCTACCGCTGTACGCCCTGATTCTGCCCAGCTGCATAAGGGGCTGGACATCCATTTGTGAATAGGCATCTATGTGCCTGATAGTATAGGACTACAGGAGGTTTGTGCCTCTCAAAGTAACAGTTAACAATAAGAGAGCTTAGCATTATGCAAGGCAAGAAAAACCAGAGAGTAGTATCTGAGAGCAATCAGTTTCACTTTTATGATTTACACTGCTTTTTATTTTGTTACGAAGCCATAGCACCATAATACTTTAAACAACATAACTTAACAGTTGTTTTTTTCATTGTTGAATGGATACATATTTATGTAACCATGACAGCCCAAACATGTTTAATAAGAATGGTAGCATTCAAGACTAACAATTAGATGTTGAACTTCCATAGGTTATATTAAATACTCTTCTTTAGATGCTGTCCTTGAATGCTATAGTCCATTATACATTTCATATGAAACAAGGAATGATCTTCCAAATGGAAAACACTGCAAACCACTATATGCAGCCTGTACTATCAATAACTACAAAGAAATAGTTTTGAAGGAGAATACAGTATCTATAGCTTCACATTTTAGTACATCTTGATTTTTATTTATTTAGACAGTTTTGTATACCACCTTATCCTTCAAACAAAGTGGTCACAACACAATTGGGGGATACATTTAACAAGAGGGGATATGAGACACATACACTAATATTTACAGGGAACATGGGCAACGGAGGGTTAAGTGGCTTGCCCAAGACCACAAGGAGCACCTGTGGGACGAGAAACCCCAGTCCTTCTGGCCCAAGGTTGCTGTCCTCTAGTGGGATTTGAACCCCTGACCTTCTGGCCTGAGGTAACTTGCTTAAAGTGTAATCTTCTTAACCTTTTTTGCTGCAAAAGTATCAATTAGATCAGCAAAATCCAGTGCCTGAGAAACAGTGTTCTCAATTGAAATGCATGCAAGGCCAACAAGCTGCTCTTGACTCATTGTACAGTAGATCTCAGATAGGTCTTAACATAGAAACATGAAACATGATGACAGAAAAAGACCACAAGGCCCATCTAGTCTGTCCTTCCATAACAACAACTACAACAGTCCACTTTTTACCTTTAGAGATCCTCTGTGTTGGTCCCATGCTTTTTTGAATTCAGTTACTGTCCTCATCTCTACCACCTCCACTGGGAGACTATTCCACGGATCCACTACTCTTTCCGTAAAGAAATATTTCCGCATATCACTCCTGAATCTATCTCCCTTCACCCTCATCCCATGTCCCCTCGTCGCAGAACTTGCTTTCAATTGAAAGAGGCTCTCTCCCTGAACATTTATGCCACGGAGGTATTTAAACATCTCAATCATATCACCTCTATCCCGCCTTTCCTCTAAGGTGTACATATTAAGATCCTTAAGTCTGTCCTCATATGCTTTATAATGAAGACTACTAATCATCTTAGTAGCAACCCTCTGCACCGACTCCATCCTGTTCACATCCTTTTGAAGGTGCGGTCTCCAGAATTGCACACCATACTCCAAATGAGGTCGCACCAAAGACTTATACAGAGGCATTATCACCTCCTTTTTTCTGCTAGCCATTCCTCTCCGTATGCACCCAAGCATCCTTCTAGCTTTTGCCGTCGCCTTTTCTACCTGTTTAGCTACTTTAAGATCATCGGACACAACTACGCCTAGGTCCCGCTCTTCTTTAGTGGACAAAAGTACTTCACCTCCTATGCTGTATTGCTCCCTTGGATTGCTGCAGCCCAAATGCATGACCTTACATTTTTTAACATTAAATCCCAGCTGCCAAATTCTAGACCATTCTTCAAGCTTAGCTAGATCCCTCCTCATGTTATCTACACCTTCCTGGGTGTCTACTTTATTGCAGATTTTGGTATCATCCGCAAAGAGGCAAACCTTACCTGAAAGCCCTTCCGCTATATCACTAACAAAGATGTTAAAAAGAATCGGACCAAGGACAGATCCCTGGGGCACACCACTGGTAACATCCTTCTCCTCAGAGTGAGCTCCATTTACTTGTACTCTTTGTCGCCTCCCACCCAACCAATTTCTAACCCAAGCAGTAACTTTAGGGTCCATCCCTAGGGTGCTCAGTTTGTTTATAAGTCGCCTGTGAGGAACAGTGTCAAAGGCTTTACTGAAATCTAAATACACCACATCTAGAGCTCTCCCTCGGTCCAACTCCCTGGTCACCCAGTCAAAGAAATCAATCAGATTTGTCTGACAAGACCTGCCTCTGGTGAATCCATGCTGCCTCGGATCCTGTAATCCGCTGGACTCCAGAAACCTCACTATTTTCTCTTTCAACAGCGTTTCCATTAATTTACTCACCACCGAAGTTAAACTAACCGGCCTGTAGTTTTCAACCATATCCTTACTTCCGCTTTTGTGTAAAGGCACCACATGAGCCTCTCTCCAGTCCTTTGGCACCACTCCCGACTCCAACGAGGCATTGAAAAGGTCAGTCAGTGGAGTTGCTAGAACGTCCCCAAGTTCCCTCAGTATTCTAGGGTGTATCCCATCCGGTCCCATCGCTTTGTCTACTTTAAGTTGAGCTAGTTTCTCACGAACACAGTCTTCTGAAAATTGTTCAAGATGTCCCTCGCTTCTGTTCTTATTTGTGGGTGTTTTCTGAGGTCCTGCTCCTGGTTCTTCATCTGTGAACACAGAACAAAAATATTTGTTAAGCAATTCCGCTTTATCCTTATCAGCTTCTACATATTCCCCCCCTGTACCCTTGAGTCTGACAATACCACTTTTGCCCTTCCTCTTCTCACTAATATAGCTGAAAAATGTCTTATCCCCCCATTT
This sequence comes from Ichthyophis bannanicus, assembly GCA_033557465.1. Lineage (NCBI taxonomy): Eukaryota > Metazoa > Chordata > Amphibia > Gymnophiona > Ichthyophiidae > Ichthyophis > Ichthyophis bannanicus. The sequence continues at coordinate 633,215,847 of CM066033.1, forward strand.
TATTGCATTGGCTATTTCCTCCTCCTTTTGAATCTTTGCCTTCTTGACTACTTTGCTAGCTTCTCTAAGTTTTTCCAAATACAGATGCCTGTCTTCCTCTCTCTGTGATCTCTTGTATTTCATGAAGGCCTCCCTCTTTTTCTTCACTTTTTCAGCTACTTCCTTCGAAAACCATAGCGGTCTCCTGTTCCTTTTGCCTTTATTTACCATTTTAACAAAAGGTTGGTTGCCTTTAAAATACCCCCTTTCAGTTTTGCCCACTGTTGTTCTACATCCCCCAGCTGTTCCCATCCCACTAATGACTCCCTGAGGTATTGGCCCATCTTCGCAAAGTTAGTCTTCCTAAAGTCTAAGATCTTCACCTTGGAATGGATTCTAACAGCCCTAGTCCTAATACTGAACCACACCATCTGGTGATCACTGGATGAAAAATGATCTCCCACTACAACATCAGAAACACTTTCACCATTGGTAAGCACCAAGTCCAGTATGGCCCCTTCACGTGTGGGGTCTGTTACCAATTGCCTGAATAGTTCTCCCTGTAGAAAATCCAGGATCTCCTTACTCCTAGATGATACTGCAGCAGGAATGTGCCAATCAACATCTGGCATATTGAAATCTCCGAGCAGTAGCACTTCCCCTTTCCTAGTAATGCTGTGTATGTCTTCAATTAACTCTCTGTCCACCTCTTCCTCTTGTGAGGGAGGTCTGTATATCACACCAATGCAAATAGATTTCTCTTTCCCTCTTTCTAGTTTAACCCACAATGCCTCCTCTCTCCCTTTTAAGCTCTGTAATTCCAAAGCTTTAATAGTAGTTTTTACATATAGTGCTACTCCTCCTCCCCTTCTTCCTACCCTGTCCATTCTGAATAAAGTATAGCCAGGTATAGTTACATCCCAGTCATGGTTTTCTGTGAACCATGTTTCTGTAACTGCCACTAAATCTAAGTCAGCCACTCCCACCAAAGCTTCAACTTCAGAGATCTTATTTCCCATGCTACGGGCATTAATACACACTGCTTTCCATATGTTACCCCTGTTACCCATTTCCATAAAGGTATTTAATGTATCACTTACCTGGGGGTTTTCACTTACCTGGGGGCTTTCTTCACCCATCCCCAACGAATCTAGTTTAAAGCCCTCTTCAGTAGATTAGCCAGTCTACTACCAAAGATGTGTTGACCTTTCTTGGACAGATGGATGCCATCTCTGCTCTGCAACCCTTGATCAGTTTTAGCTTTGAAAAGCTGCGCTCTGCTGATGCCACCATAACTGGCATAGTTAATAAAATCCTCAGTACAACTGATGAGTTAGGATATGCATCCAACAGACGGCTTTTATGAAGGTACTTGAGGACGTCTAGAGCAGAGCTGTTTTCCTTAACGAAGACTGATAATCACTGTAGCTCCAAAAAGAGATCTTCACCATCAATATCAGAATTGTGAGCTCCAGCATCACTCAGAAGGGACTGTACATTTTTGCAGCATTGTAGGTGTTCTTCTGCGGCTTTTTCCTTTAGTCGTCCAATGTTGTAGAGAGAGCCAAAATTTGTACTGTGCTGTCTGTATAGTTCAAATCTTTCCTCAATTGAAATTAGAGCATTATCAATGACTACCATGAAATACTCTGTTTTGAAAAATTGTTCTGCATCCTCAATAGGTTGGTCACATGCCTCATAGTCAAATGCTCTCTTCCTTCTTATAACATGCTTCTGTCTGAATATGGGTTCCACATCCATCTCTGCTGCAATTTCTTTGGCTCTAATAATTATTGCTGAAATGAAACCAGTTTCCCTATATTTCTTAAGAAATTTACATAAATGTTCTATAGGTTTCAGAACCACATCGATCTGAATAATTGAGTCTTGCGTAATTTTTCTAACTACATTCACTTCTGTTAACAGATCATACCACAGAACTAAACTTGACCAAAAACTCAAAAGAGCTAAGCTCATTGTCAGCTAAAGAATGGGCTTCACTTTGAACTACTGAATCATTTGTTACATCTGCAACCTCCAACAAAGCTTCTCTGATATTAGATGCTTGTAACCAAATTGCTTTTACACTATCAATTCGGCAAGCCCACCAGGTTTCTGATAGAGGTTTGACAGTCAGCGAGGTGATATTGTCCTTCAATATTTGCCATCTGCTTGGAGAGGCACTAAATATTATATAAATACGCTACAGCACACCAAAAACTGTTTTTGCTCACTTTGCAGTATCTCCAAGCACCAAGTTCAAGCTATGACTGCCACATGATGAAAAGAATATCTTGGGTTTGTTCTCAGGATACGAGCCTGGACTCCTTGTTTATGTCCTTTCATATTGGACCCATTATCATAACCCTGGCCACGACAATCCAACAAATTCAGTCCTAGTGAGTCAAGTTCTTTTATTAAAACATCTGCCAATCCTTCTCCAGTCGTATTATCAATTACAATAAAGTCAGCAAAGTATTCTTTGATCTCAATATCCTGATCAGTTGCTGCAGCCTTAACAATTCTCAGAATAATTGATAACTGTTCTTGATGACATATCAAGAGTACAGTCCAAAATCACCTAAAAGATGTAGCTTGTTTCACATCTTCAATTATAACACCTTTCATTTTTTGAGACATTACATCAATGATTTCATTCTGAATTCTGTGGCCTAAGTAATTGTTATAGTCTTGTCTTTAACTTTGTTAATATGGTCCCTCATCACAGGATCAAAACATACCAACAGCTCTACCAAGCTCAGAAAATTTCCATTGTTTGGAGTGTACAGTATATCATTACGGTCATGAAAAACATTATTTTGAGAAGCCAGGTGATAAGTAATAGCAAACAGAGGCACAAGAACATTCCACCATCTTTGTCTTTCAGTGTTAATGGCAGATTGATTAACACTGTCAATAGCTGCATTACTTGCTAGTTTTTGTTCCAGTTCAGTCCACTGTTGCAGGCAGTCAAAATGTGTCATGTTCATGTTGTTTCAAGCGAGAAATTAAATGGACCCAATCTGAAGATCCACCCTTTAGAAACATCAGAATGGAATAATGCACAACAGAAGCAAAACACGCTGTTGAGTTACTTAGAATTTACAAACCAACAGCGGTTGATGGATTCACCATTTGACATCACATGGACATAACATGCTGCCTTGAAACTACGGGTGAACTGGTCCTTTAGAAAGGAATAATCCTGGATCTGAGACGGACCTCTTACCACAAGAAAGTCACGTAATTTTGAGTCAATAAATTGAAGCCAGCATCCCGGATCATCATAATTGTGATTGGGGCAGTGCTTTCGTGGGTTACATTTCTTAAGTGCTGCTCAAATGCAGAGCTTGTGCTTGGCTCAGTCATCTCCAGTGTACATTTTTCACCCTGTGTTTGCCCGGTTTACAATTCTGGTAGCACTTCCAATTCACTCTTCTGTACGATATCCGTTGTCCTGCTTTCTTTTACATTTTGATCTTTTTTTATGTACTTTTCCAAAGCTCCTTTCTGTGTTTCTAGGAACTCTTGCTCGTGTCTTCTTTTTCTTGCCTTCTGTGCACCAGAGGGATATTTTCAAAATGTGTCTCTGTCTCTGCTGCTCATTGTGTGTTTTGTTTACTCTCTCTCTCTTGCAAAAGAGTAAGCCCCAACAAGCTGTAACCAATAAAGATTAATCAAATATTGTATACTGAATAGAGTTATCCTAATTCACTTTTTTCAGTGTAAAATGGTTCCAGGGACATCTCCATGCTTTGGACATCCGCATGGAAGTTTTCAGATGTCCAATCATGACTGGGGCTTTTAAAATGATGCCCTTAGAGTATTATTTGATAGTCATTTAGGCAGCAATCTTAAACCTCCGGAATAAAGGAAACTGCCTGTCATATACAAAGGGCAGTGACATGCCCTTTTATTTGGAAGAGCTGAACAAATCAACATAAACCTCGTGCATATCCTACAGATGCTCAGCATCTAAGCAGGAACTCTGCTATTCTAAAATGTATCACAGCAATAATCCCAGCTATGAAAAGGCAGTAATGTAAATATTATATCGGGCCCTTTATCAACAATATTTTATCTACTGGTCCAGAAAAACAGAACAAGTTGGACTACTTCAAACTACATGCCAGCACTGACCTCAAGTATCAACAAAGTTTTCATTAAATCTAGAAGCCAGCCCAGAAGTGGGAATTGATTTTCTCCTTACTGGGTGTTACATTTTATTTTTGTAGTACAGTGTATGCTGTTGAGTCAATGTTGACTCCTGGCGACCAAGGTGCGACCAGAAGTAGATTATCGGGTCTTTCTTCCACAGGGTAACTCTACAGTAAAATAACGTGAAATAAAATAAAATATGTAAAACTACCTTCAAATAAGGAATTATAAAATTGCTGAGCTTCATAAGAACACAGTAAACAAATGTGGCAGTAAACAAAAATCCAGAAAAATCAATGTGAAATAGGAACCTTTTGGAGGGCGCCACGTTCGGTTCAGTGCAGGAATTCTGTGCTAGAGCCCGGCATTAAAGTTCTAGTGCAGGGTTTCCTCATACTAGTCTAACCCAGAAGTTAGACCCTCCGATGCCGTAAGCAAACATACAAATAAGTTGTGCACAGAAAGTCTGCACGAGTAAGTCAGATGCATGTACACATGGGTCTGTTAGCAGCAGCTATATCATGTGCACAAAAAAACCTGTTTGGCACTTGTGTACATGTGCTAAAATGTTATCGACCATATAAACACTGATGTTATTCTACAGAAAATTATACGAAGAATATTGATATTTATGCACCAAATAGCACACCTCCCCTATCATTTTTTTCACCTCTCCCTTCAGCAAACCAAAATGTTACAGGTGCTGTACAGCAAAGATAGAGACGAAACAGGCATAAAATTCCTCACCAGCGCTGACCGTAGACCTATAAGGTAACCTTTTATGCCTCCTCAGACTTGCATTAAAATCCCAGTGTTGAGTTCATCCTTCTGGTGTTTTGTGCACTTCACTAGCTAATTGTTTCAGGTTTAAGCCTTTGCGCACAGTTAGCTTTTACAGAAAACTCCTCTCTGCACTGGTAGCACATACCATTGTGGGCAATAGGTGCCAACCTCTGTGTAGAACCTATCACTTTTTGCTGCATTAACTCTTAAGTTTGTACCTGAAGCAATGGAGGGTTAAGTGACTTGCCCACGGGCACAGAGTGCAGCGGTGGAATTTGCAGCTGACTTTCCTGGTTCTCAGTCTGCTCTTCTAACCATTATGCTACTCCTTCACTCCAAGTGCTTATTTAAAACCAATTTTATGAAGTCTACATAGGGACCTATGTGCCTTTATAAAATAGGCTCCCAGCGCACAAATGCTGATTATAGACATTACCCCGTTCTGAAGAAGGTATAGATGTGTATTTGCATACAGTACACAATGTGTATTTGCATACAGTACACAAATGTCACAGGATTCATAACCTAAATATAACGTTTCCATTGAAGAACTTACTGAGTAAGTAAGATTTTTCCAAAGACATCTCCACATATGCCTGTAGATGAAATCTCGAGAAACAGCTAGTCCAGTGTTCTCTAGAAAAATACATGAATCATGCAATCACTACATTGTCATACAGTATACTATCACAATCACAGCCCATATCAAGTTACAATTATTTCATGTGGATAGATAAATCTTACCGGCCCTCAGTCTTACTAGATCATATTATAGACAGAATGGACTATACTTTAAAAAAAACCACATTGAAAACTGTTACTAACCACCACTAAACAAATTGATGGTTTAAAATTAACCATGGATCTTCGAGATATACTGGCACCAAGGAACATGTATCAGTACTCAAAAAGCTGAAATATCCTTGTAGTGTGCTGCAGGGATCTGTCCTTGGTCCGATTCTTTTTTATTTATTTATTTAACCCATTTTATACACCACCTTTTCCTTCAATAAAAGTGGTTTACAGGTAACTAAGTTGTGTACATTTATGGGATAGGAGCAAGGGTGGGTACTGGAGGACGTATATGCATCCGTAACTATTTACAATTTATTGATTGAGACCGTTGCATGTTGTTTGCGATCTCGTTCATAGCTAGGCTTGTAGGCTCTGAAAGGGTCTGTAGTATTGTACAAAGAGTATGGTCTTGAGCATACATTTGAAATCCTTTATGTCGCTCATGGCTCTCATGCTATCAGGTAGACTGTTCCATAGTTCAAGTGCATAGAGGGATGGTGCCCTTCTGGACGTTGCCTGATTTGTTCTGTGGTATTCAGGAGAGGGGGGGCTATCTTCTTATTTATTTATTTGACAAGTTTTGTATCCCACTTTTTCCTTCAATCAAAGCGGTCAGTACAATACTAGGTTATACAGAGGTAAGGGAAACATACACCACTTTATCATTACATCAAAGTCGTGGGAAATGGGAGTACATAACACAGGGAAAAACATTACATACAATACATTACATTTAAACTACATTTAAACCAGAATCAACTATAAAGCAGCCGTTACTTGGCCCGCACGGTCCTACACCTAAGGACCATGCCAAAGGGCCCTCCGGCGAGGCCCTCAGGTGCTGGCACGCTCCTGAAGTGGCAGTTTAATGCCATTGCTAGCCAAAGATGATTGGTGGTGCCTGGAGGTGAGGAGGAGCTCCCGCTCACTCCCTCCACTGCCATCTGGGTGTTCTCTTTCCCGGGCGCACTCCCAAAGTGGCGGTTTAATGTCGTTGCTGGCCAAAGATGATTGGTGGTGCCTGGAGGTGAGGAGGAGCTCCCACTCACTCCCTCCGCTGCCATCTGGGTGTTATCCATGCTGGTTCTCCGTGGTCTCGTGCTGGTGTGTCTGGTTACTAAGTTCTGAAGGGCATTAGCTGAAATGTTGTTAATGATTTTGAAAATATTTAAAGTCGCTTTGCATCTTGTGCGTGCTTATATGGGCAACCAATGGAGGTTCTGAAGCATTGGAGTGATGTGCTCATTTTTTGCAGTGTTTGTGATGATCCTGGCTGCTGTGTTCTGCACCAATTGGAGAGGGTGTGTGGTGTGTGGTTTGTTTAGGGAGTCCTTGATACACTGAGTTACCATAGTCTATTATAGGTGTGATGATTGCCTGACATACTGTTCTGAAATGGTCTTGGCTTAGAATTGGTTTGAGTCTCCTTATGAGTTTTAATTTGTAGAATGCCTTTGCAGCGGTTTTGTTAATGTGTGAATGGAGGTTTAGCTTGCTGTCTAGGGTGATTCTGAAGTATCTTACCTCATCCTTCACATTGATAATTTTGTCCCGGATGCAGATTGTGGATGGTGGGTTGAAGTTGGTTCTTCTTGTAATAAACATGGCCTCTGTCTTGTTATAGTTTACCGACAGGTTGTTGTTGGTAAGCCATGTGATCATTTCATCCAGGCAGTTAGTTATGGAGGTTAGGTCCGGGGCGTGTATATTTATTGGGGTGTATAACATGATATCGTCCGTGTAAATCAGTGGTTCTCAACCTTTTTTGTACCGTGACCCCTTTAACCATTGGTCAACTTGTGATGACCTCCAACGATAAAATCAAATGCGTCTCTCTTCCTTTACCATTAACGCATTGTCGCTGTAATCATTTAGGCCTTTGCAATATGATTTTATTTATAAATTTTACTTATTTAAACCACAATAATTAATCACAATAACAAGTAACAATATTTGATTTCAAAATGATGATGATTTTGTAGTCAAATCACTAATATGAAATAAAATTATTTTTTCTACCTTCGTTGTCTGACCAATTTATTCTCTGATCATGCTGGTCCCGATCTGAGGCTTCTGCTTTCCTGTCTTCTCTTAGCTCTCTTTCTGTGGTCTATGGTCCATCTGCCATTTCTTATCTCTTCTTTCGTTTTCTTCACTTCTTTCCATCAGCCTATTTCCAGTCCCAGTAACCCTCCCCAGTATCAGCCCCTTTTCAGTCCTCACTCCCAGTACCTTCCAATGTCAACTTGCATTCCCATGACTGCCACTAGTGTCCATTCCCTTCCAGTCCCCCTCCTTCCCCACTGACCAGTCCCTTCTAGTACACATACCATGGCAGCCCCTCTCAGCATCCACTCTCTTCCAGTCCCATTCTCTCATCCCCTAGCATCAGCCCATTTGTAGCCCTAGTCCCCAGTTTTCTTCCAAGGTCAGCAGCTCTCTTCTCCCCTCCCCACCATCAGCCCATTCACAGTCAAAGCCCCCCAATCAGCTCACTTCCAGTGCTAGTCCCTCCCTCAACCCCATTACCAGTGCTAGCCTCCCCTAATCAGCCCAATACCAGTCCTACCCCCCCATCAGCTCATTACCAGTCCTAGCCTCCACTAATCAGCCCATTTCCAGTCATAGCACCCCCCGATCAGCTCATTTCCAATGCTAGCCTCCCATCAGTCCATTACCAGTCCTCGCCTCCCCTAATCAACCCATTACCAGTCCTACCCCCCCATCAGCCCATTACCAGTCCTAGCCTCCCCTAATAAGCTCATTTCCAGTGCTAGCCCCCCATCAGTCCATTCCCAGTCCTAGCCTCCTCTATTCAGCCCATTTCCAGTCCTAACCTCCCCGATCAGCTCATTTCCAATGCTAGCCCCCCATCAGTCCATTACCAGTCCTACCCCCTATCAGCCCATTACCAGTCCCAACCCCCCCCCCTTGATCAGTCCATTCCCAGTTCTAGCCTTCCCTAATCAACCCATTACCAGTCCTAGCCCCCCCATCTGCCCATTATAATCCTAATCTGCACTGTCTCTCCTCTCTGTCCAGCATTATTCCCGTCTGTCCAGTATGTCCCCCTGTCTCTCCCCTTTGTCCATGTCAGCCCCCCCTCTCTCCCTCCATGTCAGCCCCATTGCAGGTTCCCTGCCCCCTCCTCCCCTCTCCTTGTCTGCCTACTACTGCCCTGTTCTTCTGCAGCTGCGGCTCCCTGTCTCTTAGGGAACCGCAGCTGTGCCTGTGAAGCCGTTGTGGAGCCTTCCTGTCTCTCGACGGGCTCCGTGCAGCATTGTCCCGCCTCCAAAGGAGTGAGGCGACCCCCACTAAATCCTGTGGCGACCCATGTGGGGGTCGCGACCCACAGGTTGAGAACCGCTGGTGTAAATGTGGTAGAGCATCTTGAGTTTCTTGAGTATATTGCAGATAGGTTGGATGTACAGTTTGAAGAGGATGGAGGACAATGCGGATCCCTGGGATATACCTTGTGTCATGTTAAAGCGTGTTGATTTCTGGTCACCACATTTCACCTGTTGTGTTCAGTTGGTGAGATAGGATTCGAACCATTTTATTGTGTTGTTGTGTAGGCCAACTTCATATAGCCATTGATATTATGGAAGGGCTATCAGATAAGGCTTGCCTCTTTGTGAATGATACAAAAATCTGCAATAGAGTAGACACCTAGGAAGGTGTTGGTAACATGAGGAAGGGTCCAGCAAAGCCTGAGGAAGTTCAAGAATTTGGCAGTTGAAATTTAATGCTTAAGAATGCAGAGTCCGTGCATTTGAGCTACAAAAATCCAAGGAAGTGGTACAGTATAGGAGGGGCAAAGTACTTCTGTCCACAGTAAAAAAGTGGGACTTGGGCCAAGGTATGATTGTTTCTGATGATCTTAAGTAAGCTAAACAGGTAGATAAGGCGATAGTGAAAGCCAGAAGGTTACTTGGGTACATAGAGAGAGGAATGGCCAGCAGGAAGGAGGTGGTGAAAGTGCCTCTGTATAAGTCTTTGATAAGACCTTATTTATTTATTTATTTAGACAGTTTTGTATACCATCTTATTCTTCAATCAAAGTGGTCACAACACAATTGGGGGATACATTTAACACGAGGGGATATGAGACACATACACTAATACATACAGGGAACATGGATTATTGTATGCAATTCTGGATGCCACATTTCAAAAGAATATAAACAGGATGAAGTCTGTGCAGAGGGCTTCATCTTAAGGCGTATGGGAACAGACAAAGATCTCAATATATATACTTTCAAAGAAAAACGGGAGAGGGGAGATATGATAGAGACATATAAATACCTTCATGGCATAAATGCACAGGAGGAGAGCCTTTTTCAACTGAAAGGAAGCTCTGCAACAAGGGGGCATAGGATGAAGGTGTAAAAAGAGAGACTCAGGAGATATTAGCGGAGGTAGTAGAGAAAGCAAGAAAGCATGGGACAAACACAGAAGATCCCTAAAGGACTGAAAGGGACTATAGTGCTTAGAGGTTGGTATGGAAGGGCAGAGTGGATAGGCCATATGGTCTATGTCTGTCATCGTGTTTCTATGCTCACACAAACCACTTAGCACCCTTTAGTAAACATGCCACAGCCCCCACTGAAATCCATAAAAGTTCAGACAGCAGCATTACACAAATTTCATTTAAAATGTGGTAAAAAAAAAAGTTCAAAAAAACCCCAATAGCTAATCACTTTGTCTTTGCCTGCCTTCTTCTCCAGAAAAGGAAATTCTTTTGCTCTAAAACAAAACAAAACTTCGAATAGTTTAAATTTGCCAGTCCAAAAGTTTGAAAGTAAGGAGAGGTTGAGAGTGAAAGAAAATTAAACAAAAAAACATCACCTAGCTAAGGGTCACAATTTTTACAGACCTAATGAAATAGATGAGTGTACTAAATTCCAACTAGAAATACACATCTATTTCATTAGGGTTTGTAAAAGTTGTGAAACCACCCCCCCCCCCCCCCCACTTGCCATCCTAGTTCCTCAGTATTAAAATGCAGCATTGACCATTAGTGTGCAGGATAAACCCCCTAACCCCTCAGTAATTGGAATGCGCTCTCATCCATCCGCTTCCCCGGACCTAACCCTGGCCCATCCATTCTCTAATGCATGTGGGCAATAGAGGTAATTATTATGCTTGCATGGTAACTTACTGTGGCCAGCAGCCTCACACAAACCACTTGGTACTCCTTAGTAAACATGCCCCAGCCCCCACTGAAATCCATAAAAGTTCAGACAGCAGCATTATACAAATTTCATTTAAAATGTGGTAAAAAAAAGTTCAAAAAAACCCAATAACTAAGCACTTTTTCTATGCCCAAGTTCTTCTCCAGAAAAATAAATTCTTTTGCTCTAAAACAAAACAAAACTTCAAATAGTTTAAATTTGCCAGTCCAAAACTGTTTTGAGTGACAGAAAATTATACATAAAAACAACACCTGGCTTGAATGACAGAAGAATCTCTCAGTTCTCAGAGTCCAGATCTGCCTCATTGGAATTGCTGCTGGAGTGCTGGTTTGTGAGAGGAAGCCTCCCCTGATCCTGCATCTGGCTCCAGCTCCAAAACTGCCCACTCTGAGTCTTGTTTCTTCTCCTCTAGCAGCAGCACCATATGCAAATGGAGCCACAGCACACACTGGGTGGGAGGAGTTGGAGGTCTAAGTGTTTCTCTTCTAAGTTGAAGGGGAGGGGCTGGCACCGTGCGGCACGTATAGGTCAACTTAATGTCGGAAGCACGTGAGGCACAGAAAAAAAAACTGAATCTGATCGCTGTAGCAATCACGATCAAAATCAGTTTTTCTTTTTTCTATGAGGAGGGGGGCCTGCAAGTAGAGAGCATTCAGAGCAGCAGATTGGATTCCATCTGAGCGAGCATAGCAGGCTGTCCGGGGCCCGCCGGGCCGGGCCCAGTCAAAGCCAGTTGCAAGCAAATGGTCGGGACTCAAGAGTCGCCGGAGTCGGGACGCACTCACTCTTCTTTCTCAGTCTGACAGAGACAGCATGCACAGCATGTTGTTGGCGCGGGTCCCCCTGAAGCATGGGACCCTATGCAAGCAACATTCTCGCCCATGCATCGGACTAGCCCTGACTACAGTTCTCTTAGCTGCTGTCGGTGTCCCAGCCTGGACACTTCATCACTACTGCCCCTCTTCTTACTTTCTTATCCAAAAGAGACTCAATGCTCCTCCATCACCATCACCTGGAATCTTCTGTTGGGGTGGAGCAATACAAGAGCGATTGGTGGTGAGAGGCAGTGGCAGACAGGCAATAGTTGTGGTGGGATGTTATGGGAGAATTAATGGGTGTGCAATGGAGCAGCTGACAGGAGCAGTGTAAGGTGTGGGAGGGTGGGCGCAGTGCAGTATGCATGTGTACCGATGTGTGCTTGTACACCCCATCTGCATATATGGACATAGAGATGGACAAAGAGTTTTTTCTATTAGCTATATATAGATGAATGCTGTGAAACAATAAGGAACCATGAAGTGGACTGGGGGAAATCCACTGCTTACCCCTGGGAATCTGTTTACGTTTTGGGATCCTGCCAGGTACTTGTGACCTGGATTGGCCAGTGTTAGCAACAGGATACTGGGCTTGATGGTCTTTTGGTTTGACTCATGGTTAATCATATGTTCTCAGTTCATATGAATATTAAGAGCCCCTTTTACTAACTCGCAGCTCGATCTATGCTGCATGACCCATTTTATTCCAATGGGCTCTGTGGCAGATAACTCACGTTAAGTACTGGTAAAAAGGGCCCTAAGTTACTCTTGAAGTAGGGACATCCTAGGAAACTAAGGGGTATGTTTACTAAGCAGTGATAGTGGCTTCTGTGCGATATCAGAGAAACGGCCCCATTGAATTCAATATCATTAAATATTGCATGGAAGCCGCTACCGCTGCTTAGTAAACATACCCCTAAGTGGTAACAGATTTAAAACAAATTTAAGAATATGTTTTTTCAGCTAATCTACCATGAAATATTGTTGAATGAAGTCAATGTTAGTAGTATAGATGGATTTAAAAAATGTTTTGGACAAGCTTTTCCTGCTAGATGTCATGTTTCCTATAAAGAAAAGTTGTATTTGTTTTTTGAACCTCAGCAGCTATTGGAATTTCTTGTGGCTAGGGAAGATCACGTGGTTTTTGTTGACTCCCATACGACTGATGTATAAGTCTCTCACTGCTATGTAATGATTGTTTTTTTTCCTTATGTGTATATTTCCTGATGCCTCCTTTAATAATTGTGGACTAACTTTTTGCTGTGCTATATTTTCTTAATGTTAGTTGAGTATTATTTGTGCTGTTGCCAAATTTACTTCATTCAATTTCTATGAATGTAATGGAATATTCAATAAAAGATTTAAAATAAAAAAATGTTTTGGACAAGCTTTTGGTGGTAGATCCATTAACAATTGTTAGCAAAATAAAATTAAGGATCAACATCTCTTGCTTCTATAAGTGACCTCCCCATTTGGAGCTGCTAAACATTTCCAAGAAACTTGGATCAGATTCTGTTAGACAAGATGCTGAGTTGCATGGACTATTTCTTATGTTCTTATGAAAGAAAAAAAGTAAATAAACCAACACAAAATTTAGAAAAACTGTTTTGTATTTTCACTGAAAGTATTTAAATCTTGAGAGATTTTGGGAAAAAGTAGACTATTTTACATATTAAACAACGTTAGCATATGATAAGTTACGTAACTGTCATGCAGAAGCTTCAAAACCTTGCTAAGGAATTTTGTGAAGAGTCCCTTTGCGCTCTTCTTGTACAATGAAAAAAGTCGACTGAATCACATTTCTGTTACGTGATGGGTGTATGATGTGTGTTATGACTGATTTTTTTTTTCTATCAGTGTTTCTCAGTCCAGTCCTGCTATATCCCCTAGCCAGTCTGAGAAAGATTTGTATGCCCCTCCTCCATGGCATGTAAATCTGTTTCGAGCACATTTATTGTGGATATCCTGAAAAGCAGACTGGCAAGGGGTACACCAGGTCCGACATGAGAAACACTGGTTTATATCGAGAGGCTTGGGATAAAATAAGAATAAGTGATCAGCAGACTATAAATAATTTTGAATAAATTTTTGTTGGCCAAGTATTGAGAAGGGAATAGTATTGTTCTAGCATATCCTTACAGCCTAATGGTTAAAGCAGTGGACTGAGAAATAAACTTCAAATCCCACTGTGGCTCCTTGCGATCTTGGACAAGTCATTTAACCCCCCATTGCCTCAAGTACAAATTTACAGGCTGATGCAGAAAGCTGGCACTAAACCCGCGCTGAAGCGATTTTTTACGTTCCTGACTACGCACACATATTAATGTGCAATGCAGGAAGGATAGAGTATGCAAATGACCCCCGCATTAACCATGCACATGCAAATGAGCCACTGCAGTGATAAGCTGGGAGAGAGAGCCAAATACAAGCACACAAAAAGCCTGCTTTACTTGGGCTTTCTCTTTGGGCACCGCATGGCTAATTTGCATAAGAGTATTTTTTTTTATTTATAACAATTTTATCACAACTAAATATGCCACAAATGCAAAGGAACACATTCATAGGACAATACCATCCAGAAATAACCAAAGCAAATGCAGCAAGAAAGCCCACATCAAGGGAAGAAGAGATAATAAGAAAATTATCCATAAAGGAAAAAACACAAAAAAATAAGAAAACAGAAAACAGCTCACTGGAAAGTCAATGGGTAGCACCACCCCCCCCCCCCCCCCCATCATCTCATTCATTCATCTCCATCTGCAACAAACCCTGCAACTTATTTATCCACTAAAAATGTCTCCAAATGTGAAGGATCACAAAAGAAAAAAGTATTACCCTGTAATGTAATCACACATTTACAGGGAAAAAGTAAGAAAAAGGTTGCACCCACCCCCCACACCCTAGACTTAAGGGCAAGAAATTGTTTTCTACGAAGCTGAATGTTCCTGAAAACATCAGGTAATACATTCAGCTTATATCCACAAAAAAGTTCTTCCTTGTGTTTAAAAAACAATTTCAACACCCTCAACTTATCAGACTCCAACAGGAAAGTAGCCATTAAAGTGGCTCTTTGAGATATATGGTCAGTAAAATCTTCAAGAAATTGAGTTAAATTCACTTCAGGTGACAATACATCCAATCCCTCTGCTCCTGTTGCTTCCTTCCTAACTCTTATAGGTAAATAATAACATTTCTGAAGCTGAATAGTATCAGATATTTGTAACACCTCTTTGAAATATTTTACCAATAAGATTGGAGCAAAAATCAGATGAGTAATTGGAAAATTAAGGAATCGTAGATTGTTGCCTCTTGAGAAATTCTCAAGAGCCTCCAGTTTATGATGAATAGCCAAAGAATCACATATAGAAGACACTTGGATCTGCTGCAAAGGAAACTCTGTCAGTCCTCCATCGGTGCTCCGCAGGGGCTCCAAAGAGGTGTATCCTGTCCCTTTGGTCACGCCCCTATGGCCCAAGGGCCCCCCTACCAGTTTTTACGCTGTCAGGAGGGCATTTCCTTATGTTGTCAGCTGGGCTAGCCACGATGATGCCTGCAGCAGCTGGAAAACCCTTCGGCAGCACTCCGGCTCTTCCATTCACTGACCTCGATGACAGGAGCTCCACGGCACAGTGCCGCTCACCACAATGCCTCTGATCTCCCAACAAAGGAGGCCTCCCTACCAGCTTCTACAATGCCATCGGGAGGGCATCCCTCGTGATGTCAGCTGGGCTAACCGTGATGTGCCTGCACACGGAGTCAGAGGTTTTCCCGCCTCTGACTCCGTGTGCAGATTGGGAAGATTGACTACTGTACCATATAGACGTGTTCATCTGTGTGGTTCCCTGACACCTGACGAAGGCTGTGGCCGAAACTTGTTAAGTTGGGTCCTTAATAAAGATTATTTATTATCATCTGGTAGGCTGTGGTCATACTTCCGCTGTTCCCCCTTGGTCTTCCAGAAATCCAAGCCCGACAAAGTTTCTGAACCCGATCGAGTGGAGTGGGGCACCAGGTTCCAAGTTACATGGGAGTATTTCCAGCTTGGTACAGTCCTGATCACAGGTGCCATTTTGAACCATGCCTGGATGGGAACGAGTGGGGGGTCACTCTTATCCGGGTCCCTCTAAAGCACCTGGTTGTGTTGATGTAGGGGCAGGGGAGCCTTAGAGGGATGAGGGAGTTGGATAGGGTTCAGGGGTGTTTTGAAAAGTGAGGGTGGGAATTTGATGATGGCCTTGGGAGAGATGGGAACCATGCATGGGAAGGGGGGGTTATTGGGGGCTGTCTTCCATTTGTGGTGGTGCTGGGGGATGGGGACCGCAGACCACCGATTACATTGTAGACATGCGACCCCTTTAAGATCGCAGCCTGGTGCATTGGGCCACATGTTAGCTTTAAACTGGAATTATTTTTCCCAAATACCGTAACTTATAGTACATTACCCCAAGCTACAAAATCCATGTAAATACTAATGTGGTATTCTGAAAACATTGGCATGCTTTGCATCTCATTAATATGCAACATGTGCTCTGGTGGCTATTTGTGCATTATAGTAATGTCCTTTAGCATGCATTAAGGATCACTTAACATGCATTATTACCCTAATGCACTTTACTAACTACCTCCACTAAGTGTGCTCCTGAAGCAGTAGAGGGTAAGTGACTTGCCCAAGATCACAGTAGGATTTGAGTCTGATTTCCCTGATTCTCAGCCCACTGCTCGAGTATGTCAATGAAAATATGTGAAATAGCTTTACTGAGTTCATCCATTCCGTGGAATGCCTTTGGTAAGAAACAGTACAAACTAGTGGAGAGCCAGTACATTAGCATAACCCTTGCATGTAGCATGTACAGGTATTTCAGTCTTATAACTGTGGTTTCCTTGGAGTAATGTAACCTCAATCCAATCATACAGTGAAGTGAACCTATAATCTACAGAAGCATCAGTAAATATATTGATTTGAGAAACTGATTTACCTTAAATGTTTTTAAAGTGTGTTTCTTTTCATTGTTTTCTCATTGTAGGGGATTTTTGTGCTTGGGCTGCCATATTCTCTCCTTCACAGTGGATACAGTGGACTGTTTTTCATTATACTGGCTGCAGTGTTATGCTGCTACACAGGCAAGATCTTGATTGCTTGCTTGTATGAAGAAAATGAAGACGGACAACTTCTACGAGTGAGGAACACATACGAGGATGTTGCCAACGCCTGTTGCAAAAGACTATTTCCCAGTCTGGGTGGCACAGTTGTCAGTGTGACCCAGCTAGTGGAACTCATGATGACCTGCACTCTGTACCTGGTAGTGAGTGGGAACCTGCTGTACCATAGTTTTCCAGCTGTGCCAGTAACTGCCAAAGTATGGTCTATCGTTGCCTTCATAATCTTGTTGCCTTGTGTGTTTATCAAAAGCCTCAAGATTGTATCAAAACTCAGCCTGTTCTGCTCCTTGGCCCATTTTTTTATCATTCTCATAGTGATGTCCTATTGCATGACCAAAATGCACCAATGGTCTTGGAGAGGGTTCAGGCTGT
The DNA here is from genome assembly GCA_033557465.1 of Ichthyophis bannanicus. Lineage (NCBI taxonomy): Eukaryota > Metazoa > Chordata > Amphibia > Gymnophiona > Ichthyophiidae > Ichthyophis > Ichthyophis bannanicus. The sequence continues at coordinate 633,233,104 of CM066033.1, forward strand.
CAATGGAATTCAATGATTTCTTGGTCTCAGTTGGTGTGATCATTTTCAGCTACACTTCCCAAATATTTCTCCCCACCTTGGAAGGTAGTATGAAAAATAGAGGAGAATTTGCTTGCGTGCTGACCTGGACTCATGTATTTGCCTGCCTCTTTAAGACATCCTTTGCACTGACCGCATTCTTGACCTGGGGTGAGGAAACAAAAGAAATCATTAGTGACAACTTGCCATCTTCCCTGGGAGTGCTAGTGAACCTGTGCCTCCTAGCCAAGGCCATTTTCTCTTATCCACTCCCCTTCTATGCGGCGACAGAGGTGTTGCATACCTGTATGTTTAATAGTAGTCATTCATGTGACAGATCTCCCTTGTTTGGCATTGTTCTAAGAGGTGCTCTACTGGTTCTCACTCTGCTGTTGGCATTATACATGCCCCATTTTGCACTGCTAATGGGTTTAACAGGCAGCGTGACGGGTGCGGCCATGACTTTTCTTCTTCCTTCGCTTTTCCACCTAAAGCTCAAATGGAAGAAGTTAGCTGTCTTTGAAAAATTGGTAGACTTCTTTGTTTTTATTTTGGGGGTTTTCTGTAGTCTAGCAGGTATCATTTGTTCTATAATAGGTCTACTGGAATCATTTGGAGGATAATAAATGAATCTCCTTCTTAAACTAATATCACAGATTCATAGCTATGACATTCAAAATACACTATCAAAAGGAAACATATAAAACAAAGATTCAGGTCAAAAGAAAAATCATTTTAAGCTATTTTAAAAATGTGGTATTTGCTATTTTATGTAAAGTCAATGGTATCTAAGAATTCAGTGGTTCCAACTATTTTAAATAAGAGCAATGCATTTTTCTTTAAAAAAAAAAAAAGCGTCAGCAGTCACAGTAGTAATCTAAAAATAACATTGTAGCAGATTTATAGAGCCTTCTGCAATTTTCTACATGCACAATACAAGAATATAGATGAAACCTAAATATGTCAACTGACCAGATGTGGTACTAACCAATAATAATATTAAACTTTGACATGACTCAGTAGAAACATATCCTCCAAAAGTTGAAATGATTGAATAGTCTATTAAGGTATAGTTTACTTTCCTCCTGAAAACATTAGCAAGCTAACTCTCCTGCTGATTCTGTCAGGGCCCCACTCCACATACAGGATCTTTACAGTCATAGGTTATCCCAAGTTACAACCCCCGTACTTCCACATCCCCTCCAAGTTACAATCCTCTGACAATCTCTACGCCCCACCCCCACCCCCCAAAAATAGAGAATATGTTAGTCCCAAACCTAACTAAAACTTTTCCCTACCCAAAACAAAAATTATTTCCCTCCCACTGCTGGGCCCAAGTTCTTCTGTCCTCCACCCTTATTCTTTACAGTGAGCCCCTGAAGTATTTTATTAAATATGCCGATACATCGCAATCCTGCCCCAGCTCCACTCAAACTACACCCCTCAGAATGCCTATGGATGGTGCACATATAAATACTTGTGATCTATCTATATGCACTTCTTCAGTAGTGCAGTTAAAACATTTTCTTTCTATAAAACAGACTTTACATGAAGAAAACACTTTATGAAATGATCCTTGTAATGGAAATTTTATAAAGTCATTTTAGTTCATATGTGGCAATATATGCATGCCAAATGGCTCTTATAAAGCAGCCAGTAAATTACCATTTCTTTGATCTCACATGAAAGGTTTGACTTCACAATATAATATTATAATATAATAATAATAATAATAATATACCTTTCACTTCATTCACTTTTTCAACTTTTCTCCATATAGCTATAGCAGCATACTACAACAAAAAAGGTAAAGAAGAGACCTTCAGAAAGGAGGAACGCCTACAAACATTTTCCAGTGTTTTAACTACCCTAGATTTCAGTCATCAATCTCTTCATAAACAGAATCTGCTTTTAAGTCCTTTTTTTGTATTAGATATATATGTGTGTGTGTGTGTGTGTGTGTGTCTTTTCCAATCTTTTCATATTTCTTAAATTTTTAAAGCTAATATGCTCATCACTTAACTGCAGGTTGATGAATAACCACATTTCCGGTCTTACTCCCAACATGAATTCATGTTTAAAGGGGAGATTCATTCAGCAAATCTTATTCTCACACCCACTTTGGGTATTACTATTAAGCAGCAGAACGTCTGAAGTAGGGTTGCCAACTTTTTCACCGAGAAAAACCCGACACCTGTGGCTTGCCATGCTCCACCCATTCTCCGCCCCTAGTCCCACCCCTGCCCCGCCCCCAGCCCCACCCACAAAAATTACCGAGGATACGTGTAGGCTAACTTCCTTGGTCAGATAATAATTAAACTGGGAACTCCAAAATCCAAACATGAAATGTACAACACTGGAGAAATAAAACTATAAAGTAATTTCCTCTTGCACTAAACAAAAACGCAAAGATGTTAGCAATACACACTTCCCAGACCAGACATATTCCAGTTAATAAATTCAAAATAAAAAGTATTTTTCTACCTTCTGTTTGGGCGTTTTATTTTTCAGTTGCAATTGCTCCAGTCACTTTCTTCTGGTTTCTTCGTGTCTTCTGCGAGCTATCCATTTGTCCTTTCTTCTCTTTTCGATGTTTCCATTCTCTCTCTATTTCTGCTTTAACATACTGATTGTTTCCCTTTTGCTCTTTCCCCCAATTCTTTCCTTATTCCTTTATCATCCGTTTAAATTTCACCCTTCCATTCTCAACCCCCTCTTACTCTCCCAATACCGGCCCATCATAGACTTTTCTTCCACACAAAATATTTTTTTCCCTCTCCATTCTCATTCCCCATCCATTCTAGTCCTCCCCCAAATCAATTCCCTTATAGTTCTAGGCCCACCCAGCATCCACTCCCTTCTAGTCCCATTCTCCCATGCCCCACATCAGCCCATTTCCAGTCCTATTCCAGCTCTTCATCAGCCCATTTCCAGTGCTAGCCCTCACATCACAGGCCATTTCCAGTCCTAGCTCCCCCTCCCCCAATCACAGCCCATTTCCAGTCCAAGTCCCCCATCACAGCCTATTTCCAGTCCTAGGCCCCCCCCCCCCACCATCACAGCCCATTTGCAGTCCGAGTCCCCCCGCACCATCACAGCCCATTTGCAGTCTGAGTCCCCCCGCACCATCACAGCCCATTTGCAGTCCTAGCCCCCCTAATCACAGCCTATTTCCAGTCCAAGATCCCCCTTCCTCCACCATAGCCCATTTCCAGTCCAGTTCCCCTCCACCCCCATAACAACCAATTTCGAGGCCATGTCCCCCCCCATAACCATTTTACAGTCCTGGTCCCCCCCAATAACTGCCTATTTCCTTTCCAAGTCCCCCACCCTTAGCCCTTTTCCAGTCCAAGTCCCCCCCTTTAGCCCTTTTCCAGTCCAAGTCCCCCCCCTTAGCCCTTTTCCAGTCCAAGTCCCCCCCCTTCGCCCTTTTCCAGTCCAAGTCCCCCCCCTTCGCCCTTTTCCAGTCCAAGTCCCCCCTTAGCCCTTTTCCAGTCCAAACCTTCGCCCCCCCTTAGCCCTTTTCCAGTCCAAGTCCCCCCCCTTAGCCCTTTTCCAGTCCAAGTCCCCCACCCCCTTAGCCCTTTTCCAGTCCAAGGTCCCCCCCTTAGCCCTTTTCCAGTCCAGGTCCCCCCCCTTAGCCCTTTTCCAGTCCAAGTCCCCCCCCCTTAGCCCTTTTCCAGTCCAAGTCCCCCCCTTTAGCCCTTTTCCAGTCCAAGTCCCACCCCCTTAGCCCTTATCCAGTCCAAGTCCCCCCCCCCCTTCGCCCTTTCCAGTCCAAGTCCCCCCCCTTAGCCCTTTTCCAGTCCAAGTCCCCCCCCCTTAGCCCTTTTCCAGTCCAAGTCCCCCCACCCCCTTAGCCCTTCTCCAGTCCAAGGTCCCCCCCCCCCTTAGCCCTTTTCCAGTCCAGGTCCCCCCCCCCCTTAGCCCTTTTCCAGTCCAAGTCCCACCCCCTTAGCCCTTTTCCAGTCCAAGTCCCCCCCCCTTAGCCCTTTTCCAGTCCAAGTCCCCCCCCTTAGCCCTTTTCCAGTCCAAGTCGTCCCCCCCCTTAGCCCTTTTCCCGTCCAGGTCCCCCCATCCCAGCCAATGCAGTCCTTGCCCCCCCCCCCCCCCGACCAGCATCGCGGCTGTCTGAGGCTTCAGAGGGAGCCGGGGAAGCCCGCGCGAGGCCCCGGCTCCCTCTGTACAGCCACCAGCGTGAAGAGCCTTTTCCTTCACGCTGGCGGCTGTTCCTGTGAAGCCGCGAATGCTGGGAAAGGTTAAAGGTTGCCCTTTAACCTTTCCCAGCATTCGCGGCTTCACAGGAACAGCCGCCAGCGTGAAGGTAAAGGCTCTTCACGCTGGTGGCTGTTCAGAAGGAGCCGGGCCCTCGCGCGGGCTTCCCCGGCTCCCTCTGAAGCGGAGGAAAAGCCGGTTTTTTTGCTCTGGCCGCTCCCGATCTTGCGGCCAGAGCAAAAAAACCGGCTTTTAAAGGGCCGGTTTTGCCTCTGCGCCGGCAGCCGGCCTGGCCGTGGAAAAACCGGCCAGGCCGGCTGAAAACCGGCCAGTTGGCAACCCTAGTCTGAAGTGGGTGTCAGTACAAGATTTTCTGAATGAATCTCCCCTGAGGCAGAGCTGGTAGGCTTGAAACATGAATTCATATCGGGAGTGAGACCGGAAGTGTGGTTATTCATCAACCTGCAGATAAGTGATGAGCTGGATCCAGACTATTGAGTGAAAGACAATTGGCAAAATGGCAACTGGTTGAATGAAAATTGGGTGACTTGACAATTAGGTGAATGAGATAAAACATGACAATTGGATGAATGACTATTGGGTGAATGAGACAATTGTGTGAAAGAACTGGGTGAAAGACAATTGGGTAAAAGAGACAATTAGGTGAATGCGACAACTGGTTGCACACAACAACCCCAGTGGTGACGGAAGGACTTTTACTTTGGGGCACAAGTTCTGCCCCTAACTCTGACCAAGCCCCACCCCTAACTCACGGCTATTGGGTGAATGCAGCAACCCTAGGGAAAATAGAAGGGCTTTTACTTTGAGTAAGCACAGGCCTTGCCCCTAATTCATCCCAAGCCTCACCCCTAACTCCACCCTGAGGATCACGATCATTGTAGAGACCCTTCCTGTCTGCCTTTGATCCTTGCAGGCAGACAGGAAGAGACTTTTCAATGATCTCAGCCTGCAGGCAGTAAACTGCCTGCCCCGGCAGAAGAGAAGCTGCAATCGCAGCACAGATCCCTCCCTGCAGGAGATGGGATCCTTATGGGCAGACAGGTGGGCTCTGTGCTGCGATTGCAGCTTCTATGGAAGAGCTTTTACTTTGGTGGGGCACAGGCCCCACTCCTAACTCCACTTAAACCCCGCCCCGAAGGCAGAGACCATTCCTGTTCGAAGACGGATCCCCATCAGCAGACTGCGGCCTGAGGACTGCGATCATTATAGTGACCCGTCCTGTCTGCCCAGGATCCTTGTGGGCAGACTGGAAGAGTCTTTTCAATGATTGCAGCCTGCAGGGTATCAGAATATAAAAGGCGATGGTGTCAATGTGTTGGGATAGAAAATGAGCATTTATCGGAGAGCTTGCATTCACTTATTTATTTAGCTAAATGGGAAGCTTCTGTTTACTGATCTTCCCCTATTTCTGCCCACGGGAGATCGGATCCCCGCGGGCCAACATAGGGGAAGCCCAGATCTCAGAGCAGATTTTTGATGGGGCCATGGTTCCTGTGCCCCCCCCCTTTCTCACGCCTATGAGCAACCCTGTCACTCATACACGCACAGAAAGGCAGAGAGTGATCCAGCAGCAGATAATGGGAGCAAGAAATAACCTCATTCAGAGATTTCTCTTTCTCTTTTTTATTTCAATGTTATTTATGCAAAGAACAAATGTATGTCGGCAGCCAATAATTCCATTGCCAAGTATAAAAAAAAGACAATTGGTTGAATGATGATGATGCATATGATGGTGATAGGCTGGTTTGGGGAATACAGTGTTTGGTTCTGTGCTTTTATTTATTTATTTATTTGCAGTTTTTTATATCCCGCCTTTCAGTTTTATCAAGGCGGTTTACAATGAATATATAACAATTTTACATGGAATGAGTGCATTCATTATCTATTTTATATGTAACAATTAACATTGTCTTTTCAGTTTCAACAATCAACTGTGCAACATTTCAAAACTATTTACAGTGTAGCTTTAGGGCTTTGTTTGATGTAGTGTATGATTGTGCTTGGGGTGATCGCTAGGAGATCTTGAATGCTAAGGTGTCGAAGTATTCAGTGAAGACATGCGTTTTTAGATGCTTTCGGAAGTCTGAGATATCTGTCGTTGCTCTTAGTTGGTGTGGGAGTGATTTTCATAGGGTTGGGCTGTGATATTCAAACACTCTGTGAAGTGATATTTGTGAAATACTGGTCATGGAGGAAGCTGTTGAGAGGTTGTTTTGGTGTTGCTCCCTCCTTGATAGAGTATCTGGCACTCTCTGGATGAGATCTTTTAGGCATTCGGCAGACTGATCGTGCAGGATCTTGAAAGTCATCATTATTGTTTTGTATTTTATTCGTGATTGAATGGGGAGCCAGTGTAGGGATTTTAGGATCGTTGTGATGTGATTGTGTCTTTTTGTTCCGGTAATTAGTCAGACTGCTGTGTTTTGTGCAATTTGTAGGACTTGAGTTGTATATTTGGGTAGTCCTTGAAGAATCAGGTTGCAATAATCGAGCTGTGGGGTGATTTTTGCCTGACATACTATGCGGAAGTGGCTATGGTCAAGTAGAGATCATAGGTTTTGAATGATTTTCATTTTGTAGTAGGCTTTGGATGTAGTTTTCTTGATGTGTGATTGGAAGTTGAGTCTTTGGTCCAGATTTATCCCAAGATATTTCACTTTATTCTTCACAGGGATTGGTCAGCTTCCTATTAGAATATTATCTGATGGGTTAAATGTGGTGTCTCTTGTGATTATGAGGGCTTCAGATTTTTTGTAGTTGATTATGAGGTTGCGTTATGCTAGCCATTCTGTAACTGTTGTTATGCAGGAGGTGATGGTAGAATAATCGGGTTTTCTGATGTTGAATGAGGTGTAGATCATTAGGTCATCTGCATATAGGTGGTATTGTATATTGTGTATCTGGATAATTTTGCAGACTGGTTGTATGTATATGTTGAATAAAAGGGCAGATAGCACTGAGCCCTGAAATATTCCTTGATGTGGTGGGAAGGGTCTGGAAGTTCGGTCCTTGATCCTGATCTGTGTCTATCGATCAGATAGGTATGAACGAAACCATGTTAATGGAGTTCCGCTGATTCCTATCTCCATCAGTCTGTCCAGTGGTATGGAATGTATTATTGAATCAAATACAGATGTTATGTCTATGAAGATGAGTATGAAGCCTTGCTTGACGTTCTCAATCCCTGTAAGAACTGTGTTTGTTAGTGAGGTTAGTAAAGTTTCTACACCATAGTGTTGTCAAAAACCATGTTATTGAATATCCAGTGGGGTGGTTGTGTCAATGTGATCTTCTAGTTGCCATTGGACTGCTTTTTTGATTATTTTTGCTAATAGAGGTATGCTCGATATGGGTCGATATGAGGATGGAGAGTTTTGATCTGTTGGGTTGCTCTTTATGTGAGGTCTTATAGAAGAGATCTTTAGTGGTGGTGGCAGACCAAGGTACTGGAATTACTTGGTAAGGGATGCAGGAATTGCTGGAGTGGAGGCTGGAGGGCACAAATACTAAGTCGAGAGCATTTCCGCCATTGTGTGTCTGAGTTTCAATAATCTGAGTGAGTTCCAATGTGTTTAAGATTTAGTTGCTTATTCATTAGGATGAGGGTTGCTCCACCCTTGCGTTGTGTTCTGGGATATTGGTGAGAGTCCATGGCTGAGGGGGTGAGTTGGTTTATCAGAACAGTATCTACGTCGGTCAGCCATGATTCTGTTATACACATAATCTCAACTTTCTGATCTTGCAAGTAATCCTTTATGGTGTAGAGTTTGTTGCGAATGGATCAGGCATTTATTAAAGAGCATTTGATTGTTTGTGCTTGTTGTACAACTGTTTGGTGTACTTATGTAAAATCTTTTGTGAATATAGGGACGAGGCGGTGCGGTCTCCTCTGTGTATGCTGTTGTAGAGGTGACGTCGATAGTTGGTGTCTGGCTCTGCACAAAATTGGGATTAAGCCATTACATACTGTATGTGTGTTGTTCTAAATGGTCTTATTAAAGCTCTAAGGAGGATGAGGAGAAAGCTTGTCTGGAACCACTTCACTTCTGTGCATTTGTGGTAGCTGTACTTTGGTAGCTAGTTGAGTGCTTGGTTAAGGTTGTGTCTGTTGTTAGAACCTGATATGCTGTTTGCTGTGTTGTGTCTTGAGGGTGCAATATTTATGAGGTGTATTGAAGCATGGTCTTTTTAATTGGAGTGTAATAATCCAATGGACTAAATGTGGCAATTGGGTGAACAATTGGATGAATGATGCATATGATGGTGATAGGCTGATTTGGGAAATGCAATGATTGGTTTTGGGGCATTCTCACTATTCAGTTCTGTATTTTTTTACCCAATGGCCCAATTTGGCTGTGTGGAAAGAGGCAAGCATAAGCTATTATACCAGGGCTTTGCATATGTTTGTGAAAAAGATAATGATGCTATTGGCAATGTAAAAAGAAGAAAATCTGTAAAGCCTGAGTGCATTCATCCGTCGATATTCAGCCTGGTGATACTGTAAAATACATTCTCATCACTCTCACAGTCCCAAAGCGACAAGAAAAGAAGTGCTACAAGCCACTGAAGAAGCTAAGTCACAGGCGACCAGCACTCAAGTAAAATTAAAACTTTCTTCATAAAGGCACAAATTTTCAGTATCAAAACAATGGTCAAGAAATTGAAGGGAAATGCACAAGAACTATAGGTTTAAAGTTTATTATCCAGTTCTCTCTATCGCTTGGCATAAAAAATTAACAAAAAACAAGAATTTATTTTCAATAAAGAATTTCTGCAGGGGATCTTGCTGATTTTGGATGGGGCTGTGTCCTACTGGACTCCTAGACTCCCCATTGTGGTCTTAACTACTCTGATAGCAAAGGTTATAAAAACTGAAAGATATGCTGGAAAAGTAAAGCATAAATGGCATTATTTTCGTTCACATCTGAATTTCTTTGTTTCATAGGAGGCAATACAGGTCATTGTCAACAATGCTACAACATTCATCTCAATTGCCACCACTGCACAGTTAAAAGAATCCAGAATACTCCCAGTCAGCCTCAGGATTTGACTTTGTTGGATATACTAGAAGAGTAAAAAATTACAAAAAATGGAGAGCGTTTTCTAGCTTATAATTCTGGTCCAAGTGATGACTGAATTTAAATATTTTCCATGGATCAAAATGTACACATTTTGCAGCAGTCACATGACTGGTTTGCAGATGGAACATTTAAAGTTTCACCAAAATTGTGTTATCAGCTGTATACCATTCATGCTTACAACAAAGGCCAGTTTTTACCCCAGTTGTCTGAAATACAGCCCAATCTGCATCCAAGATCTGTTTTATGCGATTTTTAAGTATCAGCAATCAGTGCCTTTGAGCATGTGTATCCAAATGTGAGTACTCATAGATGCTTGTTTTACATGTCACCGAACATTTACAGGCGTTTGCAGGAAGCTGGACTGCAGGAACGTTATCCAAATGATGCTGAGTTTGCACTGAAAATTTGCATGCTACCTGCTCTATCATTTATCCCAACTGAACAAGTCCAAAACAGTTTTGATAAACTGATTGGCCATATTTCTGAAGAAGTAAATTCAGTTATAGATTATTTTGAAGATAAATATATTGGCAGAATTCATAGAAGTTGGACCCGTGAAGGTTTAGTTCCAATAATGCTTTGGAATAATTATGATTGTGTTATCTTTGACTTATTATGATCCAACAATGTTGTCGAAGGATGGCACAGATGCTTTCATGCATCTGTATCTTGCAATCACCTTTCTATTTGGCGTCTGATTCTAGCTTAAAAACTGAACAGGTTTATTTTTCACTATTCATTGAGAAGCTAACAGCTGGGTATGAAGAACCACGAAAGAAAAAATATGTAGACCTCGATTGGCAAATTAAAACTATTGTGTTAGGTTACAATGAAACTGATACATTGCCATATTTACGTGGAATAGCTCATAATTTGTCATTTTGAATGGGTTTTTACATATTTTTGAGCGTTAGAGAACTATAACCACAACAGATAGTGAGAATCACATTATTCATATGCTGTTATGGATTAAAACATTTTTGAAACTGATCTGTTGCCGTATTTACGTGGGATTGCTCATAATTTGTTATTTTGAATGGGTTTTTACATATTGTTGAGCGATAGAGAGCTGTAACTGCAATAGAGTGTGAGGGTCACATTGTTTACGTCCATTATGTTCCTCTATTATTATGGATTAAAACAATTTTAACCAATATACAAATTCTGCAGATTGTCTTTCACCCAGTTGTCCTTCATCCAATTATCGTTCTGCTAATTGTCTTTCGCTCAATTGTCGTAGACCTGTGATAAGCATATAGGAAAGGCCGCGGCGCCACGTGCGCGCGGCCGGCTGTAACCGGGGAGGCGGCTGGCCTCATGCGCCCCCGGTCGCGCACAGGAAGGTGCCGTGGGGGCGGGACCGGTGGCATCCTGCTGTTGCATTGGCTCCCGCGGGTGGTTTGAGGCGCGGGAGCCAATGGGAGGCAGCGTTGGGGATCGGCGGTTGAGGGAAGTCCTCGGGCGCCACGTGGCTCCGGTCTTTTCGGGGCCGGAGCCTTGCGGAGCGGGAGTCGAGTTGAGTCTGTGGTGAGTGTGGTTGCTTGAGGGGTGGTTGTTGGTGGCCTGAAGGAGCGGAAAATTTGGTGGAGAAGGGGGGCTAGCCAGAGGGGGCTGTGCTAGGCGGCAGTTAAAAAAAAAAAAAAACGGGGGCAAATAAATATAACAATATTAGACATCAGCTTTGGAGTGTCACCCTTCCTTCCTAATCAGCCTGCTGCGGACGGTCAGGAAGACACATAATTAATGCCAGCTCAGAAGGGGACGGGGGGCCATGGGAAGAGGGTTGGAAAGGGGAGGGGGACAGGGCAAGGAGCAGGAATGGAGGAGCAGCCAGAAGCTGCTCCGGGTGCTGAAGGGGTGTCCCGGGGTAGCGGGCACCGGGGAAAATGGGGGAGCGGAGTGTCGGCTAGGAGCAGAAAGGGAAAAGGGGGGGTTGGGGGTGGGCTACGGGTCGGAGTTATGAAGGAAGAGCAGGCAGCAGCCTGGGGAGAGGAAAAGAGATGGAGAGGAGTGTGGTACAGCGCGTGGAGCCTGGGGGCGGGGCTGTGAGGGGGGGGTCGGGGGGAGGGGTAGGGGGGTGGAGGGCGGCGAGGGGCTGGGGGCTAGGGGGCAGGAGATGGTGCAGGGAGGGGGGGCTGTGAGGGTGCGGGGCCAGTTCCACAGGAGGGGGAGGGTCAGGTGATAGGCGGAGGAACGGGTAGTGAATGGGGGGGGTCAAGGGGTATGGGGATCGGGCCCAGAGCGTTAGGGGGGGTATTCACCAGTGTGGGAGCATTGGCAGAGCGGGGGACAGGGCTCATCGCAGGCGAATTGGTTGGGGGCCTGGCAGCCACCTTGGGCATTGGCGGGTGGTGCGTCGCCCTTTGCCTTGTTCTCTCCGCAGGTCCTGCCTGGATGGCAGTACTCGGGGAGCCCCTGGTCGGCTGGGGTGGCACAGCAGCACGGAGCGGCGGCGACTGGAGCAGGATGTCCGGCAGCTGGAAGTCTGCGGCATGGAATGGAAGGGGCGGTCCAATCGGAGGTCGGCATGCCTGCAGCGGGTGCGGAGAGCGTGGCAGGTGAGTTGGGGGCTGATACCATTGTAGGTAGGGGGAGTGACATGGCGGGGGGGAGAAAGAGGTTAGGACGGCGCGGAGGAAGCGGAGACACTCGTGTCACTGGCAGCGGAGGTCGGGGTCCTCGTCCACATCCTCCACGATTTCAACGTCGCGTTCATCCTCGCCGGTTCATAGCGGGCCGGCGGGCACGGGGCGTGGAGGGGGGGGTCGATTGCGGTGTGGGCCGCGCCTGCGGTGGTGGCATTTTCGGAAATGTGGGAGGGCGTGCCGAAGAAGCTGCGACGGAAAATTCAGAAGAGGCGGTACATCGATATCTTCCGGTTGCTGGAAGGTCGGAAGAGGACGGGAGACAGTAGACGGAAAAGAAAGGAGGACGAGAAGGCGGGGAGGGTGCGGCGTGTGGCGCGGAATGTGGTAAATTGGACACGGGCGTTTTTGCGGCTCGCTAGCGTATGGGGGCGGGGCGCCCAGAGCAATATGGTATGTTGCTGGCATATGCCGACTCTATTCTGGAGGCATCACAGGCACATGAGGGTTGGGCTTGGCTCAACTACGATGAGAAGTTCCATGACAAAATGGAAGAGAACCAGATGTTATCGTGGGGAATGCAGGATATAAATTTATGCCTGATGCAGATGGCGGTCAGACCAGGGGGAGCGGGGGGAGGCACGCCAAAAGGGGGCGTGGCGGCTTCCTCAGGGGCAGGGTGGCCCTTTCGGGCGGGCGGGCCCCAGGCAGGGCAGAAGGTGGCAAGTGCAGGAGGGGCGGGTGATGTCTGTTGGCGATACAACAAGTCTTCCTGTCCCTTTCCGGATTGCAAATTCCGACATGCCTGTTCGATTTGCAATGGACTGCACTCTGCCATCCGATGTGTCAAGAAAGGACTGGGGGGGCCACTGTGCTACCTCCCAAGCCGTAGGACTGGGTGGGGTGTCGCGCCCTCCCCGATCCGGATTGAAGCCTTGCGACCGTGGTTGCGCAAGTACCCTAGACAGAAGGCTAGCATTAATTTAGAGGAGGGTTTTCGAAGTGGATTTCCAATTCCGATCATGGGGAGCTTGTCGACGGCTAAGACCAGGAATTCGCCTTCGGTTCGACGGTTTGCGAATATCGTGCGGGAAAAATTGGCAGCGGAGATTCAGTTGGGGAGGGTTGCAGGCCCCTTTGCGGATCCGCCCTTTGAGAGCTTTGTGGTTTCCCCGTTGGGCGTCATACCGAAGAAGGAGCCAGGGAAGTACAGGTTGAAACATAATTTATCCTCCCCGGTGGGTTCTTCGGTTAATGATCACATCCTGAAGGAATTGTGCTCAGTTAAATATGCATCGTTTGATGAAGCGGTGGGCCTGGTGCGGAGATGTGGGCCTGATTGCTTAATGGCGAAGGTGGACATCGAATCATCGTTTTGTTTGCTGCCGGTGCATCCGTCCGCATTTCCTTTACTGGGTTTTCGTTTTGAAGGGAACAGTTACTTCGATAGGTGCATGCCGATGGGATGTGCGATATCCTGTGCGTATTTCGAGCAATTTAGCACATTCCTGCATTGGGCGTTTGTGCAAACGGCAGGCTGCGGCAATGTGGTGCATTACTTAGATGATTTTTTCTTTGTGGGGGAAGCGCAGTCCGGTAGGTGCGGAGACTTGCTCGCAGGATTCAAGCAGTTGACACAGGAATGGGGGGTTCCGTTGGCGGCAAGTAAAATGGAGGGCCCAGAGACAAGAGTCACTTTTTTAGGCGTCGAGTTCGATTCGACGTCCATGGTCGCGCGGCTGCCGGTGGATAAGGTGGCGAAGATGCGGGTGCTGCTGGCGAATGTGTTGGTCTCCACTAAGATGACTTTGCGGGAGATGCAAGCGTTGATCAGTTCGTTGAATTTCGCCTGCAGGGTGATTCCCATGGGGCAGGTGTTCCTGCGGCGGCTTTCGGCGGCGACGAGGGGGGTTTCCAAGCCTCATCACCGGATAAGGGTGTCGCAGTCTATCCAGGCTGATTTGAGGATATGGGATGAGTTCATCTGGCAGTTTAATGGTACTACGGTACTGCAGGAGGGGGAGGTGTCCAGTTGGAAACTGCAATTGCATACGGATGCTGCTGGGGGGTTCGGTTTGGGGGTGTACTTTGCGGGATCGTGGTGTGCGGTGGCGTGGCCACAGACTTGGAGGGAGGCGGGACTTACCAGCAATATAACATTTTTGGAGTTGTTTCCGATTTTAGTAGTCCTGGCAGTGTGGCCGGACAGGCTGTGGAACCGAAAGGTGGTGTGGTGGTGCGACAATGAAGCAGTGGTCAGTGTGATAAACAGTTATGCTCCGCGATGTAGGCAGGTAGCCGAGCTGATGCGGCAGGTGGTGTTGGAATGTTTGCGGTTGAATGTGGTAGTGCAGGCCCGGCACATCCCGGGGTGTACTAACAGAATTGCAAATGCTCTTTCCCGTTTCAAGTGGGAGCTGTTCTGGACCTTGGCACCAGAGGCGGACACGGAGGGAGCATTGGTCCCCGAGCACTTATGGACGATTATAAGAACATAAGAACATAAGATATGCCATACTGGGTCAGACCAAGGTCCATCAAGCCCAGTATTCTGTTTCCAACAGTGGCCAATCTAGGTCATATGTACTGTCAGACGGCTGCCTGGGTGAGAATCTTCACAGTCTTGTCAAGTGCATATACCTATATGATTTGCAAGGTATTGTGGGCAATGTAGTTCATTCACACCAGACACAGCTGCTGACAATAATTTAGTTGTGCTCTTGCGTAAAGCCAATAAGATATTTATTTATGGGGTTATTTCTCCCAACACAGATATGCTTGGTAGCACATAAATTAGGTAACTTGCTTTCAGTGTTAACTTGGAAAAACAAAGTCAAAATCAGGAAAACAACAAATGAAAAGCCACAAAGCAAAAAAACAAACTGTTCTTTTCAGGTTAACTTCTGATTACTTCCCACATAGATACAGAAGTGATTCTCTCCTAGCTCACAAGCAATTAGGTCAGGCTTAATTGCTAGCAGTTATCCAGCTGAAACCCCTTAGCTGGCTTGCTTTGTACTGTGTGGGTCAAATCCTGCTTCAGGAGCTTTTCTGAGTAGATTAAAGAACAATTTTTTATTTCTTTGTGATGGTTGCTGTACTTTATAACAGAAAGTTACCAACGGAGTTTAGATAGAGAGCAGTCCATATAAACAGGATCCTCATCTGCTATTATTTCCCCTTGTTCAACAAGCATGGGTTCAATATCATGGATTGGCACAGATGAATCTCTCAATGGAGCATTTTCAGGAGAATACTTGTTTCCCTGCTGTCTTTCAAGGTTATAGCTAGGGCATAGATCAGTGTTCATACCTGAGCTTTGTCAGACGGCTGCCTGGGTGAGAATCTTCACAGTCTTGACAATGCATATATTTATATGATTTTTGCAAGGTATTGTGGGTAATGTAGTTCATTCACACCAGACACAGCTGCTGACAATAATTTAGTTGTGCACAAGTGTTAAAGCCAATAAGATACTTCTTTATTTATGGGGTTATTTCTCCCAGCACAGATATGCTTGGTAGCACATAAATTAGGTTACTTGCTTGCAGTGTTTAACTTGGTAAAACAAAGTCAAAAATCAAAATCAGGAAAACAACCTTCAAACTTGTCAGGCAATGAGCTAATGTTTTCTTAGCATATATCTAACAAATGAAAAGCCACAAAGAAAGAAATAAACTGTTCTTGTTAGGTTAACTTCTGATTACTTTCCACACAGAACCAGAAGTGATTCTCTCCAAGCTCACAAGCAATTAGATGCAGCTCAATTGCTATCAGTTATCCAGCTGAAACCCTTTAGCTGGCTGGCTTTCTACTGTGTGAGTCAAATCCTGCTTCAGGAGCTTTTCTTAGTGGAATAAAGAACAAATTTATATTTCTTTGTGATGGCTGCTGTGCTTTATCACAGAAAGCTACCAACAGAGTTTGGATAGAGAGCAGTCCATATAAACAATATCTTCATCTGCTGTTATTCCCTCTTCATCAACAAGCATAAGGTCACTATCATGAATTGGCACAGATGAATCTTTCAATGGAGCCCTTTCAGGAGAATACTTATTTCCCTGCTGTCTTTCAAGGTTATAGCTAGGGCATAGATCAGTGTTCATACCTGAGCTTCCATTGTTGCTATAGTTCCTCTCTATATAGCCTGGCCAGTATGTAGTCCAGTTCTTATGTCCAGCCTTCCAGTCCTGATCCCTGGACACTGGATCTCTCTTCACATACCTTCTGGCATAGGTCTTAGAGTCCCTTCCACGTGCAGCCGTCTCCCTCACAGGTAGCCTCTGGTGATTCCTTGTTCTGCAGCACCATTCCTCTGGCTTTCCCCAGTCCAATGGTATATGCTGGCCCTTGAAATACCTCCCAGTATACGTACTGCCTTGGACTCTTCTAGACCTCTCAAAGGCTTTTCTCCTCTTCCTTCCAGAGGGTTTCTTTCCTTCTCTATCCGTCCGGTTTGGCTTCTGCTTCTGCTGATCCTTCAGATGAAACTGATGATCCTTCTCTGCATATCCAAGGTGATCATGAAGATCATGATCATGGAGCTGATGCTTGTCATCTGTAGAACAAACTCTATTCTTATTCTGCCTTGATGAGTGCTCCTCCCTAATACAGCGCAGCTGTGCTGAATCAGGCCCTGCCCTTTGAGATGAGTGCTTAGGGATTACCTCATAGCCCTCCTGATTGAACACACGTTTCCCCACTTCAGCTCCTCTAATGGCTGCTGGAAACCTGGTGCATTCTGGGACTGGTAGTCTTTTGTGAGAAAATTCTGTTTTCTTATTTCTACCAGAACTGACAGGTTGCTTGTTCAGAGTCACATCATCTTTTCTATAGCTCCTTCCTGAGCTATGATAAGCTTCCTTATCACAGCTTCCATTGCTGCTAGAGTTCCTCTCTATATAGCCTGGCCAGTATGTAGTCCAGTTCTTATGTCCAGCCTTCCAATCCAGATCCCTGGACACTGGATCTCTCTTCACATACCTTCTGGCACAGGTCTTAGGGTCCCTTCCACGTGCAGCCATCTCCCTCACAGGTAGCCTCTGGTGATTCCTAGCTCTGCAGCACCATTCCTCTGGCTTTCCCCAGTCCAATGGTGTATGCTGGCCCTTGGAATACCTCCCAGTATACGTACTGCCTTGGACTCTTCTAGACCTCTCAAAGGCTTTTCTCTTCCTTCTTCCAAAGGCTCTCTTTCCCTCTCTGTCCGTCCGGTTTGGCTTCTGCTTCTGATGATCCTTCAGATGAAACTGATGATCAAACTCAAGCTGATTCTCAGGATACTGAGGAAAATTCTCTGGATATCCAAGGTGATCATGAAGATGGTCATCTGTAGAATAAACTCTACTCTTATTCTGCCTTGATGAGTGCTCCTGCCTAACACAGCGCAGCTGTGCTGAATCAGGCCTTGCCCTTTGAGATGAGTGTTCCATCCTAGCACAGCGCAGCTGTGCTGAATCAAGCCCTGCCCTTTACAATGAGTGCTTGGGGATTACCTCATAGCCCTTTTGATTGAACACACGTTTTCTCACTTCAGCTCCTCTCATGGCTGTTGGAAACCTGGTGCATTCTGGGACTGGTAGTCTTTTATGGCAAAATTCTGTTTTCTCATTTCTATCAGCACTGACAGGTTGCTTGTTCAGAGACACTTCACCTTTTCTATAGCCCCTTCCTGAGCTATGATAAGCTTCTTTATCACATACCCCCCTGCTTAAGTTATTACGGACTGGTGTCACTGGTGAAACTTCTTCTCTACAGTCCGTAATACGGGAAAGGGCATCCGCATTCTTGTGTAACTTCCCAGCACGATGTTCAACTTGAAAATCAAATGCCTGTAAGGCCATGTACCAGCGTGTCAACCTGGCATTGTGGTTCTTCATTTGCTGCAACCACTTAAGTGGGGCATGGTCCGTGACCAACTGGAACTTTCTCCCTGTAAGGTAAAACCTTAACGCCTCCACTGACCACTTGATAGCTAAACATTCTTTTTCTATTGTGGAATACTTTTGTTCAGCCGGTGACAACTTCCTGCTCAGGTACATCACAGGATGCTCCTCCCCATCATGACACTGGGATAGAACCACTCCTAGCCCTACATCCGATGCATCGGTTTGAACCAGAAAGGGTTTCTTGAAGTCCACCCCTTTCAGTACCGGTCCTGTACACAATTTTCCTTTTAAGACTGAAAACGCTTTTTCAGCTTCAGGTGTCCACTTTAGCTGGTTTGGACAATTCTTCCGCAGCATATCCGTGAAAATTGAACTTTTCTCTGCGAATTACGGTATAAACCTGCGGTAGTATCCAATAAGTCCTAAGAAACTTCTTAGTTGTTTCTTTGTTGTTGGAGGAGGAAAATTCCTGATGCTATCTACTTTACTCATTAGAGGTTTAATTTTTCCTCTTCCCACTAGGTGGCCCAGGCATTTTACCTCCCTATTTGCAAAGGCACACTTCTTCGGGTTTAAAGTGATTCCCGCTTGCTTCATGGAGCACAAGACTGCCCTGATCCTCTTCAGATGCTCCGCCCAGGTGTTACTATGGATTATGACATCATCCATATATGCAAAAGCATAATTTTGGTGGGGTCGAAGTACCTGATCCACTAACCTTTGCCAGGTAGCCGCTGCTCCATGCAGTCCGAAAGGCATCCTCTTGAACTGGAAAAGGCCAACGGGGGTGCTGAACGCAGTCTTCGGCTTCGACTCCCTGGTGAGAGGGATTTGCCAATATCCTTTTGTCATATCAAGGGTGGTTAAGTATTGAGCCTGTCCCAGCTGGTCCAACAGCTCTTCAATTCTTGGCATTGGATATGCATCAAAAACTGATATGGCGTTTACCTGCCGGAAGTCAATACAAAATCTTAAAGATCCATCAGGCTTCGGCACCAGGACTATGGGGCTATTCCAGGGACTCTTTGACTCCTCTATTACTCCCATGTCCAACATCTCCTGACTTGTGTCACTACTTCCTGTCTCTTGGCTTCAGGCAAGCGGTATGGCCTTTGACGAACTAATTTCCCAGGTGGAGTTATTATTTCATGGGCAACCAAATGTGTCTCCCCAGGTATGGGTGTCAACACATCTGGGAATTCTTTAAGCAATTTCCTAATTTCTTCCTGTTGTACCACTGTCAGGTCCTCACCTATTTGGGGCTCTGATTTTTCTTTACTATCAGATACCTGGGGTCCCAAATCTTCATTCACCTCCCTCTCTCGGGCACAGGTGGCAGCTAGGCTTTTAACCCCTTTGACATCAGTAGAACCAAAGCCTTTGGTTCCACGTTCAGAATTCTCCAGGGATGTGACCTCCTCCACAGGTGGAAAACCCAGCCTCTCACAGATCAATTGGGCAATTCTGTCTCCTGTCTTCACATGATAATCATTCTGTCCAAAGTTAAATAACAGAACTTTAATATTGCCCCTGTAATCGGGATCAATTACTCCCGCACCCACATCGATGAAATATTTAAGGGCTAATCCGGACCTTGGGGCTACTCTCCCATAGCATCCAATAGGTATTTCCACTTGGAGACCAGTGTCCACCAGGGCTCTCCCTTGGCTAGGTACAGTCACATTTTCTATGCTGCACAGGTCAAACCCAGCAGCTTGAGGGGTTGCCCGCTTAGGAGCTTGGGCCTTCTCTGTGACCCTATGGTACTTTAGGACGAATGTCTGCTTTGGGGTAGCTTGGTCTTCTGGACACTTAACCATCTTTTTAGCTGGGGTCTGAGGACTTCCAAATAAAGGCCCGGGAGCTATTATCATTAAACCTTCTCCCTCCTTCTTTCCTAGTCCTTCCACTAGACCCTGCTTAAATCTTGGCCAGTCTCTTCCTAGAACCAAATCAAAGGGTAGCCTAGGCACCACTGCTAACAGGACTTCCTCTTGTTCCCCCAGGCACTTAACCTTTAGCCTATAGGTGGGATATGGTGTTGCAGCACCATGAATGCATCTGATGTGAACTTGGCTTTCAGGGGTTCTAGGCACAAATCCTTCTTGGGCCTCTATCCTCTTCCAAAGCCTTTTTGACATCATACTCTGGTCTGCCCCAGAGTCTAACAAAGCATTTGTGGTAATTCCTTGCACATCAACCATCAAAAGAAATCCTTCTTTGGGCTGTTTTAAATCCACACCCACTAAGCTAGTGTGTGTCTGGCATCTCTTTTCTAAATGTCCCCATTTTCCACACTTGAAACATTTCTTTCTATTCCACTGTGTCATCTGGTTTGATACAGTACATTCATTTTCAGAAACATTTTTAATTATTCTCTTTTCTGATACAGCACATCTAGCCTCAGCACCAATCTTCAGAGGGCCACCCATTCTATGGCAAGCCTGCGTGGCTTCCAAGAATCTCTCTGCTAGCATGGTTGCCTCTCCAAGATTTTGGCAATTTTGCTGTATAAGGAAAGTGTGCAAATCTTTAGGGACCGCAGACATGAACTGTTCAAGCATTATAATGCCTAATAACATTTATACCGTCTTTTGCTCAGGCTCCAACCATTTTACAGCTAAACCTCTGATTCTCTGACTCAGAGCCCTGGGTGTTTCACCCACTCTCAATGTAACAGCTCTAAACATTCGCCTATACTCTGAAATAGACAACCCTAGGCGATCTCTAATAGCAGCCTTTACATCCTTATAATTCAAAGCCTGGGCTGCTGGCATTGCTCTGTAAGCTGCAAGCGCCTCTCCAGTTAATGAGGCTGCCAGCCTTACTGCCCACTGGGTCTCTGGCCATGCTAAAGCTTGTGCCACTCTTTCAAAAGACTCTAGAAAATCATCAACATTATCATCTGGAGTTAATTTCCCAAAACTAAATGCCCCAATCCCTTGATTGAGTCCCACATTGTCCACATGTGGTGTACCAGTATTTACTGCTGGTCTTGCATCTGTTCCACTTTGGTTCTGCAGCTGAACTAGGGCTTGCACCAGATCAAGCACTGGCCTCTGCTGGTCCATTAAGGCTTTCATAGCAGTGTCCTGAGCCTGCTGTGCTAGCTCCTGCTGCCTGCTGAACTGGGCTGCCATCCACTGAGCTAGTTCCTTTGAATCCATCTTGAACCCTGTAAGAAAATACAAAGAAAAAAAAACACAGTGCACCACCTTCCAAACAGGTGTTTTTTCTACACTCTTTTTTTTTTTCAATTACCCCTGTGCTTACTCCCATCCACCACTAGACATGCCCAGGTACTTATTACCTTGTGCTAGTGATGTATCCAGCTCTGCACAGGGTCTTTTCCTCCTGGGACAGCTTCCTGGAACAACCCCTTTTCCTCCAAAGTGTAGTTGAGGGAAAATCTTTTTTTCCAGCTTTAAACTTGAACTGTAGTTGTAATCCTCAGCAAGTAAATCCCCTTTGTGCAAAAGCAATCCGAAAAACTATGCCATTTGTCAGACGGCTGCCTGGGTGAGAATCTTCACAGTCTTGTCAAGTGCATATATCTATATGATTTGCAAGGTATTGTGGGCAATGTAGTTCATTCACACCAGACACAGCTGCTGACAATAATTTAGTTGTGCTCTTGGGTAAAGCCAATAAGATATTTATTTATGGGGTTATTTCTCCCAACACAGATATGCTTGGTAGCACATAAATTAGGTAACTTGCTTTCAGTGTTAACTTGGAAAAACAAAGTCAAAATCAGGAAAACAACAAATGAAAAGCCACAAAGCAAAAAAACAAACTGTTCTTTTCAGGTTAACTTCTGATTACTTCCCACATAGATACAGAAGTGATTCTCTCCTAGCTCACAAGCAATTAGGTCAGGCTTAATTGCTAGCAGTTATCCAGCTGAAACCCCTTAGCTGGCTTGCTTTGTACTGTGTGGGTCAAATCCTGCTTCAGGAGCTTTTCTGAGTAGATTAAAGAACAATTTTTTATTTCTTTGTGATGGTTGCTGTACTTTATAACAGAAAGTTACCAACGGAGTTTAGATAGAGAGCAGTCCATATAAACAGGATCCTCATCTGCTATTATTTCCCCTTGTTCAACAAGCATGGGTTCGAGAGGGAGGGGCGGAGCCTGATGTCCAGCGGGTTAGACGCTTCGCGCTGAAGCTCCCGAGAGGCCTACTCAGAATCCTGACTTAATACCTACATAAACTTAATATTTTGCTCCGAACTTACCGGGGTACCTCGGGGGGGATGGCGGCCCATAAACCAGCGCGCTTAGACTTCGGGTCTCCCTCTTCTTCACACAGAAAACGCTCCAAAACAGAGTTGTCTTCCCCACAAAAGATAGTTCCACTTCGGGAAAACCCCGAAATGCAACAGGAGATTTTGGAGGAAATACGCGGAGTGAAGGATCTGGTACAGTCCAACGGAGAAGCGCTCCGAGCCATGCGAGAAGATTTCGGTATGCTTCAGGACCGGCTTGAAGGTCTTTCACTACGGCAGGACAACATGGCGGGGGTCCTCGACTCGCACGCGGTGCGCGCTTGGGGAAACTGGACAAGGCTGAGCGTCAGATACAGAATCTTCAAAAAGAGTTAGAGGATAGCAATAATCGAGCCCGTCGCAACAATGTAAGGCTCATTGGAGTACCGGAGGGGGCGGAAGCAGGAGATATAAGAGAATTCCTGGTCAAAACTCTTCCCTCCTTGCTGAAGATCACTTTTCACAGAGATCTGGAAATTGACCGAGCACATCGTGTTCCTACCAACATGGCGCTCAATCGGACGACCCCCCGGCCTATCATCTTTCGATTACTGAGATATCAGCAAGTTGAGCAAATTCTAAATGCTGCCCGGGCGAATCATCATCTGGAGTTTGAAAGTCATAAAGTCTCCTTCTTCCCTGACTTGGCAAAGCCCACAGTTGACCGTCGGAAGAGACTCCTTGCTTTTCGCCCTAGACTTCAACAGCTACAGGCTCGCTTTGGCCTATTGTATCCAGCGAAGCTCAGAGTGACTCTCCATAACCAAACTAGAACCTTCGAAGATCCTGATCTACTAGCAACATTTTTAGATTCCAAAGAAGCAGACCAGATGCGCTAATCCAACAACTTGGATCTGTAATCCGCCGGCTCTGCCCGCCATTTTGAATGGCCCGACGCGGTGATCACAGCCTGGAACAGAGACTGCCTGGACTTTTCTTTCTTTCTATATATAACTTTCTTGGTCTCCTTTCCCTCCATGATGTGCACCTCGGTTGGATTCGGAACACGCACAGCTATACAGGTTATATGTTTCAATTTAGGCCTTCTCTGGGGTTTCTCCCCGCAGACATATGGTCGCCAGTAATTTCTGGGGTTCTGCTTCTTCTCTAATGCACTTCGGTGCTTATTTTTTTATATGGGGCGCTTCATTGTTTTTCATTAGCTTATTTTCTATCATGTCATGTGTACAGCCATATACAGTTAATATGAGGGACATTGTGAAATTATGTGCGTTATCATGTTCTTTCTCAGAATTTTTAACCCTTCTGAATGGCCTTATGTAAGATCTTATCACTGAACGTAAAAGGCATCAATAGTCCAATCAAAAGAAAGAAAATCCTTAGCTATCTTAATCATGAGCATGCTGATTTAGTGTTTCTTCAGGAAACGCATTTAAACTCCGTTGAAACACTGAAACTTAATGCTAAGCCTTACATGGTGGCTGCCTACTCTCCCGCCGTTTCCAAACGGTGTGGGGTAGCCATCTTGGTTAAGAAGTCTTTGCAAGCTACTGTAATGGATACTAGCTCTGATAAGGAGGGTAGATGGGCCCGTGCACACCTTAAGGTTGGAGATAGTGAATTCACGTGTATTTGTATTTATGCTCCGAATGTGGATAACCCTGCTTACTATGCAAGTATTGCGCAGTTGGCACAGGCCTCTGCCAATACTCCATTAATACTTGGCGGCGATTTCAACCAAGTACTTGATCCTTTGATAGATAGACTGCCGCCTAGAACGAGTGGTCCACCCAAGAGTCTTGATACCCTTACAGCTCTGATGAAAGATCTTGCGTTAGTAGATATATGGAGGCTGCTTCACCCCTCCGACTTAGAGTTCACCTTTTTCTCAGCCCCCCATCACTCACAATCTAGAATAGATTTTTTCTTATCTCCAAAGCACTGATATCCCAAGTGGACACGGCTAGGATTCATCCTCTCCATATCTCAGATCATGCTGCCATATCTTTCTCATTACATGTCACTACGCAAGGTGAACATCCCCGTGCTTGGTTTTTTGATAGATCCCTACTAGACCACAAAGATTTTCAGGTTGACATAAAGGCCGCTATCCAAGACTACTTTCATTTTAATTCACCCCATGACACTGCGAGCTGGGCTTGGTGGGAGGGTTTCAAGGCGTCTATCCGTGCAACTATAACTAGCTATCAAATTCGACAGGGGAAACAAAGAAAGCAACATTTACTGATTCTAGAACAACAGATACAAGCTGGAGAGCGTCTCCTCACGTCCCGTACTGACCCATGTATTTTACTTCGCTTACAACGCCTTCGTTTTCAATACAATCAGCTTTTATATACCGCTGCTGCTAAAAATATTGAATCACAACAAGGGATGTACTATCGGGAAAATAACCGTGCTGGCAAATTGTTAGCCAATGCTCTGAAAGGTCAAAAAGAAGCCAAGCGCGTTACCGCTCTCCGCAATCCGTCGGGGGGGAGCTTGGTCACTAAAGATACAGAAATATTAGAACTCTTTCGTGATTTTTATACTCGGCTTTATCAATCTGAATGTGACTTCGAGCCAGAAGCATTTGAACGACTACTATCAGGGGTACAACGGCCGACCCTATCTGACGAAGATAGAGAGGCCATGGACAAACCATTCACTTTATCAGAAATTCAATCTGCACTCAAGAGATGTGCCACAGGTCGAGCCGCAGGCCCGGACGGTCTCCCAGCTGAATTCTACAAAACTTTTAACGCTGACTTAGCTCCATTTTTGAAACTTTATTTTTCTGCTCTGGCCGAGGAGGGATCTCCTTCTGGATCCTTCTCAATGGCAAATGTAGTAATTTTTGAGAAAGAGGGGAGAGATCCGCAACTAACAGCTAATTATCGTCCAATTTCCCTACTAAACGCAGACTATAAAATATTTGCCACCATTCTCTCCACCCGGCTCTCCGACAAGATGTCTACTTTAATACACCCAGATCAATGCAGTTTCATTCCCGGTAGATCAACTGCTGATAATGCTAGGACTCTATGTCATGTACTGACTGCCGCAGTTAATCTTGATCGACCATTGGTTGGCCTCTCACTTGATGCTGAGAAGGCCTTCGACCGCTTAGAATGGCCCTTCTTGTTTGCAACTCTCCGCTGGTACGGATTCGGAGAAGGCTTTCTCCGTTGTCTCCGAATCATGTATGCACAGCCTACAGCTAGTATCTGTGCTAATGCTTTAAAGTCTCAGCCATTTCCCCTGCAACGCGGTACTCGCCAGGGATGCCCACTGTCTCCACTTCTTTTCGATCTCGCACTCGAACCCTTAGCTTTACTAATCCGGCAATCCAAGGATATTCATGGAGTCCCCTTCTCTCATAGGGAAATCAAAATTTCAGCATATGCTGATGACCTTATGCTCTTTGTCTCCCTAGACTCAGTGCCGGCTGTCCTAGAGCAAATTGGTAAATATTCACAACTCTCGGGCTATAAGATAAATTGGACCAAATCGGTGGCCTTTCCACTAAATCCTCTGATCCATCAGGAAGATATGCAATCCTTTCCCTTTTTATGGCAACCTCGCATGGTCAAATACCTTGGGGTGCACTACTGCTCTCCTTTGGAAGACACCATCACCTTTAATGCCAAAGACTTAACCTCTAAGGTCCGGGCGCTTACTCAACGCTGGACTCCTTTAACACTTACTTGGTGGGGCCGCCTAGAAACCATTAAAATGATGATTGTTCCCAAAGTGAACTACATTTTAGAAATGCTGCCATGTCTCCTACCTCGACGTACATATAAAGATTTAGAGGGTCTTCTGACTAGATACTTATGGCAAAACAAGACACCTAGGATAGCGAAACATAAGTTACAAGCAGATAAAGAAAATGGTGGTGTCAGATTCCCTGATTTCCTGAAATACCACCATTCTTTTCTTCTCAAACAAGGCGCTCGTTGGCTGGAAGACCTCACACCGAGTAGACCAGTGTGGCTAGATATAGAGGAGGACCTTTGCAAACCAATTCCTCTTACTTATCTCCCTGGTATGACTCTCCCATCAGACTCCCACTATCCACCAATGCTCTTAGACACTTTAGGTGCCTTTAATACCCTTGAGCAATCTCTAGACCCCCGACTTTGTCCGCTAGATAGACTCCCGCTTTGGCACAATGCTCGATTTCAAATACAAAATAAACCGATGGCGTGGAGCCCCTGGTACACTAGGGGCATTTGGATCCCTAACCAGCTGTTCTATGATGGTCGCTGGAAAACTTTTAGCGAATTACAAATTGAATTTGGTCTCCCAGCGAAACACTACTTTCAGTTGGTGCAACTTCAGCATTGTCTTCGGAGTGCTAAGGTGCTCCCGCCATCGGAAACCCATACCCAAGGATTGTCGGAGATAATCCGATCTATCGGGAGCTTATCGGGTGTGGCATCTAACTTTTACAAAACTTTATGTAATACTGTAAATAGAGGCACTCCTACAGCACAGAAATCCTGGGAGCGGGAAATGCATGTAACTTTGACCCCGGAGCAATGGAGCCTAGTCTGGAGCAAGGTGACACGGGTCTCTCGATCCGCCTCACTCACTCAGACACTTTTCTTTCTAGCCCACCGATGTTTCTATACTCCTGACAGGTTAGCCAAATGGAACGCCACCCAGAGCAATAGATGCTGGACATGCCATGTGGCCATTGGTTCACTAACTCATGTTATGTATGAATGCCCCGCATTACAGTATTACTGGAGTCGGGTCTGGGGTCGTATTCAATCTATTTTGCACTTTCAGGAGCCCCTCTCTTGGAAGATAGTGGGACTCCGCTCAGCTGCGGGGATCCCCTCTCTTCCCAAATCGGCTTACTTCCTTTTAGACTTTATGCTGGGCATAGCTATTTCCCTAATTACGAAATACTGGAAAAATAGCTCCCATCTGAGCCCCAATGAATGGTGGAATCATGTCTGTCTCTACAGTAAATATGAGCAAATACCTCGTATGTTAGCTTCTTCCGCTCAGACTCCCCACCACTTGTCTAAATGGAAGATGCTCAACGACTATGTTCAAACTGCTCAATGCTCTCATCTGACTGTTTAAATCTGTGTAAATCTCTGTCACATGATCATTCTGTATCGCAGATACTATTTCTGTTTGTTTTGATGTACAATTACTGTTGTTTGTAAGCGCTTATATGATGATACTTATCAGCTTAGAGAAGAAGCATAGGGGTGGGGGGTAATTGGGGTTGCTTTTTCCTTATTGTATGCTTGTATTTGTTTCCTTTGGTGTGTTGTTTCTTTTTGCTTGTTGTAAAATGAAAATAAAAGTTTAAAAAAAAAAAAAACCAATATTCAGCCATTAAAAACATGACTGCAGAAAAAGACCACAAAAAAAAAAAAAAAAAAAAACAAGCATGGGTTCAATATCATGGATTGGCACAGATGAATCTCTCAATGGAGCATTTTCAGGAGAATACTTGTTTCCCTGCTGTCTTTCAAGGTTATAGCTAGAGCATAGATCAGTCTTCATACCTGAGCTTCCATTGCTGCTAGAGTTCCTCTCTATATAGCCTGGCCAGTATGTAGTCCAGTTCTTAAGTCCAGCCTTCCAATCCAGATCCCTGGACACTGGATCTCTCTTCACATACCTTTTGGCACAGGTCTTAGGGTCCCTTCCACGTGCAGCCGTCTCCCTCACAGGTAGCCTCTGGTGATTCCTAGCTCCGCAGCACCATTCCTCTGGCTTTCCCCAGTCCAATGGTGTATGCTGGCCCTTGGAATACCTCCCAGTATACGTACTGCTTTGGACTCTTCTAGTACTCTCAAAGGCTTTTCTCTTCCTTCTTCCAAAGGCTCTCTTTCCCTCTCTGTCCGTCCGGTTTGGCTTCTGCTTCTGATGATCCTTCAGATGAAACTGATGATCAAACTCAAGCTGATTCTCAGGATACTGAGGACAATTCTCTGGATATCCAAGGTGATCATGAAGATGGTCATCTGTAGAATAAACTCTACTCTTATTCTGCCTTGATGAGTGCTCCTCTCTAACACAGCGCAGCTGTGCTGAATCAGGCCTTGCCCTTTGAGATGAGTGTTCCATCCTAGCACAGCGCAGCTGTGCTGAATCAAGCCCTGCCCTTTGCAATGAGTGCTTGGGGATTACCTCATAGCCCTTTTGATTGAACACACGTTTTCTCACTTCAGCTCCTCTCATGGCTGTTGGAAACCTGGTGCATTCTGGGACTGGTAGTCTTTTATGGCAAAATTCTGTTTTCTCATTTCTACCAGCACTGACAGGTTGCTTGTTCAGTGACACTTCACCTTTTCTATAGCCCCTTCCTGAGCTATGATAAGCTTCTTTATCACAGTACCTAGCAGTTTCCCCAAGGGACACAGGTTCCACAATGCTTGTATTGGTTCAAGCATTGATATCCTGGGTCCCTTCTTAATAATGGTTTATGGACATTTCCTCCAGGAACTTGTCCAAACCTTTTTTAAACCGAGCTACATTAACAGCCTTTACTATATCCTCCGGTAACAAATTCCAGAGTTTGATTACACGTTGAGTGAAAAAATATTTTCTTTTATTAGTCTTAAATAGTTTACCCTGTAGCTTCATTGCATGTCCCCTAGTCTTTCTATATTCTGATAAGGTAAACAATCGATCTACGTTTACCCGTTCCACTCCGTTCATTAATTTATAGACTTCTATCATATCTCCCCTCAGCCGTCTCTTTTCCAGGTTATTTATTTATTTTATTTATTTATTTAGCTGCATTTATATCCCGCTTTTCACCGGGTCAGAGCGGTTGGGGGATACATTTAACACGAGGGGATATGAGACACATACACTAAAGAGCCCTAACCTTTTTAGCCTTTCTTCATAGGAGTATCCTTCCATCCCTTTTACCATTTTGGTGGCTCTTCTCTGAACCTTTTCTAAAATCGCTATATCCTTTTTAAGATACGGCGACCAGAATTGCACACAATATTCAAGGTGCGGTCTCACCATGGAACGATATAGAGGCATTATAATATCTTTTGTTTTATTTTCCATTCCTTTCCTTATCATACCTAGCATTCTATTTGCTCTTTTGGCCGCCGCTGCACACTGGGCCAAGAGTTTTAACATGGTATCCACAATGATGCCTAAATCTTTTTCCTGGATGGTGGCTCCTAATGTGGAACCTTGCATCGTGTAACCATAGTTTGGGTTGTTCTTCCCTAGGTGCATAACCTTGCACTTGTCCACATTAAATTTCATCTGCCATTTTGATGCCCAGTCTTCCAATTTATCAAGATCCTCTTGCAATTTTCCACAATCCTCTTGGGTTTTAACAACTTTAAATAGTTTTGTCTCATCTGCAAATTTGATAACCTCACTCGTTATTCCACTTTCCAGGTCATTTATGAATATGTCAAAAAGCAGCGACCCAGCACAGATCCCTGGGGTTCACCACTATTCACCTTTCTCCATTGGGAAAATTGGCCATTTAGCCCTACCCTCTGCTTTCTATCTTTTAACCAGTTCCTGATCCACAATAGTGCACTCCCTCCTATCCCATGACTCTTTAGTTTTGCCAAAAGTCTCTGATGAGGGACCTCATCAAAGGCTTTCTGAAAATCCAGATTGGCCTCGGGAGATGACGGAACTGCTGAGGAGGTTGGTGTCAGCGTCAACATGGGTGGCGTATCAGCGTGGCTGCAGCTGTGTGGTGGCATACCTGGCGGATCAGGGTTGGCGGCTGGGCCCTGTGCCTGAGCAGTTGATTGGTCAGTATGTGTTGGCAGCGAAGGCTGCCGGGGTGTCGCGGGTGACCGTACGCAGCCACTTGGCGGGGTTTTCCTTTTTTGTAAAAGCGGTAGGGTGGTGTGTTCCGGGGGGGGGCTTCCTGACACGCAGGCTACTGCTGGGTTGGGAGCGATCTTCTCCGTCGCCAGGGGACAGGCGGAGGCCTATCACACATGCCTTGCTGAGGCGTCTGTGTGGGGTGTTGCCGCAGGTGGTATCGTCAGCGTATGAGGGCACGATGTTTAGGGCGGTATTTTCGGTTGCGTTTTTTGGGGCATTTCGGGTGGGGGAATTAGTTGCGGAGTCGGGGTGCGTGTCGGGGCACAAGGGATTGCAAGTCCACCAGGTGAGGTGGGTGGGGGGTGGAGTACGGTTGCATTTGGCGCGTTCTAAGACGGACCAAGGAGGGAAGGGTACGTGGGTGGAGATACGAGAGGTGGAAGGGGCTCTCTTTTGTCCGGTGGCATTGTTGAGGGCGTACCTGCATGTGAGGCCAGGGAGCGAGGGCAGTCTGTTTGTCCACGTTGATGGGAGAGTGCTGACGTGCTTCCAGTTCACGGCGGTGTTGCGGTTGGCGTTGCGGCAGCTGGGGGAAGATCCATGTTTGTTTGCGCCGTACTCCTTTCGGATCGGGGCTGCTACTAGTGCGGCGGGTGCCGGTCTGCGGGAGCAGGACATACAGCGGATAGGGCGATGGAAGTCACAGGCTTTCCAACGGTACATTCGTTTGTAGGGGCCGGGGGGTCTTAACGGTGCTGTCTTTTGTTTTGCAGAAAGGGGATCTGGAGCGTGTCGCTGTTGGATGATTGGCCATTCCTTTGTTTACTGGGCTGGTCGGCGAGCAGCAACACGGCCTTTGGGGCCGCATATTGGACTTGATGCCCTCGGGGTGACCATCTCATGGCTGGGCGAGCGTGGACTTCGGTGGTTCCAGTTGCTGCCTTTGCTGCGGCACTACATGCGGCTGACAGAGGCACCGGATGTATTGCTAGTGCATCTTGGAGGCAACGATCTGGGGACTTGGACCTGCAGACAGCTAATTCGAGCTGTGTGGAAGGACTTGGGGGTGGTGGGGGAGATGTTCCCAGGAGTTGTTATGGTATGGTCTGATATCATTCCAAGGCCGGCCTGCAAAGCTCAGCGGAGGTGGTCGAGAGGGTTGACGAAGATCAATCGCCAAGTCGGCAGATGGGTGGGGGAGCAGGGTGGATGCCAAGTGTTGCATCCGTGGGTGGATGTGGAGTGTGGGGGTTTGTACAGGTCGGATGGAGTACATCTATCGCCGGTTGGCATGGATTTGCTCTTGAACGATTGGCAGGAGGCCTTGGAGGGTATCATGGCAGGGAGGAGGACTGGTCGCAGCTGAGCCTTGGGGGTGGCTCAGGGCAGTGGTACCTGAGGCGGTGGCGGGATCCCGGAGGTTTCCAGGGTGGGGAGCCGGATGCAAGCAGTAGGGCGGGGGTGTGGTACCCCCGACCCGGACAATCCCTAAGGTTTTTGCTAATAATATGGCGAAGCCGGAATGAGGGAGGGATAGGAAAAGTAGCCAGACTTTGACTCGGCGGAAGCGGAAGCGGCGTCACTTTATTTATTTATTTATTTATTTAACATCTTTTATATACCGCGCTATTTGTTTTCAGTGCGGTTTACAAGTAACAGAACTGCACAATCAGAAAACACTGGTGTGCTTACATTATAACAGGTAACTTAAACTTGGAAACGGGGTAATAAAACTATAACTATAACTTTGCTACTCAAATGGCTGGTGAGGGCTCCCTCTGCGGGGGGAGTGGGGGGGATAAGTTGAATGTGTTAAATGAAGTTTGGTTATGGATAAAGGTTAATAAAGCTGCGACCAGTTTAAATCCCACAAGATGTTGTGTGTGCTTTGTAAAGGGTAGGGGAGCGATGGAGAAGGTGGGGGGCGGGGGGGCGCAGAGGTGACGAGTCCGCCTTACCCGGTTAAGGAAAGGCCGCGGCGCCACATGCACGCGGCCGGCTGTAACTGGGGGGGCGGTTGGCCTCGTGCGCCCCCCGTCACGCATGGCAAGGCGCCTTGGGGGCGGGACCTGTGGCGTCCTGCTGTTGCATTGGCTCCTTCGGGTGGTTTGAGGCGTGGGAGCCAATGGGAGGCAGCGTTGGGGATCGGCGGTTGAGGGGAGTCCTCGGGCGCCGCGTGGCTCCGGTCTTTTCGGGGCCGGAGCCTTGCGGAGAGGGAGTCCCACCCGCCCACCCTTGGCTGAAAGGGGGTGGGGATGGGGTTGGAGTCAGGGGTGTTGCAGCTGGGGGGTCGGTGGCGGGATCCCGGAGGTTTCCGGGGTCTGGAGCCGGATGCAAGCAGTAGGGCGGGGTGGGGTACCCCCGACCCGGACAATACCTCAGGTTTTTGCTAATAATATGGCGAAGCCGGAATGAGGGAGGGATAGGAAAAGTAGCCGGACTTTGACTCGGCGGAAGCGGAAGCGGCGTCACTTTGCTACTCAAATGGCTGGTGAGGGCTCGCTCCGTGGGGGGAGTGGGGGGGATAAGTTGAATGTGTTAAATGAAGTTTGGTTATGGATAAAGGTTAATAAAGCTGCGACCAGTTTAAATCCCACAAGATGTTGTGTGTGCTTTGTAAAGGGTAGGGGAGGGATGGAGAAGGCGGGGGGCAGGGGGGGTGGGGGGCGCAGAGGTGAAGAGTCCGCCTTACCCGGTTACAGCTTTAAAAATTTAAGAAATATGAAAAAATTGGAAAAGACATATATTTTTTTTTTTTAAGTACAAAAAAGACTTTAAAGCAGATTCTGCTTATGAAGAGACCGATGACTGAAATCTGGGGTGGTTAAAACACTGGAAAAAGTTAGTAGGCGTTCCTCCTTTCTGATGGTCTCTTCTTTACATTTTTTGTTGTATGCTGCTATAGCTATACAGAGAAAAGTTGAAAAGCGAATTAAATGAAAGGTATATTATTATTCTTATCTTATAAAATTACAGCAGGTATTTAAGTACACACAATGGGGTTTACTGTAGGTATTGCCAGGGTCATGACCTGGGCAAACAGCAGGAAGCGTCACAAAGTGTGCACTCTTTGCAGACTGTATGTGCAGATATTCACACCTACTCTTGAGCAGCCATAATGTCCACACCTTTAGTCTAGGAACTATTGCTGCAAAATTTCCTCTAGCATTTTATAAAGATACATAGGTGTCTATGTGCCTTTATAAAATAGGCTAAAGATAGGCACCTTCTTATCCTCTTAACCTAGGCATCCTGTTATAAAATAACTTTCTTGAAGTTCATTTTTAATGCACTTTAGTAAAGATGTCCTTTAATTTAGAATAGTGCAACACAGCATTCTTAGGTGACTCACCTACAACAATTGTATTGGTATCGTGATATATCTCATGTATACTGTACTTCCCCTTTCTATTTATTAGGTGGTAAAATTCATAAGAACATAAGAACATAAGATCATAAGATATGCCATACTGGGTCAGACCAAGGTCCATCAAGCCCAGTATTCTGTTTCCAACAGTGGCCAATCTAGGTCATACGTACCTAGCAGTTTCCCCAAGGGACACAGGTTCCACAATGCTTGTATTGGTTCAAGCATTGATATCCTGGGTCCCTTCTTAATAATGGTTTATGGACCTTTCCTCCAGGAACTTGTCCAAACCTTTTTTAAACCCAGCTACACTAACAGCCTTTACTACATCCTCCGGTAACAAATTCCAGAGTTTGATTACACGTTGAGTGAAAAAATATTTTCTTTTATTAGTCTTAAATAGTTTACCCTGTAGCTTCATTGCATGTCCCCTAGTCTTTCTATATTCTGATAAGGTAAACAATCGATCTACGTTTACCCGTTCCACTCCGTTCATTAATTTATAGACTTCTATCATATCTCCCCTCAGCCGTCTCTTTTCCAGGTTAAAGAGCCCCAACCTTTTTAGCCTTTCTTCATAGGAGTAGCCTTCCATCCCCTTTACCATTTTGGTGGCTCTTCTCTGAACCTTTTCTAAAATTGCTATATCCTTTTTAAGATATGGCGACCAGAATTGCACACAATATTCAAGGTGCGGTCTCACCATGGAACGATATAGAGGCATTATAATATCTTTTGTTTTATTTTCCATTCCTTTCCTTATCATACCTAGCATTCTATTTGTTCTCTTGGCCGCCGCTGCACACTGGGCCGAGGGTTTTAACATGGTATCCACAAGGACGCCTAAATCTTTTTCTTGGGTGGTGGTTCCTAATGTGGAACCTTGCATCGTGTAACCATAGTTTGGGTTGTTCTTCCCTAGGTGCATAACCTTGCACTTCTCCACATTAAATTTCATCTGCCATTTTGATGCCCAGTCTTCCAATTTATCAAGATCCTCTTGCAATTTTCCACAATCCTCCTGGGTTTTAACAACTTTAAATAGTTTTGTGTCATCAGCAAATTTGATAACCTCACTCGTTATTCCACTTTCCAGGTCATTTATGAATATGTCAAAAAGCAGCGGACCCAGCACAGATCCCTGGGGTACACCACTATTCACCTTTCTCCATTGGGAAAATTGGCCATTTAGCCCTACCCTCTGCTTTCTATCTTTTAACCAGTTCCTGATCCACAGTAGTACACTGCCTCCTATCCCATGACTCTTTAGTTTTGCCAAAAGTCTCTCATGAGGGACCTTGTCAAAGGCTTTCTGAAAGTCCAGATACACAATATCAACCGACTCACCTTTGTCCACCTGTTTATTCACTCCTTCAAAAAAACATAACAGATTAGTAAGACAAGATCTTCCTTGTCTAAAGCCATGTTGGCTGTCTCCCATTAGGTCATGACTATCTATATGCTGAGTAATTTTATTCTTTATGATGGTTTCTACCATTTTTCCCGGTACTGATGTCAGGCTCACCGGTCTGTAGTTTCCCGGATCACCCCTCGAACCCTTTTTAAAAATTGGTGTTACATTGGCGATCCTCCAATCCTCAGGTATTAGAGATGATTTTAATGATAGTTCACAGATTACTGATAGCAGGTCTGCAATCTCAAATTTCAGTTCTTTCAACACCCTTGGATGTATACCATCCGGCCCAGGTGATTTGCTACTCTTCAGTTTATCTAATAGTTGTAGGACATCTTCCCGATGTATCGATATTTCCTTCAATTCTTCCACACCTTTAAATACCACTTCAGTCGTGGGTAACATCCCTACATCTTCCTCAGTAAAGACCGAAGCAAAGAATTCATTCAGTCTCTCCGCTATCGCCTTGTCGCCTCTTAGTGCTCCTTTAACCCCTTTATCATCTAATGGACCAACTGACTCTCTCACGGGTTTTTTGCTACGAATGTACTTGAAAAGGTCTTTATTTCGCGTTTTTGCTTCCGCAGCAAGCTTCTTCTCAAATTCTCTCTTTGCCTGCCTTATCAATGCCTTGCATTTGACTTGCCAGTGCTTGTGCTGTTTCCAGGTTCCATCATTTGGCTCTTTTTTCCATTTCTTGAAAGATGCTTTTTTGGCAACAACAGCCTCTCTGACCTCAGCTTTAAACCATGCTGGCAATTTTTTGGACTTCCTTCCACTTTTCTTAAAGCGTGGAATACAGCTGGTCTGGGCTTCCAAGATAGTATTTTTCAACAACACCCAAGCTTGATGTACGTCTTTAACCTTTGCAACTGCTCCTTTTAGTTTTTTCTTAACTGTTTTCCTCATTCTATCATAGGGGGATGTTTACTAAAAACCGGAAATGTGCGCGCCGCAAAATAGCGCACGGCAACGCGGCACTGAAACGCGCAGAAATGCGTTTAAACGCCCCGCACACGTGCATGTCACCCCCGCACAGGTACGCGGCTCACTAACGGGCCCCGTACAAGTGCGGGCCTGCAAATGTCCGATAGAGGCGTGGAACGGCGAAAGGAGGGCGGAGGAAGGCTCCGGAGGGGCGGAGGGACGGGGTCAATGGGTGGAGAGTGGGAGGGGAGAGGCTCCCCGCACAGTATCGGGCCCGAATTTGCATGTAAAAACTACCGCGAGTGAAACACTCGCGGTAGAAAGCATTTAAAGGGAAGAGAAACCATTTCCGTCAGCAATGTACAGGAAAACCGGGGAAACCAGCAAAACGTGAGCAGTGTGATATATGTGCACAGCACAAAAGTGAAAATAAAAATAGAAAATGACCACAACAGAACTATTAAAAATAGTAATTCAGCTGGGGAACAGTGATAGTGATGGGCAAATACAGAAATCACACCCAGCAAAGCTCCAGAAAAAAGAAATGAATGTTGGAAGGGTCTACTGAGAGGAGACTCTTCCAAAAAACATTTCCACGTTTTGGAGCTTTCCTGGGAGTGTTTGCTATGGTTGCCCATTAATATCACTGTTGCCCAGCGTGGTGATATTTTGTCCCACATTTCCCGTGGTCATTACCGGGGTTTATGTGCACGTTTGTCACCAGACAGGGTGCATATGCCCACAGTAGAATTGCGTAGAGCAGGGTTTGTGACTCCATCCTGCCAGGCTTACTGCCTCCAGGGGCTGCACTGTCTCTGTGGCCAAAGTGTGGTACAGCGGACAGAGTCATTACCTCTAGGACCAGAGGGCAGAGGTTCAAAACCCAGCTGGGGTACCTGCCAGCCCAGTCCCTATAATTTACCCACCACTAAATAAAGATAGCGCAGACACCCCTGTATGCATGGGGAAAACACCCATATTTTACCCAACACCGCACACACCACAAAACAATGGGCATTACCTACAGCCAAGTCCCCCAAATGCAGTCCCATACTGCCACATTGCAATCAGGTCAACTGCTTTTTCTGAGAGAAGTTCATGCCAGCATGTTGGCGGACAAGTACATGTGGTGCAGGGGGCAGTGGCTGCTAACCACAGAAGACAGAGGCCTAGCCATGTGCAGGCTGGCACAGTCCACTGCAACAGACAGGTCCTGCCGGATCCACAGTCATGGACAGTCCAGGGAATCCAACCAATCTGTGGCTACACAGTGGTGCAGTGCACACAGACAGTGCATACAAAAACAGAAGGTCACAGGTTCAAAGCCCAGCTGGGGCTACTGCCAATCCTGCCCACATATTTTTCCCACAACTAAACAGTGATAGTAAGGACACACCTTTCATGGCGGGGACATATGCAATGGTAAGACATCTATCTTTTACCCCACTGAGCACAGACACCATGAACAGGGGCAGTACCTAGAGCAGAATCACCCAAATGCAGTCCTGGTGGGCCACACACCAGTCAGGTTCCATGCTGACACTCATACAAATGCCTGTGCTGTATATCTATGCACCACCCCCATGGCATGTAGATGTAGCCCATGCATATTCATGAGGGATAGCAGGAAAACCCGAACAGTGTGATGCAAACCTGGACTGGAGTTGGGAATCTCTGCCGTAAAGCAGCAGCCATCAAGGGCAGACACACCCACACCCACAGGCCCCATTGGCCAATGTCTCCTGGAAAGGCAGAACATTGGACCGTGCATGCAGCACCCAAAACGAGCACTTGCATAACTTACCAATGTCACCCTACACCTGAGGTATACGGTACACAGCTCGGAGACGTTTGCTAGGAGCACAGGCAGGCAGTTATCCATACGTTACGTACATACTGCTAGTTGACCCCATCCAAACAATCTGTTAGGTGTTTGCGGGGCATGCTCCAGGCCTGGCCTCTGACGGTGCTTACCACCCTGGGGAGTGACCACCAGCTGTAATGCGTACCATATCCATGCCTTGCCGTGCTCAGGACCGGTTTGGTGGGCAAGGCTACTTACCCCCTCAATCGTAGCACCATGATGGCAGAGGTGTGGAAGTGTGTGTCTGTCTATACAGTGGGTGTTGGCTGCAAGCCCCTTCAACAGCCCGCACTGCCAGCACTGTTGCCAGTATTGGCCAGTCAATGTGCATAATGAGGTGCAAGGTACCATGGGTATAGCCAGGGCAGGGTGGCGTGGCCAGGATGCATCTGCACTGGGCATAGGGCCCTGGCAGGGACATTGGCTGGGATATTGTAGTGTCCGGCCACCACCTACACAGACAGGGTGGCCAAAGCATGTCCTTCTGGGGGATCACGCTCACCCTGACTGTGCAGTGACCACAGCATGGCTAGGCCCCCCCATAGTGCTGTATAGTAGTTCTCTCATGTGATAGATATGGGTTTCTCTTTGGGGCCTAGTCACTGATCTATCTGCTTGCTGTGTATGCAGACAGCCCAGTTCTGGGTGCATGCATCTCCATTGGGAACATGCACTATGGACTAACCAGCAGACTGTTTGTAGCTGGTAAATGTCTTGCTATAATGGCTTGCAGGGTGCAGTGGCTGTTGGCTTGCTGCAGGGGAATATCTGGTGGTGGAGTGCAGCTTACCATACCCTGGGCTTATGTCTGTCTGCTATTGTGTTATGGCTGTGTATGGAGCTGCCTGCCTGGGGGGGGGGTGGTGGTGGTGTTCCGCAGCAGGACTGGGGTTGATGTTGCCCTCTACTGCCACCTTTGCAGGGAGGTAGAGTGTGGATCCCTTGATGGGGACCATGTTTGCCACGGGGGGGGGGGGGGGGGTGCCTGATGGTGGCAGACAGGGATATCCATGGTGTTTGTGCAGAAACTAGCTATCTTACACATTAACACTGCTTTAGAACGCCCGCTTGGCCTCCATCAGCCATGGCAGGTGTTGTTGACCTGGTCCTGGCCACCTCATTGCACACTCAGGGTGAGCACAGTACCCGCACGATGTAACGGTGTGTGGCTACTCTGTGCCAGTAAAACACCCGGTCAGTGCCCCCTACTAGGCCAAGGTGCTGTGTGGGTGCACCCGGTCACTTCCCCCAACAGGGCCGAGGTGCTATGGGGGTGCATTCCCCATCTTGTGTCCATCTGCGGACAGCTAATTTGCATGTGCAGTGCATCATGGGTACGGGTGGCCT
Organism: Ichthyophis bannanicus; assembly: GCA_033557465.1. Classification (NCBI taxonomy): domain Eukaryota; kingdom Metazoa; phylum Chordata; class Amphibia; order Gymnophiona; family Ichthyophiidae; genus Ichthyophis; species Ichthyophis bannanicus. Next base: position 633,271,851 of record CM066033.1, read on the forward strand.
AACCCTATCCTGTTGACACCAGCAGACTGTCTGTGAGGTGACGTGTAGGCTATCTGCAGCCAGCCAGGGGCCTGCTTACAGCTATGGAGCTGTAGCGCAATGGTTACATCACTGCCTGTGCAGCCAGAGATCATGGGTTCAAACCCACAGTGGGGCCCTTTGGTAGGGCTGTCCACAGCTTTATTTTTATTTACTGTACATATGTCTATGCCGGCAAGACCACCCTCAGCTTACTATACCCATTAGGTGCCTCTGAGGGTGCTTCATAGGGCGCCCTGTAGGCCACCTTATGGTTGCCATCCCTATAGGGTGCACTATACATTATCCTGTGTCGCAACATACATGCTGCCCTATAGGGGTCATTCAAGGGTGCCTTGGCGAACAGTGCACTGTAACATGTGCCTTATGGGCCACCGTATGTTAACATGCTGGGAGAGTGCGTTTGCTAGTAGTGATAACAAAATAAACTTATACAGCCTCCTACAGCACTCCACAACATAATACATACTGCCTCAGCAGGCATTTTTCACTGGGCATTGTGAGGAGTTGAACCCCTGATCCCTGCACCATTGGTCAGTGTTTTAACCATTGTGCTGTGGCTCTGTTCCTGTGCTTGTGCATCAGCGCGCCGCCTTGTGCCTATCAGCGCGCCGCCTTCTGCCGCCCAAGGGGACTAGTGCGCCGCCTTCTGCTGCCCAAAAATAACTGTGCGCCGCCTTCTGCCGCCCAAAAATAACTGTGCGCCGCCTTATGCCGTTCCAAATTAATTTGCCTCCTAAAACAACGTTAATCATTACAGTTACTGCCTCAGCTGACCTTTGTCGTTGCGCACACTGGGGGATTGAACCCATGGCCCCTGCACCATTGGTCACTGTCTTCACCGTTGTACCACAGCTCTGTTGTTTTGTATACTCAGCAGCGTGCCACTTTGCCTTTCCACGCGCTAATGTCGACCCCCGCACATTAGCGCGACGCGCACACGTCCGGTTGCTTACTACCGTTTTTTTTCTATTTTCTGCCTGAACCGCCCACTCCTTATATGGCACAGGCACACTAGCGCGGCCCCGCACGTTAGGAATGTTTAGTAAACATGCCCCATAGTCTCCCTTTCGAAAGTTAAAGGGTAGTACTGTGGATTTCCTTACTATCCCTCCTCCACTAATTAAATCAAAGGCGATCATGCTATGATCACTATTGCCAAGTGGCCCCAACACCCTTATCTCTTGCACTACATCTGGTGTTCCACTAAGGACTAGGTCTAATATTGCTTCCCCTCTGGTCGGTTCATGAACCAGCTGCTCCAAGAAGCAGTCATTTATTTCATCTAGGAACTTTATCTCCCTAGCATGTCCTGTTGTGACACTGACCCAGTCGATGCCGGGGTAATTGAAATCACCCATTATTATTACTGCACTGTAACTTTTGCTAGCTTCCTTGATTTCTTTGAGCATTTCATCATCCATTTGTTCATTCTGGCCAGGCGGACGATAGTACACCCCCACTGCCATCGCCTTCCCCTTTTTACATGGAATTTCAATCCATAGAGATTCTACAGCAAATTTTGTTTCTTGCAAAACTTTAATCCTTTCTGACTCAATGCCCTCTCTAACATAGAGCGCAACCCCTCCACCAATTTGATCAGCTCTATCATTTCGATATAGTTTGTACCCAGGTATCACAGTGTCCCACTGGTTGTCCTCCTTCCACCATGTCTCTGATATTCCAATCATATCTAACCTCTCGTTTAGTGCTATATATTCTAACTCTCCCATCTTGTTTTGTAGACTTCTAGCATTTGCATACAAGCATTTTAGAGACTGTATTTTATTCATATTAATTTGGCTATTGGTAGACATGGGTAATTTGGGATCTTTAAGTTCTGTCTGCTCCATACTCGAGGGCATTTGGGCTACTTTACTCTTTTTTGGAACCTCTCTGCTTTTTGTAGTATCCTTCAAGGATACATTCTTCCGAACCATGCGCTCTTGGGCGACTGTCGGCTTTCCCCTATTATCTAGTTTAAAAGCTGCTCTATCTCCTTTTTAAAGGTTAATGCCAGCAGCCTGGTTCCATCCCGGTTAAGGTGAAGCCCATCCCTTCGGAAGAGCCCCTCCTTTCCCCAGAATGTTCCCCAGTTCCTAACAAATCCGAACCCCTCATCTCTGCACCATTGTCTCATCCACGCATTGAGACTCCGGAGCTCTGCCTGCCTATTGGGTCCTGCGCGTGGAACGGGAAGCATTTCGGAGAACGCTACCCTGGAAGTTCTGGATTTCAACTTCCTACCTAAAAGCCTAAATTTAGCTTTCAGAACCTCCCTACCACATTTTCCTATGTCATTGGTACCAACATGTACCAAGACAGCAGACTCCTCCCCAGCACTATCTAAGACCTTATCTAGGTGGCGTGTGAGGTCCGCTACCTTCGCACCAGGCAGGCATGTTACCAGGCGATCCTCACGTCCACCAGCCACCCAGCTATCTACATGCCTAATGATCGAATCACCAACTATAACTGCTGTCCTAACCCTTCCCGCATGGGCAACTTGGCCCTGGAGAAACCTCCTCGGTGCGAGAGGGGTTTACATCACCTGGAGGACAGGTCCTAGTTACAGGATCACTTCCTGCCACACCAGGGTGATGCTCTCCTGTCACGTGACCTCTCTCCTCCATGGCAACAGGGATGCTGCCAGACTGGAGGTGGGACTTCAGGACTATATCCCTGTAGGTCTTGTCTATGTACCTCTCTGTCTGTCTTATGTTTTCCAAGTCTGCTACTCTAGCCTCTAGAGAACGGACTCGTTCCCTGAGAGCAGAGAGCTCCTTGCACCTAGTGCACACGTAAGACCTCTCACCAGCTGGGAGAAAATCATACATGTGACACTCAATGCAAAAGACTGGAAAGCCCACATCCCGCTGCTGGACTGCTGTCTGCATCTTAGTTTTAAGTTTGTGTTTAGATCTTTAAGTTCTATATGTACTAAAGGGTGCAATGGATATTTATACCACTAAAACTGTACCTAAGAAGTTTAATATACCTTGTTCACCTGAAGCTTAATTAATCTCAGGTCCTTGGTGTATGACTGATTTGGGTAATGAGCTTCACCTGAGAGCACCTCCTGTCTTTTAAATTGTGCAAGTACCTATAAAGCTGTGATTTTCCCAGGGGAGGGTGGGTGTGGGGAGGGAGGGAGGGATATAACACTTATTAAAAAAGGGCTGCTACACAGTACCTTGTCCTGTGCTGCTGAGGAAAACTATATTCTGATTTGATTTAAATTATAGCTCTTTGCTGCTACTAGGCTCTAACCTATTATGAAATTTAAACTACAAGCTCTCTGCTGGATTCTAAATTTAACCAGAAAGCTCTCTTCTGTGTTTTAATTTGAAACTAAAAGTACTTTGCTGATGCTAGGCCCTGAGTGACTATGAAATTTAAACTACAGCTGTCTACTGGGTATGAAAGGTAACCAGAAAGTTATCTTCTGTGTTTTTAAATTGAATCTTAAACTGTTCCTACTAGGCCCTGACTGATTTAACAAAAAAAATAGTGGGTTCACAGATTAATTAGCTTTAAAAGAAAAAAAATTCCTTTCAGAAAAATTCCCAGAAGTATATACTCACAGTTTCAGATTTCTCTCCAGAAGTAACAGCCCCCCTTTCCAGTCCTTCAATTCAGATTTCTTATCTCAGTCCTGTCACAATTCTACATACCTAAATGAAGGAAATTAGCTTCATACCCCAGTTCCTGCCAACAGGGGCGGCCTAAGGGGGGTGCGGGGCCATCTGCGGAGATTCATTGCGGGACCTCATTTGCTTAAATATTTGCATAATGTTAACATGCACTTTTAGTAAACATGATCTTAATGAGTGTCTGGATAAAGAAAGACTACCAGATTTCTACATAACTATATTCCAGTGCCAACCGCCAGGCCCATTAGAAAGTATTATAAACACTGACCATTTAGAACCCATAGCAAACTCACTGTATCATAACAGCACTGCCAGGACTCACTAAGCACCAAACCCTACCTATCAAAAAGGCAACATTGCAAATATTAAACCAATACATCTCAGAGAATACCAATACATCTGGGGGAAAGAGAACAAGTGTGACTGTCAAACAGAAACTACATGAACAGAATACCTCAGCTTGGTTGCACATGCAGAACATAGAGCGTTACCACACAAAGAACAAGGGATCTCAATTTAGAAATAGGAAGATAATAATTAAATTGGGAACCCCAAAAGTCAAACATGAAATGTACAACAACACTGGAGAAATAAAACTATAAATTAATTTCCTTTTGCACTAAACAAAAACGCAAAGATGTTAGCAATACACACTTTCCAGACCAGACATATTCCAGTTAATAAATTCAAAATAAAAAGTATTTTTCTACCTTTTTTTGGGCATTTTATTTTTCAGTTGCAATTGCTCCAGTCACTTTCTTCTGGTTTCTTCATGTCTTCTGTGAGCTGTCTATTTGTCCTTTCTTCTCTCTTCTAGATTTTTTCCATTCTCTCTATATATCTCCTTTAACATACTGATCTTTCCCCTTTTGTTCTTTCCCCCATTTCTTTCTTTTTTCCTTTATCATCCACTCAAATTTCACCCTTCCATCCTCAACCCCTACTTATTCTCCCAATACCCGGCCAATTGTAGATTTTTCTTCCCTCCCACACAAAATTTATTTTCCCCTCTCCATCCTCATTCCCCAACCCATCCCCTTCTAGTCCTCCCCCAAAATCAGCTCTTTCTAGTTCAAGACCCAACCAGCATCTGCTCCCTTTTAGTCCCATTCTCCCATGCCACCGCATCAGTCCATTTCCAGTCCAAGCTCCCCCATCAGTCAATTTCCAATTCTAGTCCCCCATCAGTCAATATCCAATCCTATTCCAGGCCCCCATTAGCCCATTTCTGGTCCAAGCTCCCCCCACCAGCCAATTTTCAATCCTAGCCCCCCATCAGCCCATTTCCAGTCCTATTCTAGCCCCCATCAGCCCATTTCCAGTCCAAGCTCCCCTGATCAGCCCATTTCCAGTCCTAGACCCCCATCTGCCATTTACAGTCCTATTCCCCCATCAGCCATTTCTAGTCCTATTCCAGCTCATCAGCCCATTTCCAGTCCAAGCTCCCCCTATCAGCCTATTTCCAATCCTAGCCCCCATCAGCCATTTACAGTCCAAGCTCCCCCCCATAAGCCAATTTCCAATCCTAGCCCACCCATCAGCCAATTTCCAGTCCTATTCCATCTCCCATTCAGCCCATTTCCTATCCTATTCCAGCCCCCATCATCCCATTAATGTCCAAGCTTTGACCCTTCCATCCTCAATCCTCACTTACTGTCCCAATACCCAGCCAATCGTGGATTTTTCTTTCCTCCCACACAAAATGTCTTTTCCCCTCTCCATCCTCATTCCTCCAGCCCCATCCCCTTCCAGTCCTCCCCCAACATCAGCTCCCTTTTAGTTCCAGCCCCATCCAGCATCTGCTCCCTTCTCCCATGCCCCCGCATCAGCCCATTTCCAGTCCTAGCCCACCCCCATCAGCTCAATTCCAGTCCTAGCCTCCCCTTCAGTCATTTCCAGTCCTATTCCAGACCCCATCAGCCCATTTCCAATCCAAGCTCCCCCCATCAGCCCATTTCCAATCCTAGCCTCCCATCAGCCATTTCCAGTTCTATTCTAGCCCCCCATCAGCCCATTTCAAGTCCAAGCTTCCCCCATCAGCCCATTTCCAATCCTAGCCTCCTGTCAGCCCATTTCCAGTCCTACCCCCCATCAGCTCATTTCCAGGCCTAGCCCCCCATCAGCCATTTCCAGTCCTATTCTAGCCCATCAGCCCATTTCCAGTCCAAGCCATCAGCCCATTTCCAATCCTAGCACCCCCCCATCAGCCAATTTCTAGTCCTATTCCAGCTCCCATCAGCCCATTTCCTGTCCTATTCCAGCCCCCATCAGCCCATTACTGTCCAAGCTTCCCCCGATCAGCCCATTTCCAGTCCTATTCCAGCCCCCCATCATCCCATTTCCAGTCCAAGCTCCCCCATCATCCCATTTCCAATCCTAGCCCCCAATCAGCCATTTCCAGTCCTATTCCAGCCCCCATCAGCCCATTTCCAGTACAAGCTTCCCCCCATCAGCCCATTTCCAGTCCCAGGTTACCCTCTCATCAGCTCATTTCCATTCCTATGCTAGACCACCCCCTCCCCGCCTGCCCGCCAAAGAGCCCCGCGGCTGTCTAAGGGGCTTCAGAGGTGAGCGGGGAAGCCCATGCGAGGCCCTGGCTCCCTCTGCATAGTCACCAGCATGAAGAATGCTTTCCCTCATGCTGGCAGCTGTTGCTGTGAAGCGCGCTGAATGCTAGGAAGGTTAAAGGGCATTTCCTGACACTCGCGTGCTTCATAGTAACAGCCGCCAGCGTGAGGGCAAACACTCTTCATTTTGGCAGCTGTGCAGAGGGAGCCAGGGCCTCACTCAGGCTTCCCTGGCTCCCTCTGAAGCCATCCATTTGTTCACGAATGAAGTTTGCGTGGGACCCCCTGAAGCGCGGGACCCTGTGCGAACAACATTCTCACACAATGGATGGGCCAGCCCTGCCTGCCAAGCCCTGGGTGAATCTGATTTCCCAGAGCCCTTAACATTTTTATTATCCACCAAAATGTCTTTAGGACTAACATCACAATGCATTCTATATTAGCATTAATTCATTACAATAGGATGCAATCTAGCCAGAGCGTTTCAATGAATGCATGTATTCATTATATTTATTATATTAAATCTAGGTTATGTTGTGTAATGAAAGTAATTATTTAAAAAAACAAGTGTCCATTTTTGGTGTAATTGGTTTCAGGCGACCCATTTGGCAAGACAAATTTGCCAGTTAACTCTGGTCAGGATTGAAGAGAAAGTGTCATATCAATACCTCTGCTTTGTGATCAGAAAAGGTATCTGCACAGTACTGACCTGTCAGAAATAACCCCTAGGATTCCTAACAGTGTGAAGCAGAGCATCCATAATAGACGTAATGACAGAGTCAAGCATGGCTCCCTGCGCCTGTTCTCACTATGTTCCAGTAACCTATAAATTACTGTATAATTATTGTCAGATATTAAACAGTAATTCGGAGATTCGGAAAGCAAAGCTAAAGGGTAACAAATAGCTATGGAGTCTTTGGAGCAAAAGAACAAAAATCCAAAGCTTTCTGACTGCTCATTTAAATAATGTCTACTTTTTTTCCCAAACAATATAACCATTTTATTCCTATGTATGAGAAAATGTAGAATAACAGAAATGTTCTGTGCAGTGATATGGATGAAAGGTTATTATTACTCCAGTGACATAGACAAAAGTATATTATCACGTAGATGATGTCAACGAAAGGGTATCATTACGCTTTTTGTGTGGTGATCACTCACAGATGTGTGAGGAAACATGTACAGTGTGTATTATATTTGATCCTATATTTGCCTTTCAGATTCCCATTAGGGAGCGTAGTTAGCTGAACATTTTCTGTGTAGCGGATCTCGGGCTTAGTTTATTCAATAAATAACTGAAAAAAAGCAATTATATTGTCATCACTTTTCACTATTAAAGTTTCTGCAGTTTGCCTGTCTTACATTCCTAGGGAATTTTTTTTTTCATGTCTTTGTCCCAGTAATAGTCTGCACGGCTCTGAATGAAAAGAGGCTTACTTAAATAAAGGAGCATGATGTTTTCAAATTAGAATAAGCCAGACTGTTACATTAACATGGTTATTGTAAAGATAGTGCCTTACATCAACACAGCACTAGCTAAAGCAGTGGAGTTCAATTTAAAGCACAAAGAATAGACAGGAATTAATAAAACCTCATATTCTACTGGATCTCAATAAATATCCCTAAAGCTTTGTAAAAAATGCATTAAAACAATGTACTATAGCATTACCTGAGATATCATACCATCATATATTAAGTCAAAAATGGACTGGGGATAGAGTTTCTGATGTATCTACCACATGCACATTTATCTACCTTTCAATTATGGTATACATAAATAGTAGCACCCTCTAGTTTTGAGCTACAAAGTCAAATCTCAAGGACCACAAATGGAAAAAAATATCAACTTTGGAGTACTGCGATAAAGCTGGAAATTTCACAGTGACAATACCAATAAGAAAATCTTCAAATCTTTTGGATCTTATGCAATAAAGCTTATGCTAAATGTTTTAACATGTACACCAATGGGGCATTTTACAGTCCCAGTTTTGAGATTTTGGCACTCAGAAGCAAAACCAGTCACAGATCCTTGATAGCAGAGAACAGGATGTCAGGCATCCCAAAGAATGGAGAACCATTAGTTTACTCATCACAGAGCCAGCCACATGCAGCAACTCACTCTTATCAGGCTCCCTAAAAGCCCATTGATGGAGTGGAGTAGTGGTCTAGTGGTTAGAGCACTGGTTTGAAAACCAAAAGACCAGGGTCCAATTCTCACTAACACTCCTTGTGGCCTTGGGCAAGTCACTTAACCCTCCATTGCCTCAGAAGAATCCAAGTTATCAATGTTCCTTTTTAATGTACATCACCAAGTTTAAGTTACAATCTAAACAGCTTTGACTGAAATGTTAAAGCAGTGTTAAAAATCTGCTAATTAAATAATATTAGTGTCCCTTCTGTACATATACTCTGTGTGGTTGCGCACCCCTTGCTATGGCCTTGGGATTAGTTACTATGTACCTAAATGCTGGAATGCTCTACCCCCTGACATTAGGGCTATTGCCGACCTATCGCAGTTCAGGAAGGCACTCAAATACCACCTTTTCCTCCAATACTACCCAACCACCAATGGCACCTAGACATCCCCTCTGAAGAGATTACTTACGTTCACTATGATAATTTTACTCATTACCATGTAAATATCTCATGTATATCATAATTGACCCCTGTTATACAAGTTACTCCTCACCATGTAAATATCTCATGTATATAGTTACCCCTGTTATCCAAGTTTGATCACCTGTTCGATGTAAAACCAAATAGCATGTTGTTATGGTCGTTGTGTTATAATATAAACCGCGCTGATGCCAAATAGCGCGGTATATAAGAGATTGTAATAAATAAATAAATAAATAAATAAATTAGCTGCAGTAGCCTGATCTTCCACAAACTGGGGGAATCAAAGTTGGGGACATGACTATGGGTGGCAGGGACTTGAACGGGAAAGATACTGTATAAAGAAAAATAAATCATTTTCTTGTTAGCTATAACCGTCTTTAAACAAAAACATCATCACTGAAAATCATTATGGTTTCACACTTTTTCTTACAGGTCAAGAGGAATTATGACTAAGAAAACATTGGGAAGAGTGAAACCTACATCTTGTACAGTTGTAGAAAACATAAGTTAAGCCTAGATATAGTTTATTGTTCAGATACTGAATTCACAAAGATAATGGAAGAAGGGTAATAAGCTGTCAAGGTTATCTGTAACCCACGCTTATGAAAATAGAGCCAACACAATAAAGCATGCTAACTACCGAAGCTATAGAAAATAAGGGCTTTTTGGAGGGCTGACAATTCTTCTCTCTGCAATGTTATGCAATCCGCAACCCTCCTTGAAGCTTACCATTATTACTGGGAACCATTAGAGCTTCATACATACACTTAGGGGTATGTTTACTAAACGGTGCTAACGGCGCAGCTGCAATGTTATCGCTTGATACGTGACGTTATCGCACGATAATGGCGCATTACCATGCGAGAACATCACGAATCGTGCGATAATGTCTCCTGCAACGTTAGGGTGCGCAGAGGATGGAGTACAGCTCCCCAGAGGGCGGAGTAAGGCTCCCTAGGGGCGGAGATAAGGGGTCAATGGGCGGAGAGTGGGCAGGGAGAGGCCCCATGAACACTAACACCATGAAATGAAGGTCTGAAAATTAGCGCCAGTGAAAACCTCGCGCTAGAAGCACATTTGCAGGGGAGAGAGACCATTTCAGTCAGCAATGTGCAGCAAAGGCAGGGAAACCAAGAAAAGTGATAGTAGTGATACATGTGCAGCAACATCATAGTGCCCAAATACGAGAGGGCACTACGGTAAGGCTGCAAATGGGGTACAGGGGGCTGCAGGCGGGACATGCAGTGTGGAAGCTGGGGCACAGGGTGGGCTAGGCAGATTCCTAGGTGACACATAGGAATGTGGAAGCAGAAAACCAGCAGGACAGCAACTGACCAAGGGCAAACATGGCCACAAGTGTGTGTCCCACAGTGTCCTAGGGGATATTACCCAGCAAGTACCCCAAAGGGTACATAACATTGGCAGGCAGTGCCGGGGGGAAGCATTGATGTCTATGCAGGCACCCCTACCCCATATCATGCACCATAGGCAGCCGCCTACTGGCACACTGGATGGCCTGGGACTGTGCACCACCAGCACCACCGGCAGAAGGGCATGTCAGCATGGTGGCGGAGGGGTGCTGGTGGTGGAGGAGGCAGTTGCATCTGCCCACAGCAGACCACGGCCAAGCCCCGTTTAGGTGGGTGCCATGTACTGCAACAGACAAGGTCTGTCTGACGAACAGTCATGGTATCCCCAGGAAATGATTTGCCCCTGTGGCAACAGTTTGGCACAGTACACACAGAGAGTATGCTCAGGGGCAGAAGGTCACAAGTTCAAGTCCCAGCTGTGGCTCCTGCCTTGGAACCCTGGGCATGCATAGTCAAGTGTGACATCTCAAAATGCCACAGTACTAGAAAGGTCATGTGTGTTTCCTGTGATGAATACGATACCCAGTCAGAGCACAGCAGCAATGGTGTGTTGGACTGGCCTGTCATGCTCAAAGTAGCAGTCCAACAATAATGTCCATCCTAGGCATGTGTCCCACTCGCAGAGGTCAAACATCCTATGGCACCATTTCCCAGGGATAGTTCCATGGTGTTGTTGTGTTCCCCAACAGGTGGGTGATGGTGACACCGGATGCACTGTAGTAGATGTGCTGTGTGTGCCCTCTGCCCTGTGTCAGAAGAGGATAAAAAATGTATTGGTATGCTGCTTGCAGCATCAGCCCAAATTACAGAGATGCAAACATCCATATGTACGTAATGAAATGTCACACAGGCAAACATAACATGATCACAACACAGAACACAGTGCATGTTGTGGACATTTGGAATTGGAACCACAGATGAGGGTGTCACATGGATATGGTCATGTTTATGCCCATGTTACACAGGTGTTTCACAGCTCCACCCCATGTGCATCAGCATTGGTGTACAGAGACTCAACATGAAAGGTCCATGAAACAGACAATAAATTATTAACATGTAAAGGCTGATGTCATTCCCAAAAGACCAAAGGTGCAACCTACTGTGTGTTTGCAGCAAGTGTCTGTTTGGGATCCCCTGAGGCTCTCAAAGGCCACAACAAGTCACAGTGAAGGGTGAAAATGTCATTGATATGTGTAGAATTACCATGTTCCCATGTCCCACCACTGTTGATGTATGTCCACATTATGGCGATATCTGTGATACATAAATGCTGTTGCGCAGTGGTCTGTCAGCACACAAGAGATAAGTCAGCTCACAACACACAACACATGGCCACAATGTTCACAAGGTAAACAGCAGTAAGGTAGAGATAGCACAGTCACCACTGCTCCCCAGGTGTACAGACCCCTCACACCACATGAAAATGCAAAATACCTGCACGCTGCATCATCACACAGCCAACCCAAAAACACATAGTATGCTAAGGTGAGCATGCCAGCAGTAGCATACGGCCTGTATGTGCGCAATTGGAAAGGCTTGTCAAATGCAATGATACACTGCTGTTGGTTGATGCTACAATGTCAGTGAAGGGTATACGTGCAGCCCACCACCCGAACACCTAGGACATGCAGACACACGCAGCTCTGTTGGACGTGTGCCAGAGACAAGGACAGTCTTAACGGGACTTGTTGCATTGCAGGCACCCTTTGCACTGTGGACACTATGTACTGGTCCCTACGTGTACAGCAGGGACTGACATTGTCGCTGTATGTTGTACATCCTTCTGACATTGTGTTGTTGTGTTTTGCCCATGTGTGTGACTTGGAACACAGGATACGCTCATCTGTTTAGTTCAAAACGATCATACAGCCATGCGTGTGGCACACAGGGAACATTGGAGAGGTCCTCTTGTCCATGTCCGCTTACCCTCCACTTGGATATGACACAGTATTTGCCACCCACCACTTTACTGCACACCAATATCTTGGACTGATGTTTGCACTCACCAAGGGTGTTATAGTGCATATGTGGCATCACTGTATCATGTTTCAACATGCACGGTGCATGTGCATGTGACTGACTATGTTGTTGCAACACAGCATGTGGAACTATGGCTTCTGTGTGGGTTACTATAACATGTTTGACCTTTCTTTCCATCTCTATATACAGGTTATTGTGTTTGTTTACTGTACCGACGTGATGCTCTACATTGATTTACAAACCTAGCATTGCATGTCTGCACAGTCCTATTTATTCCCTGAGGTTCCAGCACTCACATTGCCTCATTATATTTGGAGTGTGGCAGTGTGTGTGTCCATTTTCTTCCTTCATTTGTGCATTCCATGTACCGTGATATATGTGTACAGACACTGTTTCCACACCAACCAGTGCAGGGGACCTTCTGCATAGTGTTATCTCTGCATGTTTCTGCGGCTTGTTTAATTTGAATTCTCTGTGTTCATGTACTTCTGCTACCTGTTAGCATATCCTCATTTTGCATTTGACGATTGTTTTGGGTTACATTGGTGCAGCTTTGATTCCTATATCAGGCATTATGTGACAGCTGTAACATATATTTCGATAGCTGTGTTTACACTTTCCTACTTTTAACAACATATGTTGTTTCATTTTTGTGCCTCCTGTGTTGGCAGACAGATCCATTTTTATGAAGAGATCATGAATGATGTGTGTTGGGCCCTCATTATGCACCGCCTACTGTCTACATGCACACATATGTAACTAATGCATTTGGGGCGTGCTGCAGCATGTGGGGGGTGGGGGGCTAATGCATACTGCACACCATGTACCTAATGCACATTATCTCTCCTGCCCATCATCTGTGGACGGGCCAGTGACTTTTCTGTAACATGTGGGTTGCTGCCCTGCAAAATGGGTTTTCCCTTTTTTCCCTGTTATCCAATCACCTTGATATTATGAAAGTCAGTATGTACGCTATCTCTGATGATTACACAAAATAAAAATATGTGTTGGGCGTACATTTGTCTCTGCTGCTGCTTGACCACACTGACACACGTATTTAGTGATTCCCTGGTCATGTACATGGCCCACCTGTGCTCACATCCTTGTACAGTGCCAGCTGTCTATCTGCCAGCTGTCTGCCACATCACTGGGTGTTACGGGTTCCCATACAAATATTCCCTTTGAGGTAATATCTTTGCATTGTGGTTGTTTGGGATAGTGGTTACAGACATTTGTTGAAACACCATAGGTTGCAGGTTTGATTCCCACATGGGGTTTTATTATTTTTTGGGGGGGGTTGTGCTAACCTGACCATGAGCCGCCTGCAGGTTCGTCACCTATCCACAAACCCTTCCATCTCGTCACTGTACACCAACGTGTGCCCTCTGTGCTGCCTATCCATCACATATTAGCTGTTACATATGTCTCTTTCTTTGTAATGTTCGCATAGGCAGTCTGCTTGGAGGATTGGCATTGCTGTGGTTCAGCTGGTCTGGGCCACACCTGTTTGCAGGTTCAATTCTCACATGCTCCTTTTGTGTTCTGTTCCCTATTTTGTCCTGCTCCACAGAGCATCCCCTGCCGCCCTTTGGGTTTAGGTTCTTTCCTCTTTTGCATGCTGTATCCACTGCATAACATTTCATTGTGTGTGTGCATGTAGTTATATGTGGCTCTCGTCCCAATTACAGACTGTGATCTGATCTGTACACACCAGATCTGCATGTGCATTTCATCATGGCTACTGTTGGAGGTTGCCCTATCCTGGCAGACAGCAGACTTTTTGTGTGATGCCCTGCAGTGTTCTTGTATGCAGCCTTTGCTAATGACCTCATGTTGGTGGTGTAGCCTACCGGTTTGTGCATTTACATTTGTGCTAATGGTCATGGGTTTGATGCCTCTCTGTTCTCTTTCATTTGTACGCCTGTCCTGCACAGCTACCTTTCATTCCTGTAACAGTCATATCTGTGCAGATCTGTGCTGTTGGCACATTGTACCCTTATCACAGTTGCCAACCATCCTTCTGTCCATTTATGTGTGTCTGCCAGCTGTGTGCCGTCCTGCCCTAATGTGCAAGCTGCTACCCCATGTCCTGCACTGGTACACGTTTCTGCATTGCAGTTCTTCCTGGTTGCCTCTCATGTGTGTGCTCTGCATGGCACTGCTACTCCTCTGTCCTCCTGTCATTGCACCTTTCCTGCCACCTGTACCTCCTCTGCTGGACACGTCTTCCCATCCTCTGCCACACACTGTCATTGCTGCACGGTACATTACCATCACCCTGTGCATCGCTACAGCTGCCCCCGATATGTTTGTCCATTTTTACAGCTGCCACATGGACTGGACACAGATTTGTCTGGTCCATCAGCTCTGATCTACTTCCTTCCATCACTTGTACATTGTCTTTCCTTGGTGCTCTGTGCAGTGTTAGGGTTACATCTGTGTTTGACCCATACCTTTCTTGCTTTTCAACTTGGGGGACCTTATTGCCCTTGGGCAACATTTCAAGAGTCACCTATACATCCTTGGGGCATCTTTAGCCACACCTTAGATTCAGCCAGCTTATGGGGCGCCTAATATGGTGCCTTGGGGGTTGCCAACCTTTTGTCATGCCCTCTGGGGCACATTATGACCCGCCTTGGCTGATGTGGTGGTCTATGATGTGCCTTCTGGTGCACCCTAAAAGGTGCATTAGGTTATGGCACTGCGGTACGGGTATTTTTAGCTGGTATTGTTAGAATGTTTCTGACTGTTACAAGCAGGAAAAGGAATTGGCTTGGCCACCCTTATTCATTACGCCCACTGAGGGATCAAACTCATGACCCCTGTCTTAGCAGTCATTGTATTAACCAATATGCTACACCTCTGTTACTGTGATTGCAGGTCAACGCGCGAAGTTAATGTTAACACGCGGTAATGTGCACGGCTCCCCCTATCACGCGATAACAGACATGGCGCACTTCATCGTGCAATAATCCACGATTGCTACCTTAAGACCAGAATGCCCACTACCTTATATGGCATTCCTCACAGTAATGCTGCAACTAGCCCCAGTGACATTAAGACAGTTTAGTAAAGGTGTTTCCAGGCACCTGCCACAGACATACAGGTGGCTATTAAAATCACGGTAATCAATTGGGAAGTATTAGTATCAATAACTGGAGCCTCTCAATTCAACAGAAATACCCCCATTTGCTTCTGTAAAATTGTGCCTATTATTATTTCAAACCACTTACTTTATCCCATAATATTTAATTTATTTGGGCATGTCCACCCAGTGTGAATAAACACACCGTCTTGTTTGCAGACACGCCAACAAATGGTATTATCCAGACCATAAAACTCCTTCAACCTCACTGAAGTATGGCACCATCTATATAGTATTTTATATTTGTTTTCAATCATCTTGCACCAGAGAGCCTGGTATTCTGCTAGCAGGCTGCTGCACACTACGGAGGGCAAAAGCCCTCTTGTGTATGTGGAAAACAACCCAGTGGACTATGAGTTCCAAATGTATGGGCACATTCTTTTACATGAGCCATGTGTAGGCAGTTGTGGAAGAGTACAGGCAGAATTATGAAGTACATACGCAGTTTATAACATGTGCACCTATGCTTGTACTTCATCCATGTCCATTTACACCTACTCCAGAACAGGCGTAAATGTACATGGGTACATTTGAGCAACAATTTCTGCAGGCTTTTTGAAACTATTTCATAAAAACATGTGGAGCTCGATTTCCAGAGGGGTAATTCTGGGCTGTCCAGACATCCCCAATGAAGATGGGCCTGTTAGGACCCGATTCTGGACTGAGGGAAAAAAACATTCCCGCGGTACACAGAATCAGGATCAAGGAAAGCCCGTCATGCCCCTGCCTGTCTGCAGGGACGTCTTCCCTGCAGGCTCCCCTGGCTGCTGCAGCTCAGCCCCCCTTCTTCTCTGCCGCCTGACCCACAGTTGGTAAGCCAGAGCCTGGATTGGGCAGCAGGGACCCCCCGCACCCGCCCTGGGCCCGATCGCCAGATCAGTGCTGCTTATTCTACCTTTGAGGTGGAATAAGCAGCACATCCCCTTTGACCTGGCAGGATGTACAGGGCTGTGACCTGAATCGGCCCTGTCTGTCCTGCTGGGCTGGCCCGCCCCTGCTCCGCCCCAGCCCCGCTCCCTCCTGCCCCTTGCCGGTTCTCCCCGTCCTGCTGCTTAGGATGTGCAGAGAGAGCTGGAAGGGGAATTCGGCCAGAACGGCTTGCGGAGTGGACATGCAGCCCCGCAACCTGTGACTCTGCATCAGGCCCATAGGCACTTATGTTTTCTTTATACGTAAAATAGTCCCAATGCAGGCACCTACTTGCCTTTCCTACCTAGGCGACTTGTAATGAAATTATTCTTCATGAGCACTTTCCTCCCTTTTTCTCTCTCTCCCTCTCTCTCTCTAGAACTCTCAGCACTGCCCAAACACGCTATCAACGCCACTAGATTTCCCATTACAAGATTAACTGAGACATATCAAAGAGGAAATATGGGTAATTAAAGTGTACGACATCTAGTGCAGCTAATTCTTTAGTCTTTCAATCCAAGAAATTGATCTGAATGACGCAATCTCCCTCTGGTGTAAAACCATGCTGCTTAGTATTTTGTATGCCACTGGGTTCATGATACCAAGGCCATAGAAAGTGCTATGCAAGTAGTGTGGTCACACAGGGAGCACGTATGAAAGGGGGAGATGATGTCATCACTGGGCTTCCAGGAAACCCAACAAGAGGGAGTTCCTGTGCATGGCTCGGTGGGGAGATGCCCGGTTGGCGAAGTCACACAGGGCACATTTCTAGCTTGCTTCTGTCCTAGATCATACCCCATTTTCCTTGCTTATAATATCAATTCCATTAATTTGCCGACCACTGAGGGGAGACTAACCGATTGTAGTTACCAACCCCTCACTCTTTCCACTCTTCTGAGCTATAAACCTCATCATCAGCACCAAGCTTTATATTAACATTTTAACAAGGATCAGTCAAATTAGCCATGATTATCAAACAATTTCCATAATTAAACCAATAATAGAATGGCAATCTATAACTCCTTATAGATCCATCCCAAAAAATCATGAGCCCTCCTTTATCTCAAACCACTACCCATTGTAGGCTGGGCTCACCTACAAAGTACCCCAAATATCACCAATGTTGCCTGGGCACATGGGAGCCGTGCACCAGGAAAGAACTCAGATCACAGTCACTTGTCAGCAAAACTCTTTTATTTGGCACAAGCAAAAAGCTGTAAGCACAGATACACAAGTGTCCGTCTCAGGGATCTGAGTGCAGGCAACGTTCTCTACCCCCACAACGGTGAGAGAGAAGGCTGCCCCCGAAGCTCTATAGTTGCTTTCTTATATACCTCTCTCTCCCAAAGTTCCAGAAAGTTCTGCATAAATTCTTATGTCATTTGCAGCTTTCTGCAAAGTTCTTTCTCTGGGACCCTCCCCTGTTTATTAGTTTTCACAGCTTGTGTTTCAAGGTCTGCTTATCTGTGCTGCTGACCGCAGCCCACTGCTTCTTCCTGTGTTCTGTACATGTTATTCTATCTCCTGGCACTGCTTGTAATCATGTAAATGCGTTTAAGAGGGATATTCAGCCCCACTAACATGGTTAGTGCTGCTGAATATTTGCGGGTTCCACCACTCTAGGGCTAGAGTATTTGTGCTCATTGTTTCTAGCTTGGCCTGTATTTTTCTCTGGGCCCAAACTCTGCACATTCCTGTCCAAAGTGTGGTTCACTAGACTCTTTTATAGTAGGCCGCATATACTCTCTCTTGTAGCCCACATGCTTTTTCTTCTGTGCCAGCCATATGTTGCTGTGTGCATTTCCAGCAGGCAAGGGTGCAGTCATATAAAGCAAACATATAAAGCAGACCTGAGCCAATTATCCCTTCACCATCAGCTCTACTTCTTAACTCTCAACCCTTTTTCTTGAGCTGGAGCTTGGGGCTCATACACATATGAAAATATAGATTGCTGTCAAAAAGCAGTGATTCTCCACCAGGTTATGTTATGTAGCTGAACCTGGAACCTTTCTGAACTTGCTTCCTTTTCCCCACTGTATCTGAGGTGGAAAGTACAGTCCCTCACTGGCCTTTGGACCCAGTATTCAGCAGTGGTGGCTAGTGCTTCTAAAGTGCATAGCCGTCGCCACTGAACCTTAACTCCAGATGTTCAATGCTCGGGTCATATCCAGCCACCGGCATTGAATATCCAGATCTGCCAGACGGCACATAAGCTAACCGGACAGTGTTGATATTGAACTGCTCGCACGGGTAAAGATAGGCATGGGAAAATCTGGCCTATCTTAACCCATGGGAGCTAACCGGGCAGCAGTTCAATATCGCTGCTACCCGGTTAACGACGGGTGCCACCTCTGTTCCGCCCCAGAATACCCATGACACGCCTCGATGCTACATGGCTAGCATCAAGGCGTGTAGTAGTGGAACCCGCAAATATTCAGCAGCACTAACCATGTTAGTGGGGCTGAATATCCCTCTTAACTGCATTTACATGGTTTACAGGTTTCTAAATCGTGCAAATGCCTTTGAATATAGGGCCCTTGGTTTTTTTGTTTATTGTTTTTTTGCAAATGACCACTGGTGTCTAACTTTCTAGTGTCAAAGCAACTTTCTTGGCCATATAAGGAATAGGTACTGTGATTTCTCCACACATGGCTAGCAAAGATTTCTATGTAAACACAAGCAATTAGGCTTTCAAATCTGCTTCCCAACTATATTACGCTTTCTGACATTTTAATAACTATACAATTATTTTTATATAATCTCCATTTTTATTTCTATTCATTGCAAAAATTACAGGGATGTACTGTACTAGAAAAATGTTAATCTGTATCTTTTTTCAGTAGGGTGAAAATTTTCAAACCTTTTAATATCTGAAAACTAACGTTATGCTTTTTGGCACGATTCTTTTCTCTTTTCTTAACTAAGACATCTCACTTTTATTTTTGTAATTTATAGTAATAAATGTATAAAAAAAGCAGCAGTGGAGCTTAAGATGAGATGTGTTGAAAGGAAACTATCTGCTAGGCAATCTGGAAACTTTCATTTCCAAATGATAAATGCAAATTTATTTCACGCAATTTAATGTACTACTCTACAGTAATCTCATCTGTGTGGTGTTCAAATCCAAAACATTATCAATCAGAACATAGTAGAGGACTATAAACAACTGACTAGTGCAAGACCAGGGCAACCCAGATGGCTAGGGCTGAATAGCACAACAAAATATCCCTACAGCATAACAAATACGGTAAAGAGCCGTGTCGTCAAGCTAGCTTTAAACTCAGTGGAAAGCATACTCCAGAACAAAGCTGCCAAATAATTAAATGTCCTAGCCCAAGAAAAGTCTAATCACAAAACAGAAGCCGTAGGAACGACCAACAAATTGACCTGAGACAAACAAAGGGAACTGGATGGGCTATACAGGATTAGCAGGGAGATGACATACAAAGGAAACCCTGTTTAGTGTAGGGAGTCTAGATCAGAAAATGTTCTTTCATGGGTGTTACAGGATAAGCTTTCTTTAAAAGAGGAAACCACTCCATTTTTTTCACTTTTTATTTGCATTTTAAATTACATCAAGAAGAATAGTGAATACAAGAAAAAGCCATACTGCAATACCACACGCGATCAGCAAAACATAAATAATAAGAAAATCATATAAAATTATAACTAGAGTCACTAGACCAATAAGGAGGATCATCCAAGAAAGTTACCCAAAGAAAGATAGAAAACAATTAGAAATAATCAAAAAGAAACAGGCTCAGCATACCTATTCCTCTACAAACATATAGCCCTTAAGTTATGGATTAACATTAGACATGTCCAATGATGCCACCGCTGTATTAACCAAAAGAAACACACCACAATTGAGATGGGTCAAAGATATGATAAACCTTATGTTCAAGCCTCATGATACAATTATAAGAATAACGTGCAATAAAGCTCATTCTAAGAGACTGCATGTCTGATGCATAGCCAGGAAGTGCTTTTTTTTCTCGGATTTTCTTTTGCACATCAGGAAATATCATAGCCATATCACCCTGGTATAGGCATCAGAAAATGCTTGTTTTGGCCTTAAAATATCCAGTGCATGTCGAGAAAATGGCACTCCACTATCCCCAGTATTCTGCACACTCATAATGATAGCACGTTTTGAGCTTTTTGTGGAATTCAGAGTGGTCAGAATAACTCTCCCACCAAACCTAAGAGGATGCTCTGAGCACTCTGAATTCTGCAAAAAGCTCAAAACTTTCCTCTTTCGAGAATACTTTACCCTACCCCCATAAACCTTAGCTCTCATAATCTAACTAAAACCAATTTCCATCTCCTCCCCCCCCCCTCATTCTCGCTCCCCTCCACGTCCCCTTATCCAATCATCCCCATTCTCAATATGTAAAAAGGTTCTATTGAAATTGTTTCACCATTGTAATAAAATTGTTCTTGTTCTCTGTAAAACAACTGTGAAAACTGTTACCGTCTATGTTGCACTATGTAAACCGTCTTGAATCGTAGAAAGACTGTGCCAAGGAATCATGCCCAACCAGCTCAAAAGGTCAATAATTAGACCAATACTAAAGAACAACTCGCTAAACAAAGAAGACCCATCATCTTACCGCCCAATCTCCAGCATATCTTTCCTAGCAAAGATCATTGAAAAAGCAGCCCTCATCCAACTGCAAGACCACCTCGATGACCATGAAACCCTGGACGAACAGCAATACGGATTCAGAAAAAATCATGGGGTCGAAACCCTGCTTTTGACCCTGCTTAACAACCTCCTCAAGGGCCAGGAAGACAGAAAGAAAATGTTTATTCTCATTTTCATCGACAACTCTGCCGCTTTCGACACTGTCCATCATCTAACCCTCCTTAACAAGCTGGCATCGATTGGAATCTTAGGAACCACCTTGAAATGGTTCTCATCCTACATAACGAACAGAAGGCCGCAGGTCCAATTCAACGGAGAAAAAGCTGAGGCCTTCACTCAAACTCAAGGCATACCGCAGGGTTCGGCACTCTCGGCGCTACTTTTTAACATTTACATGCAACCCCTCAGTGGAATATTCAGGAAATATGGCATTAACTGCCACATATACGCAGACGATATCATGCTGTACACTCAATTAGAGGCCGCAGAACCTAATTACGCTCAGCTTGAAACCTGCATGGGAGAGATGTTGGGATGGCTAAAACAAAACAATATGTCGATTAATCACAAGAAAACGGAAGTAATGTTTATATCCAGTAAACCTGACTTCGAACCGCCTCCAATAATCACATTGTGTAACAACACTTACAACACTAAAAATGAAATTAAATATCTTGGAGTCACAATTGACAGCAAACTAAAGATGGAAAAACACCTCAGCAACACCAACAAGACCATCTTTCACAAGCTTAGAGTACTACGACCCCTGCGGAATATACTTGATCCATGTGACTTCCGGTCGGTTGCACAAGCGCTCATCATGCCTCACCTAGACTACTGTAACGCCATCTTACAGGGTCTACCAAAGAAAACGACCAATATATTACAATTGGCACAACACGTGGCGGCAAGGATCATCATGCGATCAAGTGTCACTGAACATATCACACCTGTATTGATTGATCTGCACTGGCTACCAATTGTTGCTAGGATTCAATACAAAACATTGGTAACTACGTTCAAACTAATACACAACCTAGCCCCCTCATTCCTCTCCACCCTTATCTCCACGCAACCAACCACCAGAAACAGGAGAACCATCAACACAGACACACTACTAGTTCCAAACAGCATCAGACATGTAAAAGTCAGTACTAGCCGCAGAGCGTTCTCCTTCTCTGCCCCCACCTTATGGAACCACCTACCGCACGAGCTGAGAGCAATTAAAGACATAATCGAATTCAGGAAGAAATTAAAAACACATCTGTTCAATTGTCACTACGACCAGATGTAAATCCAAGAGGATAAAAGAGGAAGTGAATGGCTGTATGTAAAAATGTAAATAGATGAAGGGCAATCTCTTTTGTAAATGTATGTGAGTACATTAAGGTCTATATTTGGACCCTACTATTGTGTGCTGTGTATTACCACTGTTTCTCTCTATCTATGCCCCAACTTTTCTGTCTTGATTTTTGACAAATCCCAAAATATAATCAAACCGCTTCTGATCGCTGGAAGTAGCGGTATATAAGTGTTTACTAAATAAATAAATATATAAAAAATGTTAAATAAATAAATAGCAACACTGGGATTCCAACCCTGGCTTCCCTGGTCCTAGCCCACTGCTCTATTAGTCTGTTCCTGGATATCCCTGCTCTTGAATACTATTCCAGAGACATCTATGTAGATGCCCTTCATAGACATCCATATCAGGCATGTCCATGTTTTTGAAATTGCGCCTGAACTAGGATGTGCCTGCTTTTTTTGAGACATTCAGGCTTGGACGTCCCAGATTGCACTTGGACATCATTTGTAAAATGCCACTTCACAAGTTACATAGTAACATAGTAACATAGTAAATGATGGCAGATAAAGACCAGCATGGTCCATATAGTCTGCCCAGCAAGATGGCAAGAGTAGGTGTACCTGTCACTCTGTGCAGGCCACCCCTCCCCATGTCTTTGTTTAGGGGTGAACCCACCACTCCATGTAGGACACCCCTATTTGTTGAGATGTTAGATGGTTCCGAAGTTAGATGGTACCGTTTATTTTGTTTTTATCCTGTTGCTGTAAAGGGATCCACTGTGTTTGTCCCATGCCGTTCTGAATTCCGTCACCGTGTTTGCCCTCACCACTTCCATCGGGAGGGCATTCCAAGCATCCACCATCCTTTCAGTGAAAAAATATTTCCTGACATTGCTTTTCAATTTACCCCCTCGCAGCTTCATGTTATGCCCTCTAGTTTTACAGCTTCCCCGTCTTTGGAAGAGGTTTGTTTGTTCATCAATTCTCTTTAAGTATTTAAAGGTCTGAATCATATCTCCCCTGTCCCTCCTCTCCTCCAAAGTGTACATATTTAGGTCTTCAAGTCTTCTCATAAGTTTTAAGGCACACTAAGGAATGCACACCTCTACTGGATAACTTTAGGACAGAATAGATAATATTAAGACAGAGGAGTAAAGCTGATTCAGGAAACTTCAACACCTCTTTCAAGTACCTATAAAAAAAATTCCTTGGGAGAGGTGGCAAATACATGTGGAAAGTTCAAAAAATACAAGTTTGACTTTGGATTTGGATTTGGGATTTAACTGCTCGCTTTTATTCAAATTTCTGGCAAAATTTTCCAAATTCTCCAGCTTCCTATGTGTTGCATAGACTCCTGGGCCTAGATCTTAAGAAAACTTTGAGACACAAATGCAGCAAAAGTGAAACAAACCTGGTGAAGAGATGTTGCTACCTTCAAAATATAATCTGGTGTTCTTACTAGTGATTTAGTCAAAGGAAGGAGTCAGAGAGACCATTATAGCCCCCAAATTAGCACTGATGCTTCATCTGAATCCTAAAGGATATGTGTGCAGTTAGAGCAAATGAATTTGGGGTCCACAGCAAAATAGTTTAAGCATGACATGGAGTATGTGTCTTCTAGTTTCCCATTTCTAATTTATTTTATTTATTTATTTGGTTCCCTCAATTGGTTTGCAGCTTGTCGTGCTGTGAGGGCTTGTGTGCATCAATGATGCTGAGAACTAAGCTATCAGTAGTTTAGCTACTTGCAGGCCTCCCAAGATAGACAGTCTCAGCTGAGGTGCCAGACTAAGACAAACCACTCATCTGGGCAGTAGCAGAATGGGACGGTGTTGTAAGCAGAGGATCATATTTCTGTGACAAATGGAACAACACTGGAATTAACTGCACAGAAGAAAAACCTGGCAAATCTACTTCTGTATCTTGCTGCAAAAACCCAATGGATAGTCACAAAAAAAATTGCACTATAGTGCTGGAAGATGAAACCCGCAAGCTGAAGACTTCACAGAGTAAAGCCAGCATTGATGAGATTGTTGGATCTGCAGATGTAGCTGCACATGAAAAGAGAGTCAGAAGTTGCAAAGATGTCTTACATATTGGGACATGGAATGTACGAAGCATGAACCAAGGGAAGTTGAAGGTGGACAAGAATGAAATGGAATGTATACAACTCGATCTGTTGGGTATCAGTGAATTGAAATGGACTGGCTTTCGGCATTTTGCATCTGATGATCATGTGGTCTACTATGCTGGAAATGAAAGACAAAGAAGAAATGGTGTTGCATTTATAATTAAGAAGAAATTTGCAAGAACTGTAATGAAATACAATGCAGTCAGTGAATGCTTAATTTCTATTCGTTTACAAGGAAAGTCCATCAACACAACTATAATTCAGGTATATGCCCCAGCAACCGCTGCAGAAGAGGAAGACATTGATGAGTTCTATGAACAAGTACAAGCTGAAACTGACAGAACCTGATAGTCATGGGCGACTGGAACACAAAAGTTGGCAACAAAGAAGAAGGCAAAGAGGTTGGAAAATATGGACTTGGCAACAGAAACGAAGATGGAGAAAGACGGATAGAATTCTGCAAGACCAATGATCTATTCATCTCAAACACCTTCTTCCAGCAACACACGTGCTGACTGTACACGTGGACTTCACCCAATGGATTGTACAGTAATCAAACTGACTACATCTGTGGAAGACAACAATGGAAAAGCTTGATAACATTAACAAAGACAAAACCTGGAGCTGACTACGGTACAGATCACCAACTACTGGTATGCAAACTCAAGCTAAAGTTGCAAAAGAACAAGCCACTCATGAATGTAGCAAAATATGACCTTGAGAATATACCACTTGAATTTAAAGACTGCCCGAAAAATCAATTTGCTGCTTTAGATACAAATGACGGAGTTCCCGAAGAGTTATGGGATGACATCAAGACATCAAGGTCATCATAAGGTGAAAAAACAAAAACAGCCAAAATGGATGACTGAAGAAACTCTGAAAATTGTCCAGAAACGCAGAGAAGCTAAAGTCAGAGGAGAAAGAGAGGCAATCACAGAACTCAATAGAGATTTCCAACATGCAGCATGACAAGACAAGGAGAAATACTACAATAACACATGCAAAGAATTAGAATCAGAAACTATGATCGGCTTTTCTAAAGCTATGAGAGTTAAAGAAAAAATTCCAGCCTTGAATTGGAATGCTACAAGATGCTCAAGGATCTATGTTGAATGATGCTGAGAAGATCAAGAAAAGGTGGAAAAAATATATAGAGTGATTATACCATAAAGATCAAGTGGACCAACAGCCATTTCAACCTGTACCTTATGATCAGAAGCTATTGGTGATGAAAGAAGTCGAAGCAGCATTGAAAGCCTTATCAAAGAACAAAGCACCAGGCATTGATAGCATTCCCATCAAAGTATTACAGCATTCGGATGAAGCTGTTGCCATACTTACAAGGCTCTGCCAAGAAATTTGAAAGACAAATTCATGGCCAACTGACTGGAAAAGATCTGTGTTTATACCAATACTGAAGAAAGGTGACCTGACAGACTTTGGAAATTATCACACGATAGCTCTGATCTCACATGACAGCAAGATTCTATTCAAGATCATTCAGCAGAGACTACAACCATACCTGGAATGAGAACTGTCTGACATGTAAGCAGGTTCAGTAAAGGGCAAGGAATGAGAGACATTATCGCAGATGTGAGATGCATTCTTGAAAAGACAAAAGAATACCAAAGGGATATCCATATGTGTTTTATTGACTACAGCAAGGCTTTTGACTGTGTAAACCATGAGAAACTCTGGGCCACATTAAGAAGCATGGGTATACCAGAACACCTGATAGTTCTCTTGCACAACCTTTACATTGATCAAGAAGCAACAATGAGAATGGAACAAGGAGAAACAGTATGGTTTAAAATCAGCAAAGGTGTACGACAAGGCTGCATACTTTCCCCCTACCTCTTTAATTTATATGCAGAACAAATCATCAGAGAAGCAGGACTGTATGAACACAACCAAGGTGTGAAGATTGGTGGAAGACTCATCTACAACCTTCACTATGCTGATGATACCACATTACTGGCTGAAAGTGAAGATGATTTGAAACATTTGCTTCTCAAGATCAATGAATATAGTCTTAAAATGGGTCTGCACCTTAACATTAAGAAGACAAAACTCCTGACAACTGGCAAAATCAATAAGTTCATCATTGATGGAGAAGAAATTGAAATAGCTGACAGCTTTAACTTACTTGGATCAAAAATCAATAAAGAAAGAACTAGCGGTCAAGAAATCCGACGACGTATTGCTCTTGATAGAATGTCTATGAAGGACCTAGACAAGATCCTCAAGAGCAGAGATGTCTCTCTCCATACAAAGATTCAACTCAATAATGTCATATGGATGCAAAGGTTGGACAGTGAAAAAGATAGGAAGAAAATCGATGTCTTTGAATTATGGTGCTGGCGACGAATACTTTGTATATCATCAGTACTAGAGGAGATCAAACCTAAGCTTTCCTTAGAAGCTCAGATGACAAGACTTTGACTTTCATACTTTGGGCATATCATGCAAAGAAAGAGGTCATTGGAGAAATATATAATGCTTGGCAAGGTAGAAGGTCATCATAAAAGAGGAAGTCCAGCAATGAGATGGATCGATAAAATAACAGTAGCTATGGATACCACTCTATCAACAATGATAGAGTGGTATCCATAGCTACTGTGGTATCCACTATCCACTTGGCTGAAGACCGAACAAAGTTTAGGTCAACTATCCAGAGGGTCGCCAGGAGTTGACACTGACTCGACGGCACTTAACAACAACAACATTTATTTGGCTGGATTTATATACCGCTTTTCACAGAGGTCAAAGTAGTTTACATGGAATTTCAAACAAATCAGACAACGTTTACATTGAATGATCAACTTTGTACAATAAAGGAACAGGAATAGATGGCATAAGTTCGGGTATGCTTAGTTGACTTTAACTATATACTTAATGTTCTTCATGGTATTTGGTCATTAACAATATGCAGAATGCTCTTTATGTTGTAGACAGAGGGGTTGGGCAGGTGGGACCAAAGTGAAGGTTGAAGAGATGAGGACTTGAAGAGCTTGCAGAAGGTTGGGAAGTCAGTGGTGTTTCTTATGTGGTCATGGAGGAAGTTCCAGGATGATGGGGCATATAGCTCAAAGGATCTGGCACAAGTCTGTTGGGTACTTCTTGTTATTGAATGGGGGGTGATCAGGGTTTTCATAATGGAGGATCTCCATGGTCTGTTCATCTTCAGTGGTGTGATGAGGGAAAGAAGGTGGGTGGATGATTGGAGAGTAAGAGCTTTGTGTATCATTAGGAGGATTTTGTATTCTGCTTTGCAGTGGGAGCCAGTGAAGGTGCTTGAGGATGGGGGTGATGTGATCATGCCTGGAGGCTCCTTTGATGGCTGTCATGTGGAGTGCTGTTTATAGAGGATGGAGCATCGATTTTGGGAGTCCATGGTATATTGAGTTGCAGTAGTCAGCATGTGGCATAGTGAGAGCCTATAGGGTGAGAGAAAGTCTGATGGGGTGAGGAGAGGGCGGAGGTGTTGTAGGGTTTGGGTTTTGTACTAGATTGATTTTGCTGTGTTTGTTAATTGTGTCTTTAGGGTGAGGTGGCTGTCGAGGGTGATTCCCAGGTATTTTACTTCCAGTTTGACTTGGATTTCTGTGTTGCTGAGAGTGATGGAGGAGGGGGGAATGATTCATTTTGGTGACAAATAAGGATTCTGTTTTCTTGAGGTTTATGGATCGAAACATCAAAACATGATGGCAGAAAAAGAACACATGGCCTATCTAGTCTGCCCTTCCATATCAAATACTAAAGTCCCTTCTTTTCCTTTAGAGATCTTCTATGTTTGTCCCATGCTTTTCTGAATTCAGATACTGTCCTCATCTCTCCTACTTCCACTGGAGACTATTCCATGCAGCTACCACTCTTTCCCTAAAGAAATAGTTTGCATATTACTCTTGAATCAATCCCCTATGTCCCCTAGTTGCAGATCTTGCTTTCCAATTGAACGAGGCTCTCCTCTTGTACATTTATGCCACGGAGGTATTTAAATCTTTATCATATCTCCTCTATCCTGACTTTCCTCTAATCTATTTATGTGAAGATCTTAAAGTCTGTCTCTGTATGCTTTATAACAAGACCACTATTGGCTATTTCTTCTTCTTTTTGTATCTTTGCTTTCGTGACTATTTTGCTAGCTTCTCTAAGTTTTCCGAAATATTGATGCTTGTCTTCCTCTGTGTGATCCCTTGTATTTTATAATGGCCATTTTCTTCTTTTTTTTTCACCTGTTGAGCTACTTCTTTTGAGAACAATAGTGACCTCCTTTTCCTTTTACATTTATATACATAACAAAAAGGTTTGATGATGTTGTTGTTGTTAAGTGCCGTCAAGTTGGTGCCAAACCATGGCGACCCTCTGGATAGGCAACCCAAATTTTGTTCAGTCTTCAGTCAGGTGGCTCATTTTTGATAGAGTGGCACACATAGCCAATGCTATTGTATTGATCCATCTCATTGCCGACCTTCCTCTTTTGCGCTGACCTTCTACCTTGCCAAGCATTATCTCTTTCTCTATCTCTCTCTTCGCATGATGTTTCCAAAGTATGAAAGTTGAAGTCTTGTCATCTGAGCTTCTAAGGAAAGCTTAGGTTTGATCTCCTCTGGTACTGACTGGTTTGTTCTTTGGGCAGTACCCTTAAAATATCCCCTTTCAGTTTTGCCATTGCTTTTCTATATCCCCCAGCTGTTCCCAACCTGCTAATGACTCCTTGAGGTATTGTCCCATCTTGGCAAAGTTAGTTTTCCTAAAGTTTAAGATCTTCACTTTTGAATGAACTTTATTAGCCCTAGTCCTAATACTGAACCACACCATCTGGTGATCACTGGATGTGAGATGATCTCCCACTAGAACATCAGAAACACTTTCCCTATTGGTAAGCACCAAGTCCAGAAAATGCCTCTTAACATGTGGGTTGTTATCAGTTGCTGGAATAGTTCTCCCTGCAGAGAATCTAGGATCTCCTTACTTCTAGATGACACCTAAATGATTTGCAGATAGCCATTGTGAAACATCTGAGAAGCATTACTGGAGCTCATGTTAGGATGGTTTGTTGAGGTTGTGTAAAGCATCATGTCATCTGTGCAGATGTGATAGTTGATGCTGTGTGATTCGATGATGTTGCAGAGGAGTTGCAAGTAGATATTGAAGAGGAGAGCTGAGAGAGTAGATCCGTGGGGTATGCCTTGAGTTTGAGTGTATGGGGTTGATGATAGCAGTCCGATTCTTATCTGCTGGAGTCTGTTGTAAAGTTAAGCTTCAAACCATCTTAATACAGCATCCTTTATTCCAATTGACTGAAGGCATTGTAGGAGGATGTTGTGGTTGATGGCGTCAAAAGCAGCTGAAATATCAAGGAATATAAGGATGAATCCTTGATGAATGTTCTGAATCCCCTTTATGAGGTTATTCAAAAGAGAAGTTAGGAGGGTTTCCATTCCGTGGTATGGTCAGAATCCATGCTGCTGTGAGTCGAGTGGGGCATGGATGTCGAGGTATTCTTGTAGTTGGATTTGGACAGTCTTCTCAATTATTTTGGTTAAGAATGGTAGGCTTGTGATGGGTCTGTAGGAGGAGGGGTCAGACGGATCAAGCTGGGTTTTTTTAGCAAAGGGTAAATTGAGGATTTAAGGCAGGTTGGTAAGTGGCCATGTAGTACGGAGCTTTGAGTGAGCCTTGCAAGGTATGGAGAGAGATCAGATTTAGTGGCTTTGATCCAGCTGACCGGACAGGAGTTGAGGGGAGAGGTAGTGGTGTTTAGAGATGAGATAATGCTTTCTATGTTTTCAGCAGAGATACTATATGTGCAAAGGTGGTCCATGAGTACATTGGTATCGCAAATTGAGGAGGTGGGCTTGATTGAGCTACAGGTTGAAGATGGCAGGTATAGAAGTAGTCTGCTAGTTGTTGAGGAGTGATGGAACTGTTGTTTGTGTTGTTAGAGGGTGATTTCATAAGTTCGTTTACTAGAGTGAACAGCTCTCTTTGATGATTGAGTGATCTTTGAATTAGTTTTGTATGGTAGCTTTGCTTTGAGCGGTTTGTAGCTTGGTTGTATTCTCTTAGTAGAGTCGTGTAGTAGGTTTGGTCTGAGGGTAGCCGTGATTTTCTCCATCTGCATTCTTGTTTCCTTAGTTGGGATTTGAGCTTTCAGAGGTATAGGGTGTATCATGGGGTCCATTTGTGAGCAGTGTTGTGAAGATGGGTCGAGGTTGAGGCTGATTCACTGATAGTTTGATTCCAGATGTTGATAGCGGAGTTTAGGTCTTGTATTTCTGTGTTGAGAACTGGAGAGATGTGATTCTTTGTTGAATTGTCTGAAGTGGCTCTTGTGCAGTTTAGGGGGATGGTTTGTCTATAGGTGGTGCTGATGGGCAGCTGAAAGATTACTATCTTATGGTCAGACCAGGGTACTGGGAGAGTTTGGATTGGTGGGGGAGAGTCAATGTGGGTGGGATTATTACTTGTGAAGATGAGGTCGAGGATGTTGGCCTTTGCAGTGACTGGGGGAGTTTACAATTTATGAAAAATCCATTGCTTCCATGGCTTCCAGGAAGGCTGTGGCTTCTTTGGTTGGGGTTGAATAGAGTTTGCGGTCTCCTAAAAGGATGAGGTCTTGTGTTTCGTGTTGTTTTCTAGGGTGATATGGAGCAGATCAGAGAGGTCACTGGTCAGAGCGGCTAGGGAGCAGTCAGCAAGGCAGATGGCGAGTTGTCTGTTTGAGATGGTGAGTGTGTCCAGCATTGCGGTGGATTCAGCAGCTATCCTGTTGAAGTTTAGGTCTGATTGAGCAAGGATGAGGATACCACCCCTTTTTCTGTGTGTACGTGGGGAGCGGAAGAGGCTGAAGCTTGGGGGTCAAATTTGATTTAGGAAGATTGTGTCCATTTCAGTGAGCCAGGATTCAGTGATGCAGAGGATGTCCAGGTTGTGAGTGAAGAGGAAATCTCTTATGGGAGAGATTATGTTCTTTGCCCAGCGTACGTTGATGAGTGCACAGTTGAGGGATACTGGGGGAAGGGGTTTGATTTTGAGAGGGAGTGAGGTGTTGTGTGTTGTGATTGTGATGAGGTGTTGCATGTTACAAGTGCGGGGGGGAGTTACATGCTGTTTCATTGTAAGTGCCTACTTTGCACAATATCGTTATATGTAAACCGCGCTGATTTTTAAGAGTGCGGTATATAAGAACCATAAATAAATAAAAATAAATGTTGTAGGGAGAGAGGGGGTAAGGTGTGATGTGAAAGGGAGAAGGGAGCTGAGGGGGTTTGGGTAGGGGTGTAGGAGGGAGTTTGTGGTGGAGATGAGGATGAGTAGGGCTAGGAGGGAGTAGATGAGGGCATACCGTGGAAGCATGTTGCTATTCCGTTTGTTAGGCTTGCTGCTGGAGAGGTTGTGCTGAGTGTCTGGGTCTGAGGAAGGAACAGAGAAGGGGCTCACCTCCCCATTTGCAGGCGTCCTCTCATGCTGTTCCTGCCAGAAGATCTTTGCAGTGAGAGAGTCGCATTTTGGTCAGTGCTGCGATCATGGTACCATTCTCTGCATGTTGATCGACAGCGTCTGGTCAGTATCTGATGGTTGTTTTCGATTTGGTGGTGCATAGCCTTGGACCACGCCGAAGGGCCACACCAAAGGGCCATCTGACGAGGCCTCCAGCGTGGGCCTGCCAGGAACGGGCATGCCTGAGTGCACTGAAGTTTAAACTGCTGTGGTAGAGGCCTGATTCGCCTTGGCAGTGGGGAGTGGGGAAGAACTTACCTGCCCGCTCCCTTCTGCTAATGCCGATCAGGTCCTGGCTAGGATGTAAGAAAATCTGCAAACTATAACTCTTGTTTTGTTGTGGATTGTTAAACACTAAAAATCATTCTTCTATAGGAGGAATATGACCTTTCCTTTCTCTTTCCCTATATGCTAGGTCAATTCTTAAACTCTCAAGGTAACCTACTTTAGGAGATGTACAATGAACAGTTAAGCTTTAAAATAGCAATAAGGAGGCTTTGTGAACATTTCATGATGCCTAATTTCCTAATACATTCTTAACTATTAAAGACAGCTTTTTCCTACAAAAAACTAAGCAAGTAATAGAGTTAGCCGGTGACTATGAGTAAGACAGCTTTAAAAAATTTGCTGACACTAAAGACAGAACAGCTTTTAAAAACGTCTGATAGCATTACCAGTGTTTATTGATTAAAACCTACATCAGAAGCCCTAAATATAGCAATGCACTCAATATACTTATACTCAGGGTCCTTCATTCTAAGTTTAATACAGTTTCCTTAGATAAATTCCTTGGTTTTTACAAAGGTGAAAATTAACAGATTTTTCACCTTAATTTGAACAGCAGCAGGCCCACAATGCATTCCAGCAACTCCTCCCCAGAAGACTGATAGTAGTAGGACATACACTGGAACAGGATCTGGACTATAGATGCAGCATACAAGCGCGGAAGCAGCATGCATATGAATGCTGCAGCCACAACCATATGGCTGCATTCCCTCACTTTTGGAGGAAGGAGACCAAATCCATTTCCAAAGTTGGAGTCAAAACTGTGCTGGAGGAGGGAGACCAGAGCTGCAGCCAGAGAGGGAGAGCTGAGTCACAGCTGGAACTGTGCTGGAGGAAGGAGACCAGAGCTGCAGCCAGAGAGGGAGAGCTGAGTCACAGCTGGAACTGTGCTGGAGGAAGGAGACCAGAGCTGCAGCCAGAGAGGGAGAGCTGAGTCACAGCTGGAACTGTGCTGGAGGAAGGAGACCAGAGCTGCAGCCAGAGAGGGAGAGCTGAGTCACAGCTGGAACTGTGCTGGAGGGAGATCCAATGCTATTGCTGGGGAGGAAAGCCAGAGCTGCCATCAGAGCCACTTCTGAGAAGGGGGGCACAGCAAAATGTGTATCCTGCGAGGAAGGTAGCAAGAAAGCGATACTGGAAGAAGGTGAAGAGAAAGAAGGAGATGCTGGGAGAGAGGGAAGGAAGAGATAAGACACTGGGTGAGTTAGGAAAGAAGGGCAAGACACTGGGAAGGAAGAGGACGAAAGGAAAAAAGAAAAGGTGAGATGGTGGAAGAGGGAATGGAGAAAGGGAAAAATAAAAGGGGAAATACTAAGGAGAAAGGGGAAGGAGAGAGGAGAAATGCTAACATTTTCATCTACAGTAGCCCTCTAAATTGTTTTGAAAGGTGTTTTGCCCTTTTCATTAAAAATTTGTGAATCCCTGCTCTAAAATCTAAATCTATGTTTTAATTACATTTTTAGTTTCTTAGCTTCTGTCCACCAAATTCTATTTACCTGGAAAAATGATGACTCATTTTTTCCCCACTGACTTTTTCCCATTTTCGTTCTTGTAATAAACACTGCTAAATTGCAAGGAAAAAAATAAAGATCCCTTCTTATCCTACAGCTTTATCATGGTAAAGCATAAACTTCTTGACCAGTCCAGACAATTATTACCCTAATGCCTAGTCCTTCCCAGCTGCTCCCAAAGGAGTTCACAAAAAGATTAAACCCCCTTTGGTCAGTCCTTCAGTAATGAACCACTGGTAGTGACCCACCCCTGAAGCACACTTATAGGATAGCACACAATGTCATCAGCAGGGAGGGGGAGGAAGGGTTCAGCCAGAAACAGGCGGAACAATGTCAAAGGCTAGGGCCAGGAAACGCCATCACATGAGAGCTGATATAATTGCCCCAGATGACTCCAGCATCTCACACTAGATGTTCTTCATCCTCTGGCAGTGGACCCCCACTTTGACTGTGTTTCTTTTCATTTTCTTTTTTTTTTATAGAATATTCAATTTTCACATCAAGCAATTTGACCAGCAAAAGAGGCATAATAAAAAGAAAGAAACACAAAATAGCAATGGCTCTCAGCCATCATAATGCAATTGCAGGAAACAAGAAAATTATGCAGCCCACAAAATGAGAGGGTAATTGGGCAAAGAAGGTCCAGGAGCAGACCAAAGAATCAGAGTACATTAGGAAAGCTACAATGCTGGGTAATTAATCAATTAATTGGCACTAAATATTCATGCATGCAAGCTAGTTGGTTGCTCCTTTCTCCTTCATTTTAGTATCAAAAAAGGCTTTAAGCGGAAAGGGTTAAAA
This sequence comes from Ichthyophis bannanicus, assembly GCA_033557465.1. Classification (NCBI taxonomy): domain Eukaryota; kingdom Metazoa; phylum Chordata; class Amphibia; order Gymnophiona; family Ichthyophiidae; genus Ichthyophis; species Ichthyophis bannanicus. Next base: position 633,306,323 of record CM066033.1, read on the forward strand.
AAGACATATTTAATATAATTATGGCCGATGGAAAGAGAATAGCTCTCAATACTGGTTACAGATCAACAAGAATTCCATGCTAAAAACAAAACAGGACTGTAAGAAAAAAATGAATGCCCCAGTCCCTAATCAGTTGGAGACCGAAATATCCTCACAGACCATCAAAACAACACCAAGATAAAAGAGCAGAACGATAACTGGAATGAATCACCTGACTCACTGTGTCTGTTGGATGAATAGGAATGCCAGAACCAGGACATACAATAGCCTAAGGGCAGGTTGACTATCAGATCTCCAAAAAACAAACCTTCACAAAGACTGATAGAAGTGTAAATGAAATGAGGATAATAAACTTCTCCAACCTGCATGGTTCACAGCATGAGGTCTCAGTACTGTCCAAAGGGCTAACCTTCTGCCCTTTCTACCAAATAGAATGAAATTTAACTCCACTCTTACCTGGAGAAATTCTTCAGAATGCTCTGATAAAAGAAGGGTAGCTCTCAAAAGCTAATCACAGATGCACTGTTAGTCCAATAGAAAGGTGGCACCTACTAATTGTTTGTTGACCCTGATTTCTGCATTTGCATGTCAAAAATGGAATGATGAGGGTCATTGGATTGTAATGAGGCTGATATTATGCAAGGCCCTAGAGAGGTCAATCATCAGATATTGATGTTGTGTGCCATTGACTCAATACTGACTCCTGGTGACCCATCTCTCCTAGGTGTTATTGGCAAGTTGCGATTGAAAATAGATGTCCAAGCCTTTCTTCTGTACAGAAAGCCTACAGTACCTGGTATTCCAAAGTTGTCTCCCATCCAAGTACTAGTGAGACCTAACCCTGCTTAGCTTCAAAGAGCAGATGAGACCTGGCTCATTCAGGGTGGCACAGAGGTAAATAGCTATTATTTAGTTTTCCAGACATATGATAGCCAATCTGCTATTTGCTGTTAGCTGGATAGCAGCGCTGAAAATCTCCACTATCCACATAAATGCCAGCTCCACCACAGGCTGTTGCTAAGTGGATATTGGCCCCTTTGTGTGATTGTTTTTATCAACTACTATCAACAATGAGCTGCCTGACTGAAGACCGAACACAGTTTACAACAACTATCCAGAGGGTCACCACCAACTCAACGGCACTCAACAACAACAAAATCAACTGCTGGAAATGTTTCTAAGTCCCCAATTTGGATAAATCAGCCCTCAAGCAGAAATCTGTAATCATTATCACCAGAGAACAGATTCATGGAAAGTGACATTGAAAAAGCAAAAATGCTAAACAAATACTTCTGTTCTGTTTTTACTAAAGAAAATTCTGGAGAAGGACCACCTGTGATTGACAAATATACATATGGGAACGGGTACAGGTGGTCCTTCTCCAGAATTTTCTTTAGTAAAAACAGAACAGAAGTATTTGTTTAGCATTTTTGCTTTTTCAATGTCACTTTCCATGAATCTGTTCTCTGGTGATAATGATTACAGATTTCTGCTTGAGGGCTGATTTATCCAAATTGGGGACTTAGAAACATTTCCAGCAGTTGATTTTGAGACCATATCTTGCAAGGATATAAAAAGACTGGAAACAGTTCAGAGGAAGGCTACCAAAATGATTTCGAATCTGCACCAGAAGACGTTTGAGAGGAGACTTGAAGACCTAAATATGTATACTGTAGAGGAGAGGAGGGATGGGGGAGATATGAAAAACACCTTTAAATACTTAATGAGTATTAATCAACAAACAAGCCTTTTTCAAAGATGGAGAAGCTGCAAAACTAGATGGCATAACATGAAGCTGCAAAGGAATAAACTAAAAGGCAATGTCAGGAAATACTTTTCACTGAAAGGGTGGTGGATGCTTGGAATGCTCTCCCGATGGAAGTAGTGGGGGCAAATACAGTGACAGGATTCAAAATGGCATGGGACAGACACAGTGGATTCCTTTATAGCAACAGGATAAAATCAAAATAACCTTAACTGTCTCTGCTATCTCAACAAATAGGGGTGATCTACATGAAGCGGTGGGTACACCCCTAAACAAAGGCATGGGGAGGGGTGACCTGCATGGAGCAGCAGGTGTACCTACTCTTGCCACCTTGCTAGGCAGACTAAATGGAATATGCTGGTCTTTATCTGTCGCCATATACTATGTTACTATGTAGAGGCCAATTTTAAAAGCCAGTTCTGAATGTAAAGCAGGGCTTTCTGCGTGGAAATAGACAGTTAGTGAAATTGTGCATCTAATGTGTGCAGAGTTCCATGCATACAGTCCATACATGTGCAACTTCACTCAAACTAGTGGACGTATTCCTGGGGTGAGGTCGGGGAGGGGTTTGCATTTATGAGGATACTTATGTAAATATACACATATGCATACAAATTAACTCTGAAAATGTATACGTGCTTTCATTTTGAAAATTCACCGGTACGCACATAGGGAAAAGTATGCTTGCACCTCATAGAAAGTGATTTTATAGGAAGGTAACACGGCTTTGAAAGGACTGTGGATGTATATATTGTTTTAAATCGTGCAACTTATGAGCCTATGTGTCTTGACAAAATTGCCTCTCCAAAAGCTTCTGCACAGTTACACCTGCTCCATGGTACCAGTAACTTTGTGTGTATCTGTGTGCTCAACGTGTAATCAAACCCTGGAATTCATTACTGGAGGATGTAGTAAAAGCTTTTAGTCTAGCTGGGTTTAAAAGAGGTTTGGGCAAGTTCCTGGAGGAAAGGTCTAGAAGTCCACTGCTTTCCCCGGGACAAGCACTGTGGAACCTGTGTACCTTTTTGGGAACCTACCAGGTACTTGTGACCTGGATTGGCCACTGTTGGAAACAGGATACCGGGCTTGATGGACCTTGATCTGACCAAGTATGGCATTTCTTATGTTCTTATTTTGTTATGTTAAGAAGTGGCACTTATTTGCGCACTTTGTAAAATACACGACACATGAGTGCCAGTTCTGCCTCCGCTCTGCCCATTCCCTGTCCTTGGGAATGCCTATACATATAGGAGGTAATTTGATAACATGCCACATAAAGTTAGGTGCCATCAATATGCATAAGTCACCTACTTTCAATGGCGTATGCACAGGGATGGGCAGTTATGTGCAGTTTAGGTGGGTGTTATTCTATAAGTATGCACATGAGGGCGATAGTGTGCAATCTCGGAATGAGCGAGCACGGGGCAGAGTTTGGGCAGAGCAGAAGCAGAATCTAAATTTATGCACATAAGTTATAAAATATTATAACTTACGCACATTTTCTACAAATCTAAAGGCGAGCATAAGTGCTCACACCTAGGTTTGCCCTGCATATCATGACTTACACGCCTATATTATAAAGAAAAGTAGGTGAATGCTTTTCTTTATAAAATATGTGTGCTTTGCGCACATCAGAATGCATGTTAACCAAGGCATGCAAGTCCATATTTTCAAGGAATTACGTGCTTGCTTTAGGCAGTTGCTATTCGGTAAGCACGTGCGCAAGTCCCTTCATGTGTGCTTTCAGTTTTGGTGTACATGGGTAGAGCTTGGATGGAGTCTAACGTTATGCCTGTTCTACAGCAGGTGTAATTGCCACAACTACATTGAGGCGCATCTTTGCACCTCTATTTTTTAAAGTATGTGGATAGTTCACTTTATAAAATAAGTCCTAAATACATCCATAGCAACACACTTTAGCTGCGCAGGCGTTCATAAAACCACCCTCATATTGCCTGAAAGCAGGTGCTGTGTTTTCTTAGCATCTACCTTTATGTATGTACATTCGCTAGAACAGTTTTATAAGTGCCTATATGAACATATAAATAGTGTTCTGCAGATAGCATTCCTTATAATATTACCCTCCATGGTATTCTAACCCAGGAGGTGTGGTGGAAATCAAATGAAGACCTTCGAGGCTGAGGATATGGGACTCGTATATTGTAGAAGGACAGAACTTTCCCATCGTAGGTTCCCATGTGAAGTGGCATTTTAGAAAGGATGTCCAAGTCCAATCGGGGATGTCCAGGGCAGAGTGTGAAGAAAAACACCAGGGACGTCTATGTCTCTGGCTGATTTCAGGAATATAGACGTCGCCGATGTGGACACGCATGCGGGTAGCCACATAGACATCCCCATCTCAGGAAAGCAGTATAAGGGGAAGTCCAACAGCAAAATTTAAACATGAGCCCCCTTTCCCCATCAGTGTTTGTTGACATATTGTAAACTACAGGGGGTATTAGTGAAGCTCTTTCTCCGCATCTTCCAGGCCTGTCCTCCCCTAGACTTTTCTCTCCCATCTGGACTTCCTTCCCCTGTTCTGGGTTAGGAATTTGTCATATTATTTCTGAGCCTTGCCTGTCAATCCCAGTTCCTTCTTGTCTTCCTCTTAAGGTGGACCAACTTTTAAGGAGGGCTGGGGAATACTGATACTGTATAAACTTCTTTACATGCTCTCCCCTTCAGCTTAACCTTCCCAGACTGAGGGCCCGTCTCTGCCAGGGCCACCTCACAGAGAAGAAATCAGCCCTTCTGTGATCCTTGCCTGTCTTGTGCCATAGTTCCTACTTCTCATATTGAATACCTGCCTCTGCTGTCTCACATGAGTATCCCAGCCCATATTGTAGATTACAGCATCATCCAGGTAAACCACTGTATAGCTGTTATAGGCTCATAGGACATAGTCTGTCAGGTGTTGGAACAAAACCAGAACCTCATGAAGTCCAAATGGCAATAAACTGGAACAGCCCTTCAGGAGTAGAACAGGTGGTCTTCTCCTTGGCTGTAGAAATAAGTGGTACCTGCCAATACCGCTTAATGAGGTCCAATGTAGAGATAAACTGGGCTGCCCTCAATTTTTCAGTAAGTTCCTCAACCCTGGGCATCGGGAAATCTTCAAGCTTTGAGACATCATTAATTTTTATGAAATCAGTACAGAAGTAGATATTTCCATCTGGCTTAGGAATGAGTATGATGTTAATGTCCGGATGCTACTAGACTTTTAAATCCCTCTGATATTCAGCAGTGGCAGCTAGCGCCAATACGACAGCTAGCTATCGTCGCTGAACACTAAACCCAGATATTCAATGCTGGGGTCATATCCAGCCACCGGCATTGAATATCTGGGTCAGCGGCCAAAGCAGGAAGTTAACCGTGAAGCAGTGATATTCAGCCACTGTCTGGTTAGCTTCAGCGGCAAAAGTTAGGACACTTGATGCACTTGATTTTCACTGCTGAAGGATTACCAGGCAGTGGCTGAATATCACCACTGAGCAGTTATCCCCGGGCATAGGCGTCAGAAAGGGGTGGGCCACAGGGGCTCTGGCCCCAAAGATTGCGGGCAATGCAAGCAGCAGGCTGCCCACAGGGATCCCATCCCCCATGGGCAGAAGAAGAAAAGCCCCTTTATAAGAACATAAGAACATAAGACATGCCATACTGGGTCAGACCGAGGTCCATCAAGCCCAGTATCCTGTTTCCAACAGTGGCCAATCCAGGTCATACGTACCTAGCAGTATCCCCAAAAGACACAGGTTCCACAATGCTTGTACTGGGTCAAGCATTGATATCCTGGGTCCCTTTTTAATAGTGGTTTATGGACCTTTCCTCCAGGAACTCGTCCAAACCTTTTTTAAAACCCAGCTATACTAACAGCCCTTACTACATCCTCCGGTAACAGATTCCAGAGTTTGATTACACGTTGAGTGAAAAAATATTTTCTCTTATTTGTCTTAAATAGTTTACCCTGTAGCTTCATTACATGTCCCCTAGTCTTTCTATACTCTGATAGCGTAAACAATTGATCCACGTTTATCCGTTCCACTCCATTCATTAATTTATAGACCTCTATCATATCTCCCCTCAGCCGTCTCTTCTTCAGGCTAAAGAGCCCTAACCTTCTTAGCCTCTCTTCATAGGAGTAGCCTTCCATCCCCTTCACCAATTTGGTGGCTCTTCTCTGTACTTTTTCTAATAACGCTATGTCCTTTTTAAGATACGGTGACCAGAATTGCACACAATATTCCAGGTGCGGTCGTACCATGGAGCGATACAGAGGCATTATAATATCCTTTGTTTTATTCTCCATCCCTTTCCTTATGATACCTAGCATTCTATTTGCTTTCTTGGCCGCCGCTGCACACTGGGCGGAGGGTTTTAACATGTTATCCACGATGACTCCTAAATCTTTTTCCTGGGTGGTGGTTTCTAATGTGGAGCCTTGCATCGTGTAACTATAGTGTGCGTTGTTCTTTCCTAGGTGCATAACTTTGCACTTGTCCACATTAAATTTCATCTGCCATTTGGATGCCCAGTCTTCCAATTTATCCAGATCCTCCTGCAGTTTTCCACAATCCTCTTGGGTTTTAACAACTTTAAACAGTTTTGTGTCATCTGCAAATTTGATAACCTCACTAGTTATTCCCTTTTCCAGGTCATTTATGAATATGTCAAAAAGCAGCAGACCCAGTACAGATCCCTGGGGTACTCCACTATTCACCTTTTTCCATTGGGAATATTGGCCATTTAGCCCTACCCTCTGCTTTCTATCTTTTAACCAGTTCCCGATCCACAATAGTACACTGCCTCCTATCCCATGACTTTTTAGCTTCGCCAAAAGTCTCTGATGGGGGACTTTGTCAAAAGCTTTCTGAAAGTCCAGATACACTATATCAACCGACTCACCTTTGTCTACCTGTTTATGCACACCTTCAAAAAAACATATCAGATTAGTAAGACAAGATCTTCCTTGTCTAAAGCCATGTTGGCTGTCTCCCATTAGGCCATGACTATCTACATGCTGTATAATTTTGTTCTTTATGATGGTTTCTACCATTTTCCCTGGTACTGACGTCAGGCTCACCGGTCTGTAATTTCCTGGGTCACCCCTGGAACCCTTTTTAAAAATTGGTGTTACGTTGGCGACCCTCCAATCTTCAGGTATTACAGATGATTTTAATGAAAGTTCACAGATTACCAATAGCAGGTCTGCAATCTCATATTTCAGTTCTTTCAACACTCTGGGATGTATACCATCCGGTCCAGGTGATTTGCTACTATTCAGTTTATCAAATAGTTGTAATATATCTTCCCGGTGTAGCGATATTTCTCTCAATTCCTCTGCAGTATCACCTTTAAATACCACTTCAGTCTTGGGTAACATCCCTACATCTTCCTCAGTAAAGACCGAAGCAAAGAATTCATTCAGTCTCTCTGCTATAGCCTTGTTTCCTCTTACTGCCCCTTTTACCCCTCTATCATCTAATGGTCCAATTGACTCTCTCACAGGCCTTTTGCTACAAATGTACTTGAAAAAGTCTTTATTTCGTGTTTTTGCTTCCGTAGCAAGTTTCTTCTCAAATTCCCGCTTTGCCTGCCTTATCAATGCTTTGCATTTAACTTGCCAGTGCTTGTGCTGTTTCCAGTTTTCATCATTTGGCTCTTTTTTTCCATTTCCTGAAGGTTGCTTTTTTGGCAGCAACAGCCTCTCTGACCTCACCTTTAAACCATGCTGGCAGTTTTTTGGACTTTCTTCCACTTTTCTTAATGCGTGGAATACAGCTGGTCTGGGCTTCGAGGATAGTATTTTTAAATAACACCCAAGCTTGCTGTAAGTCTTTAACCTTTGGAACCGCTCCTTTTAGTTTTTTCCTAACTATATTCCTCATTCTATCATAGTCTCCCTTTTGAAAGTTAAAAGGTAGTACTGTGGATGCCTTTACTATCTGTCCTCCACTAATTAAATCAAACATGATCATACTATGATCACTATTGCCAAGTGGTCCCAACACCCTTATTTCTTGCACCAGATCTGGCGTTCCACTAAGGACTAGGTCCAGTATGGCTTCCCCTCTGGTCGGTTCATGAACCAGCTGCTCCAAGAAGCAGTCATTTATTCCATCTAGAAACTTTATCTCTTTAGCTTGTCCTGCTGTGACACTGACCCAGTCGATACCGGGGTAATTGAAATCACCCATTATTACTACTCTGTTGTGACTTTTGTTAGCTTCCTTGATTTCTTTGAGCATTTCATCATCCATTTGTTCATTCTGGCCAGGTGGTCGATGGTATACTCCAACTGCCATCACCTTCCCCTTCATAAATGGAATTTCAATCCATAGAGATTCTACAGCAAATTTTGTTCCCTGCAAAACTTTAATCCTTTCTGACTCAATGCCCTCTCTAACATAGAGCGCAACCCCTCCACCAATTTGATCAGCTCTATCATTACGATATAGTGTGTATCCAGGTATCACAGTGTCCCACTGGTTATCCTCCTTCCACCATGTCTCTGAGAGTGCAATCATATCTAACCTCTCATTTAGTGCTATATATTCTAACTCTCCCATCTTATTGTTTAGACTTCTAGCATTGGCATACAAGCATTTTAGAGACTGTATTTTATTCATATTAATCTGGCTATTGGTAGGCAGGGGTAATTTGGAATCGTTATGCTCTGTCTGCTCCTTACTCAAGGGCATTTGGGCTACTATACTCCCTTTTGGAACCTCACTGCTTTTGGTAGTATCCTTCAAGGATACCTTTGTCCGAACCATGCACTCCTGGGTGACTGTCGGCTTTCCCCTATTTTCTAGTTTAAAAGCTTCTCTATCTCTTGTTTAAAGGTTTAATGCCAGCAGTCTGGTCCCATCCTGATTAAGGTGAAGCCCATCCCTTTGGAAGAGCCCCCCCTTTCCCCAGAATGTTCCCCAGTTCCTAACAAATCCAAAACCCTCATCCTTGCACCATTGTCTCATCCACGCATTGTCTTTTGGGTCCTGCACGTGGAACAGGAAGCATTTCGGAGAATGCTATCCTGGAAGTTCTGGATTTCAACTTCCTACCTAAAAGCTTAAATTTAGCCTCCAGAACTTCCCTACCACATTTTCCTATGTCATTGGTACCAACATGTACCAAGACAGCAGATTCCTCCCCAGCACTATCTATGATCCTATCTAGGCGGTGCGTGAGGTCCGCTACCTTCGCACCAGGCAGGCATGTTACCAGGCGATCCTCACGTCCACCAGCCACCCAGCTATCTATATTCCTAATGATTGAATCACCAACTATAACAGCTGTCCTAACCCTCCCCTCATGGGGACATGGCCCTGGAGAAACGTCCTCGGTGCGAGAGGGTTTTACATCACCTGGAGGACAGGTCCTAGTTACAGGATCACTTTCTGCCACACCAGGGTGATGCTCTCGTGTCACGTGACCTCTCTCCTCCATGGCAACAGGGATGCTGCCAGACTGGAGGTGGGACTTCAGGACTATATCCCTGTAGGTCTCGTCCATGTACTTCTCTGTCTTTCTTATGTCTTCCAGGTCTGCTACTCTAGCCTCTAGAGAACGGACTCGTTCCCTGAGAGCAAAGAGTTCTTTGCACTTAGTGCATTCGTAAGACCTCTCACCAACTGGGAGAAAATCATACATGTGACACAATGCAAAAGACCGGAGAACCCCCAACTCGTTGCTGGACTTCTGTCTGCATCTTAGTTTAAAGCTTGTGTTTAGGTATTTTAAATTCTGTATATAATAAAGATTGGTGTAGATGCTTATACCTTTCTGTCTGCCCGCAGGAGATCGGATCCCCGTAGGCAGACAGGAAGGGTCTTTGCTGTAATTGCAGCTTCTCTTCTTCTTCTGCTCTTGAGGGATAGGATCCCCACAGGCAGACTACTGCCTGCCAGCCGCAATCATTGCAAAGACCCTTCCTGTCTCCCCACAAGGATCATGGCTAGGCAGGAAGAGTCTTTGCAATGATCGCGGCTGGTGGGCCGTAGTCTGATGGCGGGGATCCCATCCACTGCAAGCAGAAGAAAAGCCATGATCATGTCAAAGACCCTTCCTGTCTGCTAACAGAATTTCTGTCCAAAGGATGGGGCTTGGCAGAGTCAGGGAAGAGCTTGCCATAATGCCCCAATGCTAACCGATTAGCATTGTAGCGTGTAGCAGAGGTACCCACTGATATTTAGCGACTCTAACTGTGTCACTGCCACTGAATATCCCACTTAGCAGCATTTATATGGTTTGCAGGTTTGCAAACCGTGTAAATGCCTTTGACTATCGGGCCCTCCAAGTTTAAGCACTTCTCTCACTTCTGAGGTTAGGCCTACCACCATACTTCTGGAATTCAGTACAGTTGCTATCAGATGACTACACCAGAGTCTGTGACAATATTGAAGTTAGATGCGCCCTCCCAGAACACTGGAGTTGACATCAGCATTCTATACCATTCATTCTAGATAGGCCTTTTGGGTATCAGAGAGCTCATCTCCAAATGGAACATGCTCAGGTTCAATGACACCTCCAGTCTAAACTCCTCCCCCTAGACTAGAGTGGGGACTGCAGTAATCTACTTCTTCAAAAGATTCACAAGGAAAACTGACATTCTTCCATGTGTCCAGATGGGCTACCTTGTAATTCACTTCCACTACTCTCTCAAGGACCTTATATAGACCTTGCCACTATCCTTGATACAGTAGCTTGCTATCCAATGATGATAGCTGACTAGCACTTGGTCTCCTGGTTGGAAGACCCATGGTACTACAAACCAATTATATTATTGGGCCTATGCACCTTGAGTTTTCTTCAAACACAGCCTGGTGGCCTCTTCTGCTTTCTGTAGCTAGTCTTCCACCTGAAGCAGAGAGTCTACCAAGTTCTGCCTTGGGATTTGCTCCTTTTCCCATGTTTATCAAATTACACCCAGGATTCTTCTGAGTCTTCTTCCATAAAGGAAGTCAGCAGGAAGAAAAAAAACATTACTCTCTGGGGCACCTCTCAGATTGCAAACAGTGCATATGACAACAAAGAATCCCAGTTTTGCCATACTTGGCGATAAATTTTCTCAGCATTTGTTTGAGGGTTTTGTTGAAGCGTTCAACAAGCCCATTCATCTAGGGGTGATACACTGAGGTACAAAGAATCTTCAACTTCAACAATGCATAAACTTGCTTCATTATGCAGTGTTTCCTGATCCATTAATACCTTCTTAGGCAAGTCACTCATGAATAGACTTCTATAATACTATTTACTGTTATAGACTTAATATAATACTATTTACTGCTCAACTGTTCTTTGTAGATTGTAATAATACTGGTTACTGTTCAACTGTTCTATGTAAAATGTTTGTTACAATGTAAACCACTCTGATTGAAGGACAAAGCGGTATAGAAAAATGTTTAAATAAATAAATAAAATCAATATCAGGGCAGATGCCATTGTTAAAATCTTCATATTCTGCAAAGGTACAGCTTCTGGATATAGTGTAGCATAATCTAGCATGACAAGTATTTACCAGTTGCCTCAAGTGAACCTTTTCAAAGATCCCACTAAATCCATGGCAACCCACTTGAAAGGTGTTTCTGCAATCAGACCCCAGCACAATCGGCTAAATGACATGTTGGGCAAGACTGACAGTACAACTGAGTCTGCTAATATAGCAGCTCATCTTGATCTACTACTGGAAAGGCATGAGCTAAATAAATAAACAGATGGTCCCCTAGCAAATGTCCATGAGCTAACTGAAGTAACTGCTGCTGGTAAGGCTGGGGCACTAGGAGCTGCTCAAGCACCTCCCCTTCCAAATTGTCCTTTGCTACCCTATTCACCAGGTTTCTTTTTATTATGAAAAAGGGTGGAGAAGGTCTCTGGGTCTGTAGCCCAGGAACAGACTCTCCATCTATCATCTGAACTTGATTCTGGGTAAACTTAAAGGACTAATCCCCAACTTGGACTCTTCTGAGGTTTTTTTGATTACCCTTTTCAACTCATTCAGAAAAATCAGTCCTGGGGTTCTTGGGTGCCTTCCACTGGCCCTTGGCGCTTATCTACCACAGTCTCTTGGCATATTGGGTCTGCTGCCAACAGGACTTAGATATCTTGGAGTCTACAAGTCCAAGTCTTCTAGGGGAAAATTGTCTTGAAACAATTCTTTGGTAACTGCCAGTTTGGTAGTCAGTCAAGTTCACGGAGCCATGACATCCAGGTCATCTCATCCCAAAATGATGGGATGGGGAAGCCAAGGTTATACTCCAGCTTCTAAATCAGCTTGCCCTAGTGCTGTCTTATTGAAACTCAGGAATTAGATACTGTCTCTGATCTCCATGGATGCAAACCAGAGTAACTTTCTGCTCATAATGAATCTGGATTCTTTTCACCATCTCCCTTTGAATCAATGTTTTAATACTCCCAGAATCTACCAGGGCTAAAGTGGAGGGTCTGTTTAACTCGATCTGGATCACAAGTTTTGGGCTCAGGTTGTGGGACATCAACAAAGTTATAGGTATAGGTCACTGTTAAGTTATAGGTATGGTTACGTTATGGCTAGTTGTATTTGATATACTGCAATCTGCACGCAGTCTATGCAGTTTACAAAAAATTTAAAATATGAAAATTGGAAAAGAACTTCATTATTCAGATAGGACAGAGAAAACCAAGATGAAAAGAGAAAGAAGGAAGGGCATAGGCATATAGGGATGGGGGATAGCATAGTGACAATCTCTGCTAGACCCAAGACAACAACAGAATCTCAGGGTGCCTAAGCTAGATGTCGAAGGTGGCCTCAAATAGGAAGGTTTTAAAGGCCTTCTTATAGCTCCTAAAACTTAGTCAGTCCCATATGAAGGACTACAAGTAAACTGTTCCAGTATGCTGGGGAAGCTGCTGAGAAGTTAGGTGAACATGCTTGGCTTCCTCCTTGACCTCTGAGCATTCTCTTGCAAAATGACCCTTTTCATTACAACCAAAGTAGGTTGGGGGTTCTGGATCCCAGGGCTGGTGGAATAGAAACTGTCCCTTCTCCACAGTCAACTTTAGGTGATCCTTTTGCCTGAGAATTCCAGAATCTTGAAGTGACTTCCTTTCCTTCAGCATGGCGTTCCAGCGCATGGTTTTAAACGTGGTAGAAGGCATGAGTTTTGGATGTTGGCAAACCCACTGTCTCATAAGAGGACTTAAACTATCTACAAATTGTTCCAAGAAAAGTCTTTGTCACCTTGACTCTGCTTTTCTATTCAAGTTGTAAGCACTTACATTCTATACTTTTAAGTTGATAGAACTCACTTGGACGTTCCTCTAGGTTAAGAGCTCTTCTCTGGAACTGTTGTCTTTAGGGGTATACACATGACCTGCTCCACAATAGCGACCTCTACCTCAGCATACGTAGCTCTCCCTATAGTTTGGCCTCTTGGAAGACAGATTGACTGCTGCCTATCAGCACATCACCCAGGTAAGTAGCCCAGACCAGACCAGATGAAGGGAGGAGTGGTCTAGTGGTTAAGACAAGGTACTTCAGGCTGGAGGGCCAGGGGTTCAAGTCCCACCTGGGGACAGCAATCTCAGGCCGGAGGGACTGGGATTGCTAGTCCTATAGGCACTCCTTGTGGTCTTGGGCAAGCCACTTAACCCTCCATTGCCCATGTTTCCTGTAAGTATTAGCGTATGTGTCTCATATCCCCTTGTGTTAAATGTATCCCCCAATTGACCGCTTTGACCTGGTGAAAAGCGTGATATAAATACAGCTAAATAAATAAATAAACATAGGTGGGAGGAGGAGTGGCCTTGTGGTTAGGACAAGGTACCTCAGGCTGGAGGGCCAGGGGTTCAATTCCCACCAGGGGGCAGCAATCTCAGGCCAGAGGGACTGGAGTTTCTAGTCCTATAGGCACTCCATGTGGCCTTGGGCAAGTCACTTAATCCTACATTGCCTCAGCTACACATAGATTGTGAGCCCCTTGGGGACAAAGGAATGTATCCAGTACCTGCTTAAAGTGTTTGTAAACCCACTCTGATGCCTTTCAGCCTGGGCAGTATATCAAGAAATTGCATAAACATAAACAGGGCCGGCCCGTCCATTGAGCGAGAATGTTTTTTGCACAGGGCCCTGCGTTTCAGGGGGCCCCGCGCAAAAACCATTCTGATCCTAAAGTTAAATTTAAAAAAAAAAAAAAAAGCTGTCTTCTTCCGCTGCCGGGGGCCGCCGCGGCAGCATCGAGTGTGCCGCGGGGCCCCCCCTGCCCAGCAGAACCTGCCCTCCCCTTTATCACCTCTGTCTCTCGTTGTAGCTTCAGTCACACGCGCCGGCTCTCAGAGCGCGAGAGGAGAGTTTCTCCCTCGCTGCTCTGTTAAGCCCGCGGGGGCTGATGGGAAGTTCCCATCAGCCCCCACGGGCTTATCAGAGCCGCGAAAGGGAAACTGGTCCGTTCGCGCTCTGAAAGCCGGCGCGTTTGACTGAAGCTACAATCAGAGACAGAGGTGATAAAGGGGAGGGCAGGTTCTGCTGGGCAGGGGGGCCCCGCGGCACACTCGATGCTGCCGCGGCGGCCCCGGCAGCCGGAGAAGACAGCTTAAAAAAAAAAAAATTACCCGGGCTGGGTGGGGGGGGCTATGGTGGGGGTTAGAAGTGGTGATGGGCGATGGGGGGGTTCGGAGTGGTGAAGGGCTATGGGGGGGGGGGGTTAGAAGTGATGATGGGCTATGGGGGGGGGTTAGAAGTGATGATGGGCTATGGGGGGGTTAGAAGTGGTGATGGGCTATGGGGGGGTTAGGAGTGGTGATGGGCTATGGGGGGTTAGAAGTGATGGGCTATGGGGGGGGTTAGAAGTGGTGATGGGCATTGGGGGGGTTAGAAGTGGTGATGGGCTATGGGGGGTTAGAAGTGGTGATGGGCTATGGGGGGGCTATGGGGAGTTAGGAGTGGTGATGGGCTATGGGGGGTTATGGGGGGGTTAGGAGTGGTGATGGGCTATGGGGGAGCTAAGTCTGTATATGGGCTGATGGGATTAAGACTGAAAGTGGGTTGATGGGGGGGGGTTAGGACTGGTAATGGGCTATGGGGGATTAGGACTGGAAATGGGCTGATGGGGGATTAGGACTGGAAATGGGCTGGTGGGATTATGACTGGGAGTGGGCTGATGGGGAGGTTAGGACTGGTAATGGGGTATGGGGGGGCTTAAACTGAAAATTGGGTGATGGGGATTAAGACTGGAAATGGGCTGGTGGGATTAGGACTGGCAGTGGGCTATGGGGGGCTAGGACTGGTAATGGGTTGGGGGGGTTGCTAGGACTGGAAATGGGCTGGGGGGATTAAGACTGGAGGTGGGCTGATGGGGTTAGGACGTAATGGGCTATGGGGGGGCTAGGACTGGGAATGGGCTGATGGGGGGGTTAACACTGGAGGTGGGCTGATGGGGTTAGTACTGGTAATGGGCTGTGGGCTGATGGGGGGTTAGGACTGGTAATGGGCTATGGGGGGGTTAAGACTGGTAATGGGCTGTTGCTGATGGGGGCTGTCTGGTAATGGGCTATGGGGGGGATAGGACTGATAATGGGCTATGGGGGGGGCTAGGACAGGAAATGGGCTGATGGGGAGGGGTTAGGACTTGAGGTGGGCTGATAGGGTTAGGACTGGTAATGGGCTGTGGGCTGATGGGGGGGTTAGGACTGGCAATGGGCTATGGGGGGCTGACTGGAAATGGGTTGATGGGGTTAGGACTGGAAGTGGGCTGATGGTGGGTTAGGACTGGAAGTGGGTTGATGGGGGGGGCTAGGACTGGTATTGGGTTGGGGGGTTGCTAGGACTGGAAATGGGCTGATGGGGGGCTAGGACTGGAAATGGGCTGATGCAGGGACTAGAAGGGAATGGATGCTGGGTGAGGCTGGAACTAGAAGGGAGCTGATGTTGGGGGAGGATTAGAATGGGATGGGGCTGGGAGAGTAAAATGGAGAGGGGAAAAATATTTTGTGTGGGAGGGATAAAAAAATCTACAATTAGCCGGGTATTGGGAGAGTAAGTGGGGATTGAGGATGGAGGGGTAAAATTTGAGTGGATGAAATAGGAATGAGGAAAGAGCAAAAGGAGAAAGATTAGTATGTTAAAGCAGATGTAGAGAGAGAGAATGGAAAAAAAACTAGAAGAGAGAAGAAGAAAGGACAAATGGACAGCAGATGATGGAGAGTTAGCAGAAAACCATGAAGAAACCAGAAGAAAGTGTCTGGAGCAATTGCAACTGAAAAAAAATGCACAAAAGGTAAAAAGATATCTCTTTATTTTGAATTTATTAACTGGAATATGAAAGCTCTGGGAAATGTGCATCATTAACGTCTGCGCTTTGTTTGGTACAAGTGGAAATTAATTTATAGTTTTATTTCTACAGTGTTGTTGTACATTCCAAGTTTGGCTTTTGGGGTTCCCAGTTTAATTATTACCTTCCTGTTTCTAAATTGTGATTCCTTGTTTGGTGATGGTCTATGTTCTGCATGTGTAACTGAGCTGAGGTATTCTGTTTATGTAATTCCTATTTGACATTGCCACTTGTTCTCTTTCCCCAGTAGGTCATGTATTGTTGTACTCTGAAATGTATTGGTTTAATATTTGCAGTGTTGCTTTTTGATAGGTAGGGTATGGTGCTTTGTGAGTCCTGGTAGTGCTGTTAGGATACGGCGGGTTTGCTATGGGTTCTAAATGGGCAGTGTTTGTAGAAGTTCCTAATGTGCCTGGCGGTTGGCACTGCATTATACTGTAGTCTGGGCAGTGTTTGTAGTAGTTCCTAATGTGCCTGGGCAGTGTTTGTAGTAGTTCCTAATGTGCCTGGCGGTTGGCACTGGATTATAGTCTGTCTTTATCCATACACTCATTAAGAGACATGTTTACTAAAAGTTAGTGTATGTTAGCATTATGCAAATATTTATGCAAATAAGGCCACTTATGCAAATGAGGCCCCGCACCGAGTCTCCGCACATGGCCCCGCACCCCCCTTGGGCCGCCCCTGAACATAAACAATGTCCTCAAAATTCACCAAAAAATAGTCTGGATTCTTTCCTGAGATCATGTTAGATATCAGAGGGTAGGTTGAGCTATATTTGTTTGAACAACTTAAACCAATTGTCTCAGTGTGGCCTGCAGCTGCTGCTGCCTCTCTCCTAGGCTTGAAGTATATGCTTCACTGCTTCGAGGCCTGTCTGATCAGTACAAATTACTGCTCTCTGTTCAGCTTCTGCCATGTGACTTTACTACAGGACTGCTTAGTCAACATGTCGTGTATTCAGTGCAATAACTGTGATGCTTTCATTCTGAGATGAATCATTTGGAACCTAAGAGCTTGTCCTATGTGCCTCAAGTCAGCTGCCATGCATAAAGAATTGACTCTACTAAGGGAAGACCTAGCTGCAATGAAACGCACCTCTTCTAGGATACAAACAGAACAAAGTCCACCACCGCTCCCACATCAAACATCTCAGGGACAAATCGGGTAGATTGCGACCTGTAACGCAGAGACATCCTATACATCAAGAGATCCCTGTATAATGCCTTCTCTGCTTTGGTTAATGAGGATCACCAATCCATGGAAACTGAAAGGCCCTTAAATGAGTCAGTCAATGCCCAATCTCCTGCTAAAGCACCAAATATGAAGAAAAACTCACCAAACAGAAAACTACTACTATTTGGAGATTCCATCATCAGAGGCACCAACTTGGGAACACAGTTCAAAGGAGAGAAGATAGTTAACTGCCTCCCAGGCTCTTCAGCCAGCAGGAATACAAATCAAATTGCTGATGTACTTAGCGCAGAAAGTGAGCACTCCAAAATTGATGTTGTCATCCACCTGGGTACAAATGACCTGGCCAGAAACAGTGCCTCTGCAGTTCAAAGAGACTTCCAGACTCTGGGAGAGAAACTCAAGCCCATTGTTAACACTGTAGCATTCTCAGAAGTTCTACCTGTTCATGGTAAGGGGGCAGAAAGACTGCATCGTATAAACAGCTTTATTACATGGCTCCAGACCTGGTGCGAATGAGAAGGATTCAGATTTATTGGCGACTGGGGAAACAGATGGACCAACAAGAGACTATACTGTGCTGATGGACTACATCTCTCTGTCGCAGAGAAAAGAATCCTAAGTGAAAAATTCAGGCAGTATGTGAATATGCATTTATACTAGAAAAAGGGGGTGACAGATGCGGAAGGACTACTTCAGGACGTCACTCCCGGCAAAAGCAGAACAACATCAGAAACAGCCACACTTTTAAACCACACATCAACGACAAGTGGGAAGAAGTGGACAGAACAAAATCAATGCAAAATACACACAAGCCAGGAAAATGCTGGAAAGCAATGAGCACAAATGCTCGAAGCTTAGCCAACAAAGTTCCGGACCTGGAAGCCCTAATGGTGGAAATGGACTTGGACATAGTGGCCATTACAGAAACATGGTTTAATGAATCGCATGATTAGCTGGCTATAATCTATTCAGAAGAGACAGAGAAAATGGAAAAGGAGGAGGAGGAGTCTTGTATGTCAAAAGCAATATTAAAGCTACTGCAATGCAGGGGGCATGGGGAAAAGAAGAAGCGCTCTGGATTGTGTTGGAAAGAGAAGATGGCACTGTCATCCATACTGCTGTAGTCTACAGACTTCCGACTCAAATCAAAGAAATAGATAATGAATTGATTATAGATATTGCCAAGATAGCAACAAAGGGGGAAGTGATCATATTGGGTGACTTTAATCTACCCAACGTGGACTGGAGTACTCCTTCTGCAAATCTGGCAAGAAGAAAAACAATTGTGGATGCTTTCCAAGATGCATCACTTAAACAAATGGTGATGGAACCAACCAGGAAAAGCTCAATGCTGGATTTAGTGCTCACCAATGGTGAGAGCATGTCGAATGTCTGGGTGGGTGCCCCTGTGAGCAGCAGCGATCATCACACGGTGTGGTTTGAGATAAAAGCCAAGGTGCACTACAATCATAGCAAGCTCAAAGTCCTAAACTTCAAAAACACTGACTTCAGTAAAATGGCCAAGTACCTGAAGGAGGAGTTGGCAGGGTGGGAGGGGATAAGGGAAGTGGAATTGCAATGGGCTAAACTAAAGGTGACAATAAAAGGGGCAACAGATAAATATGTAAAGAAAGTAGGAGCTGCTCAAATAATGGCAAAAAACACAACTTTCACAAAATTCAAAAGCTTGCAAACAGAGGAACACAGTAAGGAATACAGGATCAAACTAAAAGAGACAAAAAGAGAAATAAGGAAAGCAAAATCGAAGGCAGAGGAGAAGATGGCTAAAGATGTGAAGTGTGTGCGGATATTCAGGAGAGGAGGAAAATCAGAGATGGAATTGCAGGACTCAGAAGTGCTGGGAACAAATTTGTGGAAAGACACATTGAAAAAGCAAAATTGCAAAACAAATACTTCTGCTCTGTTTTTACTAAAGAAAATCCTGGAGAAGGACCCTCTGTGACTCCCAAATATAAAAATGGGAATGAAGTAGATACCACACCATTCACTGAAGATGATGTGTTAGAACAAATTGCAAAACTGAAAGTGAACAGGGCCATGGAACCGGGTGGGATACATCCCAGGATACCGAAAGAGCTCAGAGAGGTTCTTGCAGGGCCATTAAAGGATGTTTTCAACATATCCTTGGAAACAGGAATAGTTCCTCAGGACTGGAGAAGGGCGGATGTGGTACCTCTTCACAAAAGTGGTGACAGGGAAGAAGTGACAAACTACAGGCCCGTGAGCCTTACCTCGGAGGCAGGAAAAGTAATGGAGGCGCTTCTGAAAGAGCAAATAGTGGACTTTCTCAAAACCAACAGGTTGCATGATCTGAGGCAACATGGCTTTACCAAAGGACGATCTTGCCAAACAAATCTGATTAAGTTCTTTGACTGGGTGACCAGAGAACTAGATCAGGGGCATGCAATGGATGTCATCTACCTGGATTTCAGCAAAGCCTTTGATACTGTTCCTCATAGGAGGCTTATCAATAAACTCAGTAGTATGGGGATGGGTCCCAAAGTGGCGAAATGGATCAGAAATTGGTTGACTGACAGACAACAGATGGTGATGGTAAATGGAGTTCACTCGGATGAAAGGAGGGTGATTAGTGGGGTGCCCCAGGGTTCAGTCCTGGGCCCGGCACTGTTCAATGTATTTGTGAGTGATATTGCAGAAAGGACTGCATGGAAAAGTCTGTCTTTTTGCAGATGACACAAAAATTTGCAACAGAGTGGACTCCCCTGAGGGAGTGGATAACATGAGGAAAGATCTACAGAAGCTGGAAGAATGGTCTAATGCTTGGCAGTTAAGATTTAATGCGAAGAAATGCAGTGTCATGCTCTTGGGAAGCAGAAACCCAGAGGAAATGTACGCAATAGGGGGCGAGAGGTTGGTCTGCACGGACCAGGAGAAGGACCTTGGTGTGATTATTTCTGTAGATCTCAAGGTGGCAAAACAGTGCGACAAGGCAATGGCAAAAGCCAGGAGGATGTTGGGTTACATACAAAGAGGAATTACCAGCAGAAAGGAAGAGGTTCTAATGCCACTGTATAAGTCACTGGTGAGGCCTCACTTGGAATACTGTGTTCAGTTTTGGAGACTATATCTTGCAAAGGATATAAAAAGACTGGAAACTGTTCAGAGGAAAGCAACCAAAATGATTTGGAGCCTGCGTCAGAAGCCTTATGAGAAGAGACTTGAAGACCTAAATATGTACACTCTGGAGGAGAGGAGGGACAGGGGAGATATGATTCAGACCTTTAAATACTTAAAGAGAAATAATGAACAAACAAACCTCTTCCAAAGACGGGGAAGCTGTAAAACTAGAGGGCATAACATGAAGCTACAAGGGGGTAAATTGAAAGGCAATGTCAGGAAATACTTTTTCACTGAAAGGGCGGTAGTGAGGCAGCCATGAGGTTTAGCTGTAGGTAGCCCTTCCCCCAAGCAATGAGGCAGCCATGAGGTTTAGCTGTAGGTAGCCCTTCCCCCAAGCCATGCGGCAAGCCATGAGGTTTAGCTGTAGGTAGCCCTTCCCCCAAGCCATGCGGCAAGCCATGAGGCTTTTACATAAAGTAATCAGCCTGCTATTTCAGTGGACACCCTTCCCCCACTCCAGGTCTGAGCACAGTATCCCCTAGCCCAGAAACCAACAGACCAGAGCACACCGGTTTGAACAGGTCACCCAGGTACCTTCCTCTAGGGTCTGCTGATTGGTGGGCAGGAAATACCTGTGGCAAATGGGATTGTAGAATGAGTTTAAAACTGTACTGTATATAAGGCATTGTAGGCCATCCCTCGGGGCTCAGACTTTTTTGTTGGAGGGAACCAGCTCTCTGTCTGATCCTGTGTGCACATTAAAGATCCTGTTTACATTCCAGCCTGTCTGTGAGTTTTCCTTCTGTGGGTGAGTGATTGAATAAGAGCTTTTCACAGCATTTGCTATAACATTTTGGTGCATTGGCCGGGAAGATTTAAAAGAAAAGCCTCTCTCATCACACCCACAGTGGGAAGACTACTGCTTTTTGCAGGATCAGGGCCTCCACCGGTCAGGGACCGACCCCTCCAGGTGATCAACGATCCTTGGCGCCACGGGGCCCCTTTGTGCTCCGAAGGACTCTTTGACTTGTGTGGTTAGTCGGTCCCTGCGGCTGAATCCCCGATTGAAAACCGGCTGGACAGACTGGCATCCAAACTCTTCCTGACCAGAGGCCTGGTAAGTACTGCCTAACTGTTTTGGGTAGTAAATTCTGTGAACCTGTAGCGGCCCGATCACCCGCACGAACAGTCCTAGTAGGGACCCCGGGGGGGGTTTCTGAAGCCATCGTTCGTCCAGTTTTGAGTAGAAATCAGAGTAGACCAGTACCAGTAAGATAACTGCAGTATGAATTAATTTTGCTACCTTGGGCCCCTTAAAGGGTATTTAAAGTGCAGCGCTGCCAAAGATATTGAAGAAAAATTGCCTAGGATATTAGTATTAACTCCCTTAAGAATCTTTTAAAAGCGCTGCCAAAAAAACTTCTAAAAGTAACCAAAATATAACACTTGATAAGCTAAACATACCTGAGATAAAGAATAGATCGCTGCTTCTCTTCTTTCCTTTCTGCTTGTGGGGAGTTTTCTGAAGCGTGACTGCAAGGAGAGAGTTCTCCATGTGCCCGATGTAATTTTCTGCTTCCCCCATGTGGATTTCTGCCCCCGATGTAATTTTCTGCTTCCCCCATGTGGATTTCTGCCCCCGATGTAATTTTCTGCTTCCCCCATGTGGATTTCTGCCCCCGATGTAATTTTCTGCTTCCCCCATCTGAATTTCTGCCCCCGATGTAATTTTCTGCTTCCCCCATGTGGATTTCTGCCCCCGATGTAATTTTCTGCTTCCCCCATGTGGATTTCTGCCCCCTATGTAATTTTCTGCTTCCCCCATCTGAATTTCTGCCCCCGATGTAATTTTCTGCTTCCCCCCATGTGAATTTCTGCCCCCGATGTAATTTTCTGCTTCCCCCATCTGAATTTCTGCCCCCGATGTAATTTTCTGCTTCCCCATGTGGATTTCTGCCCCCGATGTAATTTTCTGCTTCCCCCATGTGGATTTAAGCCCCCTATTTAATTTTCTGCTTCCCCCATCTGAATTTCTGCCCCGATGTAATTTTCTGCTTCCCCCATCTGAATTTCTGCCCCCGATGTAATTTTCTGCTCCCCCCATGTGAATTTCTGCCCCCGATGTAATTTTCTGCTAGTGGAGGGTGAGCCGGTGTGGAAGAGCACGGTGGGGTGGCAGCCATCTTGGGAACACCGCGTGTGCGAATTCCCCTGCACCCAGGAGCAGCTGAATCGTTGTCGGGATGCACGTGGAGGCCGCCATCTTGAAAAGACCACGTGTAACTGCAATATACTTAAAGCGATTCTGGAGCTCCATCTAGTGGACATTAGCTGTATTTACTACTATTCCTCATGGTTAGTGACTCTGGAGCTCCATCTGGTGGATATTTTAAGAATAGCTAGCTTATATTTTTAACTCTTATCTAAATCAAATCTGAGTGTATATATTTTGTAAATTGCCAAGACCTATATTGTAAAAATTCTGTGTTTTTTTTTCCTTTCTCCCCTCCTGAATTAAGACTAGATAGGGTCCGTATTGTAAATTGTATTATTTTTCCTGAATTTAGACTAAATAGGGTCTGTATTGTAAATTGTATTATTTTTTCTTATTGAAAATTGCATTTTTCCTGAATTGAGATTAGGTTAAGAGATCTGATCCACATTGCATACTGTATTTAGTTATTGAACTAGAAGTAGAGCATGGGGTCGGGAAAGTCAAAAGAAAAAACGCCCCTACAGTGCATGCTTCACAATTTTAAATCTGGGTTTAGAGAGGATTATGGGGTACCCCTCTCCGCCTCCAGATTGTCTTTTCTGTGTGAAAGGGAATGGCCAGCCCTAGTTAAGCTATGGCCTCCCCAGGGGTCTATTGACCTGGCCACTGTGTCTTTGGTCCATCAAATTGTAGCAAAAGAGCGCCCTGACCAGTTCCCCTATATTGATTCATGGTTGGCCGTATGCCAGCTCAGGCCGTAGTGGCTCCAGCGCTGTCACGAAGATCAGTGTAGAATAATGGTGGCAGCCAGTGATCGCCAAAAGGGATGGACACCCGCCTCTATCTACCAGGGGCGGGACTTTCCAGATATTTCTCCACACCCTCTCCCCCTGCTTCAACCTCATGTCCCATCAGCACCACTGCAGGCTCCGCCCCTAGCTGAAGAGTCAGGAAGACCTCCTCTTGGGGTGGGTGGGGCCAGATTTAGGGAATATTCTGTGGATTCCAGCCCATCGTCTTCAGATTCCCCTCCCACATCCTCCACCCCTCACACTCCTGGTACCACCTCCAGTTCCACCATCTCCTCCCCTGAGAGTACACAGGCTGAGCTTGAATCGTCCACCCCGAGGGCCTACCACCTGCAGTCGCATGATCTTCAAATGCCATTACGACAAGTACAGGGGCTCCCGTACCTTGATGCTGCTGGGCGTGTGACACTGGGACCATCCAGCCTGATTTATGTCCCTATCTCCACTACGGACCTGTTGAACTGGAAAACCCATTATGCTTCCTATACTGGAAAGCCCCAAGAACTGACAGACCCTATGACCAGTAGTATACAAACACACCAGCCTGCCTGGTCGGACACTAGACAACTGCTTCCTACTTTGTTCAGCACAGAAGAACGAGGGCGAGGCCGCGGATACGGAGGGCCGAGGTTTTCCCTAGCCCCCAATCCATGTGCCTACTGCAAAGAGGAGGGACATTGGAAGAATGAATGTCCAAATCGTAACACAAGACAAGGGAGGTGGCCGGGATCCAGATGGAGCAGACCATCCCGAGAACTCAGAGCTGCCCACCGCTGAGATGTGTGAAGGAGACCCTATCTGGATCAGTGTGTCACATTGAAAGCGGGCCAGGGTGTCTGCCTAGGAGAATGGGAGGTTTAAATTTTTAAGAGAAGCAGAACTTAAACTTCAGAGAGGGGTGGAGCACACTGCGAGTTCCTGGGGAACTGCTGAGAGGCAGGAAAAAAAACTATTGGACTGACTGGGGGGTTTTGGGGGCTTCTGTGAATGATTGTATTGTTATCCTTTTAATGTTGTTTTCTTGGAAGGTGGCTGAAGTCTGCAAGCCATTTCGGCTTCAGCAACTGCAATACCCACACCAGCTCAAGTTTTTGCTGTACTATTCTCAGAACATTCTTTATCACATTATTAAGCACTGCTGCTTTTGACATACTTTCATGTTATGTGTTTTCAATATTATTGACCAGCTGCAAGAAAATGATGTTACAATGTATGTTGTCTCTAGGGAACAGTACCAGAAGCTGCTTTTCTGATGACCCCTATCTGTCTCAATATCTGTCTCAAATGGTTGCTTGTCCATTGCCCTTAGTGGGATTACCTTTGCCCCATAAACAAGAAAAGAAAAAGAAAAATTGGGAATGAAGGGAAATTGGCTGATAGGTATGTCTAGTATGGCTGCATCCTTGCCTGAGGCTGTAATACATTATGATGGCACGGAAAAAGCATGTGGGCTAAGAAAATGAGTACCCAGAGCCCAGCACAACAAGAGTAAAGCCAGGGAAACCATACTCTGAACAGAAGTGCACAGAGAATGGACCTAGCTAAGAAACAGGTCAGGCCTGAAAGTGCACAGAAAATGGACCCAGCACAAGAAAAGACATGCCAGGCCTGAACAGGTTAAACAGGCCAAACAAAGCTGGTGATACAAAGTACTCATATGCCCTGAAGACTACAGTGCCAGTGATTAATGAAGCAAAGGGAATGGCAGAGTGCAGCCAGAATGACTCAACACTAGCAAGAATAAAAGCCATTAATATGCTGATAAGGGTGGATCCCAGGGAAAGAGCCTTTGCCCCAAAGGAAAGAAGCCTCTGCAGACTTTTTGCACACGGCCCTCCTTTGTCCCAAAGGAAAGAGGCCTCTGCAGGCCCTGCAACCTTTTACAGTCAGAACAGTAACTTTTGCATACGGAACAAAAACGTTGTGCAGGAGTTGCTACAGAGGGTATAGGGTACGTGTTTGTTTAAACTCACTGATGCAAGTGTTTCCATTGAACACCCTATCCAAGACCTAAGTGATCTAGTTACCTGTCCATGGGTCCTGGGTGGTTTATGAAGTGGTTCAGTTGGCCAGGGGGACTAAAAATCCCAGTGGTAGGGGTTCTTTTCATTTACTGCTATGTGCCATTCTGCCATGTTGTATCCCCATTCTTTACCGCTTCATGACCACCACCCTTGATACCCTGGTAGAACGCAAGGTGGTTACCACTGTCATGGCCCTGTCCCAAATACAGCCCTCAACCGCCTCTAGCGGTTGAGGTCCCACTTAAAAAGGGGGGAATGAGGCAGCCATGAGGTTTAGCTGTAGGTAGCCCTTCCCCCAAGCCATGCGGCAAGCCATGAGGTTTAGCTGTAGGTAGCCCTTCCCCCAAGCCATGCGGCAAGCCATGAGGCTTTTACATAAAGTAATCAGCCTGCTATTTCAGTGGACACCCTTCCCCCCACTCCAGGTCTGAGCACAGTATCCCCTAGCCCAGAAACCAACAGACCAGAGCACACCGGTTTGAACAGATCACCCAGGTACCTTCCCCTAGGGTCTGCTGATTGGTGGGCAGGAAATACCTGTGGCAAATGGGATTGTAGAATGAGTTTAAAACTGTACTGTATATAAGGCATTGTAGGCCATCCCTCGGGGCTCAGACTTTTTTGTTGGAGGGAACCGGCTCTCTGTCTGATCCTGTGTGCACATTAAAGATCCTGTTTGCATTCCAGCCTGTCTGTGAGTTTTCCTTCTGTGGGTGAGTGATTGAATAAGAGCTTTTCACAGCATTTGCTATAACAGTAGATGCTTGGAATGCCCTCCTGATGGAAGTGTTGGGGGCAAATTCAGTGACAGAATTCAAAATGGCATGGGACAGACACAGTGGATCCCTTTGCAGCAACAGTATAAAATCAAAATAAACTATCTAATTTCTCAACATACCGGGGTGTCCTACACGGAGTGGTGGGTTCACTCCTAAAACAAAGACATGGGGAAGGGTGGCCTGCACGGAGGGGCAGGTGCACCTACTCTTGCCATCTTACTGGGCAGACTAGATGGACCATACTGGTCTTTATCTGCCGTCATTTACTATGTTACTATGATACAACAAAACCTACCTGACTGGCTCTAACTAACTTCTAGTCTCTGTTTACTAGGACAGAGCTAAGCTGTTCATCCCTACAGTATAACCAATGCTAACCTGTGGTGGGAAGACTGCATCCTATCATTGCCGCAACACGTAATAGCAGGATCTGGGCCTCAAGGGAGGCCCTTGCTACAACAAACCAACCATTGCATCTTCAGTTTAAATAAAATAAAATGTTTATTTCTTAAGGAACAGAAAACACAATTACTGGCTTACCACTTATAGGTTAACATACCTGCATAATGCAAAAATACTTAGGCTTGCCATCTCCTGGCCTTTCCTCCCCTATCTGGGCCTCCTTTACCTGCTCCATTTTTGGAGTTTGTATTGTCCTCCCTGAGACTCACTCATCACTCCCAGTTCCTTGCTGACTTTCACTTAAGGTGGAATGGCTTTTAAGGAGCAATAAAGAGTTCTGCTAACAATTAGCATGTTGTTTTAAAGGAATGTTTAGCACATGTTAACTACCATTGCTAACAGTTAACATGGAAGGGACCATAGAATGGGTGGACAATGGGTGGGTCTGCTCCTCACAATTAATGCAGAAGTACTTAACACCATATTTACAGTTAACAGGGCAGATAAGAGTGCAGTTAATGCCACCGGAAGGCAGTTAAACAAGGTAATGACAATTCTACTGTGTTAACTGAATGCTTGAGATACCCTCACTAGCTAACACAGAGGTTTTACAGTAACCACGTCTTAATTCTGGCACATAATGCCCTTTAATTGCAGTATTTTACCGCACTTCAGTACACAGAGCGCTAAGGGTCTTGAATTCATTAACAGGTCGATACTGAAAGGCTAAGAAGATAAGTATTGCTGAGCGTGATATTCACTGGGGCTTTCCGGATCAAGGTGCTTGTCAATGCTACTATACTGATGCTAGCCAGAGAGTTTAGGACAATAAAATGCTGTCCTAGTGGCTCTCTGGCTAGCTATAGAGATGCTGAAAATCACCAATATATGGACAGTACCACAGTGACCAGTTACTATCAAGATAATGTATATCTGGCTTTATATCTGACTGTATATCTGGCTTTATTTAGTCGTGGTGGCTGGTGTTAAAAGTTGACCTCCACAATTGAATATTGGCTCCTAAAAATGTTTTCTATAAACACAGATTGAGGAAAAGTCCATTTTCTATCAGGCCCTAAATCCCTAAAAAGGATCTCTTCCTGCAATATATAGCTGAAAAATACAAACCTTTTTATAAAATGACCTACAAATACATGTGGATATTGGAAGGAAGGAAAAATCTTTCTTCCTCAAATCGTCACCAGTTTTAATCTTTGCAGGGACTGCTGTAGCACTTCACAAGGACCCTGAATGTTAAGTGTTGCTCAGACTGGTAAATTGCCATAAATCTTTTCTATAACTGTCTCATAGCAATAATAAAAAAAAAAATAGATACTTATTCATGCTGGGGAGGAAAAAGGTAGATGATTCATGAAACCAAAATGGCATGTTGCCTGGTAAAAGAATATGTGTTTTGATTATTACTTTTGAGAAATTAACATTGAGGCTTCTTTTCAACTACGAATTGTGTAGGAATAATAGGCCTCTAGTGTCCTGGGGCTGAGTGCCCAGGAGGCAGCATTGACTCACCGGCACACATTGCGTTGCATTTTTATCCTACAGAGAAAACCAAGCATCAATTCTCGGTATTGGATTATCTCAGTATGTTCACCAGAAAGGCACATGTGGATTAATATTCAAAAGCATTTACGAGATATGATCAAAACGTATCAAGACTTATTGTGAAGCTATATACCAGTACATCGCACCATGATGCTATTAAGCATGCAGTGACCTAGTTATGTGCTCTGTATGTGCAGAATGTAGCGTGGCTGCAGCACACCTGTACTTTTTTAATCATGTGATGTTTGGTATCCTGTAAAAGCAGTTCATCAGATTTTGCTGTTCAATTTTTTCACTCATCAGATTTACGATGAGTGAAAAAATTGAACAGCGAATTTGCATTAAATTCAGCCAGAAACTTGCAGATTCATGCAAAGAGACTTATGACAAGTTACAGCTAGTGTATGGCAATGAATGTATGAGTCTGCTTGAGTTTAGGACTTGTACAAATGTTTCCAAGAGGACTGGCAAAGTGTTGACAGTGAGGAATGTTCTGGAAGGCCATCCATGAGCAGGATTGAAGACAAAGTTGAAGCAGTGCGTGTCGCAATAAGTTCAAATCATCGATTGACTAGCAGGGAGCTTGTTGATGACGGACATCAATTTTGGGTCGGTACAGTTCATTCTTACTATCAGTTTGGGGATGAGACATGTGTCTGCAAAATTTGTGCGGAAAATCCTGTCCCCTGGCCAAAAAAAAGATTGACTGTCTGCAGCTAGGGAGTTGTTGGAATGTGTTGAAAATGACGCAGATTTCATCAAAAAGATTATTACTGATGATGAATCATGGGTTTATGGTTATGACCTGGAAACTAAAGATTAATCCTCACAATGGAAAACTCCAAACTTTCCCAGACCCAACAAAGCTCATCAGGTGAGGAGCATTGTCAAAGTCATGCTCACGGTTTTCTCTGATTACCAGGGTATTGTTCATCATGAGTATGCTCCAAAAGGCCAAACCATCAATAAGGAGTATTACATCCAAGTTCTGACTCATTTGAGAGATGCAGCTTGTCATAAGAAGCCAGAACTGCACAAATCATGATAATGCCCCAACTCATGCAACGCATCTTGTCCAGCAGTTCTTGGCCAAACACCAAATCGAGCAAGTCCGTCAGCCTCTGTACTCACCTGACCTTGCACCCTGTGACTTTGTCTTGTTTCCAAAACTGAAATTACCACTGAAAAGAAGGAGCTTCAATGACTTGGAGACCATTAAGCAAAATTCGACACAGCAACTTCACAACATAATGAAAGAGGCATTTCAAAATTGTTTCCAGCAATGGCAGGAACACTGGAGGAAGTGTGTTTTATTGGAAGGGGACTACTTTGAAGGAGACTGAGTGCAATAATTGTCAGTGTTATACTTCTTGTGTTATTGTGCAAGTCTCAATACTTTTTGATCGCACCTCATACTCCATCAGTAACCAATGCCAACTCCATAAATGCTTTTTTTTTTTAAATTTAAAAATCTACTGCCAGATAACGGATAGTTTGGATGGATAACTAGAAGCCATGCAAAAAATGGATCCATTTGGATTTAGGAGTACCAGAGGCATTCCAGGGATCAGGGCCAAATTTATGTTGTTAGCAGTCATATTCAGCTGCTACCCCATTCTGTGGGACCACAGAAATAGCACTGCTAACTTTAAACAGGGATGTTGTCTGTTAAAGTTTCGGACTGCATATTCAGTGGTCCTACCTAAAAGGATAGGGCCTCTGAATATTAGGCATGAGATGATAATTTATCCTCTTAACTTTATGTGGCTGCCACAGCTCTATTGTTGACCCCCAGACGAATCCATGGACTGGCACAAGTTCGAGGGCATGTGACATCTAGGTCACAGATATCTGCATCTAGTTAATCATTTCTATCTTTCTGAATTGTTCATTTCCCTGTATAAAATGAGCTAAAAGTTTCAATCCAGCTCCCACTGGATAAGTGACCACATCATTAAAAAATAAAACACCTCCATCACACTTTGCTACTAATTGGCATTCATGTTGACAATTGCAGTAGAAAGGCCAAAGACTGGGCAAGCACAGCAACTGAATTATCGTTTCAAGCATAAAGGAGGTCCCTTCAGTGCTGCATTGAGTCATTTTGGCAGGATATTGTAGGAAAATTTGCACTGCCTCTGTCTTTGTTCTGCCTATTCTGTGAATAAACAGAGACTTCAGTTTCTAGGGTTAGGAGTCCAGTAACATCTAATATGTCTACTAGAGCTGCCAGATGGCTCTATTCCATCTGAGAGATGCTGAGCCCATCCTGGTGTTGCCTAGTTACACACATAGACTTGCAGCCCTAGTTTTCTTAAAGAAACTGGAACTACGTCTCCACTCATGCAGCACCGAATATGGTCCCTTTAGAGGATATGGCTAGGAAAAATAACATATTTTGTAAACTCCCCCCATACTTCCACTGTCTCCCCTCAGATTAAGAAATATCTTTGTGAATTCTTGAAGATTCCCAAAGAGAGAATGTGCCTCCCGTCATTAAGGTGTTCTAGTTACCTTTTGATAGATGGGCAGTGGGATGTCAGCAGATGAGTGCGGAACTATCCTTTCAGTGGCATTTGTTAAGTTATCTGTATTGGGGCAAAGATAGTCTGTGGAGACTTTTAACCTGTAGGCGTTACATCAGTTTTCAAAGTGAAAGTACATACATGCTTGACACTGATACACACTACACGTGGTAACTTGCACCTACTTAGATGTGAAACTACAAACTGTGAATGTAGTTTTCCTCCATGTCCTAAACACACCTCCAGGAAAACCAGCTTTCAATATGGGGGTCATTTTAAAAGTCTTAGCCGTGATTTGGATGTCTGAAAACGTGCATGTGGACATCCAAATCATGGAGACGTCACCGGAGCCATTTTACAAAACTCTTTTAAAGGCATCTCTGCTGCAGGCATGGCCAGGTAGTCAGAGGGCGTGGCAGAGGCATGACTGGGGTGGTGCAATGGACTTATATATCTCCGCTCAATTTCAGAAATGTCAGGGACATCTGCAATTCTGCCCAAGTTAAGACCTGTTCTAGGCATGGATAGGCATCAGGAAAGTGCTTATTTTGACCATAAAACATCTAGAGAGTATAGAGAAGATGGTGCTCCACCATCCCCAGTCCTCTCAACAATCACAATGATAGCAGCAGTGGGATTCAGGCCCTTGAAAGAATCAAATATGAGATTGCAGATCTACTATTGTTAATCTGTGAACTATCATTAAAATCATCTGTAATACCTGAAGACTAGAGGTTGGCCAATTGTAATGCCAATTTTTAAAAAGGGTGCGAGGTCACGTGATGCGGTGAGGACAGCAGACGTGTTCTAGCTGTGCTCCGGTCTCCCTTGCCCCAAACCGGCAGTTTAAAGTGATTTTTGGCGAAATCTCACAGGGGCTAAATATTTCTGCCTACCTCCTATTATCTGCGGGTCTGGTTTGGAGACTGGGGAACCTTCTTAGGAATGGCGTCGTCGACGAAAACCGCTCGAAGAGAGAAGGAGCGGGTGGCCTCTGCGGCCAAAATGGCAGATGGAAGTACGATGCCGCGTTCACCATCCTCACCGGCCTTCCTGGGGGAGGTTTCCTCAGCGGTGTCGGAGGCACTTTCTTCCCAATTTGCGGCCCTACACGAGAAGATGGATGTTTTACAGAGCTCGGTGGGAGCCCTGGGGAATCGCCTGGAGGAGGCGGAGGAGCGAATTGGGAAGGCGGAGGATTCAATTGAGACAGTCACACAAGAATTGGCGACGCTGAGGGCCCAGGTACAGCTGCAAACGTCGAAAATCGACGATCTAGAAAATCGCTCCCGCCGCAACAATCTAAGAATAATGGGCATCCCGGAGACGGTGGCGGATAAGGACCTGAAACAATATGTGGAGACCCTGTTCCCACAGCTCTCTGATGGGCTACTTGACGGCGGAGACCTGATCATCGAACGAATCCATCGGGTGGGGAGCAGGCAAGCCCAGGAGCGCAGGCCTAGAGTGGTGCTGGCAAAATTCCTCCACTTCCCACAAAAGGAGGCGATTCTCCGGGCTGCTCGACAACGTGGAGTCTTAACCCATGAAAATCTCACCTTTCGAATAGCACAGGATTACTCGGTGGCCCTCAGCCTGCGTCGGAGAGCGTACGCTCTGCTTTGCCAGAAACTGATTGCTGCAAAAGTTAAATTTTTGGTGCAGTATCCGGCCCGGCTGCATGTTTACCATGCTGGAGCTCATCGGACTTTTGAAACGGTGGATGAGGCAGCCTCGTTTGTGGAGACCATTGTGCATGGTAACAGTCCCCCTGCAATCCGCCCTTAAAGATGCTAGGCGATTGGCTTTGCAGGGGGGAGTTGTTTGGGACGAACCCGGATCGGAGGGCTGTGGAGACCTTAAAACGGGGAACACCAAACACCGTGAAACTACAACAAAAAAACAAAAACACAGCAAATGTGACTTTGTCGGGAATGTGACGGAGCACTGTACAGCTTGGCGGCCTTTGAACATGGCCGGGACATTATACAACCCCGCAGCTGCTGCTGGACATCACATAAGCTGCGCGGTGTCTTTGGACTCCAGAGATGTTGGAGGCGCTACCGGAGGATACCGGTGACTAACTGATGAGACCCTGACATGGTGCCCTGATGAGGCTTGAACTACTTTCCAGTGCTGTGGTTTGTCTTTCCTGTCCTGCATTTGGGGGCAGCCCCCATTAGTGTTTTGAGTGTGTGTGTGGGGGGGGGTACGTTTTGTTAAATAGTTTGAGTGTGGGATACAATAGCGGTTAGGGTTTGCTGTTATAGGTGATGCTCCATATGGTTAGTTTCTTTTAGCCGGTGGCTATTCCTTGGGGGGAGGAGGAGGGGAGTGAGTACTATGATTGGGAAGAGGGGGGCTGCGGAGTGGTGGGGGTGGGCTGAGGGAGGGGGTTGGGGTGAGGAGAATGGAGGGACTTAAGACGGACGGAGGGGGTGGAGGGGAGTGGGTTAATAGGGCAGGAGTGCGGGGAGGCGTGAGGTGAAGATAAGCGGATAGAGGGGGAGAAGAGTGAGAGGATGAGGAGTGGAGGGGGAGAGAAGGAGGGAGGAGGGGAGGATGGAGCTAGGGGAAGGGGGCGCGAAGGGCGGTAGGGTGGAGAAGTGAGGGGAGAGACATCGAGGGGGAGGGGGGTTAGGTCTGGGGAAGAGGTGTTATCTGGGGGTATGGCCGCGTTCCCGCTTGGGGATACAGTGGGAGAGGGGGGAGGAGTATTGGACTACTCCCTTTTTATTTACTGCTGGTTCTACCGGTGGGGGGGTTCCATACTCCTCTCCCCAGTTTGATACTCTCCGCTCTACCTGGGCTGCTTGATGGGGGAGGGCGGACACCCTTTTTGATCCTAGGGTGCTAGAGTTGTCCCGTTAGCCTATTATGGGGTTGAAAGTTGGGGGTGAGGGAGACCGGACGCTTCAAGGTGACCAGCGAGAGTAGTTCTACCTCGCTATGGCTAAGTGGCTGTTAGAGAGCCACCAGGGTGAAGATATGGAGGGGTTTTGGGGGGAGGGTGGGAAGGGGAGGGTTGAGAGAGAGCGGGGAGAGGGGGGACATGGTCACACCTGTTATTGGGATATTACTCTTGGGCTTTACCGCCTTCGATGGAGTCGGGGGGGGGCCCCAGGCTGGGAGGGCTCCTTCAGAAAACTTGATACTTATGCTGGCACAGTGCTTTCTCATGTTTGTTGTACATTGAGGATTATTTCTTGGAATGTCTGTGGTTTGGACTGTCCCATTAAACGCTCTAAAGTGTTGCAGGCCCTCGCCCGGCAGAAAGTTGATATAGCTATGCTCCAAGAGACCCACCAGACAGCTGCGGAGCATGGTAAATTGGCTAGGGCGTGGGTAGGGAAGGTGTATGGATCCCCAGCGCAGGGTAAGAAGGGAGGGGTGGCTATTTTGATTCACAAGCGTATACGCTTTGAGGTCGAGAAGGAAGTTACTGATTCTTCTGGGAGATTTGTCCTCTTATACGGAGCCTTGGAAGGGAAACAGGTGATCCTTGGGAACATATATTCCCCTAATGTACCGGATTCTGGTTTATATGCCCGTTTGGCCTCCAAAATTGAGCTTTTACCGGAAGTGCCCGTAATTTTAGGGGGTGACTTTAATGCTGTGATGGATGTGGCACTGGATACGTCTCTGGATGGGGGTTCGCAAGAGCGACGGCGATCAACGCGGGCGTTACTTAGCCTGCGGTCACGACTGGGACTTGTCGACCCTTGGAGGTTGTTGCATCCCTCCGAGAAAGATTTCACTCATCAATCCCGAGCCCATGGATCGTCGGCGCGCCTTGATTATTTGTTGCTCTCAGGGGGGTTGTTCGCTGCTGTGCGGGATGCACAGATTGGACCGGGGGAGATTTCTGACCATGCATTAATTTGGTTGGAGCTTCAGTGGGGGGGGGGGACCCTTGCCTCACGAGTCTGGCGTTTCCCCTTGGAGCTTTATACGGATCCCCAATTTCGCTCCTTCTTGCGTCGCCGTTGGCGGGAATTTGAACTGGATCATAAGAGTCATCAGGATGATCCTGAATTAGTCTGGGAGACTGCCAAAGTGGTCTTGCAAGGCGATATCTTGGGATACCAGGCAAGAAAACGGAGACTGATGTCTGAGCGCATAATTCCCCTGGAACGGGAGGTTACAAGACTACGCCGGCTTTGTGCCAGTAACCCTAATGCTAGTCTTAAGAGACGGCTATGGGAGACTCAAACAACACTGAACGAGGTTTTGCACCAACGGGCAAAAAAATCTATTCAATATTTTCGGTACCAGTTATACAGACAAGGGGATAAGCCGGGGAAATTGTTGGCTCGGTGCCTGCATGGGCCCCGGGGATCAAGGTTAGTCCCAGCGCTAAGAGATGATCAGGGAGTGCTTTATCAGAATAGTCCGCAGATCGCTAAAGTTTTCCGATCCTTTTTCCAAAAGCTCTATGCGGCGGAGCCCGACTCCCCGCTACAGATGAGGGATTATCTTGCAGACTTGGATCTCCCTCAGCTAACGGAGGCGCAACGAGAGCACTTAGACCAACCGGTTACACTGCAGGAGGTGCAGACTGTTATATCCAATGCGCGTTGTTACAAATCCCCTGGACCAGACGGGTTGGGTGCGGAATTTTACAAGATTCTGAACGAGTTGGTTTCCCCGACCCTCGTAGAGGTGTATACCCGGAGAGCCGAACAGGGCTTCTTTCGATGGGGTAGCAATCAGGCTCACATTATACTTATTTCGAAGCCGGGGAAGGACCCGCTCCGCGCAGCTTCCTATCGCCCCATTTCACTTCTTAATTTCGATCTTAAACTGCTGGCCAAGATTTTGGCAGAACGTTTGGCAGGTGTTCTTGGCCAGTTAGTTCATGAGTCACAGGTCGGCTTTGTGAAGTCCCGCTATGCCGTGCGTAACCTACGGAAAATTGTTGCCTCATTGGAAGGGGTGCAACGGCGAGGCCAGGATTCCTTGTTGATAAGCTTTGATGCGGAAAAAGCCTTTGATAGGGTTAGTTGGCAGTATTTACATTATCTGCTTCCGCGTTATGGCCTGGGCGACTCATTCTGTAAAATGGTGAGGGGTTTATACGCAGACCCGATGGCGGCGATCTCATGTAACGGGCTGCTCTCGGAGGTCTTCCCGCTTCGTAGAGGGACCCGACAAGGATGCCCCCTCTCCCCTCTTCTATTCGCCTTGTCTCTGGATCCTCTTATTCGAAAAGTGGAACGATCTCGCGAAATACGGGGTAATGTTATCGGGAGGCAGGGATTTAAAATATCCGCCTTTGCAGATGACCTTCTGGTCCATCTACTGTCCCCCCAAACCTCGTTGCCGGCATTGCTGGAGGAATTTCAGACCTTTGGGCGATTTGCGGGCTTCTGCATTAATAGGGACAAATCAGAGGCTTTGGATGTCTCGGGTCAGTTGAGGCCGCGGTGGCAGGGTGACTTCCCCCTTCGGTGGGCCAACGATTATTTTGTGTATCTGGGGATTCTTCTAACCCCTCGACCAGCGCAACTTTATCGGGCTAATCTGAACCGGGTGATGACTAAATTACGGGCTCAATTACAGACATGGGGACCTCTTCCACTGTCTCTTTCTGGGCGCATAGCTGCGGTTAAGATGGTCGTTCTCCCCCGGATACTATATTGGCTGCAAACCCTTCCGGTTTGGGTCTTGCGACGAGACCTTCTTCGGTTCGAAGGGGTGATTAGGAATTTTCTATGGAAGGGGGCGAGAGCTCGTATCTCGTATAGACGACTGATGGGGGGCTAGCATCAAGGAGGTATGGGACTTCCGGATTTGGGGGCGTACGCTTTGGCTTGCCAGGCGAGACACCTGGGGGACTGGCTGGGGGGTACCGAGGTGTTTACTCCCCGGACGTTGGAGGAGGCTTTTGTTGCCCCGCATTCATTGTTGGCCCTTTTACACCAGGAGAACCGTGTGCTCCCGTCATATATTACGGATAGCGTGCTCTTGGGATCTGTTGGGCGCACTTGGCGGCAGTTAAATGTGTTTTGGCAACGAAGTTGGAAGGTTTCGAGCTGGCTACCGTTTCAGGGTAATGTTAGCTTTGCCCCGGGAACGGATACCGTAGTCTTGCGGCGCTGGGCAGCGAAAGGAATTTGTAATATCGGGCATGTTGTGGACTCTACTGGTACGTGTAAATCTTTCTCAGTGCTTCGGGCGGAATATGCTCTGGATCCGATCCACATCTTCTCCTATATGCAGCTCTCTCACTATGTGTCTTCCCTGCCAGCAGCGGAGCTCCAGGTAGCCCGGTCGGCACAGATCCTGGAATTTTTTGATTTGGGAGAAGACGCTCCTCCC
Source organism: Ichthyophis bannanicus (assembly GCA_033557465.1). Lineage (NCBI taxonomy): Eukaryota > Metazoa > Chordata > Amphibia > Gymnophiona > Ichthyophiidae > Ichthyophis > Ichthyophis bannanicus. Next base: position 633,343,328 of record CM066033.1, read on the forward strand.
TCTATCCGAGCCTTGCGGGCTAGATTGGATAAGTACAGACCTTTGCCAGACTACCGGCCGGTGGAATTAGCATGGGCCAGGGAAATGGAGTGCGAGATTCCCCCGGGTACTGTTCTCAGGGGTCTTTGCCGGGTGGTCACCCTTGCGGAGGGGGTGCGGTGGAGGGAAATCCAGTTTAAATCTTTGACTCGGGTACACTTTTCACCGTGGAGGGCCTTCCGCTGTCACTTGACGATGGATGGCGGCTGCCCGAGGTGCTCCGCCCCCATGGCGACCCTGTTACATATGTGGTGGGGCTGTCGACACATTCGTCCGTACTGGGCCAGCATCTCCTCCTACATGCAGGGGTTGTTGGGGCAAGCGGTGCGATGGGATGTTCTCTTTGTCACGTTAGACTGCCTGGGCCGTACATGTCCTAAGGGAAAATGGGGGCGGCTGCTACTGCGTAAGGCCTGCTTGGTGGCGAAAGGGCCTATACTTCGCCGATGGCGAGAGAGGTGCCCGCCTACCTTCTGGGAATGGAGGAATAGTTTCCATCAACTGATGCTCGCGGAGTGTAGGAGTGCCCGAGGTAGCCCTCGTCGCTGGTCAACCTTTCAGATGCTGTGGGATCCATATATCCAAAATTTAAGCCCGCGTAGCCGTAACGAGGTCTTGCAATGGGCAGCAGCCGAGACCACTGTGCCTACATGTTGTTGATATGGTGATGGAGGGGTGGTAAGCTAAGACACTGTGTTGTTTAGGGTGTGACTCTGTTGGGAGTGGATCATGTCCTTATGGGAGGGGGGAGGGGGGGTGCTTTTCCTTGTTGTTGTTTAATTTCATAAAATGTAACACCGGTATATAATTCTGGTTCTCTGATGTGGGGATAAGAGCCCCTCCCCACTAGGGGATTGACTGTTGATTGTTGTAATTGCTTATTACTGGTGTTTAAATAAAGTTTTGAAATAAAAGTGCATCAGAAGGAAAGCTATGCTTAACAGGAACAGTTTCTGCTTAAATGTTGCAATGTTATAGTATTTGAATGTTAAAAATGTTACAATATGTGTCATATTTGATGAAGGGCAGCATACAATGTAAACAGTGTTAAATGAATGCTGTAATGACAATGAGGAAAATAATAAAAATGAAGTTCAGTAAAAAGGGTTCCAGGGGTGATCCAGGAAACTATAGGCCGGTGAGCCTGACATCAGTACCGGGAAAAATGGTAGAAACCATTATAAAGAACAAAATTACTGAACATGTAGATAGTCATGTAGATAGTCATGTAGATAGTCATGAGACAGCCAACATGACTTTAGCCAAGGAAGGTCTTGACTTACTAATCTGTTGCATTTTTTTGAAGGTGTGATTAAACAGGCAGACAAAGGTGAGCCAGTCAATAAAGTATATCTGGATTTTCAGAAAGGTTTTGACAAGGTTCCTTATCAGAGAGTCTTGGCGAAGTTAAAAAATCATGGGATAGGAGGCAGTGTACTATTGTGGATCAGGAACTGATTAAAAGATAGAAAGCAGAGGGTAGGGCTGAATGGCCAATTTTCCCAATGGAGAAAGATGAATAGTGGTGTACCCCAGGGATCTGTGCTGCGTCCGCTGCTTTTTAACATATTCGTAAATAACCTGGAAATGGGAATAACGAGTGAGGTATTCAAATTTTCAGATGACACAAAATTATTCAAAGTTGTTAAAACCCACGCAGATTGTGAAAAATTGCAAGAGGACGTTGATAAATTGGAAGACTGGGCATTCAAATGGCAGATGAAATTTAATATGGACAAGTGCAAAGTTACACACCTAGGAAAGAAGAACCCAAACTATCGTTCACGATGCAAGGTTCCACATTAGGAACCACCACACAGGAAAAAGATTTAGGCATCATCATGGATAACACATTGAAACTCTCCACCCAGTGTGCAGCAGTGGCCAAGAAGACAAATAAACTGTTAGGAATCATATAGAAAGGAATGGAGAATAAAACAAAGAATATTATAATGCCTCTGTATCGTTTCATGGTGCAACCGCACCTTGAATATTGTGTGCAGTTCTAGTTGCCGTATCTTAAAAAGGATAAAGAGGAATTAGAAAAGGTACAGAGTAGAGCCACCAAAATTTTAAAGGGCATGGAAGGATACTCCTATGAGGAGAGGCTTCAAAGGTTAGGCTTTTTCAACCTGTAAAAGAGACAGCTGAGGGGAGATATGATAGAGGTCTATAAATTAATGAATGGAGTGGAACGGGTAAATGTAGATTGATTCTTTACGGCATCAAAAAGTAGAAAGATTAGGGGACAGTGTAACCCATTTAAGACTAATAAAAATATATTTTTTCATTCAATGTATAATCAAACTCTGAAATTCGTTACCAGAGAATGTAGTAAAAGCTGTTAGTGTAGCTTGGTTTAAAAAAGGTTTGGACAAGTTCCTGGAGGAATAAACCATTATTAAAGAGGACCCGGGAAATCCACTGCTTATCACCAACAAAATGACCACCAATCAACCAATGGAGCCCAGCATATAGCCCTTCAGCAAATATAGAAAATACAGTCAAACCTCGGTTTTCGTTGGCCCCGGTTTTCGTACGTTTCGGTTTTCGACGTCTTTTCTGACTGAGATGTTGTCTCGGTTATCGGATATCGCCTCGGTTTTCGTTGTGCTGCCAGATCTGAAAACTGTACAACTCCCAACTCCTGAAGAAGTGTCAACCTCGCGCTGGTCTGTATACACTGCCCGCCCAGTCCCGGCAGCACTACCCCCCGGACTCACCGATCGCGTGTTGAAGCGAAAGTCAGCTGAGCAAGAGTCAGAGTCAAGAGCCAAGGATTGCACAGAGAGGAAGGCCCCGATCTCTCCACTGCCTGCCTGTTCTCTGGAGCGCCCCCTCAGGCTCGGAGGTAGCAGGGTAGCTGTCAATGTAAGCAGGAGATGTTGAATGAATGTGGGAGGCAGTTCTTTCTCTTGCAGGGTACGCTTGCAAATTGCTGTTGAGACGGAGTCAGCGATCAGATTACAGTGCCGTACAGTACAATATCTGTGTGTTTGCTGTCCTGTGGACGATCGGGCAGGTGAGAGAAGTGACAGGAGCTGGGTGTCTGGAACGGATTAATTGAATTTACATTATTTCCTATGGGAAATATTGCTTCGGTTTTCGTACGTTTCGGTTTTAGTCAGACTTCTTAGAACGGATTAATAATGAAAACCGAGGTTTGACTGTATACCTGCACTGTCCGACTTCTACCCTTACACTACTGATCAAATTGAAAACATAATAAAAGGTCTTAACACCACCAACTCACCCATTGATCCATGCCCAACCCACTGGATCAAGTCTACTTGTACTGAACTCAGTCCTTTAATATCCAAAATTGTTGATCTTTCCTTCACCAAGAGTACAATGCCAACGCTGTTGAAAACAGCCACCATAAAACCACTCCTAAAAAAAACAAATTGGATCCTAGTGATTTGAGCTCCTACCGTCCAATTTCGAGTCTCCCCTTCCTAACCAAAATAATTGAGAAAATAGCGCAACAGCAAATCCAAGACCACATAGACTCCTACGCTCCTCTCGATCCTCATCAGCATGGCTTCCGTCAACATCACAGTGTTGAGACCTTACTTGCCTCCCTTTTTGATAATCTGATTAAAGGTGTGAGCAATACAAAACAAGGCTTCGTCCTTATCTTCTTAGATATCGCCTCAGCCTTTGACACAGTAGCACACAGCCTCCTGCTTACCCAACTGCAACTTAAAGGCATTCAAAGTTCAGCACTAGATTGGTGTCGTTCATATGTCGCGGACCGCCAACAACAAGTACGCATTGGGATGCAATCATCAACAACATTTCATCAATCCCAAGGAGTTCCTCAGGGCTCATCACTTTCAGCCCTGCTATTCAATATATATATTCAACCACTATGCACTGTCATTCAATCCTTCGGTATTCTCTACCACATTTATGCAGATGATGTGCTTCTTTACGCCCCATTCTCACTAGATAACCCCAACTTCACTGGAATCACAGACTGCATTAATACAGTATATTCCTGGTTAGATACACGCAACCTGAAAGTAAACAATAAAAAAACAGAGGTATTGTTCATCACAAAAGATACAACTTTCATTCCTCCATCCCACTTACAGGTTAAGAATTCTGACCTGAAGTCAAATCAAGAGGTTAGATATCTTGGTGTCACCCTGGACCAACATCGAAATATGGAAACCCACATAAGAAACATCACAAAGTCTGTCTATCTCAAAATAAAATTACTCCGCCAGCTCTGACCCTTACTTGAACCTACTGACTTCCCCACTATATTCCAAGCCCTGGTCACGCCACTCTATGATTATGCTAATATCATACTTCATTGTCTACCAGCATATTTATTTATTTATTTATTTAACAAGTTTTTTATACCGCCTTTTCCTTCAATCAAAGTGGTCACAAGAAATACAAGGTATAAACAAGGGAAACATAAACAGTATAGACATGACAACATATGGTAATGTAGGAAAAATAACAAGGGTTAACAATATAGTGGATTATTTATAAAATATATACAATAGATGATATCTTAGTCATTTGTTGATCCAAATACATATACACTCCATCCTTTACAAATGGCTTTAAATACTGCTGCCAGAACCATCTATAGAGCCTCCAGATATGATCATGTTTCACCTCTCCTAATACAGCTACATTGGTTACCAATTAACAATCGACTCAAATACAAAGCCCTCTTACTTTCATTCAAAATCCTTTATCAGATCTCAGCTTCATCGCTGGAAAACCTCCTACATTGGATACCTGAAACCAGATCCAGGAGATCAAATTTCACTAATACACTTATCATTCCAACTATGGCAAGAAAAAGTTCTCAATTTGCCTGAAGCAGAGCCTTCTCCTATTTTGCCCCTCTGCTCTGGAACTCTCTCCCTCCTCCCACCCGCCTCATCACCGACCTGGCAACCTTCCGCAAGGCAATTAAGACACATCTCTTCCAGCTTTCATTCGACCATGTTCCATAGCTGCTTATGGCCTCACTACTAATGCATATTCTCAGCCTGTAATTATTTACCTACCCAGGTCCCATGTTAACTAGTCACCTTTTGGAAACGTTCTGTTGTTAGGCAATCCTGTTAATTATTTTTTATCTGTTATGTGTATTATTTGTACCTGTTCAATTTATTATGTTGTTACCATGTAAACCGCGCTGATTGTAAAAGTGTGGTATATAAAACCAAATAAATATATCACAGGACATTGTGGAACCTGTGGCCTTTGGGAACATGCCAGGTACTTTTGATCCGGAACCGCCAGTGTTAGAAACAGGATACTGGGCTTGATGGATCTTGATCTTACCCAGTATGACATTTCTTATGTTCTTATGATCTTAAAAGACAGGAAGTAGATGTTGCTTAACCCAGAATAAGCGCTAATTAGCTGATTTAACCTGTCAAAATGAGTTTGACGAAAGCTATGTAACCTAGACTACTGGTGGGCAGAGCACAATTTATGAGCATATGTTATAAAGTACATGCAAATGCATGTAAAGTATGTGCTAACATTTACACCTGCTCTGAAGCAGGTGTAGTACTTGCACCTTCAATCTAAGCATGATTTCCGCAGGATTTGTACTAGCACCTACAAGTCCTGTTATAAAATCACCACCCTTTCCCTCCCATTCATCTCCTTGTCAACTCACCACCATGGCCTTTCACACATGATTTCAGCATGGCCAGCATCTCCCTTCTCTCTTTCCTTCTCCCCCCCCCCCCCCCCCCCATCCAGCATATCCCCTTTCTCTGTCTTCCCCATCTGTACACTTTCCCTCATTGCCCCATTCATCCATCATTGCCCCTTTCTCCCATCACACCCCATCCATTCATCCATTTCCCCTTCTCTCATTGCATCCCCCTATCCAGCATCTCCTCTTTCATTCATGAAGCCTCTCCAGCCTTATCTACTTTCCTCTGCCTCTCATCCGCTCACCAACCTCAGTTCCTTCTCTGTTGCTTATCTCTTCTCTATGTCCATTCCCTTTCATATGTCTTATCCCCTAGCCAGAATCCCATTTATCCTTTTACCTCCCTCATTACCTTCCACTTTCACTTCATTCAGATATTTCTCCCTTCTTTGTCTCTCACCGTCTCTGTAGACTTCTGCCTCTTTCTCACTCTTCCCCAGCATCTATTATCTGCTTCTCCCCTCATCCCTGCATTTTTCTACCACCTTTTACCCCTTATCACCTTCTTCCTTTCCCCAGAATCTGGCCACCTAGCCCTTTCTTGATAATTAACCGCCATTCTTCCTCACCCCAGCCCCCACATCAACCCCAGCCCCAGTCTCCTTCCATCAGCCTTAGCATCAGACCCCTTTTTCCATCCCCATTCCATATTATCTGCCCCTTCTCCAATTTCCAGCTTCCTTGTCAGTTCTGAGCCTCCTTTTTCCAGCCCCAGCATCAGACCTTTCTCCCTCCTATCTCTAGGATCAGCTCCTGTCTCCTACGCTCATCATCTATCTGTCTGCATTAGCCACTTCCTGCCATCCCCAGTCCCATTCTCCCACTCCCAACATCAAAACCATTCTCCTCACCCCATCCCTTAGCATCTGTCTCCTTCTCCTATCTCCAGCCCCATGTCAGCCCAGCCCCCTTCTCACCGCCCCAACCTCTATGTCAGTTTTCAGCCCTCTTTTCCCAGTCTCACCATCAGACCCCTTCTCCCACCCCAGCCCTTAGTATCTGCCTTCTTCTCCCATTCCTAGCTCCCATATCAGCCCCCAGCCCTCTTTTCCCAGCCCCAGCATCAGACCCTTTCTCCACCTGCCCTTTCTTAGGCTCTGTCTCCTTCTCCCATCCCCAGCCCCTGCCCCAGCTAAACTGAATTTTAAATCACATTTTAGCACCTTTATGGTGCTAGTAGCCAGAAGCTGAGAGGCAGGCTGAATGGCAGAAGTGAAGGGGCAAGTTCTCATCACTCTGCAGGTGGGTCCTCAAGGGCTCCTCTCAGACAGGCACCTGGGAACCATGGCTCCCCATCCTTCTCCCTTCAGTATGCCACCAAATGCCTATGGGATATATATGAGCACGAGAGAGCATGTCAAATCAGGATGTTTGGGTTGTCTATGGTTGCGTGGCAACCTTATTCCCAGACCATACTAATTTGGTTGTGTACACATAGGGCCCGATTCTGAGTTGGACGTGCCAACTCTCTGTGTGCCCAGTCAGAACTGGATGCACAGAGTGAGCCAGGATTCTGATCCCGTGGGGCATGTCTAGCCCTGCGGGATCAAAATTGCGTCCAGGCCTGTACATGCAGGCTGGGACCCCAATTCTGGTCAGCCTGCACATACAGGCCTTTCCCGGCTAACTCAGTCAGGATTTTTGAATGGAGCCACAGCGCCATGGCGTCTGGTTGCCATGGCACCATAGCTCCATTCAAGAGCCGCGATCCCCAGCCACCAGACCAAAATGTTCATTACTCGCAACCTGATCCCCGAGCTGGCCTCCCAAGGCCAGGGTCGGGCTGTGGGGAATTTTCTCTGCCCCCTCCCGCCTTTTCTGCATCCCAGGCCTGCCAGATCCACCCAACTAGAGGAACTTATTCCACCTCAGAGGTGGAATAAGTTCTCATTTCAGGCTGCCGGCCCTGGACGTACAGGGCCAACATTGGAATGGGCCTTGTACATCCAAGGCCGCCGACAGCCCACTGCCTGCCCTAATTCCTCCCCCACAACGCCCCTTTCCTGCCCCATCTAACCTCCCCATACAACGTGCGGGGAAGTTAATTGGGATCAGCAGAGGGGCTGAATAGCAGGGATGGACATCCCATTGAGAAGTCCATCCCCGCTATTCGTGCCTCAGAATGACCCTGATAGGAAAAGCATGCTAAGGGTCGAGGCTGAGAAATGATTGCTGTGCTTGTTCATAATTGTTGGACAGTACAGCAAAAGCATTCCTCCCCAGCCCATCACAGATCTGCTATTTGATAAACTTCCAAAGTCAGGAAAAAAGTTTGACTCCTGAATGCTTGTTACACTGCAGTCTGTGGAAGCTAATAAAAAGATGTCAGCTGCTACTGAATCCGCAACGCATGCAAGACCAGAAGCATATGCCTCAGCATGAAATTGCTCCAATTTAGCAAAACAAATGGCACCCAACTTACACCGAAATTAAATTTTCTGCTTGCCACACTTAACCATTCTGGATAAGATCAGAAGCGAAAGTGTTGTTCTGACCTCCTGACTTGTAATCTAATGCATTTATTAAAATGGTGTTTGCAGAATGTGGAGCCTTTTCCTCACAGCCTCCAGTCCTAATCAGGCTCGACTTGCTTAGATTTCATTTACATATAGATTAGGCAATGTTTTTTAGTTAAATATTTTGTGCATGAAAATGGATTGTTGCTCTGGTGTGTTCAGTGGCGGATCCTCAGCACCTTAATGTCTTCTTGTATTTCCTTCAAATAAGATGACAGGATGCACCTGTTCACATGATAGTAGGAAGAGCGCTGATCAAACACTGTATAATGGCCAAAGGAACCCTCATTGTCGTCTGTGTTATAAACAGATGCTAAATGTGAGCACTTTCTTCCAATCTAAGTCAATAAGTAACCTGTGAATGTCAGTGAGGTCTGGTTATCAGAGAGCAAAGAAGCCACACCTGCACAGCCAGGTTTGCATTTTACCATCCTCCAAAAGCCTCATTTTCCAAACTTTTCCCATAGATGATGAAGAGGAAAATCCTTTTTGTACATTAGGCCCATAAGTGGTGATGTAAGTGGTGATACTAGATGCGTAGGTTTCAACACCTGTGCTCACAGTTCAGGCAAATCAAATGTAAACACGTCTTTTTATAGGCACACTAGTCTCCCGTGGGCCAAAACAAACAATTATGTGAGGAGTTGCATGGCTACAGTGGATCATACCCAAAGTCACCTGTTACATGGGTCAAGACAGAATTAACCTCCCAAAGTAAGCTATAGGCAGGGAGGTGGATTTTGAGATGTCTGAAGTTATTCACGTGCTTTTATAGCAGACATTTCGGCTGCATAGAAAAGAGGTGCCCTGAGCATGTGGGTTTAAGGTACACATTTCTATATATTTTCCAAAGGTGAACACAGACAGCATGCTGGCAATGCATCTAACTTTACACTCCCATTTTCGATGCATAAATATATGCATCTACAATTAGCTACATAGCCGATTTTCAAATTCAGCTCAACTGAGTATTTTGTTTTGAAAACTGGCTTGTGCTATGAGAGCTAAAAGGCGTAGGAAACGTTCCTCTTACATACTCCATTACTACTACTACTAATCATTTGTATAGCGCCACAAGGAGTACGCAGCACTCTACACACACATGAGAGACAGTCCCTATTCAGTAGAGGCTACAACCCATGCCAGACAAACATAACAAACGGGAGACAAAAAATAATTTAGCACACGGAAGAGTAAATAGTGGGGAAACAAAAGCAGCCTTGAAGAGGTGGGCTATTAACTTGGAATTGAATAGGAACAGAAATGGGGCCAGACACAGGCAAACGTCTGACCAAACCAAAAAGCTAGCATTGAGCCTTCCAGTGAAAGTATTCTCAGCAAACGCAGCGAATCCAACAGGAAACTCTCAGCTCATGTGCTCAGATGGAAAACAGGTCCCACACAATGCCTAAAGGGGGAGAGGGGATGGTTTACTCCACCTTCAGAAATAGATTGCAGGCCTTTCTTCTGAGGCAATGGAGGGTTAAGTAACTTGTCCAAGGCCACAAGGAGTGCTTGTGGGAATCAAGCCCTGGTTTCTTGGTTACCAACCCAGTACTCTAACCATTAGGCTATTCCTCCACTCCTGAAGACATGCACTGACAATAAAATAACAGGCTAAGAACTTTAGACAGGCATCAGCACAAGTTTGACCAAACCAAAAAACCTGGACGGAGTCTTGCAGTAAAGGTGCTCTCAATAAACATAGCGAATTCAACAGGAAACTCTCAGCTCATTGAAAATGTGTCACTAAGAGTCATTTTTACCATTCTGCACCAATGTTTTGCATTTATCGCACATTAAGAGTAGAAATCAATGCACGGTATATGTAACAGTTGTGCACTAACTGTTGAGGTCATGGATAGCAGCATATCCCTGGAAGATACCTCACTAATTCAAACCCTAATGTATTCCAGCCATATGCACACTTAACATGAATGCACTTAAAGTCACCATGCACCAACCCCCATGCAAACCACAATGCATAGTCAGGTCCACTCTCCACCCATACCATGCCCATTTTCCTCCCCATCATGTACTATGCAGATAGCACAGAAATAACCATACATAGTGGGAAGACATCAGATGTTGAGAGAACCACAAGTTCAGGTCCTCACCCCAGTTATATAGTGGAATGAAATGAATGTTGATAGAGCCAGCAGGGGGGAGCCATGGTGCCAAGATGTGCATGGGACTGGCATGGTAGGAAAGCACAGCAGCAACCAAGTAGTGATGTTGCATACATGGCACAGACAGCCATGTAGATGTAACACATAGCAGGGCACTAGAAGGATTGATAGTGTGGAGCCCAGATACCTCCACCCCCGACATCAAAATGTGGCATAATATAGGAGTGGCACCCCTGCAACATGCCACCTCTGCAGTGGTCGACACCTGAACAGTTCAGGCTGAGGAGAACATAAGAACATCAGATATGCCATACTGGGTCAGACCAAGGTCCATCAAGCCCAGTATCCTGTTTCCAACAGTGGCCAATCTAGGTCATACGTACCTAGCAGTTTCCCCAAAAGACACAGGTTCCTCAATGCTTGTACTGGGTCAAGCATTGATAGCCTGGGTCCCTTTTAATAATGATTTATGGACCTTTCCTCCAGGAACATGTCCAAACCTTTTTTTAAACCCAGCTACACTAACAGCTTTTACTACATCCTCCGGTAACAAATTCCAGAGTTTGATTACACGTTGAGTGAAAAAATATTTTCTCTTATTAGTCTTAAATAGGTTACCCTGTAGCTTCATTGCATGTCCCCTAGTCTTTCTATATTCTGATGACATAAACAATCAATCTATGTTTACCCATTCCATGCCATTCATTAATTTGTAGACCTCTATCATATCTCCCTTCAACCATCTCTTTTCCATGTCTGCAGTGCTTCCAGGGGGGAGACTTCTGAGACTGAGAGGTGCCTTGATGAATCTGCTTCCTTTCCTTGGACAGAATGGGTTGGACAAACTTTCATGTCTATAAGTGAAACTCTTCTCCATTCCCTACTGCAATGGTTCTCAACTGAGTTCGCAGAACACACCTAGCTAGTTAGGTTTGTAGGATAACCACAATGAATATGCATGAGATCAATTTGCATGCCCTGCCACCATTGTACGTAAATCTATATTATACATATTCATTATGGTTATCCTGAAAACCTGACTGGCTAGATGTGTCCCAAGGACAGGGTTGAAAACCCCTGCCTTAGTATGACTCCAGGTGTCTAATATCTAGTGCAATGTACAATAAATTAAATTCAATAGAGCAAAAAAGAAAGCTCCTGTTCTTACTAAAATCAACCAAAAAGTCCATCCAGTCACTAGGTAGTCTCTTGATAATATGAATTTAGGAATTAGCCATTGCAGCAACCTGTCAAGGGAGTACGGCAGCAAAGATCCTATAGCCCTGCAACTTACTATATCTCATATGACCCTTCTATAAGGACACGGTGCTTAATGGGATCACAATCGGGCCATACGCTTGTATTTATTAAGGTGGATTATGCTCCATCTTTATACTGTAATCCATCCTGAGCAGTTGATGGAAATCTAGTTACATAAATAAGTACCTGAAAAACTCTAGTCACCTTACTTGACTGCCTTAGCAATCTGTTTTGTGCTCTTGCCCTAGCCATCCTAATTACCCTTCATTTCAGCTTTGCCAGATATGCATCTGATCTGATGACCTTTCTCTCCTCTCTAATTATCCCTCTCTCTAGCATCTTACCTGTCCTTACATAACCATCTGGGATATATTTGCACTTTTAAAGATAATGAAAGTCAATAAGAGAATGAAGGCAGTGAAGAGGCTGCTGTCCCTTTGGGTGGGAAACAAAGGAGTCAAACCTCAGGGGGAAAAACAGGGCCAGTGATACAGAGTTTGAAGTCTATTGTGACATCCTTCCTTGTGCCCAGGTAACCTTGAAAAATAAAATCTCATTTCCTTTCCCAAACTGTTGGTCTAACAGATAATAATCATGTATAAAAGAACTCTCATGGCATATCTGTGTAAAGTTTAGTGAAGCACACTGACAACTCCTTAAAGAGGGACCTGCATGTCTTCAGTTTCCCAGAGAATTTCACACTGCCAGATATCCATCTGTTCTCACTCGCATGGGACTACCCTCGGTATCTGTTTCCAAATCTACTCAATACTCTTATAAGTTCATAAATTTAACTTTAACATTAATTTTAACATTTTTTCTCAGAATCCAGCACTTATTTTCATTTATCTGCTTTTGACCTGTTTATCAATTATTCTTGTCAATAAAATGAACAATGTTTTGCTTCTCTCTCCAAAGTTAAATGGCTATTGCACACCACACATACCAAAAGTTCAATTATTTATTTATTTAGACAGATTTGTATGCCAATTTATCCTACAATCAACGTGGTTATATCACAATTGGAGGGTTACATTTAGCATGAGGTACTTAACAACATTATGCAATGAACTCGTAAGTCTAGTTGGGTTGATTAGGTATTGAGTTGGCGGGGGTAGTTGCAATACCGTTCGGGCGGGGACTGTCGTCTGTCTGCTCATAGGTTTCTGTAAAGAGCAGGGTTTTAAGGGCCTTGCGGAAGTCTCTGATGTCTTTTAATGCCCTCAGGTTCATTGTGAAGGAGTTCCATAGTGTGGACGCCAGTAGTGATGGAGCTCTTCTTGAAGCATTTTGTTTAGTCTTGTGATATCCTGCAGGTATGCCGATCATGTTGTCATTATTGCTCCTTCTTGGTCTATTACTGATATCCCTTGTTATGATATCTTGGAGTGCATCTGCCGAGAAATGGTGGATGATTTTGAAGATGATCAGGATTGTTTTAAATTTTGCTCTGGCCACCATTGTGAGTCAGTGTAGTTGCTGTAAGACGGAGGTGATGAGCTCAGTTTTTGGAGTGTCCGTAATGATGCGTGCTGCAGTGTTTTGCACCATTTGGAATGGGTGTAAGGTCTGCTGAGGGAGGTCTTGATATAACGAGTTTCCGTAATCAAGCAGAGGTGTGATGAGTGCTTGGCACACTGTGCGGAAATGGTCCTGGCGGAGTAATGGCTTGATCTTTCTTATGGTCCTCAAACGTTGATAGGCCTTGTTTGCGGTTTTGGTGATATGAGATTTCATGTTCAGAGCTCTGTCCATTGCGATGCCCAGGTACTTAACTTCATCTTTGACTACTATGAATTTGTTTAGAATGCTGATAGTCTGTGGTGGAATGAAGGTAGGGTTCCTGGTGACAAACATTGCCTCAGTTTTATCGTAGTTGACTGTCAGGTTATTGGCTGTGAGCCAGGCATTCATGTCTTCAAGGCATTTGGTTATTGTTATGGTGTTAAGTGCTAGTAGGTTGATTGGAATATATACCATGATGTTGTCAGCATACACTAGATGTAATAGAAGAGTTTGTGTCATTTGATGATGTTGCATATGGGTTGGATGTAAATATTTAACATTTAACAATTAATTAACAATATTTAACAATTAAGAGCCACATGTAAATTGTACTTGTAACCACTGTGCACAGGTTCTCTCTGCAAACTCAAGGAGACACCTTCAGAGGCTGCAGAGTAAAAAAATTCACTTTTGAGATGGAGGACAGCTATGGCTATAAGGTCCAAGGGGATCACTTACATGGTCTCTCAAAGAAAATCACCAAATGCTGGAGGAAATTTTATAAAGATATTTCCAAACCTCCACCCACCCACCCCCCCCCCCCATATATGCATGTAAATGACCTCTCATAAAGTACTGACCAACATAAAAGAATGCACTTTGGCATGAAGGCACACACTTTGCAAGAAGGCATAGCACTTACATGGTCTGAGTGGAGTACAGGTGGAGTTTGCACATACAAGTGCAGGTTTGGTTGGTTAATGGTGGATTGGTCCTGAATGTGGATAAAACCGTAGTCTGCACTTTGGAGCAGTAGAATGAAAGGACTTGCGGTCTCTACCTAGTATGGCAGGATATATTATCCACTGAAAGGAGGAGTTGAGGTCTTTGGGGGTCATTTGGGAAAGGGAGGGGGTAGGGGAAAAGCAGATTAGCCAGCAAGTTAAAACTGTATGGTTAAAGTTGTGGGTGGCCCATCAATTGAGGCTGTTTCTAGTTGATAGGGCCTTGCGGTTGGTGGTTCAGTCTTTTGTGCAAGGGACGTTAGGCTATTGCAATGTGCTCTATGTGGAATTGCTGAGGAAATGCATACAAAGGCTTCAGGTGCTCCAGAATACGGCAGCCCACCTTTTGTTGGGAGTGCATAAACGGGACAGTGCACAGCCTTTGCTGGCACGATTGCACTGGCTTCCAGTTTGAGCATGTTGTCTCTTTAAGTTCTTGGTTATCGCCTTTCAGGTTCTACATGCTTCATATCCGGATTATATGCAGGAGCTTTTGTGCTGGTACATCCCTCCCCGGCCTTTACGGTCATTGCAGGGTCATAGTAACATAGTAACATAGTAAATGACGGCAGATAAAGACCAGCATGGTCCAACTAGTCTGCCCCGCACGATGGCAAGAGTAGCTGCACCTGCCGCTCTGTGCAGGCTACCCCTCCCCACGTCCCTGTTTAGAGGTGAAACCACCACTCCTTGTAGGACACCCCTATTTGTTGAGAAATTAGATGGTTCCGTTTATTTTGATTTTATCCTGTTGCTGTAAAGGGATCCACTGTGTCTGTCCCATGCCATTTTGAATTCCGTCATCATGTTTGCCCCCACCACTTCCATCGGGAGGGCATTCAAAGCATCCACCACACTTTCTGTGAAAAAGTATTTCCTGACATTGCCTTTCAATTTACCACCTCGCAGCTTCATGTTATGCCCTCTAATTTTACAGTTTCCCCATCTTTGGAAGAGGTTTGTTTGTTCATCATTTCCCTTTAAGTATTTAAAGGTCTGAATCATATCTCCCCTGTCCCTCCTCTCCTCCAAAGTGTACATGTTTAGGTCTTCAAGTCTCTTCTCATAAGGCTTCTCGCAAGCTCCAAATCATTTTGGTCGCCTTCCTCTGAACAGTTTCCAGTCTTTTTACATCCTTTGCAAGATACGGTCTCCAAAACTGAACACAGTATTCCAAGTGAGGCCTCACCAGTGACTTGTACAGTGGCATAAGTACCTCTTCCTTTCTGCTGGTGATTCCTCTTTGTATGCAGCCCAACATCCTTCTGGCTTTTGCCACCGCCTTGTCGCACTGTTTTGCCACCTTGAGATCTTCAGAAATAATCACACCAAGGTCTTTCTCCTGATCCGTGCATACTAACCTCTCGCCCCCTATCACGTACATTTCCCTTGGATTTCTGCTACCCAAGTGCATGACTGCACTTCTTTGCATTAAATCTTAATTGCCAAGCATTAGACCATTCTTACAGCTTTTGTAGATCTTTCCTCATGTTAACCACTCCCTCGGGGGAGTCAACTTTGTTGCAAATTTTTGTGTCATCTGCAAAAAGACAGACTTTTCCATTCAGTCCTTCAGCAATATCACTCACAAATACATTGAACCGTGCCGGGCCCAGGACCGACCCCTGGGGCACCTCGCCAATCACCTTCCCTTCATCCGAGTGAGCTCCATTTACCATCACCCTCTGTCGTCTGTCAGTCAACCAATTTCTGATCCAATTTACCATCTTAGGATCCATCCCCAAGCTACTGAGTTTATTGATAAGCCTCCTATGAGGAACAGTATCAAAGGCTTTGCTGAAATCCAGGTAGATGACATCCATCGCATGTCCCTGATCTAGCTCCCTGGTCACCCGGTTAAAGAACTCAATCAGATTTGTTTGCCAAGATCATCCTTCGGTAAAACCTTGCAACCTGTTGGTTTTGAGAAAGTTCACTATTCGCTCTTTCAGGAGCGCCTCCATTACTTTTCCCACCATCGAGGTAAGGCTCACAGGCCTGTAGTTTGACACTTCTTCCCTGTCACCACTTTTGTGTAGAGGTATGACATCAGCCATTCTCCAGTCCTGAGGAACCTCTCCTGTTTCCAAGGATCTGTTGAAAACATCCTTAACGGCCCTGCAAGAACCTCTCTGAGCTCTTTCAGAATCCTGGGATGTATCCTATCCGGTCCCATGGCCTTGTCCACTTTCAGTTTTGCAAGTTGTTCTAACACATCATCTTCTGTGAATGGTGTGGTATCTACTTCATTCCCATTTTTATAATATTTGGGAGTCACAGGTGGTCCTTCTCCAGGACTTTCTTTAGTAAAAACAGAGCAGAAGTCAATTGTTGGCAGTTCCTAGTCTAGAGGAGGTACGGAAAGCACACTGGAGGTCTTGGGCATTTAGAGTGGTAGCATCAGAGAAGTGGAACAAGTTGCCTGAAGAGCTGTGGGCTCTGTCGAGTTTGCTGAGCTTTTGTAAGGCCTTGAAAATGTTTTTATTTTTGGATGAGGAGAGGAAGGAAAAGGAAACTGGAGAGGGTGAGCATGCTGGGGTTACTGTGTTGTTGTAGAAGAACTTGTAATTTGTAATGTACACTCTTTTGATTGACTTTGTCAGAAAAATGGTATATACTTTTATAAATACATAAATAATACACACAAAGATTATAAAATACCTTAATCTAAGCACGTACATACATAAAGTGCATGCAAATATTTACACCTGCTCACAAGCTGATATAAGTGATCACCTATATTCCAGGCATGTTCAATGCCACATACACTAATTTATAAAGACAAGTAGTTGCCTATTTGTCTTTATAAAATAGCATCAATGTAGGTGTCTACCCATTATAAAATTACCTTCGCTGAGTGTTGTTCCATATCAGAAAAATAAATTTTACAGAAACAATCAACCAAACAGCAAGGAGAAGCCCAAACATCACAAAAGACAAAATCTTATAGCCCAAATTGCCCAAGACGAAAACCAAATCAATGTTATTTCTCGGACTACTTGAGTGCTGTTGATGACTCTGAGATCTCCGACTCCCTAGATACTGTCTTTGAATCCCCTGAATCTTCTTAGAAAATACATAGCTGCTGTCCTGGACTCTTGGTTGAATCTTTGTCCCAGAAAAGTATGAAAACGTATCTCCCAGACCCATTGGACTGCTGAGTTCCTTCTGAAACTCTTCAAGATAATCCTCTCCACACAATGCCAAGCCTGTCTCCACTAGTACTCTACCTCTCTTCACCTTTATGTCTCTCCCAGTCTGTCTCTTCCTCCCTCCTGGCCAGTCCTACCAGTCTCTCTCTCCCTTCAGCCAGTCCCTACCCATCTCAATCTCTCTTCCCCTAGCCAGTACCTACCAGTTTTTCATCCTCCTTAACCAATCCCTCCCCCTAGCCTCTCTCCCCCCCAGCATTTCCCCAGACATTTCTCTCCCTCCAGCAAATCAATCAGTCTCCCTCTTTCCCTCCAGATAGTCCCGAACATTGATATATCTCTCTCTCCTCACCTACCTATGCTGCACTGATGTTTCTAGGTTCTGCAGGCTGAAGCTGGTCCTAGCGCTTCTTCTTCTGGTCTCCACAATTGCCTCTGATCACATCCCCACCATTTCCCTGCTTGCCCCACCTCCCATGACCACTTCTGCTTCCATCCTGTGCAGCTACCTCTGATCCCAACTCCATACCTGCTGCTTCTTCCATTGTCTGCAACTACTGATACTGCTATCTCCATCTCCACAGCCACTGCTGGTCCTGTCTCTTCAGCAGTCTCTATATTCTGTTCATTTTCTGTGTCCTGCAGACCTCCTGTAATGATCTTACAGATCGTTAGGGGTTCGCAGACCACAGATTGGGACCACCAGTCTAAATATCACTCAAAACTATATTGTTAAGTGCCATCGAGTCAGTGTTGACTCATGGCGACCCTCTGGACAGTTGTCCTAATCTGTGTTCGGTCTTCAGTCAGGCGGCTCATTGTTGACAGAGTGGCACCCATAGTTATTGTTATTGTATTGATCCATCTCATTGCTGACCTTTATGTTTATGTTTATGTTTATTGATTTGCTTAACCGTCCTTCAGTAATAAGCAGAGCGGTTTACAATTTAAAAAATTGGTTAATTACAGCAGGCGCAAGGCCGGAAACAGAAAAGAAAGTTACAATTTTCCTTAACAGAGAAAGGAGAAGAGGTAAAGGGACAGAAACACGGGGGGGGGGGGGGTAGACAGCATAGGGAGAGGATGGGCTAGGAGGGAGGGGGGTTGTAAGCGAGGGAGAAAAGGTGGGTCTTCAGGGCTCATTTAAAGGCGGTATGGTGGGGCTCCAGGCGGAGAGAGGTGGGTAGGGAATTCCATAGAGCCGGGCCTATGAAGAAGAAAGCTGAGGATCGGGTGGATTGGAGATCAGCAAGTGAAGGGGAGGGAAGTGCAAGACGATTGAGGTGGAAGGAACGGGGGGGGTGTCTGGGGGTATGGAAGTAGATGAGGTCGGACAGGTATTGAAGTGTGGAGGTATGGAGAGCTTTATGAGTGAGCGTGAGAAGTTTGAAACAGATGCGAAAAGAAATGGGAAGCCAGTGAAGACGGGAAAGAAGAGGAGTGACATGGTCTCTGGGGGAAGAGTGGGATATGAGGCGGGCGGCAGTATTCTGAATGCGCTGAAGTCGTGATAATTGGGTCTTAGAGATACTGGAGAAGATCGAGTTGGCGAAATCGATGCGGGAGATGACGAGGGCGAGCAGAAGGGTGTCAAGAGCGGAGGGAGAGAGGAAGGGGCGAATAGCGCGAATTTGTCTGAGGTAGAAAAAAGAAGTTTTGGAAACATAGGAGACATGAGCGGAGAAGGAAAGATCCGAATCGAAGAGCACGCCGAGATACCGAAAGTGGTGACCAGTGAGATAGGAAGGCCGGAGAAAGAGGGAGCTACTGAAGGAGGGGGTGACCGTGTGGAAACCAAATTGCTGTCGTTTTAGAGGGGTTGAGATGCAAGCAATTTTGAGACATCCAGGTAGAGACAGCGGCCAGGCAGGAGTTAAGCGGGACAAGATCGGGGCTGACAGGGGATGTGTGGTGTAGGAGGAGAATGTCATCGGCGTAGTAGAAAGCTGAAATACCAAATTGCTGAATAAGTAGTGTGAGGGGTGTCAAGAAGAGATTAAAAAGAAGAGGGGCTAACACCGAACCCTATGGAACACCACAAGATAGGGGGAAGGAATCAGAGGGAGGGCAAAGTGGGGAAGGGGGGAGAACAGCACCAGAACGGGAGGAAAGAAAGGAGTGGAACCACCGGAAGACTGTGCTACAGAGGCCGGCGTCACGTAGTCGGGATAAAAGGAGGGAGTGATCGACCAGGTCGAAAGCAGCAGAAAGGTCAAGAGCAACCGCCACCGAGATTTCACCACGATCGTGTGCTACATGCAGAGCATTGGTGAAAGCAAGAAGAATAGTCTCAACGCTGTGCCCAGGACGGAAACCAGATTGACGGGGGTGAAGGAAATTAGTGGAGTCGAGGTGGTGGGAGAGTTGGGCGAAGACAACCTTCTCGAGAAGTTTGGGAAGGAAGGGGAGTTGTGAGACTGGGCGATAATTATTAGGATCGAGGGGATCAAGGGAAGGTTTCTTAAGTAGAGGGCGGATTAGAGCGTGCTTCCAGGGTGAGGGAAAAGTCCCAGTGGATAGACTATTATTAATAAGGATCTGAATATAAGGAAGAAAGGACTGTGAGGGAGACAGTAGCCAGGCGGAGGGGATAGGGTCAAGAGGGCAGAAGGTTTTGTTAGAGGAGGAGATGAGATGGTGGAGTTTGTCAGTGGTAGTCAAGGAGAAGGAGGACCAGGAGTGAGAAAGATGAGAGACTGGGGGTGGAGAGGCAGCTGGAGGGGGAGAAGGAATAGGTGGAGGGTGAGAGGGTAGAGATGCTCTCAAGGAGGAGATTTTGTTGCTGAAAGCAGAGGCAAGAAGAGAAGGGGTGGGGGTGGGGTGGGTGGGTGCGGAAGGGGCAGAGGGATGGAGGGAGGTAAGAAATTTGAGGGTGGAATAGAGGTGTCGTGTTTGGTTAGGAGAGTTGGCAATGGCAGTGGAGAAGAAAGAAGATTTGGCAAGGTGAACTTGAGAGCGGTAGTAGGAATGCTGGGCTTTGAAGAGTGACAGGGAGGCCGGTGAGGGGGATTTACGCCATACCCTTTCAGCTCTGCGAAGTTGGGAGCAAAGAAGGAGAAGACCAGGGTGATACCAGGGATGTGAGGGTCGACGTGGAGCTGGGCGTGGACGGAGGGGAGCGATATGATCAAGGGCAGTTGAAAGGGAAGAGAACCAGGTGGAGGCCTGGGAATTAGGAGATAGTGAGGCGAAGTCAGAGGGGAACAGATCTGCGGCTGGGGGAAAACGCTGGGCTGTAGACTGGGCAAGGGAACGGGAGAGGCGTGGGGTGGAAGGAGACTCATGGGAAGGGAGTGTTGCTGTGGATTGGGAGCAGAAGACTGAGAGGCAGAGGTGGTCTGACCAGGGAAGGGAGAGAGAGGACAGATTGGAGAGTGAGAGTGTGGAGGAAGAGGGGGTCAGGAAGATATCAAGAGTATGGCCGGCGGAGTGAGTGGGGAAGGAAACGTGTTGCAGGAGAGACAAGTCATCTAAAAGGGAGAGAAATGCATAATCTCTGGGGGATGAAGGGGAGTCGAGGTGTAGGTTAAAGTCGCCAGCAATTAATAGGTGAGGGAAGAGGAGGGAGAGATCGGAAAGGGAGTGGAGAAGTGAGTCCCAGAGATCAGAACGAAGGGCAGGGGGCGCATAGACGAGAAGAACGTGAGTAGGAGGAGTAGTGTGGAGATGAAGGAGAAGGGCCTCAGGGTAAGAGAGAAAAGGGGAGAGAATCTGGGTGAAAGAGAGGGAGGAGGCGAGGATGGCGGCCACACCGCCTCCGGAGCGGCCTGTGCGAGGGACAGATACTGCTGAAAAGCCGGCTGGGAGGCAGCGGGCAAGGAGGGCATCCTCTCCTTCCTTTAGCCAGGTCTCGGTCTCTTTTGCATTGACTTTCTACCTTGCCAAGCATGATTTCTTTCTATAATGATCTCTCTCTTCTCATGATGTATCATCCAAAGTATGAAAGTCGAATTCTTATCATCTGAGCTTCTGAAGAAAGCTTAGGTTTGATCTCCTCTTGTATTGACTGGTTTGTTATTCGGGCAGTCCATAGTATATACAGTATTCGTTGCCAGCACCATAATTCAAAGGCATCAATTTTCTTCCTGTCTATCTTTTTCACTGTCCAGCTTTCACATGCATATGACGTTATTGAAAATACCATGGCTTGGACAAGTCAAATCTTTGTATGGCGAGAGACATCTCTGCTCTTGAGAATCTTGAATAGGTTCTTCATAGCCATTCTGCCAAGAGCAATGCATCATCTGATTTCTTGACTGTTTGTTGTTTCTTTATTGATAGTTGATCCAAGTAGGTTAAAGTTGTCCACTATTTCAATTTATTCTCCATCAGTAATGAACTTATTCATTTTGCCAGTTGTCAGGATCTTTATCTTCTTTACATTAAGGTGCAGGCCCATTTTAAGACTATGTTCCTTTATCTTCAGAAGCAAATGTTTTAGATCGTCTTCACTTTCAGCCAGTAATGTGGTATCATCAGCATAGCGACAGTTGTTCTTGAGTCTCCCACCAATCTTCACACCTCTGTTGTCTTCATACTGTCCTGATTCTCTGATGAATTGTTCTGCATATAAATTAAACAGGTAGGGGGAAAGTATGCAGCCTTGTTGTTGATTTGAAACCATTCTGTTTCTACTTGTTCTGTTCAAACTGTTGCTTCTTGATCATCTTAAAGGTTGTGCAAGAGAATGATCAGGTGTTCTGGTATACCCATGCTTCTTAATGTGGCCCAGAGTGTCTCATGGTTTACACAGTCAAAAGCCTTGCTGTAGTCAATAAAACACATATAGATATCCTTTTGGTATTCTTTAGTCATTTCAAGGATCCATCTCACATCCGCAATGATGTCTCTCGTTCTTCACCCTTTCCTGAACCTTGCTTGCACTTCAGGTAATTCTCGTTCAGGTATGATTGTAGTCTCTGCTGAATAATCTTCAGTAGAATCTTGCTGGGATGTGGATCAGAGCAATTGTGCAATAATTTCCACAGTCAGTTGGATCACCTTTCTTTAGTATTGGTATAAACACAGATCTTTTCAAGTCAGTTGGCCATGATGCTATCTTCCAAATTTCCTGGCAGAGCCTTGTAAGTATGGTAACAGCTGCATTAGATTGCTGTAATAATTCAACTGGAATACCATAATGCCTGGTGCTTTGTTCTTTGATGAGGCTTTCAATGCTTCTTCAACTTCTTTCATCACCAATGGTTCCAGATCATAAGGTACAGATTAAAACAGCCGTTGGTCCACTTGATCTTTATCATTTAATAACTCTGCATATTCTTTCCACCTTTTCTGGATCTCAGCATCATTCAACATGAATCCTTGAGCATCTTGTAACATTCCAATGTGAGGCTGGAATTGTTTTCTTTCCCTCTTGTAGCATTTCAATGCCTCGTTGGAGTCGGGAGTGATGCCAAAGGACTGGAGAGAGGCTCATGTGGTTCCTTTACACAAAAGTGGAAGAAAGGATGTGGTTGAAAACTACAGGCCGGTTAGTTTAATTCGGTGGTGAGTAAATTATTGGAAACGCTGCTGAAAGAGAAAATAGTGAGGTTTCTGGAGTCCAGCAGATTACAGGATCCGAGGCAGCATGGATTCACCAGAGGCAGGTCTTTCAGACAAATCTGATTGATTTCTTTGACTGGGTGACCAGGGAGTTGGACCGAGGGAGAGCCCTAGATGTGGTGTATTTAGATTTCAGTAAAGCTTTTGACACTGTTCCTCACAGGCGACTTATAAACAAACTGAGCATCCTAGGGATGGACCCTAAAGTTACTGCTTGGGTTAGAAATTGGTTGGGTGGGAGGCGACAAAGAGTACAAGTAAATGGAGCTCACTCTGAGGAGAAGGATGTTATCAGTGGTGTGCCCCAGGGATCTGTCCTTGGTCCGATTCTTTTTAACATCTTTGTTAGTGATATAGCGGAAGGGCTTTCAGGTAAGGTTTGCCTCTTTGCGGATGATACCAAAATCTGCAATAGAGTAGACACCCAGGAAGGTGTAGATAACATGAGGAGGGATCTAGCTAAGCTTGAAGAATGGTCTAGAATTTGACAGCTGGGATTTAATGTTAAAAAATGTAAGGTCATGCATTTGGGCTACAGCAATCCAAGGGAGCAATATAGTATAGGGGGTGAAGTACTTTTGTCCACTAAAGAAGAGCGGGACCTAAGTGTGGTTGTGTCTGATGATCTTAAAGTAACTAAACAGGTAGAAAAGGCGACAGCAAAAGCTAGAAGGATGCTTGGGTGCATACGGAGAGGAATGGCTAGCAGAAAAAAAGAGGTGATAATGCCTCTGTATAAGTCTTTGGTGCGACCTCATTTGGAGTATAGTGTGCAATTCTGGAGACCGCACCTTCAAAAGGATGTGAACAGGATGGAGTCGGTGCAGAGGGTGGCTACTAAAATGATTAGTGGTCTTCATTATAAAGCATAAGAGGACAGACTGAAGGATCTTAATATGTACACCTTAGAGGAAAGGTGGGATAGAGGTGATATGATTGAGATGTTTAAATACCTCCGCGGCATAAATGTTCAGGGAGAGAGCCTCTTTCAATTGAAAGCATGTTCTGCTACGAGGGGACATGGGATGAGGGTGAAGGGAGATAAATTCAGGAGTGATATGCGGAAATATTTCTTTACAGAAAGAGTAGTGGATCCATGGAATAGTCTCCCAGTGGAGGTGGTAGAGATGAGGACAGTAACTGAATTCAAAAAAGCATGGGACAAACACAGAGGATCTCTAAAGGTAAAAAGGGGACTGTTGTAGTTGTTATGGAAGGACAGACTAGATAGGCCATGTGGTCTTTTTCTGTCATCATATTTCTATGTTTCTATGTTTGATTAGGAAAGCCGATCGTGTTCTTCCTCTTATAGCTGTTGCTTCTATTTTCTTGCATGCGTCATTCTAGTACTTTTCCTTGTCTTGTCTTGCTGCACATTGGAAGCTTCTGTTGAGTTCTGCGATTGCCTCTCTTTCTCCTCTGACTTTAGTTTCTCTGTATTTCTGGACAATTTTCAGAATTTCTTCGGTCATCCATTTTGGCCATTTTCACCTTTTGAAGAAATTTTTCACTTTCTTCCAACACAACGTACTTGATGTCATCCCATAACTCTTCTGGAGCTCTGTTATTTGTATCTAAAGCAGCAAATCAATTTTTCAGGCAGTCTCTAAATTCCAGTGGTATATTCTCAAGGTCATATTTTGCTAATTCATGAGTGGCTTGCTCTTTTTCAACTTTAGCTTGAGTTTGCATACTAGTAGTTGGTGATCTGTACCACAGTCAGCTCCATTCTCTTTGTTGATGTTATCAAGCTTTTCCATTGTTGACTTCCAGAGATGTAGTCAATTTGATTTTTGTACAATCCATTGGGTGAAGTCCATGTGTACAATAACAGCTTATGTTGCTGGAAGAAGGTGTTTGAGATGAATAGATCGTTGGTCTTGTAGAATTCTATCAGTCTTTCTCCAGCTTCATTTCTGTTGCCAAGACTGTATTTTCCTACCACTTGTCTTCTTTATTGCCAGCTTTTGTGTTCCAATCACCCATGACTATCAGGATATCCTCTTTGCATGTTCTGCCAATTTCAGCTTGTACTTGTTCATAGAACTCATCAACCTCATCCTCTTCTGCAGCTGTTGTTGGGGCATATACTTGAATTATAGTTGTGTGGATGGGCATTTCTCGTAGACAAATAGAAATTAAGCTGGTGACTCTGGCAATCAAGAAACAAGACCTATTTGGCAAGTGGGAGAGTGATCCCTCAGGGATGGGCAATACTCTATTGACCCCATCACACTCTCTTGTCAAATAGGTCTTGTTTCTAGTAGTTTTCAGAAAAGAAAAGTACAATATCTGCTTTGAACCTTATTGAGGTACATCAGTTTGTTGAACTGCTTGTAGGAATCAAAATAATCAAACAGAACTGAACCACACCAAGTACACTATTCAGGACTGTCAGAAGGGGCAGGTGACATAAGTGAATGCCCAGAATGCCAGGCCCGGGAGGCACCTACTGCCTCATGAGGAAGCTGGCCACCTGCATTTCCTGACTGGCAGGAGTTTTCCATGGTTTCTATGCAGATCCTGAAATGCAGCTGCATCATGGAAGGGGAAACTGGGCCAGCCAACTGCTTTATCTAAGCAGGCCCTTTCTCTGCAGCCTATCCTACTCAATGGATTGCCAGAGTCACCAGCTGGCCAATTGGCCTACCTGACACAATTTGTCAGTTTGTCTAAGATGATCCTTTTAGTATAAAGTAGTCCATAGGTTTCTACTAGGGAGCGAGCTGAATCCATAGAGTAAAATGGGGAAGTTTCTAGAGTGGCAAATTTTCAAAGAGGTAATATAGATAGCCCTCACTTGGTTTGCAGCTTCTCGCGCTGTGAGAGCTTGTGTGCATCACTGATGTTGAGAGCTAAGCTATCGGTAGCTTAACTACTAGCAAGGTCTCCCAAGGTCTCAGCTGAGGTGCAGACTAAGACAAACCACCTATCTTGGCAGCAGCGGAATGGGACAGTGTTGGTGGTGGAGGATCACATTTCTGTGACAACAGGAACAACATTGCTCCTAGGGAAAGGTTAAAAACCCATCAGACTACAGGAAGGAGAGAAGGCCAGAAGTTCTTTCCAGGCAAGCTGTATGAAGGTAGGTGCTTTAACTTGGGCTAGAGGAAGGGCCGAGAGAACCAGGCTGTGAAGGTTTAACAGATGAGATAGAATAAAGCTAGCATAGCTTCTTGACTGCTGCCTGTTCTGTCTTTTAACAAAACCCCCTTCCTCGCAAGCCACACTGCCACATATGGTGGCAGCTTGGGAATGTTCACTGCCACATGACTGGGGATAAACCCACATTCCTCCAGGTCTAGGCCTCTGCAGTAGGTCAGAATATTTTGTTGTGTGGACTAAGAGGGTTAGCCTTGCCCTAGTTAGGAAACTTGATGAGCTTTACTCAGTGCTGGACAGGCAGGCTTTGTTTGGCAACTAGAGGCCACTAAATTATTTGTTGCGCATGAAATGAGAGTCAGAAGCTGTAAAGATGTCTTACACATTGGAACATGGAAGGTACGAAGCATGAACCAAGGGAAGTTGGAGGTGGTCAAGAATGAAATGGAACGTGTACAACTTGATCTGTTGGGTGTCAGCGAACTGAAATGGACTGGCATCGGGCACTTTGCATCAGATGATCACATGGTCTACTATGCTGGAAATGAAAGACAAAGAAGAAATGGTGTTGCATTTATAATAAAGAAGAAACTTGCAAGAACTGTAATGAAATACAATGCAGTCAGCGAACGCTTAATCTCTATTCGTCTACGAGGATTGCCTATCAACACAACTATAATTCAAGTATATGCCCCAACAACAGTTGCAGAAGAGAATGAAATTGAAGAGTTCTATGAACAAGTACAAGCTGAAATTGACAGAACATGCAAACAGGATATCCTGATAGTCATGGGTGACTGGAACGCAAAAGTTGGCAACAAAGAAGAAGGCAAAGTAGTTGGAAAATATGGACTTGGCAACAGAAATGAAGCTGGAGAAAGATTGATAGAATTCTGCAAGACCAATGATCTATTCATCTCAAACACCTTCTTCCAGCAACACAAGCGACGACTGTACACATGGACTTCACCCAATGGATTGTATAAAAATCAAATTGACTACATCTGTGGAAGTCAACGATGGAAAAGCTCTGTAACATCAACAAAGACAAAACCTGGAGCTGACTGTGGTACAGATCATCAACTACTAGTATGCAAACTCAAGCTAAAGTTGAAAAAGAGCAAACCACTCATGAATGCACCAAAATATGACCTTGAGAATATACCACTGGAATTTAAAGACTGCCTGCAAAATCGATTTGCTGCTTTAGATACAAATGACAGAGCTCTGGAAGAGTTATGGAATGACATCAAGAAGGTTGTGCTGGAAGAAAGCGAGAAGTCTCTACAAAAGGTGAAAAAGCAAAAACGGCCAAAATGGATGACGGAAGAAACTCTGAAAATTGCCCAGAAACGCAGAGAAGCTAAAGCCAAAGGAGAAAGAAAGACAATCGCAGAACTCAACAGAGATTTCCAATGTGCAGCAAGACAGGACAAGGAAAAGTACTACAATGACACTTGCAAGGAAATAGAAGCAGAAACTATTAGAGGAAGAACAAGATCGGCTTTCCTAAAGCTGCGAGAGTTAAAGAAAAAGTTCCAGCCCCGAATTGGAATGTTACAAGATGCTCAAGGTTCTATGTTGAATGATGCTGAGAAGATCAAGAAAAGGTGGAAGGAATATACAGAGTTTTTATATGATAAAGATCAAGTGGACCAACAGCCGTTTCAACCTATACCTTATGATCAGGAACCATTGGTGATGAAAGAAGAAGTTGAAGCAGCATTGAAGGCCTTATCAAAGAACAAAGCACCAGGCATTGATAGCATTCCCATAGAAGTATTGCAGCAATCTGATGCAGCTGTTACCGTACTTACAAGGCTCTGCCAAGAAATATGGAAGACAACATCATGGCCAACTGACTGGAAAAGATCTGTGTTTATACCAATACTAAAGAAAGGTGATCCAACTGACTGTGGAAATTATCGCACAATCGCTCTGATCCCACATGCCAGCAAGATTCTACTGAAGATTATTCAAAAGAGACTACAGCCATACCTAGAACAAGAACTACCTGAAGTGCAAGCAGGGTTCAGGAAAGGGCGAGGAACGAAAGACATCATTGCGGATGTGAGATGGATCCTTGAAAAGACTAAAGAATACCAAAAGGATATCTATTTGTGCTTTATCGACTATAGCAAGGCTTTTGACTGTGTAAACCATGAGAAACTCTGGGCCACATTAAGAAGCATGGGTATACCAGAACACCTGATCGTTCTCTTGCGTAATCTGTACATTGATCAAGAAGCAACAGTTCGAACGGAACAAGGAGAAACAGAATGGTTTAAAATAAGCAAAGGTGTAAGACAAGGCTGCATACTTTCCCCCTACCTGTTTAATTTATATGCAGAACAAATCATCAGAGAAGCAGGACTGTATGAAGACAACAGAGGTGTGAAGATTGGTGGAAGACTCATCAACAACCTTCGCTATGCTGATGATACCACATTACTGGCTGAAAGCGAAGATGATCTGAAACATTTGCTTCTCACAATCAAAGAACATAGTCTCAAAATGGGCCTGCACCTTAATGTAAAGAAGACAAAGATCATGACAACTGGCATAATCAACAGGTTCATCGTTGAAGGAGAAGAAATTGAAATTGTGAACAACTTTAACCTACTTGGATCAACTATCAATAAAGAAGCAACAAGCAGTCAAGAAATCAGACGACGCATTGCTCTTGGCAGAATGGCTATGAAAGACCTAGATAAGATTCTCAAGAGCAGAGATGTGTCTCTCCATACAAAGATTCGACTTGTTCAAGCCATGGTATTTTCAATAACATCATATGGATGTGAAAGCTGGACAGTGAAAAAGACAGACAGGAAGAAAATTGATGCCTTTGAATTATGGTGCTGGCGGCGAATACTGTGTATACCATGGACTGCCCGAAGAACAAACCAGTCGGTACTAGAGGAGATCAAACCTAAGCTTTCTTTAGAAGCTCAGATGACAAGACTTCGGCTTTCATACTTCGGACACATCATGCGAAGAGAGAGATCATTAGAGAAAGACATCATGCTTGGCAAGATAGAAGGTCAACGCAAAAGAGGAAGGCCAGCAATGAGATGGATCGCTACAATAACAGCAGCTACGGGTACCAGTCTGTCATCAATGAGCCGCCTGACTGAAGACCGAACACAATTTAGGATAGCTATCCAGAGGGTCGCCATGAGTCGACTCCGACTCGACGGCACTTAACAACAACAACAACAACTCAGCAGCATAAAAGAGCTGTGGTTGTTTGCAAGAAAGCAGTGACAAGCCAGAATGGAGAGGATCCTACAGATTCTGGCAGAAGGTCAACAGCAATAACAACAGTATCAACAGCAACAACAATGATATCAGCAGGAGTTTCAATATGCCCTGCTGGAAGGGCAGCAGCAATAGCAGCAGCAGATACAGAACCTTGTTCAGGTGCAGGGAGAGCTACAGAAGAGTTCCCTAGCTCAATTGACCCAAGCCCTGCAGAGAACATAATTCCATCCTCCAGCACAAGCGTTTCTTAAAATGATGGCAGAAAATGAACTGGACCATTTTTTTGGTGAACTTTGAACGGACCACCCACATGGCCAGATGGCCAGAGTCGACATGGACCACTTATTTGGGGAATCTGCTGATGGCCAGCAGTCAGACTGCATTTCAGGATGCCAACCCAGATGGGACAGCTTCATATGCAGCTGGGGTACATACAAGCATTTTAGAGGTCATATTTCATTCATATTAATCTGGTTATCGGTAGACAGGGGTAATTTGGAATCTTTAAGCTCTTTCTGCTCTGTACTGCCCTATCATCAGCAGGTGTTATCATTAGCCCATAGCCATTTATTAGGAGGACACCTAGGGGTGGAGAAAACACTAGTGTGTGTTTTAATCCAATTTTTCTGGCCCGGGGACCATAAACAGCACCCCGGGCCAGAAAAATTGCTATATATGACTAGTCATGGCCCACCTGCCAACTTCATAACTCACACACTTACAAAAACCCTGTCCGTATTATGAACCAACCCCTCAGAGTAGACCAATTAATTTTTTGTCGGAATTGCCAGCTCAGTGAATAGAAATATCCTAACACCACTGTGGCCCTTCCATTTTAATAAAGAAAAAGTTTTGTTCAACAGCTTGACTTAGCTGATCAATGGCTTTTTCCAAGGCTGCTCCCAGTAACACCGCAATCTGCTAATCATGACTACCCGCGGAATGCTTGACCTGAAGCAGGGTGCTTAACTGGGGGTACCCGAAACATGACACGTCGGATTAGCAGATTGCTGTGTTACTGGGAGCAGCCTTGGAAAAAGCCATTGATCAGCTAAGTCAAGCTGTTGAACAAAAATTTTTTCTTTATTAAAATGGAAGGGCCACAGTGGTGTTAGGATATTTCCTATTCACTGAGCTGGCAATTCCGACAAAAAATTAATTGGTCTACTCTGAGGGGTTGGTTCATAATACGGACAGGGTTTTTGTAAGTGTGTGTTATTTTTGACCCTGATAATAGGTTTTTCTTCTGTGAACTTCATAACTCCACCAGAGTCTGACCTGCTCCTCTAGTGCCTATGCCTATCATTGAAACCCCATTTGAAAGAGTGGCAGTGGACTTGGTAGGTCCCTTGGAGTGAACCACCCAAGGCAACAAGTATATTTTAGTCATACTAGACTACGTTACCTGCTTCCAGAGGTAAGTGCTCTGAGGAATATGAAGACGACTTTGATCGCAAATGCCCTCTGTGAAGTATTCTCACAAGTGGGAATATCCAATGAGATCCTCACAGATTAAGGAACATCCTTTGCACCCAAGGTAATGAAGCAAGTGTGTGCTTTGGTGAAGGTCAAGATTCTATGAACATCAGTCTATTATGCACAGAGAGATGGCCTCATTGAGTGATTCAATAAAACTCTGAAACAGATGTTAAAGGTTTGTGCAGGAGGACATAAAGAACTGGGACATCCTCCTACCATTTTTGATGTTTGCCATCTCTGAGGTACCTCAGAGTTCCACAGGGTTTTTGTCTTTTGAGTTGCACTTCAGAAGACGGCCAAGAGGCGTATTAGACATGGTAAGAGAAACCTAGAAAGAAGAACCTCATGCCAGGCGTAATTTGGTGCAGTACATTATACAAATGTAAGGCCAGCTGTGGAAAGCTGGAGAGGTGGCTTAGCTCGGTCTCGAAAAAGCACAAGCTAAGCAGGCTAGAGGCTATAATCGGGCAGCTGTGCACCGCACCTCCCAACTGGGAGACAGTTTTAGTTTTGCTTCCCTTATCTGAGAGCAAGTTACTCTATAAATGGCAGGGGCCCTATTAGGTTGAAGAGAGCCTGTTAACTACATGATTGCCCAGCCAGATAAACAGAAGAAAGCCAAAATTTACCATATTAACCTATTGAAAAAATGGTCTACAGTGACGGCTATGATGGTACATGGAGGTGATTTTGGACCGGAAATTTTAGCCCGGTTGGATACAGCTCAAGTCTCGATTGGAGACTAGCTCTTAGCTTCCCAGAGAAGAGATTTAGAAGATTTCATCCAATGGAACCTGAAGGTGTTCTCTACCTCGCAGGACGAACCCATCACATTTGTCATGATATCATTACTGACTCTGGGATTATTATCCTGCAACAACCCTATTAGATTCTGGAAGCCCAGCCATCACCAAGGAGCTGGAAGAGATGTTTAACCTGGGATTTATAGAAGAGTCCATGAATGACTAGTCATCACCCATTGTCTTGGTTCCTAAACCCGATGGGAACATCAGATTCTGCATTGACTTCCAAAGGGTCAATGCAGCTTCTAAACTGGAAGCGTATCCCATTCCCAGAGAAGATGAGCTAATCGAGCTTTATATCATCCTTGGATCTGACCAAGGGGTACTGGCAGAGACAAAAACTGCTTTTTCAACCCCACAGAGTCTGTTCCAGTTTACAGTGCTGCCCTTTGGATTATATGGGCTACCACCACATTTCAATGCCCAGTTGACCACCTACTGAGCCCTCTGTAGCATTTCATTGCTTGGCTGCTGTTCAGACTCTTTCTGTGTCTCAAAGATGCACTGCTTCTGTTGTAATAGCCTTTTTCCAGGGCTTTCAAATGCTACCATTTCTCCTTTACAATCAGTTCAGAACGCGGCTGCCTGTTTATTAACGGGCAGTAAGCACTCTGAGGATATTCTGCAGCATGCTATTTTCTTTGCATTGGCTCCTTATTAAATTTTGTGTTTTCTATAAGGTAATTATCATCACCTATAAGGGTCGATTCTATGCCATGAATAGCAGGAATTGGGACGTCCATCCCTGCTATTCGTGCCTTCCCCAGCCGCGTCTAACTTCCCCGCCAGTTGTGCAGAGAAGTTAGACGGGGTGGGGAAGGGGAGGAGTCTGGGTGGGCAGTGGGCGGTCACCGGCCCTGGACATACAGGGCTGATTCTAATGTCGAGGTGAATAACTTCCCTGCACGTCTCTTTTTTGGTGGCCTGGGGCGCAGATGGGGCAGGGGGAGGCCTGAAGGCATACCCTGCAGCCCAACCCTGGCCTTAGGAGGCCAGATCAGGGGTTGGGCTGCGGGGAATGAAGCCCTGAAGTCCAGCGGGCAGCATCACGGCTCTGCAATGGAGCCGCGATGCCATGGCAACATGACGCCATGGCGCTGTGACTCCATTGAAGAACTTCACTGAGTTAGCCAGGTACAGTCCTGTGCATGCAGGCCGGGCTGAATCGCAGTCCTGGCCTGTACGTACAGGACTGTTTGCGATTCTGATCCTGCGGGGCTAGACATACCCTGCAGGATCAGAATTGCGATCCACTCTGTACGTCCAATTCAGACCGGACGTACAGAGGGGATCTACGTTCAGGACTGAATAAGCCTGTTAATATTTACATCAAATAGCTCCTGTCAGTTTAGCTGCTTTACTTAAGCTTTCTTGCCCTGTTTGTGCCTTACAATCTCAAGCTGCACATTTGTTGGTTGTCCTTCCTTTAAAAGGATCCATTTCCATTCTCTTAATAGGAGGACTTTCTCAATGAGCATTCCATCTATTTGGAATTCTCTTCCTAAAGAGTTGTGTGCTGAGGCAGAATTAATGGTCTTTTGGTAGAAGTTAAAAACTTACTTATTCCAACAGGCCTTTCCTGGATTTGTCTCATAGGTGCTCAAAATTGGTTTGTAGTCAGCTATGACTCTATACTTGATTGTATTTTATTTTGTGGCACTCCTTAGGTTAGTTGTCTCTGTTATTTTGTTGCAGACATATTTTGTGTAGGTTCTCATTTTTTGTTGTTGTATTTATTATGTTATGTGATCAAATTGTGTATGTTTTTTGTAATCTGCCTTTGATAATTGAGCAAACTATAAATACTTTTAAATAAATAAATAACTCAACCTTTTCTTTGTGGTATGCAGCGTTCACCAATAAACATCCTTCTCCATGCTGCACAAGCTCATCAGTATCAGCCAATCAATATTATCAATTTCAACAAGAACAGGGCGTTGATGTCCAGCCACTCAATGTTGTCAATTCCTGCTGGAAGGAAGCTCTTCCAGAACAACACCTAAAATACCAAAACAGCTTGCCCATATACATGCGCCTGACACCAACAAAGGTCCCAGGTGTTTCAGCAGCATACTGCCTGCATCAGGGGCTAAATTTATAGTCCTAAGCAAAAGACAAAACAAATATATTTCCTGTTTGGTGCCCCAGGAGGGGTGCAGAGCTTCACTCCCAGGACCCAGAGAGAGCACTGAAGATCAGATAAATTAAAAGACATGCAATCCTGGATTTGTAGGCTTTGAAAAGCCTATGTTAATGCTAAAAATGAAGTTTAATTTAAAAACAAGTCCAGGCACCATAGGAAAGCATTGAGTGTGCTGGGGGAAGTGCAGGGGCTGGAGAAAGTGCAGGGATCTCTTTAGTGAGCAATCTTTCAGGAGAGACAGAACCTGATGCAGGGAGGCAGTATTTAAATTTGCTAGTTCAGAAGTTTAAAGAACAGCATAGAACCCTAGGATATAATCTGATGTATTGTGGAAAAATAGTTGCATCTGGAGATTTGGGGGGGAGGGAGATGAAGGGGGCTGCCCTTTTCCAGAGTAGTGGGGTACTATTTGCATTTCTAGCAGTAAAAGACCACTAAACAGTTCATCTTGGGAAGACTGAAGTGAAACTAAAAAAATCAGTTGAGGGCTGGAAAAGAAGAGGGGAGGAGATCTGTGGATGCTTTGAAAGTTTAAGGCAACTGGAAATTGGGTTAAAACGTTTTAACTTTAAGTGATTAGTCTGCTTATTGTTTGATGCCCGCTTAGAAAAAAAATTGGAAAACCGAGCGTTAGCAGACTCTGAGTTTTATTAATGGTACCCTGTGTTTGAAGCACAGATTTGCTGGGTACAAGCTGTATTGGAAGGAAAGGATTTGCTCAAACAACACAGAGCAGAACTTTCTGACTGAGTTTTCATTTTAAACATTCTAGTTTTGGACAAAACTAAGAGAGAGTGTATAAGGAACAGAAGGGAGCTACTTTAATAATTTTTTTGAAATAGTGAAAAACTTCCGAGCATAAGCAATTGGCTCAGCTTTTATCTGTTGAGAAATACAATCAAAATCCTGAAGAAAGATTTCTTGGAGCAGAATTTGAAAAGAAACAGAGAAACATTTCCTGCTTTAGAAATTGGAAAGTTTCTAAGGAATTCTGTATTAAGCTCCTTCAAGAAACCAAGGGGTATGTTTACTAAACTTTCTTAACGTGCGTGGCACGCATGAGCGCACGCTAAGGTACCTTAGCGCATGCTAATGATGTTTTACGGGGCCAAAATGCGCTTTAGTGCGCGCTCATGTGCGCAGTGGCGCACACGAGCGCTGAAGGCGGGGAAAGGCTACCGGAGGGCGGAGAAAGCTCCCCAGGGGCGGAGAGAAGGGGTCAATGGGTGGAGAGTGGGAGGGGAGAGGGTCTCCGCACACTAGCAAGGTGAAATTCGAGGCTAAAAATAACGCAAGTGAAAACCTCGCGTTAGAGCCGATTTAAAGGGAAGAGAAACCATTTCTGTCAGCAATGTACAGCAAAACCAGGGAAACCTACAAAAAAGTGATAAGTGTGATACATGTGCACAGAACAAAAGTACAAATAAACATTGAAAAGGACCCCAACAAAATAAAAAAAAATTATAATCAAGCTGGGCAATAGTGATCATAATGGGAAACATCAAAAAACACTCCCAAGAAAGCCCCAAAGAATACATATGAATTTTGGAAGGGTCTACGCTCCGTCCCCATACAAGGTGAATGATCCCACGGTGAAATAGCACTGATCAGGGTTTCCCTCGCCATCAGACCGGTTACCTATGGCGTGCACATGTGCGGCAACAGCAGGGCGCGCATGTCGGAACGGGCAACTGGATAGATGCTTGGAAATGGGATACAGAGGGCTGCAGGCGGCACATGCTGTGGTGCAGCTGGGGCACAGTGCGGACTAGGCAGATGCCTAGATGGCACTTAGGAATGCTGAAACTGACCAGCAGCCAGACAGCAACTGATGAGGGCCCAACATGGGCACGAGAGTGTCTATCACAGTGTCACAGGAGATAGTACCCAGCAGGTACCCCCAAGGGCACAGAACATTGGCAGGCGGTGTTGGGGGAAGCGTGGACGCCTATGCAGGCACCCCTACCCCAGAACACGCACCATAGGCAGCCGCCTACCTGCACACTGGATGGCTTGAGACTGCACACCACCAGCACCACCAGCAGAAGGGCATGTCAGCATGATGGCAGAGGGGTACTGGTGGTGAAGGGGGGCAGTGGCAGCCCTGTGTAGGTGGGTGCCATGCACTGCAACAGACAGGCTCTGTCTGACAAACAGTCATGGTATCTCCAGGGACTGCACTGTCTCTGTGAGCACAGTGTGGTGTGGTGAACACAGCCAGTGTGTTCAGACGCAGAAGGTCACAAGTTCAAGTCCCAGCTGGGGCTATTGCCAATCCAGTCCCCATATTTTACCCGCTACTAAACCGTGATAGTAAGGACAAACCTTTATTGCAGAGAACATACGCATGGTTCAAACGCCTATATTTTACCCCACCGAGCACAGACACCAGAAACATGCGCATTACCTAGAGCAGAGTCCCCCAAATGCAGTCCTGGAGGGCCACAAATCATTCAGGTTTTATGCTGTCTCCAATATAAGGCCCTGTCAGCATGGTGGCGGAGGGGTACTGGTGGTGGAGGGGGCAGTGGCAGCTGCCCAGAGCAGACCATGGCCTAGCCTGGTGTAGGTGGGTGCCATGCACTGCAACAGACAGGCCCTGCCGGACAAACAGTCATGGTATCATCAGGGAATGCACTGTCCCTATGGCAACAC
Source organism: Ichthyophis bannanicus (assembly GCA_033557465.1). Classification (NCBI taxonomy): domain Eukaryota; kingdom Metazoa; phylum Chordata; class Amphibia; order Gymnophiona; family Ichthyophiidae; genus Ichthyophis; species Ichthyophis bannanicus. The sequence continues at coordinate 633,379,643 of CM066033.1, forward strand.
AGTGGTGCAGTGCACACAACCAGTGTGTTTGGAGGCAGAAGGTCACAGGTTCAAGTCCCAGCTATGGTGCCTGCCAACCCAGTCCCCATATTTTACCCACTACTACAACGTGCTAATACAGACAGAACGTTTATTGCAGATGACGTAAACATGCCCAAAACACCTACATTTTACCCTACAGAGCAAAGACACCATAAACAGGCGCATTACCTAGAGCAGAGTCTCCCAAATGCAGTCCTGGAGGGCCAAACACCATTCAGGTTCCATGCTGCCTCTAATAAAGATGCCTGTGCTGCATATCTATGCACCACCCCATGGTATGCAGATGTATCTCATGAATATTCATGAGGGACAGCATGAAAACCCGAACAGTGTATGGCACACCAGGACTGGAGTTGGGAACCTCTGCCGTAAAGCAGCAGCCAACAGGGGCAGACACACCCACACCCACAGGCTCTATTAGCCAATGCCTCCTGGAGAGGCAGGACATTGGGCCCTGCGTGCATCTCCCAATACTAGCACTTGCATACCTTAGCAATGCCACCCTACACCTGGGAATACGGTACACAGCTATCAAACGTTTGCTATGATTACTGGCAGATAGCAATTCCTACGTTAAGCACAGTTTGCTGATTGAGCTCCATCATAACAACCTTTCTGATGTCTGTGGAGTGTGCTTCAGGTCTGGTCTCTGACAGTGTTTACCACCCTGGGGAGTGACCCCCAACAGTATTGCGTACCATATCCATGCCTGCACTGTGCCCAGGACTGGTGTGGTGGCCAAGGCTGCTAAACTCCTCTATAGTAGCACAATGCTGGCATAGGTGTGGGAGTGTGTGTCTGTCTATCCAGTGTGTGGTGGCTGCAAACACCCTCCACAGCCCACACTGCCAGCACTGTTGCCAGTATTGGCCTGACAATGTGCATAATGAGGAGCAAGGTACCATGGGTATAGCCCGGACAGGGTGGCCTGGCCAGGATGCATCTGCACAGGGCATAGGGCACTGGCTGGGACATTGTAGTGCCCGGCCACCACCTACACAGACAGGGTGGCCACAGCATGTCCTGCTGGGAGATCACTCTCACCCTGACTGTGCAGTGACCACAGCATGGCTAGGCACCCCCATAGTGCTATATAGTATTTCTCTCATGTGATATTTATGGGTTTTCTTTTGGGGCCCAGTCACTGACTTATCTGCTTGTTGTGTATGCTGACATCCCAGTTCTGGGTGCACACATTTCCACCAGGACCATGGACTAGCTAGCAGACTGCAGCTGGTATGTGTCTTGATGGAGCGCCTTGCAGGGTGCAGCGGCTGAAGGCTTGCTGCAGGAGAATATCAGATAGTGGTGGGGTGCAGCTTAGCATATCCAGGCCTAATGTCTGTCTGCTATTGTGTTATGGATGTGTACAGAGCTGCATTGACTGCCCTGTAGGTGTCTGTTCCCCAGCAGGACCGGGGTTGATGGTCCCCTCTACTGCCACCATTGCAGAGAGGTAGAATGTGGATCTGTCGATGGGAGACCCTGTTTACCACTCTCAGCCCTGGAGGAGGAGGGTGGTGGTACATAATCCTTCTAGGGGGTCCATAGGGGCTACACCTGACTGAGACATACAGATATATCCAAGGTGTGTCTGCAGAAACTACCTAGCTCACACATTAGCACTGCTGGGGACCTGCAGCATAGCCTATTTCTGCCATGGAAGGTGCTGTGGACCTGGTGCTGGGCCCCCTACCGCATCCTCAGGGTGAGCACAGTACCCGCACAATGTGACGGTGTGTAGCTACTCTGTGCCAGTAACACACATGGTCAGTTCCCCCTACCAGGCCGAGGTGCTGTGGGGGTGCATACCCCATTTTGTGTTCATCTGTAGACAGCTGATATGCATTTGCAGTGCATCATGGGTACGGGTGGGCTAACCCTATCCTGGTGACCACAGCAGACTGTCTGTGTGGTGACGTGCAGTCCCTCTGCAGCCAGTCAGGGGCTTGCTAGCAGCTGTAGCCCACTGGTTACTTCACTGCCTGTGAAGCCAGAGATCATGGGTTCAAACCCACACTAGGGTTATTTGATAGGGCTGCCTAAAGCATTATCTCTTTTTAATGTATATTATTGCTGCCAGCAAAAACACCCTCTGCGTACTGTACCCATAAGGTGCCTCAGAGGGCGCTTTATAGGGCGCCCTATAGGGCACCTTATGGTTACCGTCCATATAAGGTGCACTATACGTTATCCTGTGGAGCGACTTATAGGGTGCCCTATAGGGGACATTATAGGGTGCCGTGGCAGATAGTGCACTTTATAATGTGCCCTATGGAGTGCCTTATAGGGTTCCTTATGCGGCACCTTCAGTTACGGCACATGAGGGTGTGTTTGCTGGCAGCAATTAATAAAATACAAATAAAGTGCTGCAGGAAACAATACTTACATGTCAAAGCTGATGTCTTAGCCAGCCTTACGTATTAGGCACACTGGGGATCAAACTCATGACCCCTGTATCATCAGTCAGTGCCTTAACCATTGTGCTACACTGCTGTTCCTCTTTGCATGTCAGCGCACCTACTTAAGATTTTCATGCGTTTAAATGCACAGTGCTGCCATCAAACACAGTGCTATGACCTTGTTGTGCCTCATAGGGCACCCTATATGGCGCCCTATAGGCCACCCTTTCAGCAACATTGTAGGGTGCCGTGGCGGACAGTGCACTTTAAAATGTGCCCTCTGGGGTGCCTTATGCAGCACCTTATGTTACAGTGCTTTGAGAGTGCGTTTGCTATCAGCAGTAATTAAAATAAAATTAAAATGCCTCATAATGCAATATTACACATACCAGGTAGTGCCTCAGGCAGCCTTATTCATTGGGCACAGTGGGGGATTGAACCCATGATCCCTGCACCATCAGTCAGTGTCTTAACCATTGTAGTGTGGCTCTGTTCCTCTACTTGCACATCAGCGCACCTGCTTATGCTTACTGCGCGCGTTTCTCATGCGCTACTGTGCGCGGCGCACATTAGCGCACGATTAATCCCGGTTTGCTTTTTTAAGACTGACACGCCCACTCCTTATATGGCATCCTGCAGACTACCGCGCCGCGCACGTTACGAGATTTTAATAAACATACCCCTAAATGTTCTAAAAGCTAAGATTGTAGCAAAGCTTCTTAGAGGAAAGAAATATTTTAAATCCTGTGCAGAGGAGCTGGTAGTTCTGCTGGGCGTGGCAATAAATAAATAAATAAATAAATAATTAAGAACATACGCTAAAGGAAAACTGAAAAATCACTATTAATATTAAGACCATTTGGAGCAAGTGAATCAAGCAAAAAAATATATCTCTTTTCAAACAAAAAAGAAGTGCTTGATTCACTTGCTCCAAATGGTCGTAATATTGATAGTGATTTTTCAGTTTTCCTTTAGCGTATGTTCTTATTTATTTATTTATTTATTTTTCTTTACATCCATTACGGTCTGATTTTATTTATTTTTAATTTTTGGTTCTTATTGTTTAAGTTTATCTTCATGCTTTTTTACAAATTTATGTATACATCCAATATGTATATATACATATGTATTTTTAAGGGTTTTTTCGGTCTAAGGTTTTCGCTAATGGTTTCCTTTTAAAGTTTCATGGATGGTCCATCAAAGCACATATACGTTTTTTACTTTGTTTTTATTATTTTGTATTATTTATTTATTTTTTTAGCCTAAGTATGTAAGGGCCTCCTTACTAGTGCAATACATTTCTCAGCCTGCCAACACAACGACTGTTCCTCTGCAGTTTAGTTTTTACTTTTTACTTTTAAGGCAGCGTGCGAGTGTCCCTAGATTCTGCATTTCAAATGTTAGCCTGCTAGCACAATGACTGTTCCTCTGCAATTTCAGTCTTTATTTTTATTTTTAAGACAGCGTGAGTGTGGTTTTCTTTACAATTTTTGTTAGTAGTTTCATTTGGGTTTTAGAGGACTGATTTTGCCAGTGTTAGTATTGTAATATTCTTATAAAGGTTTTCTATATTGTCTTTGATTGACATTTTAAAGTTTTATTTATATATTTATATATCTGCATTTTTATTGTTTCTAGCTTTGCTCTCTCTCCATTAGTCTAATGAGTGTTGCAAATACAAGTCCCTTGGTGTCATCGTTAGAAAGAATACTTTTCTGTCAAGCTGATTTGATCCTGCTCCTACTAGTTAATGTACCTTGAGTTTGTTTTGTTACCCCATCCCGTATTGTTTTTAACAAGATAGTCCCTTCTGATGCTCATGATGCATTAGATAGTTCTGTTTTATGTTATCTTGAATATTGTTGTTGATTCTCTTTTTTCTTTCTCTTTCCAGTTTATAAAGACCTATATGGGCTAACATTTAAACAGAGTTTATAAAGACCTATATGGGCTAACATTTAAACAGAGGTACCCACGTATATGTTTCATTATTTTAGTTTTTTCATTGTTTTTTCACATTTTTTCATATTCTTATATATTATTATGTGTATATTTATGATTTCATTTGTTTACTATGAAAAGCTTTTATACTTTTATATGTGATCATTTTATCATTGTTAATGTTATAATTTGATTATTTGATTTTTTTTGTTTTCCATATAGTTTTATACCTTTTATGTTTTAATTTGTAATTTATTTGTCTTATTTAGAATTTACTGTGTATATTTATGATTTTAGTGTGCCAGATTTAACCCCTGATGAAGGTTATCGAAACACGGCCTGTGTCGGGTTGTCCCTGGTTTATGATAAATAAAGCTCTGTCTTTCCATATTATCACGCCTAGACTGCGTTCTTGTTTCTACGTGGTAATCTTGCTTTTCATGGTGTTCTCTACTTCAGAGGAATCCTGTGATATCGGATCTCCTGGAAGAGGATACTGCGGGACTTCTGGACAACTTGCAAGAAAGTTTCTGGGAAGAAAGATACCAGTACACAAACAGAGAACTACATTTCTGATCTCATACTTTACATTACCAATTGAAATACATACAAAGTACTCTGGATGATAATAAGAGAACTCACTTGTTAAAAGGTGGAAGTTCCTATATAAAGTATTGTATATTCATAGTAAACGGTAAACTGTATAGAGTATTCTAAAGAGAAAAACTGAAACACTTGAGTATGTTGTATTAGAAGACTACTGTGAACACAAGAGAAACACTGAATATTGATTTACTTCTGAGTTCTAAGGTGCAAGTTAAATATCTTATTGATTTAACTTGTTTAACTGTTAACATTTCTGAATCCATCTTTAAGCTTGTTCAACAAGTTATACAAGTTTAATAAATTTTTCTGTGTCCACTCTTCCAAAATCTACCCGATCGCCATAATTGGTGGTCAGGCAGTTGCTGGAGCCCTGCCTCTGTTATGCTGGGGTCATCTTTGCCACACCCCCCTGACGACAGCAGCGGGGGTCTTAAAGCAGGAATTGGAGCAGTGGAGAACGGGAGACTGCTACTTTCTGGATTTACCATAACTACCGGTGCTGTGCTGAATCGGTGGTCAGGCAGTTGCTGGAGCCTGCCTCTGTTCCACTGGGACCATCTTTGAAGTGCCCCCTGACGACAGCAGCGGGGGCCTTAAAGCACCAGCTCGTACTGTGGGATGCGGTCATGGGCATGTCTAAAGGGGCTTGGTCTAAGGGGCAGGTTATGTCCCTTTGGAGTCCCTTCGGAGCAATGAGGAACGACATTGAGGAGTGGTATTCAGGAAGGGTAAGAGCCAGAGGAAAAAAGAGGACTTTTAATGTGAGTACAGTTAACCCTTCTAAGTCAGCCAAAGCTTTTGGTATGATAGACAATCATGTGGTATTAATGACTAAATCTTCTGGAGCTGTGGCAATTTCCTGTCCTGATGTTTGTTCCTCTGTGTTCTTGACCTCGTTGGTTCTTGGGGAAATTAACCCATTCCCTCTATCCTGCAATGGGAGTGTTGGTCCTGTGCTCTCCTTGCCAATATTGGCTGGGTCTGTGCAAGCCTGGGAGTTATTGAAGCAGGCCCCTCTCGGTCTTTGGATGACCTGGATGTGTTTTTTTCCTTTGCCGCAGCTGGTCCAACTGGCTGGGACCTTTAGTTCTTCTAGTGCACCATTGTTGCCGGATGTTTCTGGAAATCAGCCTCCTCAAGTATCTTTGGCTGATATTCTGTCTGCGTTGGCCGAATGGGTCTCATTTTCTACTACGATTGGTAACTTGGCAACGGTTGAGAAGTTTTCCCAGCATGATAAGTACTTTACAGATCTGGACTCGAGATATGCAAAAGACTGAATCTCAAGCTCGTACAGTGTATGAAGTGCTGCCTCCTCTATTAAGGATAGCCTTGTTTTGCACTGCCAGCAGGAAGTGCTGGAGAATGCTTCATGGGCAAAATAATCTTTATTTACTTAACTTCCCCAAAACTAGTTATATTACTCCATTATTATTATTTCAAAAATATTTAAAGGAAGTGCTGGGTTTTGCTGAATAATTTGTATTATTTGCCTAGTAATTTTAAATCTCAACCAGTAAATCATTGAGAACAGAGGGTGATGACTTCACCTAATGCTGTCGATACCTTAAATGTTTCAGATTATATTGAGTCCTCCCTCGTTAGATGAGATTTCCACCAGGGCCACACTTCTTCTCTCATTTAACTCAGTCATCGTTAAGTGCCGTCGAGTCGGAGTCGACTCATGGCGACCCTCTGGATAGCTATCCTAAATTGTGTTCGGTCTTGAGTCAGGCGGCTCATTGTTGACAGACTGGTACCCGTAGCTGCTGTTATTGTATTGATCCATCTCATTGCTGGCCTTCCTCTTTTGCATTGACCTTCTATCTTGCCAAGCATGATGTCTTTCTCTAATGATCTCTATCTTCGCATGATGTGTCCAAAGTATGAAAGTCGAAGTCTTGTCATCTGAGCTTCTAAAGAAAGCTTCGGTTTGATCTCCTCTAGTACCGACTGGTTTGTTCTTCTGGCAGTCCATGGTATACACAGTATTCGCCGCCAACACCATAATTCAAAGGCATCAATTTTCTTCCTGTCTATCTTTTTCACTGTCCAGCTTTCACATCCATATGATGTTATTGAAAATACCATGGCTTGAACAAGTCGAATCTTTGTATGGAGAGAGACTTCTCTGCTCTTGAGAATCTTATCTAGGTCTTTCATAGCCATTCTGCCAAGAGCAATGCGTCGTCTGATTTCTTGACTGCTTGTTGCTTCTTTATTGATAGTTGATCCAAGTAGGTTAAAGTTGTTCACGATTTCAATTTCTTCTCCTTCAACGATGAACCTGTTAATTCTGCCAGTTGTCATGATCTTTGTCTTCTTTACATTAAGGTGCAGGCCCATTTTGAGACTATGTTCTTTGATTGTGAGAAGCAAATGTTTCAGATCATCTTCACTTTCAGTCAGTAATGTGGTATCATCAGCATAGCGAAGGTTGTTGATGAGTCTTCCACCAATCTTCACACCTCTGTTGTCTTCATACAATCCTGCTTCTCTGATGATTTGTTCTGCATATAAATTAAACAGGTAGGGGGAAAGTATGCAGCCTTGTCTTACACCTTTGCTTATTTTAAACCATTCTATTTTTCCTTGTTCCGTTCGAACTGTTGCTTCTTGATCAATGTACAGATTGTGCAAGAGTACAGTCAGGTGTTCTGGTATACCCATGCTTCTTAATGTGGCCCAGAGTTTCTCATGGTTTACACAGTCAAAAGCCTTGCTATAGTCGATAAAGTACAAATAGATATCCTTTTGGTATTCTTTAGTCTTTTCAAGGATCCATCTCACATCCGCAATGATGTCTCTCGTTCCTCGCCCTTTCCTGAACCCTGCTTGCACTTCAGGTAGTTCTTGTTCCAGGTATGGTTGTAGTCTCTTTTGAATAATCTTCAGTAGAATCTTGCTGGCATGTGGGATCAGAGCGATTGTGCGATAATTTCCACAGTCAGTTGGATCACCTTTCTTTAGTATTGGTATAAACACAGATCTTTTCCAGTCAGTTGGCCATGATGTTGTCTTCCATATTTCTTGGCAGAGCCTTGTAAGTACAGTAACAGCTGCATCAGATTGCTGTAATACTTCTATGGGAATGCTATCAATGCCTGGTGCTTTGTTCTTTGATAAGGCTTTCAATGCTGCTTCAACTTCTTCTTTCATCACCAATGGTTCCCGATCATAAGGTACAGGTTCAAACGGCTGTTGGTCCACTTGATCTTTATCATATAAAAACTCTGTATATTCCTTCTACCTTTTCTTGATCTTCTCAGCATCATTCAACATAGAACCTTGAGCATCTTGTAACATTCCAATTCGAGGCTGGAACTTTTTCTTTAACTCTCGTAGCTTTAGGAAAGCCAATCTTGTTCTTCCTCTAATAGTTTCTGCTTCTATTTCCTTGCATGCGTTGTCGTAGTACTTTTCCTTGTCCTGTCTTACTACACGTTGGAAATCTCTGTTGAGTTCTGTTATTGTCTTTCTTTCTCCTCTGGCTTTAGCTTCTCTGCGTTTCTGGGCAATTTTCAGAGTTTCTTCCATCATCCATTTTGGCCGTTTTTGCTTTTTCAACTTTTGTAGAGACTTTTCACTTTCTTGCAACACAACCTTCTTGATGTCATTCCATAACTCTTCTGGAGCTCTGTCATTTGTATCTAGAGCAGCAAATTGATTTTGCAGGCAGTCTTTAAATTCCAGTGGTATATTCTCAAGGTTATATTTTGCTGCATTCATGAGTGGTTTGCTCTTTTTCAACTTTAGCTTGAGTTTGCATATTAGTAGTTGATGATCTGTACCACAGTCAGCTCCAGGTTTTGTCTTTGTTGATGTTATAGAACTTTTCCATCGTTGACTTCAACAGATGTAGTCAATTTGATTTTTATACAATCCATTGGGTGAAGTCCATGTGTACAGTCGCCGCTTGTGTTGATGGAAGAAGGTGTTTGAGATGAATAGATCGTTGGTCTTGCAGAATTCTATCAGTTTTTCTCCAGCTTCATTTCTGTTGCCAAGTCCATATTTTCCAACTACTTTGCCTTTTTCTTTGTTGCCAACTTTTGCGTTCCAGTCACCCATGACTATCAGGATATCCTGTTTGCATGTTCTATCTATTTCAGCTTGTATTTGTTCATAGAAATCTTCAATTTCATTCTCTTCTGCAGCTGTTGTTGGGGCATATACTTGAATTATAGTTGTGTTGATAGGCATTCCTCGTAGACGAATAGAGATTAAGCATTCGCTGACTGCATTGTATTTCATTACAGTTCTTGCAAGTTTCTTCTTTATTATAAATGCAACACCATTTCATCTTTATCTTTCATTTCCAGCATAGTAGACCATGTGATCATCTGATGCAAAGTGCCCGATGCCAATCCATTTCAGTTCGCTGACACCCAACAGATCAAGTTGTACATGTTCCATTTCATTCTTGACCACCTCCAACATCCCTTGGTTCATGCTTCGTATGTTCCATGTTCCAAAGCGTAAGAGATCTTTACAGCTTCTGGCTCTCATTTCATGCGCAGCTACATCAGCAGTCAGACGTCCCGAGGGCTTTGATCCAACCACATCATAAATGTTGGCTTTACTCTGAAAAGTCTTCAGCTCTTCCCCAGTAGCTAGTTGAGTGCCTTCCGACCTGGGGGTCTCATCTTCCAGCACTATAGCACTATTTGTTTTGTTGTAACTATCCATTGGGTTTTCATGGCAAGATACAGAAGTAGATTGCCGGGCCTTTCTTCCGAGCAGTTTAAGTTTGGTGTTGTTGCCATTGTCACAGAAATGTGATCCTCCGCCGTCAACACTATCCCATTCTGCTGCTGCCTAGATGGGTGGTTTGTCTTGGTCTGGCACCTCAGCTGAGACCTTTCCATCTTGGGAGACCCTGCCAGTAGTTAAACTACCGATAGTTTAGCTCTCAGCATCACTGATGCACACAAGCCCTCACAGCACGACCAGCTGCAAACCAAGTGAGGATAATTTGGATTAACTCAGTAATGGATAAGAATATGGATTTGTCTTTTTTCTTTAAAAAGAAAACTGAGTTGTTTTGTGGACAGAGGATTAGTATCTTCCCAGATGTCTCTAGACAGACACAGAAGAGGCGCAAGGCCTTATTGGCCTTGAAGCCTCAAGTTCTGGCGGTTGGGGCTACTTTCTTTTTGAAGTACCCTGTAAATGTCTGGTGAGGCATGGGCAAGATAATTATATATTTTTTGATGCTACACAGTTAGAAGATTTTCTAAAGGCTCATCAGGTAGAATTTAAGCAGGCTGTGACCTGATTATTTTGTTTTGCTGGGTGGAATAGTTAAAATTGGGTTTAAATTATTTTGTAGTTGGGTAAGTTCATTTGTGGATTTCTTTTGTGTATCTTTTTGTATACTGCTATCAGCTTCTTCTAGACATGGGCTAGTGGTTTAAGTGTTGGCTAATATTGATTTGTTTTTGTATTCCTTCTTTTTTTGAATGGTTTGGATTGAAACAAATCTTTTTGAAAATTAAATAAAAGGAAAAAAAAGCAGGATGCAGAAGTGCTCATCACAAAAAACTGTTATACAAAATTAAATAAGGATGAAGTAAAAATTAAGTAAAAATGGACCAATCAATATCTTTATTAAGTCCCAAAGGGGTTACAGTTCATGAGCGGAAAATCCACCACTGCTCACACCTTAACAACTGGAAATCAAAATCACCACCATTTATACTCCATTGTAGCACCTGCAAGGCACTGAAGCGCAAATGTATGTGCATACTGTACACAGTGAGCTACAAGAAGAGCTTTGAGGTCCTGATCATTCTGTTGGCTTCTGGGTTCAATCATCCTGACACATAACTTACGCATAGTCTTCCCTGCCTATACCAACTGACATGGGCACCAAACTGCATATACTACCCCAGAAGTCTGACAAGTGGAAAAATTCTGAAGTCCTTTAGACTTAAGGTTAGGAAACATTAGCACTGTCCCATTAAAGGACTGAGCATACACAAAGCATCACTCACAAGCAAAATGACCCTGCTCACCAGTGCAGAGGGATTGACTGGGGTCCTTAGAATATGAACAAACCACCCAATCACAAACATCATAGCCCCTTCTAAATGCAAAATGGGGGGGGGGGTGGGTTTGAGAAAAAACATCATGTAATCCTAACACATGCCAATGTTGTAAGATGCAAGATGTATCAATGGAGGATACGGTAAAACAGAAACAGGTTTATTCTATCCTGGACGTAGATCCCCTCTGTACATCTAGTCTGAGCCGGACGTATAGAGGGGATTGTGATTCTGATCCTATGGGGCACGTCTAGCCCCGCAGGATCAGAATCGCGAACAGTCCTGTATATGAAGGCCGGGATTGCGATTCAGCCCAGCCTGCTCATATAGGACCTTCCTGGCTCAGTCAAGGTTCTTTAATAGAGCTGCGGTGCCATAGCGCCATGTTGTCATGGCACCGTGGCTCCATTGAAGAGCCGCGATGCCAGCCGCCGGACTCCAACATTTCTGTTCCTGTTCACTGTTCCTCACAGGCGACTTATAAACAAACTGAGCACCCTAGGGATGGACCCTAAAGTTACTGCTTGGGTTAGAAATTGGTTGGGTGGGAGGCAACAAAGAGTACAAGTAAATGGAGCTCACTCTGAGGAGAAGGATGTTACCAGTGGTGTGCCCCAGGGATCTGTCCTTGGTCCGATTCTTTTTAACATCTTTGTGAGTGATATAGCGGAAGGGCTTTCAGATAACGTTTGCCTCTTTGCAGATGATACCAAAATCTGCAATAGAGTAGACACCCAGGAAGGGGTAGATAACATGAGGAGGGATCTAGCTAAGCTTGAAGAATGGTCTAGAATTTGGCAGCTGGGATTTAATGTTAAAAAATGTAAGGTCATGCATTTGGGCTGCAGCAATCCAAGGGAGCAATATAGTATAGGGGGTGAAGTACTTTTGTCCACTAAAGAAGAGCGGGACCTAGGTGTGGTTGTGTCTGATGATCTTAAAGTAACTAAACAGGTAGAAAAGGCGACGGCAAAAGCTAGAAGGATGCTTGGGTGCATACGGAGAGGAATGGCTAGCAGAAAAAAGGAGGTTATAATGCCTCTGTATAAGTCTTTGGTGCGACCTCATTTGGAGTATAGTGTGCAATTCTGGAGACCGCACCTTCAAAAGGATGTGAACAGGATGGAGTCGGTGCAGAGGGTGGCTACTAAAATGATTAGTGGTCTTCATTATAAAGCATATGAGGACAGACTGAAGGATCTTAATATGTACACCTTAGAGGAAAGGCGGGATAGAGGTGATATGATTGAGATTTTTAAATACCTCCGTGGCATAAATGTTCAGGGAGAGAGCCTCTTTCAATTGAAAGCAAGTTCTGCTACGAGGGGACATGGGATGAGGGTGAAGGGAGATAGATTCAGGAGTGATATGCGGAAATATTTCTTTACGGAAAGAGTAGTGGATCCGTGGAATAGTCTGCCAGTGGAGGTGGTAGAGATGAGGACAGTAACTGAATTCAAAAAAGCATGGGACAAACACAGAGGATCTCTAAAGATAAAAAGGGGGCTGTTGTAGTTGTTATGGAAGGACAGACTAGATAGGCCATGTGGTCTTTTTCTGTCGTCATATTTCTATGTTTCTATGTTTCTATTTCATTCCCCACAACCCAACCCCCAATCTGGCCTCCTAAGGCCAGGGTCAGGCTATGGGGAGTGTCTTCAGGCCCCCCCCCCCTGCCCCATCCACACCCCAAGCTGCCGATCCTGGATGTACGGGGAAGTTATTCCACTTCGGAGGTGGAATAACTTCTCCATACAAGTCACCGGCCCTGGGCATACAGGGCCGACATTAATCAGCCCTATACATCCAGGGCCAGTGACTGCCCACCGCTCACCCAGACTCTGCCCTGAGCTGCAACTTCCCCGCCCCCGTTTAACTTCCCCGCACAACCGGTGGGGAAGTTAGACGTCGCGGGCATAGGCATGAATAGTGGGGATGCACGTCCTGTTGGGATAACCCCAATACTAAATTTGATTCAGAAGATCTAACCTGGGGAAGCAAGAGATGTTCCCTATGAGGCCTACTCACATCTGGAAGTCCAGCCCCTTGTGCAGCCGGGCAGCAGTAGAGCTGATTCTGTTCTTGCAGGGGCATTTAGCCCCTGCAGGATCAGAATCAGGTCTACTGACCTGGACGTGCAGGCCGGCCCCGATTCTGATCGGCCGCACACCCAGCCACTTACCTGGCTAACTCAACCTGGCTCCATAATGGACCTGCAGTGCCATAGCCTCTCATGGCCAGGGTCCTTTCCCCACAGCCAGACCCCCGATCTGGCCTCTCATGGCCAGGGTCTGGCTGCGGGGAACTTCCTGCACACCTTCCTGCTCTGTCCCTGCCAAACACCACTGCTATCCCGCCTCCAGGGGGACCTATTCCACCTCTGAGGAACTGGCATACCTCAGACATACAGAGCCAACCTCAGAATCGGCCCTGTATGTCTAGGGTGACAGTCTGTCCAAGCACTGCCCTCGGTCCGCCTTCCACCCCTGTCTATGTCTCCACGTATAACTCTGCTGTTCGTACAGGGAGTTTTGCATGGACAGCAAAGGAGACGAATAGCGGAAATGTACATCCAGGCAGGGCATATATCCCTGCTATTTGTGGCTCGGAATAGACCCCCAAGTGCCTATCTAGATGTGCCTTCTTAATGACAGCAGGAAATATCCTCTTTGAAGAAACCTCTGTCCCATCTTTAAACTCATCCAGCGTAGAACATATCCTGTGTAACCGCAGAAACTGTCCAACCAGAATGTTTTCCCATAATCTACAGGGATGGCAACTGTCAAGTCAAGTCTCAATAGAGCCAATCAACCATACACGGGGATTTAATGTTGAAATACTCATAGGCTGATTCAGCTGGACCATGTCCCTCACACAAGGGGTTCCCCTTTGAAAATGAGCTTGTAGTCCTGCTGAGGTTCCAAATGAATAAGAAGCAGATGATACCCCTTTATTGTACCTAGTTAATACAATTGTGACAAACTTTGAAAGCCATGTTTCCCTTCAGGTCAGAGGAAAATAATCTCAACATGATATTGCCCAAATTTAGAAGCAAATTAAATGTTGCAATGCACTAGTGTTCTGGTTGTTGTGTATTTTTAGAGTTTTACAATAATCATATCAGACAGAGGGATGTGTTTTCAGAAAAATAGCAGAGATAAACAGAGGAACTTACAGCTACTGGATAACAATATCTGGTCATGGGCATGGAAACCAATGCCCCTATTAAGTCTCTGTGACTCTGATTATTTAATTCCAAATATTTTGTGTTCCTGGGTATTTACGAATATCCTTTCAGCTTTACTGAAATCTAGGGTTAGAGGAGTAAGCTATGGACCACAGCACTTGGCACTGAATATCTGGATAATGCAGCAACCAGCGGTATTATCCAGAGAGTGGCAGTATCCAGTCCACTATCCAGACAGCTATGCCATTTTGCTGTCCTAACTTTATGCCCATAGACGGCAAACTGAATATTGCCAGATAATTTGCCACTCTGCCCTCACTCCACCCACAGACCCCTCCAGCACTATTCAGATATTGTCAAGGAAATCTATAAGATAGTGGACAGTGCTGCTTAATATCTCTGGATAACCCCAGTCAGTGGCATTTATCTGGAATCGCAGGTGCAGTTATCCATTTAAGTGCTTCTGAATACTAACCTAGACTAGAGGTTAGAACAACGAACTGAGAACCAGGGATGGTCGGGTTTATATCCTGTTCCTCCTACTGACACACAGTGTGGTCTTTGGCAAATCACTTTACCCTTCATTGCCTCAGGAAAAAGTTAGATTGTAAGTCCTCTGGGGATAGGGAAATAGTTGTCATACCTGAATGCAACTTACTTTAATCTATCAGTGGAAGGACATGAGTTCAATCTTACATTTAAAAATTACAGCATGTCCAGTGCATCCCACTGATCTAATTCTTTGCTCAGTCAGTGACAAGAATTGATCAGATTTGTTTAGCATGATCTTTCCCTTGTATACTTTGTAACCCAGTCCAACTATTCTTACTTTTAAAACCTCATTTGCAATCCCATTCCCAGAGCAATGCCTTTTACTGATCTACACAGTTCCAGTTTTGGATTCAAAGACATATGGACTTATCATCTGTGTGAAGCAATAAAAAAAACCACATGAATAAAAATACTCCATAATAAAGCATCAAAGCTGTTGACCTTTGTATTGATGCAATGTTGCTGTGGAGATAGGTTTTTAACTACAGAAGACCAATGTACTAATTGCAGATACTGGACTGACTGGGAGAATTAACAGCTGAGGGCGAAAATCATATAACTTCAAACATCAAAACAAATTCTGTTTTTCATTTATTTATGATCATTCTGTATCAATCAGAGTACACATGAAAGAAAAATTAATTTTCTGTATTTCACATAATTTTAGAATGGTGCTATAGAAAACCCTTTTTAAGTCATATATGATGCTTTAATCCACTTATGTTCGGATACACATTAGAGGTGATTTGTTATGCATTCCAACATATGGCATGTCGGAAAGAAATATGTAAAAGGGATCAATGCCTCTGTCTATCTTTTCATCAAGTACAATAGTGGAGAAGTAGCCTAGTGGTTACAGCACTGGCTTAATAAACACAAGACCAGGGTTTCATTCCCACTGGTAGCCCCCTTGACAAGTCAATTAACCTTCCACTGCCTTGGAAGAAAGGTCTGGCAATCTGCTTCTGTTTACACTGCCAATAACTCAGGAGCTGCTGAGTCAACATTAACTCAAAGGTAGATGCTGCACTGCATTTTAGTAGGTACAATAACTCTGTAAAATGTGGACATTGTAAACATTAGAGCCATCATTCATTGCTTGATTCAAGTCATGTGAGTACTGACAATTGATCACAGGTGCAACTAATTTATTGCAATGTGAATGTGGTTCTTCTGTTCAAACTGATTTGAATTGTTTAGAACGGTGCCAATAATGATGTCTTTGGCAATGTCCTCATTTTTATATTATTTCATACTATCTCCTTTTTTAATTGGTCTTGTTTTGTTTAATTATTTTATGTGTCAAATATGTGTCCATATATAGTCCAAAGCCATTTCACTGGCCACCTTTTTAGGATATATTGGACATTAAGGACCCAATTGTGTCCCACACGTACATCTCCTCTTTATGTCTGAGCTGAACTGGACGTACAAAGGAGATTGCAATTCTAATCCCACAGGGCACATCTAGCCATGCGGGATCAGAATCGCGAATAGGCATGTACGTGAAGGCCAAGACTGCGAGTCAGTCCTGGCCTGCACGTACATGCCTGCCCGACTAACTCAGCCATGGCTCTATTTAAAAGCCACGATGCCGGCCACCACAAAATAGAGTTAATTCCCCGCAGCCCGACCCCTGATCCGGCCTCCTAAGGCCAGGGTCAGGCTGCAGGGAATTAACTCTTGCCCCCCACAGACCCATCCATGCCCCGGAGCTGAACAAAAGAAACATCCAGGGAAGTTATTCCACCCAGGGGAATAACCCAGGGGGTGGAATAATTCCTCTGACATTTTGCCAGCAATGGACGTACAGGGCCGACATTAGAATCAGCCCTGTACGTCCAGGGCCGGCACCTGCCCACTCTCCGCCCCCATGCCACCCCTTCCCCGCCCCCGTCTATCTTTCCCGCACAACCAGAAGGAGAAAGCCAGCATGGGGGTTATTCTGAGGCACATCCATCCCCGCTATTCATGCCTCAGAATAACCACCTAAGTGGTTCAACTGCAAGGGTGCCAATAATGTTGACCACAACTGTAGGTATTGATGGGGATATGCTAAGTACATTTGTAAAAATCGATAGCAATTTTGGAAATGGTGCCGTGCATGTGCACCCATCCCATATACAGTACACACATTTTTTAAAAAACATGTAGAAATCTGCACGTGCGTGAGATTGAAAATGCCGCATACATGCATAGTTCTCATAGAGGACAATGGTTTTGGTGACACGCATCCACATTCCAAAATAAAGATACACATTTGCGGGAATTTTTAAAAAATTTTCTTGGGAATCTGCATAAGTGTGGTTGCTACCGGTAGCGTACACGTGCATGTGGAACCCATATATGCTTGCATGTACAACATGTAACCATACACACACACTACCACCAATACCACTGCCTGCAGCAGCAGCGATGCATGCTGAGCCAAAGGGTGAGAACCACAAACACTATCACTACCAAGCTGGATGCCAGCAACAGCAGCAGCAGCTCCACAGCATGAGTGGTGATTACATCAAAGGGGTAAAAAGGAGAGGAGGAAGAACTCCAGTGATGTGATCATCACCTTTGTGGAGGTGCAGGGACATTAGCAGGCTCCAGCAGTGCCTGCATAGGGAAGGGAACAGCACTGAAGAGCCCATGATGTGCAAGCAGTGCAGATGAAGGATGGGATAGATAGGCTGAAGAACCACTGCAGCAACAGATGACCCTGCCTATCCAGCCTGTCTCCATGCTAGACCAGGTGTGTCATCACTAGATCTCCAGGTCCTTGGTGGACCCCGGGGTCTTGCTGCACCTCATGTCAGTGATGACTCCATCCTCCTCAACCAACTCTTACCCACCGGCTTCTCAATACACACCTGCCATAGAGATAGCAAAAGGAGTGGCGGAGTACTCATCCTCACTAAAACAGAACTCCATTTCCACCTTATCAGCGCCACAAACACAACCCACCTTGATACAGTCACCATAGCAAACAAGCACTGCAACATCAACCTACTCTACAAAGCCCCATCAACCTCCCCTGAGGACCTATCAACAATAATCAACCTTGCCTGCAATGCCCCAAATCCAAGCACCCCAAGCTGATTACTAGGTGACTTCAATCTACCAGCCTTGCAGGATAGTCAAGCCTCAGCCTTCCTCGAAGCCCTAAAGGAACTTGGATACAAACAACTAGTCAATGAACCCACGCACGTGAAGGGAAACATATTAGACCTGGTATTCGCCCCACTAACAGCATTCGATGCCACCTACGTCCCTATACTGTCCATTACCGCAGTACCCTGGTCCGACCACAAACTAATCAAATTCCAAATCCCTGTGGCCGAGCGATGTCAGAAGAACCCTGGAGGTAGGAGCAGTACCACCAGTACACCTCCACGAAGTTTCCGACCTTTCGACAAGGATTATCTTAAGTGAAACCCGACAGCTCCTCACTTTGACAACACCCAGCCTCGACAAGCTGATCTCCAGCTGGATTAACAGCCTAAGTACCATTGCACAACGCCCACCATCAAACAAACCACCAAGGAAACGAGCCACCGCATCCTGGTACTCCACTGAGCTGCGTACATCACTCCTCTACCTAAGGAAGCTGGAAAGACGATGGTGGCGATCTCGATCTTCGGAAGACCAGAGAGCATATAACCTTCACCTGGCAAAACACCGTGAAGCAATAACAGAGAAAATGAGGCAATCCCACACTGATACCCTAAAACGATCACTAAGCAAACCCCATGACTTGTTCAATCTGGTCAAGAGCCTAACAAAAGAACCAGGCCCTGATCAAACAAATGGCATCCACCCTCAGGAATTCACAGACTTCCTGCAATCAAAGCTATGCCAGACCAATAAATCCACAGCACCCACCACCGTGAAGGAGACAATCTACCCAACACTACTAATCACCTTCTCTACCCCATCCAAAAAGCACATTGAAGACACCATTGCCATGATCAACACCACCACGGCACAAACCGACCCCTGTCCTGCTTTCTGGATAAAGGAGCTACGTACCGAATTTAGTCCATTCATAGCCAGACTCATGGACCTGTCTTTCGCAACAGGCTCCCTCCCCCAAAGCCTCAAGCACACGTCCATCAGACCTCTGCTGAAAAACAACAAACTTGACCCCCAGAAGGTTGACTCATACAGACCTATATCCAGCATACCTCTACTAGCCAAGATAATTGAAAAAAAAGTCCAACGCCAAATACAACACCACATCAATGACACCGCCCCGCTGGACCCCTGCCAACATGGATTCAGGGAATCCTATGGTGTGGAAACACTCCTCGCCACCCTCTTCAGCAGCATAATTGCTGGAATCGATAACACCCGCCGTGGATTTGTCCTCGTCTTCATGGATATAGCCATTGCATTCGACTCAGTAAGCCATGAACTTCTCCTGAGGCGACTCGAAGAGAAGGGTATTTGTAGCACAGCACTAAACTGGTGCAAATCATACCTATCTGACAGATGGCAGCACGTACGATCTGGGACCTCAACATTGGAACCATTCCACCAGAAGCAGGGTGTTCCACAGGGTTCCTCCCTCTCCGCCCTGATGTTCAACATTTACATGCAGCCCATCTGTAACCTCATCCGTTCATTCAATGTTGACTGCTTGATATATGCCGACGACGTGCTACTCTATATGCCATTCTCAACTGACCAGCCTGACCTCTCTCCACTGACAGACTGCTTTGACACAGTGGCCAACTGGCTCCAGACTCAAAACCTCAGAATACAGCACAAAAAAACAGAAGTTCTCAACATTGAATGAATGGGCATCAAAATGGCAGATGAAATTTAATGTGCACAAGTGCAAAGTTATGCACCTAGGGAAGAACAACCCAAACTATGGTTACACAATGCAAGGTTCCACATTAGGAACCACCACCCAGGAAAAAGATTTAGGCGTCATTGTGGATAGCATGTTAAAACCCTCGGCCCAGTGTGCAGCGGCAGCCAAGAGAGCAAATAGAATGCTAGGTATCATAAGGAAAGGAATGGAAAATAAAACAAAAGATATAATAATGCCTCTATATCGTTAAATGGTGAGACCGCACCTTGAATATTGTGTGCAATTCTGGTCGCCGTATCTTAAAAAGGATATAGCGTTATTAGAAAAGGTTCAGAGAAGAGCCACCAAAATGGTAAAGGGGATGGAAGGATACTCCTATGAAGAAAAACTAAAAAGGTTAGGGCTCTTTAACCTGGAAAAGAGACGGCTGAGGGGAGATATGATAGAAGTCTATAAATTAATGAACGGAGTGGAACGGGTAAACGTAGATTGATTGTTTATGTTATCAGAATATAGAAAGACTAGGGGACATGCAATGAAGCTACAGGGTAAACTATTTAAAACTAATAAAAGAAAATATTTCTTCACTCAACGTGTAATCAAACTCTGGAATTTGTTACCGGAGGATGTAGTAAAGGCTGTTAGTGTAGCTGGGTATAAAAAAGGTTTGGACAAGTTCCTGGAGGAAAGGTTCATAAACCATTATTAAGACGGCAACCAGGATATTAATGCTTGACCCAGTACAAGCATTGCGGAACCTGTGTCTTTTGAGGAAACTGCTAGGTACATATGACCTAGATTGGCCACTGTTGGAAACAGGATACTGGGCTTGATGGACCTTGGTCTGACCCAGTATGTTCTTATGTTCTTATGTTCATCACAAGGAACCAGAACTTCTCCCCTCCATCCTACCTAAGGGTCAAGGAAGCGGAGCTGCAAACTAAGTCCACAATCCGATATCTTGAAGTCACATTAGACCAACACCTGGATATGAAGGCGCACATAAGCAACACGGTAAGAGCAGTTTACCAT
This sequence comes from Ichthyophis bannanicus, assembly GCA_033557465.1. Lineage (NCBI taxonomy): Eukaryota > Metazoa > Chordata > Amphibia > Gymnophiona > Ichthyophiidae > Ichthyophis > Ichthyophis bannanicus. Next base: position 633,400,262 of record CM066033.1, read on the forward strand.
AAAATCCGGACACTCAGACATTTACGTTCCCTGCTAGAACCAGACGACTTCCGGACAATCTTTCAAGCGCTGATTATCCCACACTTTGATTACGCCAATGCAATCCTAAAAGGGCTCCCACAATCCACCTTGGGTCTGCTCCAGCTCGCAATGAACACCGCGGCTAGAGGTCTATATGGTGCCTCCAGGCGTGAACATGTGACACCTATCCTGAAACAGCTCCACTGGCTCCCTATCCACGGCAGAATCTCTTTCAAGACCCTACTGCTGACCTTTAAGGCCATCAACGGATTCTCCTCCACCTCACTCTCAGAGCTTATCCACACTACTCCCCCCAACAGAGCTAGAAGATCTGCAGCAATTAACACACTAGTAATCCCGAAAGCAGTAACACAATGCACCCAGGCAACAGCAAGCAGGGCATTTAGATTCTGCGCGCCCATGTGCTGGAACGCCCTACCACCTAGCATCCGGGCAATCCCTGACCTAACACAATTTCGAAAGGCTCTGAAGCACCACCTCTTCCTCAAACACTACCTGGATGACCGCGCACCATTATCCGCTCCCCCACTCTAGTATCACCACACTATCACACTACGATTACTCTGGACTCGACTTGATGCGATGCCTATATGTAAATAGTTATCCCGGTTTTACCCAAGTTTAAGCACCTGTTTTTTGTAATGCGGAGCAGATTCCTGCACCGTATACGTTTTTGTTGTCATGTAAACCGCACTGATGTTGAATAGCGCGGTATAAAAGAGACTGTAAATAAAATAAATAAATAAATGTCTCTGCAATGGAAGATGCAGCAGGGCTTCATCATAATCACCAGGTCATAAGAACATAAGATATGCCATACTGGGTCAGACCAAGGTCCATCAAGCCCAGCATTCTGTTTCCAACAGTGGCCAATCTAGGTCATACGTACCTAGCAGTTTCCCCAAGGGACACAGGTTCCACAATGCTTGTACTGGTTCAAGCATTGATATCCTGGGTCCCTTCTTAATAATGGTTTATGGACCTTTCCTCCAGGAACTTGTCCAAACCTTTTTTAAACCCAGCTACACTAACAGCCTTCACTACATCCTCCGGCAACAAATTCCAGAGTTTGATTACACGTTGAGTGAAAAAATATTTTCTTTTATTAGTCTTAAATAGTTTACCCTGTAGCTTCATTGCATGTCCCCTAGTCTTTCCATATTCTGATAAGGTAAACAATCGATCTACGTTTACCCGTTCCACTCCGTTCATTAATTTATAGACTTCTATCATATCTCCCCTCAGCCGTCTCTTCTCCAGGCTAAAGAGCCCCAACCTTTTTAGCCTTTCTTCATAGGAGTAGCCTTCCATCCCCTTTACCATTTTGGTGGCTCTTCTCTGAACCTTTTCTAAAATCGCTATATCCTTTTTAAGATACGGCGACCAGAATTGCACACAATATTCAAGGTGCGGTCTCACCATGGAACGATATAGAGGCATTATAATATCTTTTGTTTTATTTTCCATTCCTTTCCTTATCATACCTAGCATTCTATTTGCTCTCTTGGCCGCTGCTGCACACTGGGCCGAGGGTTTTAACAAGGTATCCACAATGACGCCTAAATCTTTTTCCTGGGTGGTGGTTCCTAATGTGGAACCTTGCATCGTGTAACCATAGTTTGGGTTGTTCTTCCCTAGGTGCATAACCTTGCACTTCTCCACATTAAATTTCATCTGCCATTTTGATGCCCAGTCTTCCAATTTATCAAGATCCTCTTGCAATTTTCCACAATCCTCCTGGGTTTTAACAACTTTAAATAGTTTTGTGTCATCTGCAAATTTGATAACCTCACTTGTTATTCCACTTTCCAGGTCATTTATGAATATGTCAAAAAGCAGCGGACCCAGCACAGATCCCTGGGGTACACCACTATTCACCTTTCTCCATTGGGAAAATTGGCCATTTAGCCCTACCCTCTGCTTTCTATCTTTTAACCAGTTCCTGATCCACAGTAGTACACTGCCTCCTATCCCATGACTCTTTAGTTTTGCCAAAAGTCTCTCATGAGGGACCTTGTCAAAGGCTTTCTGAAAGTCCAGATACACAATATCAACCGACTCACCTTTGTCCACCTGTTTATTCACTCCTTCAAAAAAACATAACAGATTAGTAAGACAAGATCTTCCAAGGTCACAGTATCACAGGCTTTAACATTTAGAAGGCCTGAGAGTGAAGATCCATGTCATGATTGGGGCCTTACAAAAGTTTATGGCATGTATTTCTGCTCCAGCCACACCAGTCAGGAGAGAGAGGGGGAGAATTAGGACATCACCCTTTAAATATGGGATGCTTGTCAAAAGCACTACATACAGGCAGGGGCGGCTCTATAATGAGGCTGAGTGAGGCGGTGGCCTCAAGCAGCAACATTTTGGGGATGGCAAAAATTGCCCCCAAAAAGCCCGCCTCACTCGGCCTTAAAAAACAAAACAAAAAACGAGGAAAGGAGCCGCTGCCGCTGAAGTGCCCTGCAGCCACCCCAGCAGAGCCCTCCTCTCTCTGCGGCTTTTCAGAGCCATGAAGGGAGATTTCCCCTTACTCGAGGCTCTGTTAAGCCCATCAGCGCCGGCGGACTTAACAGAGCTGCGAGAAAGGGAAACTCTCCCTTCGCGGCTCTGAAAAGCCACATTGAAGGAGAGAGGATAGCTCTGCCGAGGAGGCCGCAGGGCACTTCCTTCTGCTGCTGCCGTGGCGGCAGCAACTTCAGCAGCCAGGTTTTGTTTTTATTTCCCGGGGGGGCCAGGACTGGAAATGGGGAGAGGGGGTTTAGGACTGGTAATTGGCTATGGGGGGGGCTACGACTGGAAATGGGCTGTTGGGGGTGTTAGGACTGGTAATGGGCTGATGTGGGGGTTAGAACTGGAAATGGGCTGATCGGGAGGGGGTGCTAGGACTGGTAATGGGCTATCGGGGTGGCTAGGACTAGAAATGGGCTAATGGGAGGGTTAGGACTGGAAGTGGGCTGATGGGGGGGTTTAGGACTGGTAATGGGTTATGGGGGGCTAGGACTGGAAATGGGCTGATGGGGGGTTTGGACTGGACATGGGCTGATAGGGGGGTTAGGACTGGTAATGGGCTATGGGGGAACTAGGACTGGAAATGGGCTGATGGGGGGGTTAGGACTGAACGTGGGCTGATGAGGGGTTTAGTACAAGTAATGCGCTATGGGGGACTAGTACTGGAAATGGGCTGAGGGGGGGTTAAAAATGGAAATAGGCTGATCGGGAGGGGGTTAGAACTAGAAATGGGCTGATGGGGGGGTTAGGACTGGACGTGGGCTGATGAGGGGTTTAGGACTAGTAATGGGCTATGGGGGACTAGGACTGGAAATGGGCTGATGGGGGGCTAAGAATGGAAATAGGCTGATTGGGAGGGGGGTTAGAACTAGAAATGGGCTGATGGGGAGTTAGAACTGGAAATGGGCTGATTAGGGGGGCTAGGACAGGAAATGTACTGCTTGGGGTGCTAGGACTGGAAATGGAGTTATTGGGGGAGTTAGGACTGGTAATGGGCAGATGGGGGACTAGCACTGGAAATGAGCTAGGACTGGTAATGGGCTGATTGGGGGGCTAGGACTAGAGTGGGCTGAGAAGGGGGATAGGAGTGGAAATGGGCTAATGGAGGGGAGGGGAGGGGAGGAGAGTGCTGCTGGCCCTGGAAGAAAACTAGGGGCTAGGGCTACAAATGGGCTGATGTGGGAAAATGGTAGAATAGGACTGGAAGGGAGTGGATAATGAGAGGGTCTGCCAGGGGAAGGAGGGGGCACGAAGGAAGCTGACACGGGAGAAGGAGGCGGCTGGAAAGGAGCTGACACCTGGGATGTACTAAAGGGGGACTGGAAGGGAGCTGACACTTGGGGATGGGAGTGGTAGGTAGTTGGGTAATGGGGAGGAGGCTGGAAGGGAGCTGACATGCAAATAGAATTGGAAGGGGGATGGACAGAGGGTAGGGCGACTGGAAGGGAGCTGACCTGGAGGGTGGCACTGAGAGTGGACGTGAGCTAATATCTGGGATGGTATTTGGACTAGAAGGGGCTGGAAAGTGGGGAAGGAGGGGGACTGGAAGGGAATGGACACCAGTTGCAGTCGTGGGAATGCAAGGCAGTTGACATTAGAAGGTACTGGGAGGGAAAGACTGGAAAGGGGGCTGATACTGGGGAGGGTTACTGGAACTGGAAATGGAAATGGACTGATGGAAGGAAGTGAAGAAAACAAAAGAAGAGATAAGAAATGGCAGATGGACCATAGACCACAGAAAGAGAGCTAAGAGAAGACAGGAAAGCAGAAGCCTCAGATTGGGACCAGCATGATCAGAGAATAAAATAGACAACAAAGGTAGAAAAATAATTTTATTTAATTTTAGTGATTGGACTTTGTGCTATTTTTATATTTTACACAGTATTGGGGAACTGCATCTCTTATTTATCTGATGTTGCACTGCATGTGGACTCTGGCTTCTTGGGGTTTCAATATAAATTTAGTCTACATATTTTTATTTTTACTTTAGATTCTGGTTAAGAACATAAGATATGTCATACTGGGTCAGACCAAGGTACATCAAGCCCAGTATCCTATTTCCAACAGTGGCCAATCTAGGTCATACGTACCTAGCAGTTTCCCCAAAAGACACAGGTTCCGCAATGCTTGTACTGGGTCAAGCATTGATATCCTGGTTCCCGTTTTAATAATGTTTTATGGACCTTTCCTCCAGGAACTTGTCCAAACCTTTTTTAAACCCAGCTACACTAACAGCCTTTACTAAATCCTCTGGTAACAAATTCCAGAGTTTGATTACACGTTGAGTGAAGAAATATTTTCTTTTATTATTCTTAAATAGTTTATCCTGTAGCTTCATTGCATGTCCCCTAGTCTTTCTATATTCTGATAACGTAAACAATCGATCTACGTTTACCCGTTCCACTCCGTTCATTAATTTATAGACTTCTATTATATCTCCTCTCAGCCGTCTCTTTTCCAGGTTAAAGAGCCCTAACCTTTATCCTTTCTTCATAGGAGTATCCTTCCATCCCCTTTACCATTTTGGTAGCTCTTCTCTGAACCTTTTCTAATAACGCTATATCCTTTTTAAGATACGGCGACCAGAATTGCTCACAATATTCAAGGTGCGGTCTCACCATGGAACGATATAGAGGCATTATAATATCTTTTGTTTTATTTTCCATACCTTTCCTTATGATACCTAGCATTCTATTTGCTCTCTTGGCCGCCGCTGCACACTGGGCCGAGGGTTTTAACATGCTATTCACAATGACGCCTAAATCTTTTTCCTGGGTGGTGGTTCCTAATGTGGAACCTTGCATTGTGTAACCATAGTTTGGGTTGTTCTTCCCTAGGTGCATAACTTTGCACTTGTCCACATTAAATTTCATCTGCCATTTTGATGCCCAGTCTTCCAATTTATCAAGATCCTCTTGCAATTTTCCACAATCCTCTTGGGTTTTAACAACTTTAAATAGTTTTGTGTCATCTGCAAATTTGATAACCTCACTCGTTATTCCACTTTCCAGGTCATTTATGAATATGTCAAAAAGCAGCGGACCCAGCACAGATCCCTGGGGTACAACACTATTCACCTTTCTCCATTGGGGAAATTGGCCATTTAGCCCAACTCTCTGCTTTCTATCTTTTAACCAGTTCTTGATCCACAGTAGTACACTGCCTCCTATCCCATGACTCTTTAGTTTTGCCAAAAGTCTCTGATGAGGGACCTTGTCAAAAGCTTTCTGAAAATCCAGATACACTATATCAACCGACTCACCTTTGTCCACCTGTTTATTCACACTTTCAAAAAAACATAACAGATTAGTAAGACAAGATCTTGTCTAAAACCATGTTGGCTTTCTCCCATTAGGCTATGACTATCTACATGCTGAGTAATTTTATTGTTTATGATAGTTTCTACCATTTTTCCCGGTACTGACGTGAGGCTTACCGGTCTGTAGTTTCCTGGATCACCCCTGGAACCCTTTTTAAAAATTGGTGTTACATTGGCGATCCTCCAATCTTCAGGTATTAGAAATGATTTTAATGATAGTTCACAGATTACTAATAGCAGGTCTGCAATCTCATATTTCAGTTCTTTCAACACTCTTGGATGTAAGTCTTTAACCTTTGCAACTGCTCCTTTTAGTTTTTTCTTAACTATTTTCCTCATTTTATCATAGTCTCCCTTTCGAAAGTTAAAAGGTAGTACTGTGGATTTCCTTACTATCCCTCATCCACTAATTAAATCAAAGGCGATCATGCTATGATCACTATTGCCAAGTGGCCCCAACACCCTTATCTCTTGCACTAGATCTGGTGTTCCACTAAGGACTAGGTCTAATATGGCTTCCCCTCTGGTCGGTTCATGAACCAGCTGCTCCAAGAAGCAGTCATTTATATCATCTAGGAACTTTATCTCCCTAGCATGTTACTGCACTGTAACGTTTGTTAGCTTCCTTGATTTCTTTGAGCATTTCATCATCCATTTGTTCATTCTGGCCAGGCGGTCGATAGTACACCCCCACTGCCATCACCTTCCCCTTTTTACATGGAATTTCAATCCATAGAGATTCTACAGCAAATTTTGTTTCCTGCAAAACTTTAATCCTTTCTGACTCAATGCCCTCTCTAACATAGAGCGCAACCCCTCCACCAATTTGATCAGCTCTATCATTACGATATAGTTTGTACCCAGGTATCACAGTGTCCCACTGGTTGTCCTCCTTCCACCATGTCTCTGATATTCCAATCATATCTAACCTCTCATTTAGTGCTATATATTCTAACTCTATCTTCTTATTTTTTAGACTTCTAGCATTTGCATACAAGCATTTTAGAGACTGTATTTTATTCATATTAATTTGGCTATTGGTAGACATGGGTAATTTGGGATCTTTAAGCTCTGTCTGCTCCATACTCGAGGGTATTTGGGCTACTTTACTCTTTTTTGGAACCTCTCTGCTTTTGGTAGTATTCTTCAAGGATACATTCTTCCGAACCATCCGCTCTTGGGCGACTGATGGCTTTCCCCTATTATCCAGTTTAAAAGCCGCTCTATCTCCTTTTTAAAGGTTAATGCCAGCAGCCTGGTTCCATCCCGGTTAAGGTGAAGCCCATCCCTTCGGAAGAGCCCCTCCTTTCCCCAGAATGTTCCCCACTTCCTAACAAATCCAAATCCCTCATCTCTGCACCATTGTCTCATCCACGCATTGAGACTCCGGAGCTCTGCCTGCCTTTTGAGTCCTGCACGTGGAACGGGAAGCATTTCGGAGAACGCTACCCTGGAAGTTCTGGATTTCAACTTCCTACCTAAAAGCCTAAATTTATTTATTTATTTATTTATTTGGTAAACATTTATAAGCCGCCACTTCCAGCGATCAGCAGCAAACCATGGTGTAAATACAGGGAGTAACTTATTCAATCAAAGATACAGTATGATTTGAGGAAAGGGTACACCAGAATCACAAAGAATTTCAAATATACATTACATTTTGATCATCCAGGTGTGAGTAACAAAAATGAGCTACAATCACATAGAATTACAAATATACATTACATTTTGATCATGCAGGTTTGGGCAACAAAGTGAGCTAATAAATAAACATTTGTTTGATCAGATTTTAAATATACATTACAGGTTTTTCAAGTACATAGAATACATTTGTATATGCAATCCTACTAACATTGACATCGGGTCTATTTTGCCTCCTAAGCTTCAGGGGTTAGGCAACTTGGGTAGTGAGAGGGTGATGAAAAAACTGTCTAGGTGATACCGTAATGTTCTTGGAAAAGGTGGGTTTTAAGCTTCTTTCTGAAGTCCTGAATATTGTTGATCAGTCGTAACTCATACGGAAGCTTGTTCCAGAGTATGGGTGCAATGTACGAGTATGCCCGGTTGCTCGTTCCCTCTTTAACATCTCTTATACTACTGGGAACGCAGAGAGTATTCAGGTTAGTAGTCCTTCGGCATCTGTTGGGGGGCTGTGTGGTTATGAGGTTGTCGAGGAATGATGGGGCTATCCTGTGAATGATTTTGAAAGTAGTTACCAGTATTTTGTATACTGCTCGTGCTGAGATTGGGAGCCAGTGAAGCTCAATCAGTACTGGTGTAATGTGATCCCTTAGTTTCTTATTCAAGATGATCCTGGCTGATACATTTTGTGCCAATTGTAAGATGTTTATGGTTTTTTTTGGAAGGCCTTGCAAGATGGCATTACAGTAGTCAAAGTGAGGAATGATGAGCGCTTGAGCTACTGTTCTGAAGTCAGTTTGTTCGATTATGTTGCGTAGGGGTTGAAGGACTCTCAGTTTATGAAATATTGCTCTGTTGGTCAACCGGAGATGTTTGTCCATTTTTAGGTTAGCATCAATGAGAACTCCTAGATATTTGATCTCATTTTTGGATTGATAGGTGTTGTTGTTAAGGGTGATTGAAGCAGGTGGTTTGAAGTCTTGTTTACTTGATACGAACATCACATCAGTTTTTTTGTGGTTTATCGACATGTTGTTATCTTGGAGCCATTTTTGCATTTCGCCCAGGCATTCTTCTATTTGATTGAGATTAGGATTATCTATATCAAGTTGAGTGTACAACATGATATCATCTGCGTATAAGTGGTATCTGATGTTATGTTTTTGGAAAATCGTACAGACTGGCTGGATGTAAACGTTGAATAGTAGGGAGGAAATAGCTGAGCCCTGAGGTATTCCTTGGGTTTGCGGGAAAGGCTTTGCCTGCTCGTTATTGAAGCGTACCTGTTGCATTCTATTTGTGAGGTATGACTCGAACCATTTTAACGGTGTTCCTGCTATACCTATGGACACAAGTCTTTGCAAGAGTGTTTGATGATGGACTGTGTCAAATGCAGCTGATATATCAATGAATATAAGTAGGAACATCTTATTTTTGTTTTCCAGACCATTGATGAGGTTGTCAATGAGCGCAATGAGTAGGGTCTCAACTCCATGGTATGGTCTGAAGCCATATTGATGGTGGTCAAGGATTTTGTTTTCATCTAGGTGGTCCTGCAATTGTAGTTGGGTTACCTTCTCAATAATCTTAGCAAGGAAGGATATGCTTGATATAGGCCTGTATGAGGTTGGATCTTCTATGTTGAGCGCTTTATTCTTTAAAATAGGCCTTATTAGGGATCTTTTAAGTTGGGCGGGCATAATACCCTGCTGAAGAGATTGGTTTACTATGTGCGTTATCACCTGGCCAATTTCCTGTTTAGTCAATTTGATCCATTCTGCTGGGCAGGGATCTAGCAGTGAAGTTGTTGAATTTAGGTTAGTGATGGTGTTTATGATCATCCTTTCGTCGATTATCTGGAAGGTAGACCATCTTTCTTTCTGTTTACAGCTTGAGTTCATGCTGTCCAGCTGCTTGGGGCATGTAGTGATTACATTCTGTGATTGAATAGACAGGTTTTGAGGATTTAGTTTGTTAGCATAGTGATTCGCCAGATCTTAGGCCTTTATATTTCCATTACAGTTGACTTCCGGCAGGGGCTTCGTGAGAGATTTGACTAGCTCAAACAGCTCTCTGGGTCTGTTAATAGCCTTGTTGAGTACTTTGGTGTGGTGAGCTTTCTTGGCAAGGTTGATCTCATGTTTATATTTGGCTAGGAGCTCCAGGTATTCAGACTTGTGCAGATCAGACTTAGTTCGTCTCCATTTTCTTTCCAGTTTCATTTTGTGCAATGGTGAGGTGTACCAGGGCTCTGTTCTAGCTTTTGTCTTCCTGGTTGATGACTTCCATGTTGGCTCTGAGCTGGCCTCTATTGTAGAGTTCCATTGTTTGATTAGATCTTCGACATCATAGTTGTCAAGGGTTATGTGTTCGTTGAGCGATGTTATCAGGGTTTCCTTGTTGAATTGTTGGAACTTTCTTCGTTGTTGATTAGTTGGACCAGATAGTAGCTCGTTCGTTGAAGGGCCTGGGTAAAGAGTGATCTGGATTTGATAGTGATCGGACCAGGGAACTTGGGTTATGTGGATCTTGGGTTGCGCCAAGTCAGGTTGTAATGGCATCTTAGGGAGAAATACCAAGTCAAGGGTATTTCCTTTATAGTGGGTTTCTTCTTGTATTAATTGATTATATCCGAGCTGGTCCATGGCTTCGAGGAAAGAGGTTGCCTGGACATAGGGAGTTGAGTTCAGATTGAAGTCACCTAGGATTATCTGGTATTTCTTGACTGGAGTGGTGGAAATGGCTTCGAGAATGTCTGCGAGGGTGTCATCGTGTGGTGTTGGAGGTCTATATAGCAGGCATATCGACAGGTTGTTATTCCCTATTCGGAGGATGTCAATTCCCTGTATAGTTGTATTTGAAGCTCTTGTAAACCCTAGCGAGGTATTCGCAAGGATGAGTACTCCTCCTCCCTTTTTGTGTGTGCGTGGGCAGCTGAATATCTCATATCCTGGCTTGTTTAGTTGGTTTACTATAGCTGTGTCAGTGTTGGAGAGCCAAGTTTCAGTGATGCACAGTAGGTCAGGTCTGTCATCAGCAATGATGTTGTGTATGATGTGGGTCTTGTTCCTTATGGACCTTGCATTTATTAGAATACATGAGATTTGTGGTTGTGAAGGGGAGCTGGGTTGCCGTGCAGAGCTATGTATTCTTTTATTCTTCATCCTGTTTAGTTTTTTTGTTTAGCCTCCAGAACCTCCCTACCGCATTTTCCTATGTCATTGGTACCGACATGTACCAAGACAGCAGACTCCTCCCCAGCACTATCTAAGACCTTATCTAGGTGGTGCGTGAGGTCCGCTACCTTCGCACCAAGCAGTCATGTTAGCAGGCGATCCTCACGTCCACCAGACACCCAGCTATCTACATGCCTAATGATCGAATCACCAACTATAACGGCTGGTTACTTATTTTGTACTTGTTGAGGGTCGATGTTGCGAGTGTGTGACTGAAGTCAGGTGTTTTTTAGTTATTTATTTATTGCTTTTATGTACCGCGCTCTTTAAAATCAGTGTGGGTTACATATAACATTTTGTACAAAACAGGAGGCCTGTTATGTACTTACATTGAACGGGTAATTTAACGTGGATATCAGCTGGATATCAACTGGATCTTTATGTACAAACATGGAGTTTGTACATAAGATCTATACTGTACTGTAGTAATTTGACTTGTTCAGCTTTTCAAATCGGTGTATGGATGTTCCAGGGCCCACTGTAGTATTTACAGTGATGCTTTCTTTGGATGGGCTCCTTATGTGAGTTTTGGAAGTTTGTGCTGATATGGTATGGTAGGTTTGCTCTTTGTTGTAGGGTTGTGTATTAGTTCACAGTATGCCTGGTACTGGAGAATAGTGGTTATTGTTGTTGTTGTTAGTGAGATGATCACAATCAGATTTTTTTTTTTAAATATTGAGTTCTGTGGGTGAATGTCCTGGTTCTGCTCTGCACCTACTGTGGATGCAAAATATATGTTGAAAAAGAAAAAGCAAGAACCATAACTCAGTTTATAACAAAATAAAAATGAGTTATAATTTAGTTTTATAAACTGTGCTGTTGGTTCTTGCAGTCTTTTAGTTCCTTGGTGTGCAAACGGGACCGTACCTAGCCCTGTGCAAGCGATGCAGTATCCTTCCACCCCTTTACCATTTTGGTGGCTCTTCTCTGTACCTTTTCTAATAACACTATATCCTTTTTAAGATACGGCGACCAGAATTGCACACAATATTCAAGGAGCGGTCGCACCATAGAACAATACAGAGGCATTATAATATCCTTTGTTTTATTCTCCATTTCTTTCCTTATGATACCTAGTATTCTATTTGCTCTCTTGGCTGCCGCTGCACACTGGGCGGAGGATTTTAACATGTTATCCACGATGATGCCTAAATCTTTTTCCTGGGTTGTGGTTCCTAATGTGGAACCTTGCATCGTGTAACCGTAGTTTGGATTTTTCTTTCCTAGGTGCATAACTTTGCACTTGTCCACATTAAATTTCATCTGCCATGTGGATGCCCAGTCTTCCAATTTATCAAGATACTCTTGCAATTTTCCACAATCCTCATGAGTTTTAACAACTTTGAATACTTTTGTGTCATCTGCAAATTTGATAACCTCATTTGTTATTCCCATTTCCACGTCATTTATGAATAAGTTAAAAAGCATCATCATCACAGATCCCTGGGGTACTCCACTATTTACCTTTCTCCATTGGGAAAAATGATCATTTAGCCCTACCCTCTGCTTTCTATCTTTTAACCAGTTCCTGATCCACAATAGTACACTGCCTCCTATCCCATGACTTTTTAATTTTGCCAAAAGTCTCTCATGAGGGACCTTGTCAAAGGATTTTTGAAAGTCCAGGTACAGTATATCAACTGACCCATCTTTGTTTACCTGTTTATTCACACCTTCAAAAAAACATAATAGATAAGTAAGAGAAGACCTTCCTTGGCTAAAGCCATGTTGGCTGTCTCCCATTAAGTCATGACTATCTACATGTTCATTAATTTTGCTCTTTATTATGGTTTCTACCATTTTTCCCAGTACTGACATCAGGCTCACCGTTCTGTAGTTTCCCGGATCACCCCTGGAACCCTTTTTAAAAATTGGCATTATATTGACCATCCTCGAATCTTCAGTTATTACAGATGATTTTAATGATAGTTCACAGATTACTAATAGTAGGTCTGCAATCTCATATTTCAGTTCTTTCAACACCTTCGGATGTATACGTCTAGTGGTTAGGACAAGGTACTTCAGGCCGGAGGACCAGGTGTTCAAGTCCCACCTGGGGACAGCAATCTCAGGCCGGAGGGACTGGGATTTCTAGTCCTATAGGCACACCTTGTGGTCTTGGGCAAGCCACTTAACTCTCCATTGCCCATGTTCCCTGTAAGTATAATTGTATGTGTCTCATATCCCCTTGTGTTAAATGTATCCTCCAACTGACCGCTTTGACCCGGTGAAAAGCGGGATATAAATACAGCTAAATAAATACCATCCAGTCCAGTTGATCTGCTACTCATTAGTTTATCAAATAATTGTAATACATCTTCCCGGTGTATCGACATTTCTTTCAATTTTTCAGCAGCATCTCCTTTAAATACCAATTCAGTCATAGGTAACATTCCTACCTCTGTCTCAGTAAAGACCGAAGTAAAAAATTCATTCAGTCTCTCTGCTATGGCCTTGTCCAATCTTAGTGCTCCTTTTACCCCTCAATCATCTTATGGCCCAGCTGACTCTCTCACAGGTGTTTTTCTATAAATATACTTGAAAAAGTTTTTATTATGCATTTTTGCTTCCATAGCAAGCTTCTTCTCAAATTCTATTTTTGCTTACCTTATCAATGCATTGCATCTAACTTGCCAGTGCTTGTGCTGTTTCCAGTTTTCGTCATTTGGCTCCTTTTTCCATTTCCTGAAAGATGCTTTTTGGCAACAACAGCCTCTCTGATCTCACCTTTAAACCATGCTAGCAGTTTTTTGGACTTCCTTCCACTTTTCTTAAAGCATGGAATACAGCTGGTCTGGGCTTCCAAAATAGTATTTTTAAACAACGCCCAAGCTTAACATAAGTATTTAACCCTTGCAACTGCTCCTTTTAGTTTTTTCTTAACTATTTTCCTCATTTTATCATAGTCTCCCTTTCAAAAGTTAAAAGGTAGTACTGTGGATTTCCTTACCTCCCTCCTCCATTTATTAAATCAAACATGATCATGCAATGATCACTATTGCCAAGTGGCCCCAACACCCTTATCTCTTGCACCAGATCTTGTGTTTCACTAAGGACTAGGTCCAAAATGGCTTCCCCTCTGGTCGGTTCATGAACCAGCTTCTCCAAGAAGCAGTCATTTATTTCATCTATAAACTTTATCTCCCTAGCATGTCCTGCTGTGACACTGACCCAGTCAATATCGATAATGATGGGTAATTGAAATCACCCATTATTATTACTGTGCTGTAACGTTTGTTAGCTTCCTTGATTTCTTTGAGGATTTCACCATCCATTTGTTCATTCTGGCCAGGCAGTCAATAGTACACCCCCACTGCCATCGCCTTTCCCTTCCCCTTTTTACATGGAATTTCAATTCATAAAGATTCTACAGTGAATTTTGTTTCTGGCAAAACTTTAATCTTTTGTGATTCAATGCTCTCTCTAACAGAGCGCAACCCTTCCACCAATTTGATCTGCTCTATCATTACGATGTAGTTTGTATCCAGGTATCACAGTGTCCCAATGGTTGTCTTCCTTCCACCATGTCTCTGAGATACCAATCATATCTAACCTCTCATTTAGTGTTATATATTATAACTCTCCCGTCTTATTTTTTAGACTTCTAGCATTTGCATACAAATATTTTAGACTGACTATCTGACTATCGGAAGGCAGGGGTAATTTGGAATCGTTAAGCTCTGTCTGCTCTGTACTCAAGGGCATTTGGGCTACTTTTGTCTTTATTGGAACCTCTCTGCTGATATGCCCTAACTTCAATCTTTTGCTAGTATCCTTCAAAGATACATTGTTGCGAAACATGCTCTTGGGCAACTGTCAGCTTTCCCCTATTGTCTATTTTAAAAACTGCGCTATCTCCTTTTTAAAGCTTAATGCCAGCAGCCTGGTTCTGTCGCAGTTAAGGTGGAGTCCATCCCTTCGGAAGAGCCCCCTCCTTTCCCCACAATATTCCCCAGTTCCTAAGAAATCCAAAACCGTCATCCTTTCACCATTGTCTCATCCACGCATTGAGACTAAGGAGCTGTGCCTGCCTTTTGGGTCCTGCGCGTGGAATGGGAAGCATTTCGGAGAATGCTTCCCTGGAAGTTCTGGATTTCAACTTCCTACCTAAAAGCCTAAATTTAGCTTCCAGTATTCCCTACCACACCTTCTTACATCATTGGTATCAACATGTACCAAGACAGCAGACTCCTCCCCAGCACTATCTAGGTGGCGTGTGAGGCCCGCTACCTTCGCACCAGGCAGGCATGTTACCTGGCAATCCTCACATCCACCCGACACCCGGCTATCTACATGCCTAATGATCGAATCACCAACTATAACGGCTGTCCTAACCCCTCCCTTGTGGGCGCATGGCCCTGGAGAAACCTCCTAGGTGCAAGAGGTTTTTACATCACCTGGAGGACAGGTCCTAGCTACAGGATCACTTCCTGCCACACCAGGGTGATGCTCTCCTGTCACGTGACCTCTCTCCTCCATGGCAACAGGGATGCTGCCAGTCTGGAGGTGGGACTTCAGTACTTTATCGCTGTAGGTCTCGTCTATGTACCTCTCTGTCTTCCTTATGTCCTCCAAGTCTGCTACTCTAGCCTCCAGAGATCGGGCTCATTCCCTGAGAGCAAAGAGCTACTTGCACCTAGTGCACACTAAGACCCCTCACCAACTGGGAGAAAATCATATATGTGATACTCAATGCAAAAGACTGGAAAACCCCCATCTTGCTGCTGGACTACTGTCTGCGTCTTAGTTTTAAGTTTGTGTTTAGGTATTTAAGTTCTTTACTTACTAAGGCTTGCTGGGAATACTTATACTAACAAAACTATACATAATATGTTTAATGTACTTTGTTCACCTGAAGCTTAATTGATCTCAGGTCCCTAATGTATGCTTGATGAGAATAAACAGCTGCACCTGAGAGTGAATATGGCACCTCCTTTCCTTTAAGAGATTTAAGCACCTATAAAGCTACAATTATCCCAGGGATGGGTGGGTGTCAGGGAGAGGGAGGGAAAGAAGACTTACTGAAAACTGGCTGCTACACAGTACCCTGTCCTGTGCTTCTAAGGTAATCTGTGACCAATTTCCTGGGTGATTCATACAGCCCTTGCATGGATTGAGAGAGTCTTGGGTTATAAATTTAACCAGAAAGCTCTCTGCTGTGTTTTAAACTTAAACTGAAAGCTACCTGTTGAGTTTTTAATTTAACAAAAAGCTCTTTGCTGATACAAGTGCTCTTGCCTTCAGAGAATTATGAAGAGGCTGGTGTTATCCGCCTGCTCTGGAAAGAAAACCTGGCAGCATTGATTAGGCATGGAGCAGGGGCTGAAAGTTCATCCACTCCTGCAAGGGGTCTGAAAATCCACTACATTCTTTCCATTCCTAGAGGTGATAAAGGTCATGATCCATACTGAGTGAAATTCTCCCAACTCCCTACCTAAGGGGCTAAAGGTGTGTAAGAAGATGTACACTCTCCTGGAGAAGGAATTTGTTGTGTGGTTTGATATTCCAAAGATGGATGCACAGGTCATAGCAATTTTCAGACCGGCTGCCATTCCTGTGGAAGACGGATTGACCTTAAAAGATTCTCTGGACTGAAAGGTAGCTTCAGCAATGAAGCTCAGTTCGCCACCACAGCAGCTATTCTTCAGTTGGCGGTCTGTATAGGCCTGACATTTTGTGCCCTGCTCCAGTGGATTCATTCTCTCCTGCCGGATGATACTACCCCTCTTTGAGAGTCAGCCGTGGCCTTCCTTCTGATGCCATTTACAGCATGGTACAAATAGCGGCCAGGGATAGTGCCCTGTCAATGATCACATAACATTGTATTTGGCTTTGATACTGGGAAGCAGACACATCTCCAAAAGCCTGGTTGGCCCAAGTGGGGCAATTTGGAGAAGCTGGTGAAGGACCTGAGAGAGGCAAAACCTTATTATTTTTCAGAGGACAGGTCCAGAGTCCTGTGAAGTGGGCAGAAGCTCATTTGCATTGAGCCTTCGTCCACTTCTCGCGGACGCTCTGGCTGGACTCCTGGAGGTCTTGAGACTCCCATCGCTACCAGTCTGGAAAGTCTTTCTTCCCCTCTGATCCCGTATTTTGGGCTTATTTTCAGTCCTTTTGAGGAGTGCATAGGCTCAGAGACTTGGTCTCCTCCAGGGGAGGTGCCTCCTGGATTGTGTGATGATTCACTGATTCCTCTGGCTGGGAGCAGGCTTCACCTTTACTCTCAGGAATGGGCCAAGGTCGTCAAGGATTGCTGGATGCTAGACATCATTCAGTACTGATATGTCCTGGAATGCAGAACCAGCCACAGGCATGTTTGTCTTCTCCCTCTGTGAGTTCACAAACAAAGGATGGCTGTTGGAATCACCATGGACAATTTGCTGCTTCTGAGAGCAGTGGTGTCCGTTTCTCTGGTCGATCAGGGCAAGGGCAGATACTCTGTTTCGTGGGACCCAAAAAAAAAACTGAAGAGAGAAAAAGATGGATCATTCTGAACCTCAAAGGGTGTCAATGCACACTTGCGTGGACTGCGCTTCTGGATGGAAATTTTGCGATCAGTGATTCAAGTGCAGCACATTTTCATATCCTGATCTGGGAGGCAGGGGCGGCCCAAGGGGGGTGCGGGGCCATGTGCGGAGACTCGGTGCGGGGCCTCATTTGCATAAGGGGCCTCATTTGCATAAATATTTGCATAATGTTACCATACACTAACTTTTAGTAAACATGCCTCTTAATGAGTGTATGAATAAAGAAAGACTAAAAGACTTCTACATTACTATAATCCAGTGCCAACCGCCAGACACATTAGGAACTACTACAAACACTGCCCATTTAGAACCCATAGCAAACCCGCCGTATCCTAACAGCACTACCAGGACTCATAAAGCACCATACCCTAACTATCAAAAGGAAACGCTTCAAATATTAAACCAATACATTTCAGAGAACAACAATACATGACCTACTGGGGAAAGAGAACAAATGGCAATGTCAAATAGGAATTACATAAACAGAATACCTCAGCTCAGTTACACATGCAGAACATAGACCATCACCAAACAAGGAATCACAATTTAGAAACAGGAAGACAATAATGAAACTGGGAATCCCAAAAGCCAAACTTGGAATGTACAACACTGTAGAAATAAAACTATACATTAATTTGCTCTTGTACTAAACAAAGCGCAGACGTTAATGATGCACATTTCCCAGAGCTGACATATTCCAATTAATAAATTCAAAATAAAGAGATATTTTTCTACCTTTTGTGCATTTTTTTTCAGCTGCAATTGCTCCAGTCACTTTCTTCTGGTTTCTTTGTGTCTTCCGCTAACTCTCCATCGTCTGCTGTCCATTTGTCTTTTCTTCTCTCTTCTAGTTTTTTTCCATTCTCTCTCTACATCTGCTTTAACATACTAATCTTTCTCCTTTTGCTCTTTCCTCATTCCTATTTCATCTACTCAAATTTTACCCCTCCATTCTCAATCCCCACTTACTCTCCCAATATCCGGCCAATTGTAGATTTGTCTTCCCTCCCACACAAAATATTTTTTCCCTCTCCATCCCACTCTCCCAGCTCCATCCCATTCTAATCCTCCCCCAACATCAGCTCCATTCTAGTTCCAGTCCCACCCAGCATCCGCTCCCTTCTAGTCCCCGCATCAGCCCATTTCCAGTCCTAGCCCCCCATAAGCCCATTTCCAGTCCTATCCTAGACCCACCATCAGCCTATTTCCAGTCCTAGCTCCCCCATCTATTTCCAGTCCCATCCGAGTCCCTCCATCAGCTCATTTCCAATCCCAGCCCCCCATGAGCCCATCAGCCCATGTCAAATCCTAGCTCCCCTCCACTCAGCCCATTTCCAATCCAAGCCCCCCATAAGCAAACTTCCAGTTCTAGCCCCTTCATGAGTCCATTTCAATCCAAACCCCCACCACAGCCCATTTCCAATCTTAGCACCCCCCCAACAGCCAATTTCCAGTTCTATTCTAGCCCCTCCATCAGCCCATTTCCTGTCCTAGCCCCCCCCCACTCACCCATTTCCAGTCCTAGCTCCCTCCCCCTCACAACCCATTTCCATTCCAAGCCTCCGTCCCCATCAGCTATTTGCAGTTCAAGCCCTCCTTCCACTCAGCCCATTTCCAGTCCTAGCAACCCCCCCAGCCCATTAACAGTCTTAGCCCCCCCAGCCCATTACCAGTCCTAACCCCCCATCAGCCCATTTCCAGTCCTAGCCCACCCATAGCCCATTACTAGTCCTAACCCCCCCCCCTTCATCCCATTATGTCCTAAACCCCCATCACCCTATTTCCAGGCCTAGCCCGCCCATCAGCCTATTTCCAGTCTTAGCCCCCCATAGCCCATTACCAGTCCTAATCCCCCATCAGCCCATTACCAGTCCTAACCCCTCCCATAGCCCATTACCAGTCCTAACCCCCATCAGCCCATTTCCAGTCTTAGCTCCCCCCATAACCCATTACCAGTCCTAAACCTCCCCATCAGCCCACTTCCAGTCTTAGCACCCCCCATGGCCCATTACTAGTCCTAACCCTCCCCCATCAGCCCACGTCCAGTCTTAGCCACACCCCCCATAACCCATTACCAGTCCCAAACCTCCCCATCAGCCCATTTCCAGTCTTAGCGCCCCCATAGCCAATTACCAGTCCTAATCCACCAGCAGCCCATTTCCAGTCTTAGCCCCCCCATAGCCCATTACCAGTCCTAACCCACCATCAGCCCACTTCCAGTCTTAGCACCCCCCCATGGCCCATTACTAGTCCTAACCCTCCCCCATCAGCCCACTTCCAGTCTTAGCACCCCCCCATGGCCCATTACTAGTCCTAACCCTCCCCCATCAGCCCATTTCCAGTCTTAGCCCCCCCCATAACCCATTACCAGTCCTAAACCTCCCCATCAGCCCATTTCCAGTCTTAGCTCCCCCATAGCCAATTACCAGTCCTAACCCCCCCATCAGCCCATTTCCAGTCAGCCCCCCCATAGCCCATTACCAGTCCTAACCCCCCCATCAGCCCACTTCCAGTCTTAGCACACACACCCCCATGGCCCATTACTAGTCCTAACCCTCCCCTATCAGCCCACTTCCAGTCTTAGCCTCCCACCCCATAGCCCATTACCAGTCCTAAACCCCCTTCCCCCCCTATCATCCCAAATTAAAAAATAAAAAAAACCAGCTGCTTCTGCCACGGCAGCATCGAGTGCCGCCGCGGGGCCCCCCCTGCCCGGCAGAGCCTCCCTGCATCGTAGGCTAGCGTTCAATCCCCGAACACGGGCTTCTTTCAGAGCCGCAAGAGTTTCCTTTCTCGTGGCTCTGTTAATCCCGCCGGGGCTGATGGGAAATCCCCGGCGGGATTAACAGAGCCGCGAGAAAGGAAACTCTCGTGGCTCTGAAAGAAGCCCGCGTTCGGGGATTGAACGCTAACCTACGATGCAGGGAGGCTCTGCCGGGCAGGGGGAGCCCCGCGGCGGCACTCTTGATGCTGCCGCGGCAGAAGCAGCTGTTTGTTTGGGTTTTTTTAAATTTGGGATGATGAAGAATGTTTTTTGCGTGGGGCCCCCTGAAACGCGGGGCCCTGTGCAAAAAACATTCTTGCTCAATGGACGGGCCGGCCCTGCTGGGAGGATCAGCAGATGTATCTGTGTTTTGCCATGCTTGGCTCTCACTTGCAGTTTGACACCTTCCCATGTGGACTCTCCACTGTCCCAAGGATGTTCTCCAAGGTCAGGGTGGTGGTGGTGGCCATGGCGTTATGACACCAAGGGATTTGTGTGCACCCATGTCTGGTCGACTGGCTCATCTGAGCCTGCTCTTTATTAGAGATGTCTCAGGTAGTGACCCGAGTAGTGGCCTTTGGAAAGCCTCGGTTGATTGGTAAATCAGAGGAAGAGCCAATTTTTTGCCTTCCCAATCCCTAGGGTTCCCAGGACCAATTTTGGTACCCAAATGGGCAAAGTCTTCCTGCCAGAGGAGAAAGTCAAAAGGCTGTTGGTTTGCTCATGCTGTTCTGTTTGCAACAGGCTCCCAGATTCTGGGATTATCTTCAGCTCCCCAAATTGCCAGCAGCAACAATCGAGATAGTGCGTGGGCACATGCTCTTATGCAGTCCCTCCAGCAGTCTGTGCTGACTCGGTGGTCCTCGAGTTCTCAGGAGTTCAAGCTCAGGCTCCTGCTCCCACTGATGGTGAAGACCAGCCTGCGATAGTGACAACAGCTGAGTCATCTGAGGAAGGGCATAACTGGATGATTGCTCATGGATCCTTCAGATGCCAATCTCTCAGGTTGAGGAGCCCATAGCTAAGAACGAACGGCAAAGGGCTGTTGGAACTGTAGGGAGGCGGTGTAGTCCATCAACCATTTCGAGGCGAGGGCCATCAGGTTGACTTCTCCTTAAGTCCTGCTAGACCAGTTCAGGACCTGTCCCTAGAACTGTGTTGGCTCCGTCCTTCTGCAGCAGTACCTTTGATCTACTATTTTTATGCTTGACTCTGCAGGTCGAGATTCTACTGACAGCTTTCTATTTCTTCTTTCTGGTACATAGTTCTCTACTGCTTGATTCTCATTGCTGCCCAAGTTGAGGTTATGTGAAGTCGGCCCTGCTTCTCCCATATGCTTTGGGATGGATACTGAAGAGCCCTCTGGTAGCTGAGGCGAATAGAGGCATGGTAGTGATGTCATTGAAACTTGGGCATTTTATAGTCTGTTTCCACCAATCTACTATTAGGGGAACACAACCCACTTGTCTGGACTGATCTGGCAGGACTCAAGGAAAGGACATTATTTAGTAAGTAAATGTCACCTTGACGTCTGTCCATAAAGAATATTTTATACTAGGTATTTGGGTCTTTATCTTTGTATGATACTGGTATTTACCTGACCCCCTCAGGGGTTGTTGTTGTTGTTAAGTGCCGTCAAGTCAGTGTCGACTCATGGGATTAACTAACTCTATTTTATAAATGCAACATATATGCACTTATATGTCTGTATAAATTAGCCCAGGGAATGCAGGCACACACATTTATACCTGCTCCAAGGCAGGAACAATTGTGTGTGTATATGTAATGGTAATAATAGATGCATATATGCCAATCTCATCCTTCCTCTACCTATTCTCCATGCTCTGCAATGCCTAGACATATAGCTGGTAATTTTATAACAGGGCATTAGATTAAGTGAACAGGAAAGCACCAATTTTGTTGCTATTTTATAAAAACGCATAGGCACCTATTTGAATTTATAAAATACTAGCACACATCCAGCAGCAATAGCACTTAAATTCAGGTGCAGATATTATGCCTGCTTGAGAGTAGATGTTAATATTAGTGAATATTTTATGCATGTATGCACATATTTTATAAAATACATGTGTAAATTGTGACTCCAACCACACTCTGCCCAAACGCCAATGGGTCTCTACCATCTATCTTCTTCAATCTTGCAAGATACTTGACTGCCAGAACCCTAATATGGTAGTCCAGATACTCCAAACGTGAATGCTGACCCTATTTAGGTAGATTTTCAGAGCTAGGAATCTTTCCTCCCAATTCTGGTCTTTTTCTCTCTGGGCCAGGATCAGTGCTAGGATTTCTGGCACCCCCCCTGCAACCTATAGATTGGTGCACCCCTCCCTCATTATTATTAACGCTAACTACATCCCACCCCCCTTTATCCTAAAACTGCTTTGTGAACTCTTCATATGATGCTAGTATTTCTCCTTCAAATAGTGTTGAAAGAAAATTGTTGTGAAGAGGCAAATGCATAGCCAGAATTAAAATAACTATTGAGCAGTACACTGGTCAACAAATCTTTACAAAAGTCATGTTACTGAAATAAAAATAGTCATTTCTTATCAATTTTTATATGCTGAACACGAATATGAAAGTGAAATTGCAAAGTTGGCTCTAGTTTTGTTTGTAATCTACAAGAATTAATGTTTACATCCCTGCAGTGCTCTGCTAGAGAGGTGGATATTTAACTCCTGTGACAACTTTGCTGTGAGTTCTAGCTGTCTATTTAATTATTTATTGTTGTCTTTATTGGTGTGCTACTTCACCTCCCTGTTCCCTTTAGTTTTGCACTTCAGCTTTCTCAGCTGTATAACTTACCTTGCCTCTCTCAACTAACTGGCCTTTGTGTGGTAGCCAGGTTAACTTTTACTTTAAATTAAATATCTCTCCCTGCTCTGTCCCCAGAACCTGCTGCATTTTAAACTTTTTTTCCTGCTCTAGCCTACCTGAGGGACTACCTCCCGCCCCCGCCCCCCCCTGCTGAGGTATTGTGCAGCCCTTCTTCCTGTCTCCTCCTCCCACGTGTGCATAGTTTGTTCTGTTTGCCTCTCTCTGCTCTGGGAAGAGCAGTGCCCTCACAGTGCTCTGCTAGAGAGGTGGATATTTAACTCCTGTAACCAGGATGGAACCAGACTGCCTGGCATTAACCTTTAAAAAGGAGATAGAGAAGCTTTTAAACTAGAAAATAGGGGAAAGCCGACAGTCGCCCAAGAGCGCATGGTTCGGAAGAAGGTATCCTTGAAGGATACTACCAAAAGCAGTGAGGTTCCAAAAAAGAGTAATGTAGCCCAAATGCCCTTGAGTATGGTGCAGACAGAGCGTAAAGATTCCAAATTACCCATGCCTACCAATAGCCAGATTAATATTAATAAAATACAGTCTCTAAAATGCTTGTATACAAATGCTAGAAGTCTAAACAATAAGATGGGAGAGTTAGAATATATAGCACTAAATGAGAGGATAGATATGATTGCAATCTCAGAGACATGGTGGAAGGAAGATAATCAGTGGGACACTGTGATACCTGGATACAAACTATATCGTAATGATAGAACTGATCAAATTGGTGGAGGGGTTGCACTCTATGTTAGAGAGGGCATTGAGTCAGAAAGAAAGTTTTGCAGGAAACAAAATTTGCTGTAGATTCTCTATGGATTGAAATTCCATGTATGAAAGGGAAGGTGATGGCAGTGGGGGTGTACTATTGACCGCCTGGCCAGAATGAACAAATGGATGATGAAATGCTCAAAGAAATCAAGGAAGCTAACAAAAGTCACAGCAGAGTAGTGATTTCAATTACCCCGGTATCGACTGGGTCAGTGTCACGGCAGGACATGCTAGGGAGATAAAGTTTCTAGATGAAATAAATGACTGCTTCTTGGAGCAGCTGGTTCATGAACCGAACAGAGGGGAAGCCATACTGGACCTAGTCCTTAGTGGAAGACCAAATCTGGTGCAAGAAATAAGGGTGTTGGGACCACTTGGCAATAGTGATCATAGCATGATCGTGTTTGATTTAATTAGTGGAGGAGGGATAGTAAAGAAATCCACAGTACTACCTTTTAACTTTCGAAAGGGAGACTATGATAAAATGAGGAATATAGTTAAGAAAAAACTAAAAGGAGCGGTTGCGACGGTTAAAGACTTACATCAAGCTTGGGTGTTGCTTAAAAATACTATCCTGGAAGCCCAGACCAGCTCTATTCCACGCATTAAGAAAAGTGGAAGAAAGTCCAAAAAACTGCCAATAGGTTTAAAGGTGAGGTCAGAGAGGTTGTTGCTGCCAAAAAAGCATCTTTCAGGAAATGGAAAAAAGAGCCAAACGACAAAAACTGGAAACCGCACAAGCACTGGCAAGTTAAAAAAAGCATTGATAAGGCAGGCAAAGCGAGAATTTGAGAAGGAACTTGCTACAGAAGCAAAAACACGAAATAAAGACTTTTTCAAGTACATTCGTAGCAAAAGGACTGTGAGAGAGTCAATTGGACCATTAGATGATAAAGAGGTAAAAGGGGCAGTAAGAGGAGACAAGGCTATAGCGGAGAGACTGAATGAATTCTTTGTTTTGGTCTTTACTGAGGAAGATGTAGGGATGTTACCCATGACTGAAGTGTTATTTAAAGGTGATACTGCAGAGGAATTGAGAGAAATATCGCTACACCGGGAAGATGTATTACAACTATTTGATAAACTGAATAGTAGCAAATCACCTGGACCGGATGGCATGCATCCAAGAGTGTTGAAAGAACTGAAATATGAGATTGCAGACCTGCTATTAGTAATCTGTGAACTTTCATTAAAATCATCTGTAATACCTGAAGATTGGAGGGTCGCCACTGTAACGCCAATTTTTAAAAAGGGTTCCAGGGGTGATCCGGGAAATTACAGACCGGTGAGCCTGACGTCAGTACCGGGGACAATGGTAGAAACCATCATAAAAAACAAAATTATACAGCATGTAGATAGTCATGGCCTAATGGGAGACAGCCAACATGGCTTTAGACAAGGAAGATCTTGTCTTACTAATCTGTTATGTTTTTTTGAAGGTGTGAATAAACAGGTAGACAAAAGTGAGTCGGTTGATATAGTGTATCTGGACTTTCAGAAAGCCTTTGACAAGGTCCCTCATCAGAGACTTTTGGCAAAACTAAAAAGTCATGGGATAGGAGGCAGTGTACTATTGTGGATCGGGAACTGGTTAAAAGATAGAATGCAGAGGGCAGGGCTAAATGGCTAATTTTTCCAATGGAAAAAGGTGAATAGTGGAGTACCCCAGGGATCTGTACTGGGTCCGCTACTTTTTGACATATTCATAAATGACCTGGAAAAGGGAATAACTAGTGAGGTTATCAAATTTGCAGACAACACAAAACTGTTTAAAGTTGTTAAAACCCAAGAGGACTGTCGAAAGGTGCAGGAGGATCTGGATAAATTGGAAGACTGGGCATCCAAATGGCAGATGAAATTTAATGTGGACAAGTGCAAAGTTATGCACCTAGGAAAGAACAACCCACACTATGGTTACACGATGCAAGGTTCCACATTGGGAACCACCACCCAGGAAAAAAATTTAGGAGTCGTTGTGGATAACATGTTAAAACGCTCCGCCCAGTGTGCAGCGGCGGCCAAGAAAGCAAACAGAATGCTAGGTATCATAAGGAAAGGAATGGAAAATAAAACAAAGGATATTATAATGCCTCTGTAACGTTCCATGGTACGACCGCACCTTGAATATTGTGTGTAATTCTGGTCGCCGTATCTTAAAAAGGATATAGCGTTATTAGAAAATGTATAGAGAAGAGCCACCAAAATGGTAAGGGGGATGGAAGGCTACTCCTATGAAGAGAGGCTACAAAGGTTAGGGCTCTTCAACCTGGAAAAGAGACGGCTGAGGGGAGATATGATAGAGCTCTATAAATTTATGAATGGAGTGGAACGGATAAACGTAGATCGATTGTTTACACTATCAGAATATAGAAAGACTAGGGGACATGTAATGAAGCTACAGAGTAAACTATTTAAGACAAGAGAAAATATTTTTTCACTCAACGTGTAATCAAACTCTGGAATTTGTTACCAGAGGATGTAGTAAGAGCTGTTAGTGTAGCTGGGTTTAAAAAAGGTTTGGACAAGTTCCTGGAGGAAAGATCCATAAACCATTATTAAAAAGGGACCCAGAATATCAATGCTTGACCCAATACAAGCATTGTGGAACCTGTGTCTTTTGGGGATACTGCTAGGTACGTATGACCTAGATTGGCTACTGTTGGAAACAGGATACTGGTCTTGATGGACCTTGGTCTGACCCAGTATGGCATATCTTATGTTCTTATGTTCTTATGCATGTCAATAGTAAATATAATAGGCCTTCGGTTAATACCTGTAAAAAACCAAGTCATAGACTACTTCTTAGATTTTTTCGCCTGTCTCTTGTACAGCTGTTCAGGAGCTTCTCTGGGGACTGTCCAGCAGTAGTCAGCCAGCATTGTAGTGGACCATTTTCCCTGGTATCTTTGCTCCATCATTGCGATACTCTGGTGAAAACATTCAAGCTGTTCATCACTAACCATACCACTGTTGTCAGGAAAGAAATCGAGATGGGAATCAAGGAAATGGATCTTTAGAGACATATTGCAGCCAAGTTTCTGATACTGCATCAGCATGTCTTCTGCTAGTTCCTTGTAGTTTTCTGTCCTAACATTCCCGAGAAAGTTTGTTGACACTAAGCAAAAAGCATTCCATGCTTGTTTCGCATCACCCTGCAGCAAGTTGTTGAACCGGTCATCTTTGAAGAGCTCTCAAATCTGAGGACCCACAAAAACTCCCTCTTTAATCTTTGCTTCGCTGAGTCGAGGGAATTTTTCATGCAGGTATCGGAAAGCTTTCACGAAGTTTTTCATCAAACCTAGTTTGATGTGAAGGGGTGGTAGCAGGATTTTGTGAGCCTCAACCAGAGCTGGGTGCTGGATATTCTTTTCTCCAACTGTTACATTTTGTCTACAATTCCATTCCTTCCACAAGTAGTGCCAATCCCTTGCTCGGCTATCCCACTCACATAAGTAACATATGTATTTTATATATCCCTGCTGCAGTCCCATTAAAAGGGCAACTACCTTCAAGTCACCACAGAGGTGCCAGCTGTACTTGTTATAGTTAATGGAAGTCAGTAGATGCTTTAAGTTATCGTATGTCTCTTTCATGTGGACGGCATGCGCTACTGGAATAGATGGAAGACGGTTTCCATTATTCAAAAGCATAGCTTTCAGACTCAGTTTCAAAGAGTCTATAAATAGTCTCCAGTCTTGAGGGTCATGAGTGATTTTTAAGGCATTCATGAGGCTTTCAATATCGGAACAGAATACCAGATTACTTTCCTTTCTGAAGAAAGGCTCCAACTGCTGGTGGAACTTTCGATATGAAGTAATGTTGACATCTTCTTCTAGAAGATTCCATTGTTGGAGTCTTGATCCTAGCAATTCTGCCTTGTTCTTGCATAAGTCCAAATCACGAACCAGGTCATTTAGTTCTTCCTGTGTTATTCTGTGTGGAGTTGATATGCATCCCAGTGAAAATCTGGGTCACTGCATGCTGACGGACCAGGAGAAGAACAGGTCGTCTCACCCTTGTCCTCATCAGATGAATCAAGAGAATATTCTGATGGAGGTTATGGAATAGGAAGTCCCTCACCATGTGGAACTGGTCTCAATGCAGACGGAATGTTTGGGTAGACTATGCTTAACTTCTTTTGCTTTGTTATTCTGCTGGAAAGAGGAGGAACCAAACAGAAGTTAACAGTCATTTATGTGGTTGCTTGGCTCTCTCCACACCATGGGGACTGCAAACAGCATTGATGGTCTTTTGCAATTCAACCACTGTGAAAGCTATGTTGAACATTTATTTATTTATTTTAATTCTCTTATATACCATGCTATTCTGCATCAGTGCAGTTTACATTGAACAGGGCATTATAACTTGGAGATAACTATTTTACAGGGAACATGGGCTATGGAGGGTTAAGTGGCTTGCCCAAAACTACAAGGAGCACCTGTGGGACTAGAAACCCCAGTCCTTCCAGCCCAAGGTTGCTACCCTCTAGTGGGATTTGAACCCCCGACCTTCCAGCCTGAAGTACCTTACCCCAACCACTAGGCCACTCCTCCACTCCATGTAGCACAGCATATATGCGGGGCCCAAGGCTTGTCTTGGTCACCAATCTTGCATCCGAAGTAAAGATGATACGCCTTCTTCAGTTGAGAAGTGATACTTTTCTTCTGATTGGCAAATGTCACTTCCCCACAAATGTAGCAGAAATTGTCAACGGTATTAACGCACTTTCGCGGCATTACTGTTCTGTATTGTACCTAAATTGCTAAAATTATATGATTAATAAAAGTTGCATGTAACAGTAGCTTAAACTGTCTCACACACAGTCTGAAATATTTTAAATGCTCAACCTTTCCGTCTGCGTATAGTACACTGCTGACGTCAGATGACTTCAGCAGCCATCTGGCAGTAGTATTGCATTGCATCAGAAAATGATGCAATCAACTCTGGATGATGTGTGCATGCTGGTATTATGCAATGTGATGCAATATTACATCATTCAAGGCTTATTTGGGATGTTGTTGATGTCCTACTGGATAAATTTACACGGTGAAATGTCATACATGCAATATCTTCAAAACGAGAGCCAATAAAAATTTTTTAATGTTATATTCATGTTCAGCTCACCAAGATACTACAGATTAGGGCCTTTTAAAGTCAGTAACGATTTCAATGTTGACCAGTGACTTAGCATTATATGAACAGGCTGTGATATTCGAAAAGCATACTAAATTTGGATAAAAAAAAATGCTCCGCTGTATAGACAGCTCAAAAATATTTTACTGACTGAAAAAATATGCAGGAGAAAGATTTTGTACAGAATGTAGGAATCAAAAACATGCTAACCATACAGCCAATGTACATCTAGAAACTTGTACGGAACCAGGGGGGGGGGCAGGGGTTAATTCCGTTGGCCAGATGGATCTCGCACCCTCCTCCTCCGTGCAAGAGGGGAACAAAACCTTGCAAACTAGCACATATACAGGGAGGGCCTACCACCTCCTCCCAATAAACCACACTTCATGCAGATTACTGTATACTCGTACCTGGCACAATATTCTCACAGATTTTTCTTCCAAAAATTCCTTTATTTCTTTCTTATATCACAGAAGCAAGCATACAGGAAGCATAACAAAACTAACTAAATACAAAGTAACTTGGAGAATTTCCCTCATCCTCTTCTTACAAGTTTATAGCTATAAAGTAATTAAGAGTTATCCTGTCC
Organism: Ichthyophis bannanicus; assembly: GCA_033557465.1. NCBI lineage: Eukaryota > Metazoa > Chordata > Amphibia > Gymnophiona > Ichthyophiidae > Ichthyophis > Ichthyophis bannanicus. The sequence continues at coordinate 633,429,645 of CM066033.1, forward strand.
ATGGGCTGATCCTAGCATAGTGAAAGAGTAGAATATATGGTTCCTAGCTACACTCAAAGATAAACTAAGGAAAACCTTTCACACAGCACAAAGAATCAGAATCATACCCACTCACTCACTAGCAGACATGCAGTGGAAATTTACAAACCACCTTCTTCAGAAAATGAGGTGTAAATTCTCAATCTTTAAAGATTCTGTCCCGTTATATAGTTTTTCTTTTCCAATTAGTCCCTTTAATTAGTTCCTTTGCTTTTGATTCCAGGCATCTGGATTCTCTCTTCCATTCCTTCCTTTGTCCTGCATATCTGCACTCCCATTCCTGCTGACCTTTTGACCCTTTATGGCCATGTATAACCATTTGCTCAGGCCTTTGTCCGATTTATTCCCTGCTATCTGAACCTTTTCCCCGTTATTCGATTTTTTCACCTGGTTTGTCTTTCCATCCCTTATTGTCAAGAAATATAGAAAATATATCTTATTAGTTCTCTGATATCTTCTGACAGTTTCCACACTAGGCCCCAGTAGGTCCCATGCCAAACTGGCATAACCATGCTAATGATGCCTTCTCTCTCCTGTGCTCTGTAGATACGTGTGTTTTTTCTCACACTTCTTCCATCTGATGTCACCTAATACCTCTAGCACGTCACAGAGCACATCCAGTGCAAATGCCAGCAATTTGGACTGTCAACCCCTTCCCTCTGGCTCTCACAAACTATAAGCAAAATTGGTATAATGTTGATGCAGAGAATAGTTGCAATATAAGAAGACAGTGACAACATTAATCTATTGTTGATTTAAACAACATGTGTTAAGCTGGTTTCAATGACATAAGAACATAAGAACATAAGATATGCCATACTGGGTCAGACCAAGGTCCATCAAGCCCAGTATTCTGTTTCCAACAGTGGCCAATCTAGGTCATACGTACCTAGCAGTTTCCCCAAAAGACACAGGTTCCGCAATGCTTGTACTGGGTCAAGCATTGATATCCTGGGTCCCTTCTTAATAATGGTTTATGGACCTTTCCTCCAGGAACTTGTCCAAACCTTTTTTAAACCCAGCTATACTAACAGCCTTTACTACATCCTCCGGTAACAAATTCCAGAGTTTGATTACACATTGAGTGAAAAAATATTTTCTTTTATTAGTCTTAAATAGTTTACCCTGTAGCTTCATTGCATGTCCCCTAGTCTTTCTATATTCTGATAACGTAAACAATCGATCTACGTTTACCCGTTCCACTCCGTTCATTAATTTATAGACTTCTATCATATCTCCCCTCAGCCGTCTCTTTTCCAGGTTAAAGAGCCCTAACCTTTTTAGCCTTTCTTCATAGGAGTATCCTTCCATCCCCTTTACCATTTTGGTGGCTCTTCTCTGAACCTTTTCTAATAACGCTATATCCTTTTTAAGATACGGCGACCAGAACTGCAAACAAACTCATAAATCCATGCTTTCCCCTTGCAGGATCACAGGATGTGTTTTCATGTCTTGATCAAGCATGTGTTATTCTAGCCTTTCTCTTACTGTAGCTTCACGTCTGACAGTAGGAAGTGAACATGTAGCGGCAGAAAAGCAAAAATAATATGGCCACTTTCCGGCCAGACCAGGAAACAAGTTCCATGATTTTTCCATTACTCTTAGGTTTTCAGGATTTCTTTCCCAAAATTATACTTTCTTCCAGAGTGAGGCGACAGAAAGAATGCTCACATGCAGGTATCTGCATTTTCAGCAGAAACTAACGTAATGACTCAACGCAAGTAGCGTGGGTGCAACTAATGCCATCTCAATGGGTGGCCTTAGTTGCTCCTGCAGCCACATGTGGTGCAGGGGGGTGTAACTATCTCCCTGAAATAAGCTTGTGACCCGTGCTGTTAAAGCGACCCACACATGTGTTACCAGCACAGAGCTTAGGAAGCATTCTGCTAAATGTGCCAGGCCACAAGAGGGGCTCAACAGCACCAACACAGCAGCTCCCATTACCTCAAAAACAAGAGCGACTTGGTGGCCCCAACACAGCATAACCATTCTAATGGTGAGAACATCTGCATAAATACTCCCACATATTATACATTATCTTGCTACCGGAGCAAAATATCCCAGCGGCACACAAGCACCATTTATCCTCAATTATTGCATCATCAATGGGGCACATGACCCAGTCACTAATGCATTTTAGCAGCCCTGTCCCATACACATTAACCTGAGTAGCAGACCCAGTGTTTGCAACTGTATCCCATTTATATTCATTAGAAATATCCTGAAAACCAGACTGGCTGAGGGCACCCACAGACAGATTTGTGTTGCACTGCTTTAATGCATAACAATCAACATGAGATTAAAATATATAGCATCCCCAGCGCTTTATCAAAGCACGAAAAGAAAGAAAATGTACAGTATCAGGCAACGGAGAAGAAAAACATATTTAAGTCTAATTAGTTGAAGCTAAACAGCTCAAGTTCTCAAACACCACTCTCACACACAATATTTTGAGGAGCCCTTTGTTTTGGAAAAAAGATAATAGATTAGGTGATGTTACTAAAAGCGTGGCCAGAAGCATAATTAGACCCAAGCCCAAACAGTCTTCTCTAGTAAAGTGCAACCATACCTTAAACAGGGGATGAGGCTTGGGTTTGATTGTAGTCTTCCTATCTCTTATTTTAATAGATTTCCAATAAGACTGAGATTTGTAGAATGATTGTTGTTCCCTTTTGTTTGTCCTAGAATCCAGGGCAGCTCTGCTGTGGCTTCATTTTGATTGTTACAGTCTGTATAATTGCTGTTTACTTCTTACATGCTCACTTATGTGAAGATAATAACTGATCTGCTTAGGTGTGATTATCTTTCCTGACAATAGTACTAAAGGTCAGCTAACACACTGTAGATGATACCTTTAATTGGCCTAACTTGATATATTTTAACTAGATTTTGAGAGCTATCAGGGCTGCGGGAAGAGGGATGAAGGAAGTGCCAAAGGGGTCATGATGATTAGGGCCACACTCATATTCAACCACATACTAGTCCCTTATAAGCAAAGTCTTTCTCTAAGCAAAAATGATGCATTTTATGGACAAATGGTTCCATTTTGTAGCTCCTGTATACGATGCAGTTCTGTAATTCATGTGCACTGAATTTTTCCTTGAAATGAACATCTTGAAGGTCAATAAATAAGAGTTCAAAGTGACTTAAGTGGTACTAGAAGCTGTGAGGTATGCTAAGGTCTTCCTGCAGGAAGCCTACTCTCTATGAATACATTAGCATCATTGAATCCATTACCTGAATCGGAGAACATGTTAAAAGATTACAGTGCACTTGAAAGTTGGGTAATTATATGATAATGTACATTTCTCTTGAGTATATAAAGTAATAAATGGCTGCCACAACAACTAGCTTTGCTGTTTAATCAGTCATGACAGCCACTTATTGCAAATATTCTCATGAGAAACTGGTATTATTGATGTTGTTGGGCAAAAAGTAGTTTTAAAGATTCAAATATAGAAAATAAAGTTGACTGAAAGGTACAAAAAACAAATCTAGATGGAGACAGATAGTGGAGTAGGATGGAAATGTCAGGTGGGCAGAAGCCTGCTTGGCATGGTAGGCATGAATTTGAGAAACAGCAGAGCCTAGCAAGTAAACCGCTGAGGAATAGTACTTAAGATCACTGCATCTTTACAAACTGTTCCAAAATGAGCTCGTAACAGATATCTCCTGTGATTAGTCCAATAGCATTTCTGGATTTTTTTCTGTTTTCTAATTATGCCTCACTTTGACCCTGCACTTACTTTCAATCTGTCCCATAAAGGGCACCCTCACAATCTGCCTATTAAGTTTAAAATGATAAATCATTAAAATGAGCCTACATCTGCCTTTGAAAAATAAGGCTGGGAGAGACCATCATATTAAGGGTTTTATTCTCATGCACATATTTGCATATAGAACTCCATACATGTTTTAAAATTTTAGATTGCAAATAAAATCACTTAGTTCAGATCCGTATGCCCAGATGGCCCACTGCATCCATGTCAACAAACCTCCATCCAGCCCGTTGTATCCATGGCAATGAAGACTGCTCTGCTTTAACTGACTCCTAAAAGAGGTGAAGGCCAGAAACTAATCAGTCCTCTGGCTCTCGATGTATCAACTCCTTTATGTTGTTGAGCCTAGGAAGACAGTTTAATAATCACCCTCTATGGGGGTAATTTTGTAATGGATTTTTCATGCAAATGTGTCAGTATACCCACATAAAATGGCTTCTTTTAAAATACCTTTTGCATACAAGTATGTACTATGACAAGTAAGCGCAGACTTGTATGTCATCCAGGCGTAAGCATGTTCCGCGGAGGAACTTAGATGGAGTGTGGGCAGAGTCATTTGGTGTTCTATAAAGATACATAGGTCCCTAGGTGCCATTTTAAAATAGGCTTTTTAAAAAGGTTCCTACTTGGTCTCACAGCCTAGGCGACCTGTTAGAAAATTACCCTCCACATGGGTAAATGTGGAGTGCACACATGGGTAAAAAGTATAGGCATTCTTTTTTCTGTGTCAATTCTACTGGATTTTCAAAGCAAAGTTATATATATACTTCTACTTTGAAAATTACCTCAGGAATACCATGTGCTTACATTTACACCCGTGTGCATCCCAGATGTCTAGTTGAGAGACACGTATTTTCTGGGTTCATTTACACACCTATGGTTGAATTCTCAAAAGTATGTGCATAAGTGCAAATCTTTGCCTAACCCCACCATCTGGGACTCTTCAAAGAGCAGGAAATCCTATATGCAAACAGGTTGTACATGCACAGGTTTGCCTGCATATAGGGAGAGCAATTTTCCATGGAAAGCCTTGTAAAATCACCACCCCTGAGACCATCTGTTCAGAGTCCTGGAGATGTAGTTTTACTGGTTAAATATAAAAAAGCAGAACCTTTGCTTGCTGAAAGGCCAGTTTTCCTTGGTGGAGCACACAGAAAGCTTTCTGGCCGTTTCTTCAAGAAAAATCAGCAACTTATTTGTTACATACTATATGACATATATATCAGGCATTGATTTTTCTGGATGGAGGCAGAACCAATGATTGAGAATTTGCATAGAACTAGTAAAACTAAGCATAGTCAATGCTATAGTCTAAATGACATATGTCTTAGGCTATCAAGAGCGTTCAGAGACGTTCTGGTGGGCTAACTGTTGACTCCGTTTCTGGAGAATATCGCCACAGGATAGGAATAGAGTATACATTACCCGTTTTCATAAACGTGGTAGTAAAGCAGAAGCTGGAAATTACAAACCAGTTAGTCTCACCTCAGTGATAGGTAAATTAATGGAAAATTTACTAAAGGAAAGGATAGTGAAGTATTTTGAAACCATCTAGATCCAGGATCTGATGCAGTGTGTTTTTTTTACAAAAAGAGATATTGTCAGAAAACTCTTATCAATTTCTTTGAATAGGTGACTAGAAAATGAGACCACCGAGTGAATTGTACGTGGATTTCAGCAAAGCTTTAGCATAAAAGCCTCATGAATCAACTGAACAGTCCAAAAAAGGTAGAGGGGATTATGAACTGATCGGGAGCTGTACAGAGAACGGAGGTAAATGGAATTCATCCTGAGGAAAGAAGAGTAATTAGTGAAGTGCTTCAGGTATCAGTCCCGGAGGGTGTTCTCTTCAATGTCTTTGTGAGCAATATTGCAGAGGAATTAGAAGGAAAAGTTTGCCTTTTTGCAATTGACACAATCATTTGTCACTTAATGGGCTTAATTTACTTAGAAGCTGATATTGAGCCAGTGGTGTGTGGGTAAAGTTAATGAGACAAAGTTATCAATTTAACTTCTGGCCGGAAATATGGCAGACACATAATGTACAGTATATATAAAAAGAATATGATTAAGAGCAATTCCTCTATATCATACTCACTATACCAAAGGCTAACGGGGTCATTCTGAGCTGCTATTGGCCCCCTATGCATCCCCGGTTAATTTCCCCATATGAACAAGATCTTTGTATGGGGAGGCTGGATGGGGGCAGGGCAGGGGCGGTGCAGAGGTGCAGTTAGGACGGGCAGTAGGCGGTCCATAGTCCCGGACATACAGGGCCGATTCCGATGTCGGCCCTGTATGTCTGGGGCCGGCAGCCTGAACGGGGAACTTATTCCACCTCTGAGGTGGAATAGGTTCCCCTAGATGGTGGGGGACGGTGGGCCTGGACAGTGGAAGGGGTTGGTGGGGTGCAGGTGATTCCTCGCAGCCCGACCCTGGCTTGGGAGGCCAGATCAGGGGTCAGGCTGTGGGGAATTCAAGAACAGGTCGGCAGGCAGGGATTGCAGTTCCTGAATGGAGCTGCAGTGGAAGCCATGGCGCCGTGGCTCCATTCAGGAGCCTTGACTGCGTTAGCCGGCTAGAGGCCTGTACGTGCAGGCTGACCAAAATCAGGTCCCGGCCTGCACGTATAGGCCTAGTTGCGATTCTGATCCCGTGGGGATAGACGTGTCCTGCAGGATCAGAATCGCATCTGCTCCTTTGCATCCGATTCCGATCAGGCGCACAGAGGCATGGACATCCTGATCGGAATGGGGCCCTATATCACTCCTAGTGCGGTATTATTGGTAACTGGCTGAAATATAGCAGAACAAACTTACTTAGCCAATGTTGACTGGCCAAGGTTGAACAACTTTCAAGAACACTCCCAGTTCCTCCTGTTTTCATGTAGCTAAATTTGTCTGGAAAAAATTTATCCAGTCAGCAAAGAAGGGAGAATTTCAGACCTCATTGTTTGTCTTTTACAAGCATTGTGGAATCTGTGTACCTTTTTAAGAACGTGCCAGGTACCTGTGACCTGAATTGGCCACTGTTAGAAACAGGATACTGGGTTTGATGGGCCTTGGTCTGACCCAGAATGGCATTTCTTATGTTCATATGTCTGGCTAACTCCCAAAGTTCATCCAGACAAACTCTCTGAATACTGACTGTGCAGCTTCTTTCCTATAGGCACACAGTAAGAAAAAAGCCTTCACAAATTAGACCCAGATTAAGAAATGATCGGAGAAAGCTCAGAGAGGTCAGCGTCTTGGCAGTTAAGATTTAGCGAAAAAAATGCCAAATGATGCATTTGGGGTGCAGAAATGCATGTGAGCAGTACAAAGTGAAGGAGAGATACTGATGTCACTAACCAGGATAGTAGCTGTAGGATGATTATATCCCGATAATCTCAAATTTGGAAACAGTATGTTAAAGTGATGACCACAGGCAGAAGGGTACCAAGGTGCAAAGGGAAAGGTATAGCAGTAGATAAAAGGAAATTATAATAGCTCTATACATGTCATTAGTGGTGGCTTACCTAGAATATTGTGTTGAGCTGTGGAAGCCTTCCCTCCCAAAGGAGATATTTTACTATTTTTTTCAACTGCTTTATAACCCACTAATCTAAAAACATTGTGACTTGCTATGGGCAAATATATCGGCATACAAAATCCAGCAAAACAAACAAGGCAAGACATAACAAATCTAAAACAGGTAAAATTGCATAAAATATCTACTTTGGGATTTGCTAAGAGGAACAAATAAACCGTAACCATTTTGCAAAGCACTAAGAATCTTTTTTACAGCTGACTTTCTCCTGGCAAAGTATTCCACACACTTGGGCCAGCAATTGACAAGGCCTGATCCTGCATGGTGAACAGGTGAGCAATAGCCACTAAACCTGAGTCTGTCGACTGCAAAGTTCTCACAGATATTTGTGGAGCCAGAAATGACTGAATATATGAAGTAGCATCATGATAAAATGCCTGAAACAACAGCACAATACTGGCAACTAGTTTAATGATTTTCAATAGGGGGTGATAGCACCATATCTATTACAATTGATTAGGGGTTCCATTTTCAGATGAGCAAGGCTAAGCACTGTAGTTGCATAGCTCTGCCCGCCAACCTCTTAACCCCAGATTTTCACTTCCGCAGCGACAGAAGTGAAAATCCAGGGTTCGCCACACAGCCGGAAAGTCTCCGAGCCTAACCGGGCAGCAGCAATTTTGGATGCTGCCCGGTTAGCCCTGGCGCCTTACAGATAGGCGAGGGTTTTCCTTGAGCGTCATTCCCCACGTCCACTCTGCCCTGGAACGCCGCCAACATGCCCTGATGCTAACCGGATAGCACCGGGGCACGTAGAGAACCTAATCGAGGAATTTCAAAGGCACTAGTCATGTAGGTACCTTTGAAAATCCCAATTAAGGCATTTGCATAGTTAATATGGGCTATTAACCGTGTAAATGCCTTTGAAAATCGAGTCCTAGAAGTCAAACTGTGCATTTTTGAATCATTTATAGCACATATGTAATGCAAAACAGGAGCACCCAAGTATAAAGAATTACACTAAACTAAACTGGCAAGGACTTAAGATTATAACACAGCATGCTAATCATTAGAGGGGGCAGAATATATTTTAAACAGCATAAGAAATAGCTTAGGAGAGGCATCATCAGCTGATCGGCCAAAGTAAAAGAGACCAGTCATTTTAAGAATCAAAAAAAGATTATATTGGGGCATCCAGGGCTGTAGCAGAGTCATACATTTAGTTAAGGTAGCCTAAGCTTCTGTTATAACTGACTGCCCAGGATATCATCAGTTTATATACAAAAATCTAAACCTAAGTCACACAGGATTTGTCCCAAAGACTGCAAATAGATGATAAACAAATAAGCTGAGAGGGCAGACCCCTGGGCAATGTTCAAATTCATGAACTTCCACCTAGAGGCATCCTTCTCCCAATAGATTTTCTGTTGCTCTCCAGCATGGAAGGGCAACACCTGATGTGCTTAGAGTTTCTTGAATCCTAAATAAAAGGTGTATAGTAACCAACATGAAGAAACCTTCCTAATCCTGATAAGGAAGGTTTCTTCATGTTGGTTACTATACACCTTTTATTTAGGATTCACATTGCGGTGTTATAGCTGGGTTTAGATTTCGTTGCATAGAGCTTCTTGAAGGCACCAAACATAATATCACGACAGACAATATCAAAAGCCAAGGAGATATCAAGCAAGGCCATGATAATGACAGAAACATCATCCAATATTCGGTCTCAACGAGTCAAGAGCAGAGACCAGTAAGGTCTCAGGGTTACGACTTGACCAAAACCCATACCTCAGGGAGGAGTGGCCTAGTGGTTGGGGCAAGTTACCTCAGGCCAGAAGGTCAGGGGTTCAAATCCCACTAGAGGACAACAACCTTGGGCCGGAAGGACTGGGGTTTCTAGTCCCACAGGTGCTCCTTGTGGTCTTGGGCAAGCCACTTAACCCTCCATTGCCCATGTTCCCTGTAAGTATTAGTGTATGTGTCTCATATACCCTCATGTTAAATGTATCCCCCAATTGTGTTGTGACCACTTTGATTGAAGGATAAGGTGGTATACAAAACTGTCTAAATAAAAATAAATACCAGTACTCTTCCAAAAACTGAATTAGTTGCACCAGAATGGCCTTTACAACCATTTTACACAAAAAAGACTAAGTTGGAAATACGCTGATAATACATCAGCAGGACTAACAACTGTATGCTCCAGAGAGACTGAGAAATTTCCTTTAGACAGGGAGGAATTACGTATAGCTTGTGATGTCAGCGCAAGCACTTGAGTGCTTGGAGTAGTGCATGAGGGTCTAGTGCATAGACTGCCAAGCTCAAAATTCCAATGTAGGTGACTACCTGCACAAGTGAAATGGAAAAAAACATTCCTATTTAGAGCCCTAGATAGGAGATAAAGGGAGGGCTTCAAGTTTAATAGATGTGGTTGAGGAAATTCAGAAAGAAGCACAGAGCATGTACAGAACGTCATATTGGATGAGACTTACGGACCTACATATGTATACATTAAAGGAGTTAAAAGATAGAAGGGATATGACAGAGACATTTAAATGCCTCAAAGCAGTGGCATAAAGTCCATCCAAGCTGCCCTGCGATGCAAGGGGACCCAGAGAAAGACAGATCCGATTTATAGCTGCCCACATATCTTCTGAAGTAGATTCTTCCTCTCTAGAGTTCCTTTCTGATATTTTGCTTGGGGGACCTCAATTTGAATTTATGTTACTGTCTCAAAGGAATAAATGTGCAAGAAATAAACCCTTTTCAAAGAAAAGAACGCTCGACAGAGAGTTAAAAGATAGACAAGGGAGCAACTTCATAGCGATTTTCTTTCAAGTCTCACAATAACTGTGGAAGCATTTCTTCACAGAAAATGCAGGAATGCAAGAAACTGTCTCTCATTACAGATAGTGGAGAAAAAGCATGGGATAAGCATAGGGGCTGACTGGTTGTGATGAAAGGAAAGCTAAAGATCAGCTAGTGTATAATTCACAGCACCAGGAATGGAACTGGACAGACTTGATGAGCCTTATGGTCTTTTTCTGTTAAAACGGCAGAATAATTTGATTCCAGAACTGTATCCAGAGAGTGAAATGGGTTAACGTGAATTGATTGTTTATCCTTTCAAAAAGTTCAAAGACATGGGGACATGCTATGAAATTACAAAGTAGTACATGTGAAACAAATTGGAGAAAACCTTTTTTTCACACAATGTACAGTTAAGCTTTGGAACTCATTGGCACAGGATATGATAAAGTTAACATAGCTGGATTTAAAAAAGGTTTGGACAAGTTACAGGAGAAAAAGTCAATAGACTGTTATTAAGGTAGACCTTCATACGTCAAGAGTGAAATGGAACATGTACAACTCGATCTGTTGGGTATCAGTGAACTGAAATGGACTGGCATTTGACACTTTGCATCTCATGATCACATGGTCTACTATGCTGGAAATGAAAGACAAAGAAGAAATGGTGTTGCATTTATAATCAAGAAGAAACTTGCAAGAATTGTAATGAAATACAGTGCAATCAATGAACACTTAATTTCTATTTGTCTACGAGGACTGCCCATCAACACAACTATAATTTAGGTACATGCCCTAACAGCAGCTGCAAAAGAGGATGAAATTGATGAGTTCTATGAAAACGTACAAGCTGAAATTGACAGAACATGCATACAGGATATCCTGATAGTCATGGGTGACGGGACAGCAAACAATGGCAACAAAGAAGCAAGCAAAGTGGTTGGAAAATATGGACTTGGCAACAGAAATGAAGATGGAGAAAGACTGATAGAATTCTGCAAGACCAATGATCTATTCATCTCAAACACTTTATTCCAGCAACACAAACGGCGAATGTACACATGGACTTCATCCAATGGATTGTATAAAAATCGAATTGACTACATCTGTGAAAGTCAATGATAGAAAAGCTCTATAACATCAACAAAGACAAAACCTGATACAGATCACCAACTACTAGTATGCAAACTCAAGCTAAAGTTGAAAAAGAGTAACCCACTCATGAATGTAGGAAAATATGACCTTGAGAATATACCACTAAGGAGCCCTTTTACTAAAGTGCATTATGCAGTTAATGTGCAATTTGCAATGCTTTAACTGCATGCTCAAGCCAAGGTAACAGTTACTGAAGGGCAAGACAGCTCACACATGCCGATTTTCATGCTAACTTCCCATTGCACGTTAGGGTGCTGAATGGGCAGGTTAGGGGCGGAGAGTGGGTGTGCTGAGCACATTGCAGTTAGCTTAGGGGGGTACAAATTGCACGCTATCAATGTTTCCACTAGCATAGATTCACCTACCACCACCTCAATAGATGGTAAAGTTATCCGATTTTTTGCAGTCAAATCTGTGACACTTATCCGAAGCATGTGGGGGGGGGAGGGGTGAAGTGGGGAGGTCCAAATAGACAAATCAACAGAGAAATAGAAACAGTGATGCATTTCCCCCATACTGTGCAAATTATGAAAATAATGGATGTAAATTTTAAAAGCTGACATATTCAGATATCTAAATTGAAAATAAAAAATGTTTTCTACCTGCTCTGTCCCCATTGCTAGAATCAGGGACAGGAGACTGCCAAACAGGTGGGAGTTGGGGACACAGCTCTAAAATCGGGGACATCTGGTAACCTTAATAGGTGGAGTTAAGTGCACCGACAGTAACAGAGCCATGTTTTAGAGTGCACATCCACACGTTAACTGTTGGGAACATATTGCTCACACCACTGACATTTACTACATAGGCTTTGCACATAACCTATGCTAGTTCTTGTGCTAAATGTGCATTAGGTGCAAAGCCCAACATATTTTAATAAAAGGGCCCCTAGATGTCAGCAAAACAACTGGGGCACAGCAGTCAAAGAATGTGATACTGCAGCTTCCTATCAATCGAGGTTTTTTATTACTGCCTAGCTAAAACTGCTCTTTAATAAAGTCAATGAAAAGCAAATAGCACAAGCCCAAACTGCCATTTTATTTGTATTCAGTCCTCAATTGAATGTAACATTTGCAGCTTTAACTGACTATGAGCCGGTATAACTAAATATGTTCTGTCAGCACATTAAGACTTGTTGTTGTTACTGACTCCTGGCAACACAGTGGATAGTTGTGGCTATCTCCTGGGCAAGAGGCAGCTGGAAGTAAATTGGCAGTGCTTTCCTCCAAGGTGGTCTCCCATCCAAGTACTAATCAGGTTCAGCCCTGCTTAGTTTTGAAGATCAAACCAGATCAGGCTCACTCAGTGTGCCATAGCTGCAAGGCACAGTAGTACCCACACAGAAATTAATCCAGTGATATAATTAAACAGCACCAAAGAGAAGACAAAACAAATTGCTAGGCAAGGGCAACCAAGGCTACTCCTAGGCTAATCTCTAGCCTGCTCCTGAAATGGTGTGCTTTTCGATTTTCTTTATTACTAAGGCAAACCAATATCCTTCTGACAAGCTGAAGTAATAGCCAAGACCCTACCTGCTAAGTTGATTGATGCACATGATTTTCCACTCAAGAGTTTTAGAAAGCTATTATGGCTCAAAATAAAATGCTTTCTTTCTACTTCCTGTGGTGCCGAATTGCTGTTTTGACATGCATCTTTCTGCTTGGCATCAAGGACAATAATGTTGCTGCTCCCAGTTCATGGGTCTACACTAATCAGGAACTGTTCTGTTACTTTGCGATCTCAGTGTGTAAAAGAAATGACAGCTTCATGCACTGTTCTGTTTGGGAACCAACCTTTATTCGGTTTTTCACATACCCATATGCACGCTGATCCTGAAGTAGAATAAAATATTATGACACTTAAGACCTGGCTTCTTCATCATTATGTGGAATATATCGTTGCAGCGTAGATGGGAATCGCTGGGCAGACTTCTTCTGCCATCATTTACACAGTATGTTACTATAATAGAATATGAAAAAAATAGCACAAGGAACTGTACCCTTCGTCTGGCATCTCAATTTGACAACAAATAATTATGGGGAAAAGTGATTTTCATCTTCTGCCTCTTCTTTTTTTTAGATTTTATTTTTATCGTAACAGGTAGATTCTACGATCAGATGTTCCCCAGGATGTCAGCTTTCATTTCAAAGCAAATTACTTAATTCCTGTTTAAAAAAATTCATGTCAAAGATTCCTCGTCACAGACAGCTTATCAGCACTGAATTTTTAAAAAAGCAATTATTTGTTGTTACAAGTGTTCCAACACTATACAAGGATAGACAAAAATAAAGATTTCCTCAACATATCACCTACCGCATTACTCCACCTATCTCTCTCCAAAGTTTCAATCCCTATTCTACACTTCAGAAAAAATACTATATTTTGCTAGTACTTGAATGGCTCCAACTTCACCGATGCTATGAGGTGTGTTTACTAAACCATGGGAATGGTTGGTGTGGAGTTTAGCATGCACCAGCTGCATAACAGTAACAGCTACCACATGCCAAATGTGCGGTCATGCTAAGAACCCCATACTAACTGCTCAGTGAGGGTTGGGGCTGAGAACGGGTGGTTCATGGGCAGAGCATGTGCACTGCAGTTAGTGTGGAGCCTCCAATGCATCTTCTCACTGATGCACTTAGTGTGGGCACCTTTGCCGCCACCTCAATGTGCCTGCAGCAATAGGGACATGTGCTTATTTAGACAGTTTTGTATACCACCTTATCCTTCACTGATGCTTACAGGGAACATGGGCAATGGAGGGTTGGGTGGCTTGCCCAAGACCATGGGGAGCACCTGTGGGACTGGAGACCCCAGTCCTTCTGGCCCAAGGTTGCTGTCCTCTGGTAGGATTTGAGCCCCTGACCTTCTGGCCTGAGGTAACTTGCTCCAGCCACTAGGCCACTCCTCCCTCCCAGAACGCATGTTAACTGCATGGGGACATACTGAGCACACCTCCATTTATTAGTGTGGTTCTGGCACCACCTCCATGCTGTTTCAGGGCACATTACACAGTGTACCTCTGCATTATAGGAAGCATGCCCCTACATTCATAGCTGCCAGGAAGAATTTATGAAACCAGCTGATTGTAATCTCAGAAAGTCGGCACTCCAGTAAGTTTCAAAAAGGGAGGTGCCACATTGGAGTTCACGCACCTGAATTTCTATGCCTGACACTAGATTATGGCTTGGCTTTACTTGCTTCAAAGGGGACTTTCGACTGACTCTAATCATCATATCCATGGGAACTTTCCTGCTAGACGTGAAAATAGTATCATTGAAACTGGACCCACACAAATACCAGAGAAGTATTCCCAAAGTGATTTCTGATATTTCTTTTATATATATAAAATCTGATAAAAATATTGACCCCAATATTCAGCGCCGGCAGCTAGCACTGCTAAAGCGACTAGCTGCCGGCGCTGAACTTTAAACCCAGATATTCAATGCCGGGGCCCTATCCAACATTGAATAACCCAGTTGCCCAGTTAGCTTCTGCAAACCTTATAAATGCCTTTGAATATCCCCCCCCCCCCCCATTGATTTTGGAGAAAGAAAGGTGGTGTAATAAGATAGACAATTTTTTGAGGCATTCAATTGATGATGGCACTAAACCCATATTTCTCCAACCCCATATAATTTTTTTGTCCATCTTTTTATAGTGTCGGAACACTTGTATATAATTGTTTTTATTCAGGTACTGAGAGTGGCAGGAACCTTTCTATTGACTGCATTAACAACCATCTACATGCTACCACATCAATAATCCTTTTGCTCAATTTTTGCTATTATAACAACTAAAAAGTACTCACAGGGCTGTGGACAGAGCAAACGAGTATAGGTGGGGGATGGCTGAAAATCAAGCACGTCATTCCATGATAAAAATTTCTGAGCTTGCCTGGGGAAAGAAGCACTCTAGGGCTAAAGACAGGATTCTTCAGTTGTCAAGACTCACAGTCATGGTGAGTTGAAGGAAGGGCGGAAAGAGGAGAGCTCCGAGTCCCCAAGAAATGATTGCTGTTTTGTAGCCTCTTCTGCAGCTTGAGAGCAACTAATTAAGCAGGCCTAAACAAGCGGAGTCTCCCCCCCTCCCCCCACCACTTAGCAACAGTGAAAGCAGTTGGGAAGGAAAATTACCCGCAGGATGTCAGCAAAGCCACCACATGCAGTGCAGGAAAAGAGCAGAGCAACTGAGGCTAAGATGGCACAGGAGGGAGAGACATGAGTATTGTTGCATGTGGAAAGCCTGATCACTGAGATCTCCAAAGAGGTCTCAGCAACGCTGGAGGACCGGCTTATTAAATTGCAATCGGCAGTGTTGGAAAACAAAGAAAAACTGGACGCTAAGACACAACATGTGGTAGAGGTGGAGCAAAGGGTGAGCAGAGTGGAGGACGAATCGGTGCAACTGTGCCAGCATATGGAGGCTGCTTGAAAAGGTGACACGGCTGATGCACGGATAATTTGTGAGAGGGAACACAAGACTGGCCCAGTGAGGGACACAATGGCGCATCCACAGCCCATCATTGCACTGTTCTCAACTGGGCTGGCAATGTGGCACTAATGCAGGCATTTCATACTGTTAACAAGGTCTGCTGTGGAGGCCACAAGTTGCACCTGTTCAACGACTACGCATCTCAAGAGAAAGGAGATGGCATCGATCTGCACAGCGCTGCATGGGAAGGAAGTACAACTTGCCCTACTTTTTCCTGCAAAGTTAAAGGTGATGGCATCCATGGGCTCGGTTTTCTTCCACACACAAGAGGCAGAGCAGAGATTTTTGGATTGCTTGAACAGCAAACAAAGTGAACAAAGATATGATGGAAAAGAGGAGAGAGGTAAAAAAAACAAATAAACCTGACCAAGATATGGGATCTGTAAGTGCAGATGGATCATTGAATAAATTTATTAATGTTGACGGCTAAAGTAAAGAAACTCAACTCACAGGGCCCTGGGCTTTAAATTGGCCTGAACTGTTTGAGAATGTTTGATAACACTAGTTCCATTTTTAGGACAGCAAAAAGACAAGTGGAGTAGCATCGGTTTGTCCCTGGTGGGTAGGGGCTAAAATTGAACTATGTTTGTGTGGAAGTCAGCGCTGCGAAACCTGCATGGGTGGATGAATTGGCAGTGACTCAGCCTTGAGATGGTGGAGATCCATAAGACCCTAGAGGAAAACCTGGAAGCACTGAACTAATAGGTGCTCGGTGCACGGGGACCGAGCTTGAGAACTTTGAGTGATTAGAACATGCAGAAACAACATTAATTTGGCCCACTGGTGGCTTTGGAATTAAAAATATGAATGCACTGTGACACAGGCGCGGTAGGGGAAAGAGCTGAAAAAGCCCCAAGATAGTGGAGCTACACCTCAATTAGGGCAAATGGATTACCAAATTGGGATGTATCTTGTACTCAGTGAGAAATCTGAATTCAGGGAGAAGGGTACTGTTCCCTGAAGAACATTGCCTGAGTGAAGAGCAAGACTGTGACCATACAAACACCTGTTTAGAGTTATGTAAGTTTGAAGTTCCTGTTGCACTGGTTGTGGACCTATATAGAAGTATGGAAGAAAGTATGAATGGGTAGGACAGATGAATGATGAAGCAGGAAGATGCACCGGAAGGTAGTATGAAGGGGAGGGGGGAGGTAGAAGAGTGTCTTGGAAATTTGAGAGCCAGACATGATAAAGGCAGCAGGGGAGAGGGAAAAGAAAGAAAGAGCTCATTCCCCTTGGACAAATGCAGCAAATTCTGGGGGAGCTCAATTAGGAGTTATTTAGGATGGCTGTGGCTGGGGTGTGGACTAGTGAAGGGGAAGGGAAAATTGATGGATGGGAGGTATTTGGGAGGAGAGAGAGAGTGGAGGATGGGGAGGCGAAGGAGGACAGGGGAGGAAGGTTGCTGGACAGGGGTGCAGAGGCGTTTGAATGTGAAGTGCTAAAGGGATGGAAAACAGACTTGGAGGGGGTTCAGCTGGGAGATCCACCAAGCTGAGGTGGAAAAGAGCAGACAGAGGGCTGACTTAATGGCTAACACAATTTTGTTGACCTGCACTTGCCAATAAAGCATACTAGAATGTTAAATTATTACACATCTCCAGAAACAAAGCTTTCATCCCACCTGCAAAACTAAGCATTAATGAAGCTGACCTGGAAGTAAAAACAGGTAAGATATCTAGGAATAACTCAGGACCAGCGACTGAACCTAAACTCCCTCATCAAAACAAAACACCAAAATGATATACAGCAAGATATGAACACTGCAACTACTTCACCCTTGCTTGAAACAAATGATTTCTGCTCAGTATTCCAGGCAAGTAATCTTCCCACATTTTGATTACTACAACAGCATTTACCATGGAATACTGTTGACTGTGAGCCCTTCGAGGACAAGGGAAATATATACCGTACCTGAATGTACAGTGAAAAGTGGTATATAAGCATTGCTAAATAATAAATAAATAAATATACGCTCTACACCTTTTACAAATGACACAACATACAGCAGCCTGTATCATCCTGGGAGCAACAAGATCTGAACATATCATACTAGTTAACAGATCCTGGAACAGTTACGCTGACTCCCATAACAAGCGGATCAAATACGAAATATCACTAATGCTTTTCAAAATCATCCACGACTTATCATCCTCTCACCTGAAATCCCTATTACGCACCACATAGAACAACAAAGCCAGAAGACAAAGTACTCAAAACTTGTTAAGCATGCTGTTAACTGTTAATGTAAATAGTTCCAAAAGTTCTATGCATGCAAAGTTATGTATGTTCCCTGTAAACCGCTTTGAGAATTTGAAAGACGGTATATAAAAAATATTAAATACATAAATAAAATAAATACCGATAGAAAGAGCAAAAAGCAGCCGATATGCTTGCGCCCGTTCATTCTCCCTTCATGCTCAGGGATTAAGGAATGCACTACCTGAAAAAACACAAGCCATCTCTGAACACATCCAGGAAGTCCGCATCAGGTGTCAGAGAGGGGGCAGAAGCAAATAGCCCCACAGCACTGAAGTTTAAAAGCAAGCACCACGGGGCTGTTCGTGCCCACTGCAGCTGCTGCACTTCCCGGAGAGGTGTGACCGTGGCAGCAATAGGCACACCCAGGAGCCAGCACTCTAGGCAACTGCCTAGTTCACCTAATGGTAGCGCCAGCCCTGGGTATAGTAGTTATAAAATAGTGATTGAGGGCATCTTCAACACCATGGCGGATCCATCCATACATTGTAATCCAGGAAACCCCCCCTCCCCTGGAGGAACCAGGAGGAAAAGGGGGTGGGATTCATATCCTTGGAACTGGCCTTGCTAGATGCATAGAGGGTCTTGCACCCTACAGCCTACAGTCATTCTGCAAATTGGAATCAGCTCAGATAGAGAAGCTGGCACTATTCTATCATTCTTCAGTAATAATAAAGATGATATGATTGCCGGCAAGCAAGGACAAAATATGGAAAGTGAATCCCACCTGCTAGGGGGAACCTGCTTTTCATGACCTTCTTCCTCAAGGCCTAGCAAGATTATCAAAAAGAAAATGAGGACGGAGAGAGTTGCCCACTCAGTTGTTGAGAGGCGTCCAAAGGTGGCATTTCCAAACAGAGTCTGGAAAAAAGTAAGAGGGGGAGATAAGCATTCAGCAGGAGGCCTGATCCGCACATTTCATAATCCAGCTGCAGCCAAATGGAAAACACTAACTGAAGCAAGGAAGAGAACATAAGAACATAAGATATGCCATACTGGGTCAGACCAAGGTCCATCAAGCCCAGTATTCTGTTTCCAACAGTGGCCAATCTAGGTCATATGTACCTAGCAGTTTCCCCAAGAGACACAAGTTCCACAATGCTTGTACTGGGTCAAGCATTGATATCTTCGGTCACTTCTTAATAATGGTTTATGGACCTTTCCTCCAGGAACTTGTCCAAACCTTTTTTAAACCCAGCTACACTAACAGCCTTTACTACATCCTCCGGTAACAAATTCCAGAGTTTGATTACACGTTGAGTGAAAAAATATTTTCTTTTATTAGTCTTAAATAGTTTACCCTGTAGCTTCATTGCATGTCCCCTAGTCTTTCTATATTCTGATAAGGTAAACAATCGATCTACGTTTACCCGTTCCACTCCGTTCATTAATTTATAGACTTCTATCATATCTCCCCTCAGCCGTCTCTTTTCTAGGTTAAAGAGCCCTAACCTTTTTAGCCTTTCTTCATAGGAGTATCCTTCCATCCCCTTTACCATTTTGGTGGCTCTTCTCTGTACCTTTTCTAAAATCGCTATATCCTTTTTAAGATACGGCGACCAGAATTGCACACAATATTCAAGGTGCGGTCTCACCATGGAACGATATAGAGGCATTATAATATCTTCTGTTTTATTTTCCATTCCTTTCCTTATCATACCTAGCATTCTATTTGCTCTCTTGGCTGCCACTGCACACTGGGCCGAGGGTTTTAACATGGTATCCACAATGACGCCTAAATCTTTTTCCTGGGTGGTGGTTCCTAATGTGGAACCTTGCATCGTGTAACCATAGTTTGGGTTGTTCTTCCCTAGGTGCATAACCTTGCACTTGTCCATATTAAATTTCATCTGCCATTTTGATGCCCAGTCTTCCAATTTATCAAGATCCTCTTGCAATTTTTCACAATCCTCTTGGGTTTTAACAACTTTAAATAGTTTTGTGTCATCTGCAAATTTGATAACCTCACTCGTTATTCCACTTTCCAGGTCATTTATGAATATGTCAAAAAGCAGCGGACCCAGCACAGATCCCTGGGGTACACCACTATTCACCTTTCTCCATTGGGAAAATTGGCCATTTAGCCCTACCCTCTGCTTTCTATCTTTTAACCAGTTCCTTATCCACAATAGTACACTGCCTCCTATCCCATGACTCTTTAGTTTTGCCAAAAGTCTCTGATGAGGGACCTTGTCAAAGGCTTTCTGAAAGTCCAGATACACAATATCAACCGACTCACCTTTGTCCACCTGTTTATTCACTCCTTCAAAAAACATAACAGATTAGTAAGACAAGATCTTCCTTGTCTAAAGCCATGTTGGCTGTCTCCCATTAGGTTGTGACTATCTACATGCTGAGTAATTTTATTCTTTATGATGGTTTCTACCATTTTTCCCGGTACTGATGTCAGGCTCACCGGTCTGTAGTTTCCCGGATCACCCCTGGAACCCTTTTTAAAAATTGGTGTTACATTGGCGATCCTCCAATCTTCAGGTATTAGAGATGATTTTAATGATAGTTCACAGATTACTGATAGCAGTTCTGCAATCTCATATTTTAGTTCTTTCAACACCCTTGGATGTATACCATCTGGCCCAGGTGATTTGCTACTCTTCAGTTTATCTAATAGTTGTAAGACATCTTCCCGATGTATCGATATTTCCTTCAATTCTTCCGCACCTTTAAATACCACTTCAGTCATGGGTGAGGGCAAACAAGTTTATGCAGCTAAGGGCCTAGAAGGATATACAACTAAATAAGTGGAAGTTACACTATTGGGGGAACAAAGGGGGGCTCACAGGTCAAGAATGTGGTCACCAAAGTTAGAAATATTAGGGAAAATTGCACAAGAGGATGTGGTTAGGTGGCATTTCTTTGCCCAGCTACTCATTCTGAACCTAACCTAAAAGCAAGCGCAATATCTTAACAGGCTGCTAACAAAAGTGGAGGTGTTCAGGGTGATAAAGAGGCTTACATTAGCTAAGACACCAGGCCTGATGGATTGGGCACAGAGTTCTATAAAGTACTGGAAAACATGGTGGCACTTGTGATACAAAGAAGGGAGGAGGGGGAGATTTGAGAAGTAGTAGAATAGAGCACACATGTAATGTCAAGTATTTCCAAAGCCAGGGAGAGATAAGGAGCTGGTGGGATCATATTGCCTCATTTTGTTCATGAACCAAGACCTTAAAGGTACAGTATCAATCTTAGTGAAGGGACTAGGAGGATACATGAAGATCAGGTGAGGTTTGTGAATGGGAGATATGCTTCGGCTAGCTTACTGAGAGCAGTATCAGCAATGTATTTGAGAAGCGGGGGAGGAAGCTCAGAGGAGGTGCTTGTGAGGCAGCCATAAGGTTTAGCTGTGGGTAACCCTTTCCCCCAAGTATGAGGATTTTACATAGTGATCAGCTTGCTAAGAAAAGACATAAAGGTTTCAGTAGGCACCCTTCCCCCCCCCCCCTCCAGGCCTGAGCACAATACCCTCTTGCCCAGAAATCAGCAGACCAGAGCATACCGGTTTGGGCAGGTCACCCAGGCACCTTCCCAGCGGCTACTGATTGGTGGACAGAAAATACCTGAGTTGAATGAGATTGTAGAATGAGTTTAAAATTGTACTGTATATAAGACATTGTAGGACGTCCTTCGGGGCTCAGATTTTTTGTTGGAGGGTACCGGCTCTCTGTCTGGGCCTGTGCGCACATTAAAAGATCCTGTTTGCATTCCAGCCTGTCTGTGAGTCCTTCTGTGGGTGAGTGAGAGAATTAGAGCTTTTTCAGCTACTTGGCTGCAACATTTTGGCACCCCAGGTGGGACCCTATTAAATTAAATTAAATAAAAAGCCTCTCTCATCACACCCACGGTGGGAAGACTTCTGCTCTTGCAGCATCGGGCCTCCACCAGTCAGGGACCGGCTCCTCCAGGTGATTAACGGTCCTTGGCGCCCCGGGCCCCTTTTGTGCTCCGGAAGGACACCTTGACTCGTCTGGTCAGTCAGTCCCTGCGGCTGACCCCCCCCCCCCCCCCAATTAAAAAAACCGGCTAGATAGACTGGCATCCAAACTCTCTCTGATCAGAGGTCTGGTGAGTACTACTGCTTTACTGTTTTACTGTTTGGGTAGTTCTGTATTCTGTATCTGGAAATTCTGGTAAATCTGGTAAATTCTGTGAACCTGTAGCGGCATGATCACCCGCAACGAGCAGTCCGAGTAAGGGCCCCAGAATCCCTGAAACCATTGCTCATCCAGTCTGTATTGGGTACTGTTTTGGGTAGTTCTGTATTTCTGTATCTGGAAATTCTGGTGAAATCTGGTAAATCTGGTAAAATCTGGTAAAGGAATGGGGGGGGGGCGCTTGCGAGCGCCAGTAAATGAGTGCAGTATAAAGTCAACTCTGTCACCTCGGGTCCCTTAAAAGTATTTAAAGCACTGCCAAAACTTCTTAAAATGACCAAAAACATTAGCACTTGACACCCTTAAGTGTGCCTTTCAAGCTGTTTATTAATAATTGCGCTGATCGCAATTCTCCGATGATCGGGGCGATTTATTTAGAGCCTACATACGCTGTCTCTAATGAAGCATACTTGGGGCTTCTTTTGTGTTGCCATGTGCTTCTAGAGTTGGGGGCTTCTTTTGTGCTAGTGATCCTGGAGCTCCATCTAGTGGACATTAGAAAAATAGCTAGCTATATTTCTCATATTACTATTATCCTCATGGTAAAAGTTAAATCCTATGGTACAGCTAGAGAGAGTGTGTGTAATGTGTATTTATAACAGCTGCTACTGAGGAAAGAGAGTGTATGAGTATTCGCTGCTGAGACATCTCTGTTTTCTGTTTTCCCTCTTTCTTTTTCCCTCTGTGGTCCTGTGTGTTTTGCGCAACCAAACTCTGCCTG
Source organism: Ichthyophis bannanicus (assembly GCA_033557465.1). Lineage (NCBI taxonomy): Eukaryota > Metazoa > Chordata > Amphibia > Gymnophiona > Ichthyophiidae > Ichthyophis > Ichthyophis bannanicus. The sequence continues at coordinate 633,452,603 of CM066033.1, forward strand.
TTACCTGGATTATATTGTATATTGTATTCCCAGAAGTGAGATTAGAAAATTTACACTGAACATTGCATTCCTTGAATTGAGATTAGAAGATTTACACTGCAATTTGTGATTTGTAAATTGTAATTAGAGATTGGGGTTCGGAGGCTAAATTGTAGTGAAGGAGCATCTGGACCAGTTTCCCTATATAGATTCATGGCTGGTCCATATAGTTAATGTGCTGTTATGTAGAAACTGTTAGAGTGTCTCTGTAAATGTTAGAGTGTCTCTGTGTTTAGTTGTGACATTAGGGAAAGATTAGGGAAAGAAAGTTTTTGTCCAGACATTAGGTCTTTATATTTCAGGATTGATTTTGATACTCTATCAGTAAAAGGTAAAATTATTAACAAATCGCCCCTGTGTCCCCAAACAGTGAAAAACACCAGGTCTACTGATTGCAGGGAAAGGGACAGTTTAGAAAATGTTTTGGTCATGCCTCTCAGCAGTGAGTGGGGGGTGGTTGGAACTTCTGAGATGGTTTGCATAACTACAGAAAGATACTAGGAATGAAACCATTGAAATTGTTTGCATAGCTATAGAAAGATACTGGAATATCAGGGAGGAGTTTCTTCTTCTAGCAGATGAATGGAGGCCCATTAGAGAGGACAAAAGGACAAATCACCTAGGAGTCTTTCTCCTAGCAAACAAATGGAAACCCATTAAAGAGGACAAAAAAACCCAATTCACCTAGCCTCACCTAGCCTCCAAACAATCCTCTTGTCATCAATTTTAATTGCAGAGTTTAAGCTTCTAGAACCATGGGGGTGCCTCCTTTGAGCATCCTCAGATGTCTGACCAGCATCTTGAATGTGTAAGGGTGGGATCAAACAAAGGCTGGTCAAATTACTATTAGCAAAGATGTATGGGGTGGGGAATATCTGTAAGGCAAAGCTCATGTGTAACAGCTAGCCTGCAAACCATTTCTTACAGCCCAGGGGGGAGGGTTTAGTGAAATTTATCAAGAAAACCTTCTTATTCCAATCAGATAGGCTGCTAGCTGCTATACTTAAAAGACTAATAGTCTTGTGTTTAAATGTTTTAATCTACAGTAAATATTGTTTTTCTTTCATTGCTGGCTGTTCATTGCCAAGTGCCCCTGGATGCTAGATCAAACAAACAAGGCATGAAACTAAGGAAACTGTTTCTGTTTTCCTTTGACCTTCAAAGTAGAGGTTAAGAGCTCTGAATAAAAAGGGTAATCCATCTTGAATTTTTATCTCTGGTACATATATTTGGTTTTGACTGCATATACAAAATTAAAAGTTAAAAGGGATTTTATATACTGTGGCAAGCACCTCACAGAGGATTTTCAGATCAGTTTGATGCCAGTCTCAGGTATTGTTAGGTTTTAAATTAAATGTGAAAAAGAATATTCTGCATTAAAAATATACAAGGAGAAGTGTTTGCATTCCAGATATCCCCCAACCTTTTCATGCAAAAGTATCAATTTCATCATCTGAATGCCTGTTTTCTGAACTGTAAGATTTAAGGCAGCTCAGTGCTGATGACTGCTGAACAGGACAGTAACATCATAGGTGCCAATTACACCAGAAAATATGGAAATATTTGTAAAATTATTTAAATTGAGTTGATTGGACAAAACCAAATTTTGCTTGTCAGCAATGATCCAGGAGAGGTTTGAGAAAAAGAATGAGAGAAAATAAACAATACTAAGTTTTTAAACAATTGTTTGATATTCTTAGCAGCCTTGCCAAATAAGGATACATTAGTATGGGTAATTTGAAGCGATGTATCTGGCTAATGAATATGTAAACAAAAAACAAAAACAAAAACAAGGAGATGAGCATTTTATTCAACTATGCCGTTTCCAGAATCTTCAATTTAGGAATTCATCTAAGCCCCAACACATACTCAACAATTAGAAATAGACATCTGGAGACAGGCTGGGTGCACCTTGCACCCTGATGAGCTTTGGAAAACCCACACTAGCCATGTGGTACTTCCAGATGCTTTTTGCCTCATTTTGCCCCTGTATGTCCTGGCCAGGCACGCATGGGCAAAAGAGGGATGATTTGATGACAAATTCTCACAAAAATTGGTATAATTCTAAAAACCCTTGCCATAAATCGCAGAATATGTGTGTGCAACTTGTCTGATCTATAAACATGTAAAGATCAGTCAAGGGCATAATGGAATATTTCTTACCTTCAAAGGAATCTCCAGTGGTAAAGAGACAGAGAGACAAAGAGTATATCAAACTGAGAGACATAGTTGACACCATATGAGATAGTTATGATCTTAAGTAAATATGGATGAAATTAAGTTTATATCATTGTGAAATCTAATCCAGCATATTTAGTTTTTTCATTCAATATTGGTGCTGCTTTTCTGAATAAGGCCTGGAGCCATGTCACCAATTGCAATCCAGAGAGTCCAGCAGAGGGTATTGGCCAGAGTCCAGATGGGACAGACCATCCCAAGAACTCAGAACTACCCACTGCTAAAATGTGTGAAGGAGTCCCTATCTGGATCAGTGTGTCACATTGAAAAAGGGCCAAGATATCTGCCTATGAGAATGAGAGGCAGGACCACATTGTCCGAGAATGGGAGGAGGACTATTGGACTGACTTGGGGTTTTTGGGGGCTTTTGTGAATGATTGTATTGTTATCCTTTTAATATTGTTTTCTTAGAAAGTAACTGAAATCTACAAGCCATTTCGGCTTCAGCAATTGCAATACCCACACCAGCTCAAGTTTTGCTGTACTATTCTCAGAGTTTTCTTTATCACATTATTAAGCACTGCTGCTTTTGATACACTTTCATGTTATGCGTTTTCAATATTATTGAGTTGCTGCAAGAAAATGATGTTACAATGTATGTTGTCTCTAGGGAACAGTACCAGAAGCTGGTTTTCTGATGCCCCCTATCTGTCTCAAATGGTTGTTGTCCATTGCCCTTAGTGGGATTACCTTTGCCCCATTCACAAGAAAAGAAAAAGAAAAATTGGAATATGAAGGGAAATTGGCTGATAGGTATGTCTAGTATGGCTGCATCCTTGCCTGAGGCTGTAATACATTATGATGACACGGAAAAAAACATGTGGGCTAAGAAAATGAGTACCCAGAGCCCAGCACAACAAGAGTAAAGCCAGGGGGAACCATACCCTGAACAGAAGTGCACAGAGAATGGACCCAGCTAAGAAACAGGTCAGGCCTGAAAGTGCACAGAAAATGGACCCAGCTAAGAAAAGACATGCCAGGCCTGAACAGATTGAACAGGCCTGAGCAAGCTGGGCAAGCCTGGACAAGTTAAACAGGCCAAACAAAGCTGGTGATACAAAGTGCTCATGAGCCCTGAAGACTACAGTGTCAGTGATTAATGAAACAAAGGGGATGGCAGGGTGTAGCCAGAATGACTCAACACTAGCAAAAATAAAAGCCATTAATATGTTAATAAGGGTGGATCCCAGGGAAAGAGGCCTCTGCAGACCCTACAACCTTTTACAGACAGTACAGCAACTTTTGCACACGGAACAAAACTTTTGTGCAGGAGTTGATACAGAGGATATAGAGTATGTGTTGTTTTAAACTCACTGACGCAAGTGTTTCCATTGAACACTCTATCCAAGACCTACGTGATCTAGTTAATCATATTACTGACCCGTCCATGGGTCCTGGGTGGTTTATGAAGTGGTTCAGTTGGCTAGGGGGACTAAAAATCCCAGTGGTAGGGGTTCTTTTTATTTTACTGCTATGTGCCATTCTGCCATGTTGTATCCCCATTCTTTACCGCTTCATTACCACCACCCTTGATACCCTGGTAGAACACAAGGCGGCTACCACTGTCATGGCCCTGACCCAATACACCCCTCTGCGGCTTGCCTCCAGTAATACTGCCCTCTACCGCCCCTAGCGCTTGAGGTCTCACTTAAAAAGGGGGGAGTGAGGCAGCCATAAGGTTTAGCTGTGGGTAACCCTTCCCCCCAAGTTTGAGGATTTTACATAGTGATCAGCTTGCTAAGAAAAGACATAAAGGTTTCAGTAGGCACCCTTTCCCCCCCACCCCCCTCCAGGCCTGAGCACAATATCCCCTTGCCCAGAAATCAGCAGACTAGAGCATACCGGTTTGGGCAGGTCACCCAGGCACCTTCCCAGGGGCTACTGATTGGTGGACAGAAAATACCTGAGACGAATGAGATTGTAGAATGAGTTTAAAATTGTACTGTATATAAGACATTGTAGGACGTCCTTTGATTTTTTGTTGGAGGGTACCGGCTCTCTGTCTGGGCCTGTGCGCACATTAAAAGATCCTGTTTGCATTCCAGCCTGTCTGTGAGTCCTTCTGTGGGTGAGTGAGAGAATTAGAGCTTTTTCAGCTACTTGGCTGCAACACTTGCAAGCCTAGGTGCTTGCAAGCCTAGATAAAGCATTTCTAAAGCTTACATAGGAATACCTCCTGTGGGTCCTTCCACAGTTTAGGATTGAGGGAAGGCTTGTGGAGTAAATCAGGATGCTTTATCAGAATCCCAAAGTGCAGATCCTGATGAATGGGAAATTGGCAAGAGAGACTAGGCAGGGATCACCAATGTCCCCATTACTGTTTATCTTATTGGAACCCTTGGCCATCAAAATCAGGGGGGCTATGGAGTATACAAGAATTAAGGTGGGGAATTAGGAATAACGCATAAATCATTCTGCAGATGATATACTCTTATTCATGAGAAAACCTAGGGAATGTATGGGCTGGATAATGAGGGCCATTAAGTTTGATAGTTTCTCAGGGCTCATGATGAATTTTGGAAAATCAGAGATGTTACTTTTGAGGGGGCAGAATCTTCAGGCTCAGTGGATAGACTACCTGTCGAGCTAGGCACAAGGCATTATAAAATACCTGGCCATTTACTTCATCATGAACAAATAATATTACAATACCAGAAAACATACCGGTAGTAGAAAAAATAGAACAGATTAAAGCTTTCTGTGTGAAATGGAGGGAGCTACCCCCTGTCGTTTTTTAGTTGGTGGACTAGGTGAAAATGGTGATGGCACCAAGACTGTTATATGTGCTGTACACAATTCCCATGTGGATCAAAAAGGTAGATGAGGTGGCTTTCAAAGGGGCTTTTAGACTATTTATATGTGAATCAAGGGGGCACATATAGAGCACTATAAACTTATTTTGGGGAAATAAAAAGGGGAATAGGGTTACCAGATATATGAATATACATGGTGGTCTCCCTTATGAGATGGATATACAGTATGAGGCCTACGTAGGAAAACCAAAGTATGCCACAGCAGGGATCTGGGAGGCTTGGAGTGACCCTATTGAACTTATAAATTTGCTGCATGGGATAGGTGTGGGGGGGGAGGAGAAGGTGGCAGGCATGGTGGCGGAAATGAGGGGGAGGGAACTCAGTGTCACCCTTTTGAAGAATGGTAAGAAACCCTAATTTTGAACCAGGGCAAGACCTCTCATGGTTCCAAGAGTGTAAAGATAAGGGATGTCAGGATATAGGGAGTTTGTTGAAGTTAAACAAGGAGACCTTCCCATCCTTTTCACAGGTGCAGGCGAAGTGGGACATCCCCAATAGTCACCTGCAAGTCAGACACTACTGGGCAGAACTGAGAATAAGAGAGCCAGGCAGTTTAGAAATAAGAGAGGTGGATGAGGATTTTAGAAGAATAACTCCTTTATGGAATAGGTTAACCACATAGTACAGGAGATTTTCTGTGTTTGTCCTATGCTTTCTTGAATTCAGATACAGTCCCTTGTCTCTACCACCGCCACTGGGAGACTATTCCATGCATCTACCACTCTTTCCATAAAGAAATATTTCCGCATATTACTCCTTAGTCTATCCCCTTTCACCTTCATTCTAAGCCCCCTCATCGCAGAGCTTTCTTTCAATTGAAACATAGAAACATAGAAAAATGATGACAGAAAAAGACCAATTGGCCTATCTAGTCTATCCTTCTATATCAACAGCTACAACAGTCCCCTTTTTTCCTTTAGAGATCCTTTGTGTTTGTCCCATGCTTTTTTAAATTCAGTTACTGTCCTCATCTCTACCACCTCCACTGGGAGACCATCCCACGGATCCACTACTCTTTCCGTAAAGAAATATTTATGCATATCATTCCTGAATCTATCCCCTTTCACCCTTTGAAGCAACAGAAGCTTTATATGGAGTTTGCATAACAGGGGGGATTCGTATTTCTGATTCAAGAAATGCCTTTACTTAGGGCACATGAGAGGCTGGTGTGTCCAAAAAAATATACTAGGCTGTTTGCTTCTAAACATGTAGAGAAAAAGAAAAGAAGAGTGGCATCAGGGCTGGCCCAAGGTTTTCTGCTGGCCCAACCGGAAGCTCCAGCCGTGCCGTGCTGCCCTCACACTAGAACATGCTTCCTCCCCTCGTCACTGCCAATTCCGTCTTTGGGGGCAGGTGGGGAAGCTCGGCTTGGCTGTGGCAACAGTTTAAAGGCAGCGGCTTTCTGCCACCACTGATTCGGTCTTTAGGGGCGTGGGGGCGGTCATCACTTTGGTGTCTGCAGTAGGTATTCCTAACAGAGGCTGTACATTTCAAACAAAGGACAGCTGGAAAACTGGCTGATACTTTGGTAGATCTCTCTCCTTTGCTTTAAAAGATACCTAAGCTCCACAAACAGAACAATGGCTGGGAAAAATCGTATCGCTAAAGCTGTTGCCCCTGTTACAGCTTCTGCCTCTCTCCAGACAGAGGTCCCAATGCCAGGTGAAGGATCGGTACCATGTGCAGTGTGCCTGCATGCTGAAGCTCTCAGGAAACAAGTGGAGGAGCTCAGAGAGGAGGTGGAAAGGCTGAGGAACATTCACAATAGTGAGTACATTGATGAGATGCTTCTTGCAGCAACCCAGCTCTCCAGCAGAGGAGAAGATGGATGCCTACAGAATGACGAAGGTTGGACACAAGTCACCAGGGCCTGCAGAATCACCAATCCAACTTCTCCAGCCCTTGAACTGAAGAGCCATTATGCAGCCCTGGAAGTGGAGGAGGTGAAAGAATCCCTGGAAAGGGAAGAACCAGAGCTCAAGAACCCAAAAGTTGCAGAATCAGTGACCACAGGGAAGCGAAGCCAAGTGGTGGTTGGTGACTCTCTTCTGAGAGGTACTGAGGCGTCCATCTGCCGACCAGACTTGATGTCCAGAGAGGTATGCTGTCTGCCTGGTGCCAAAATCCAAGATGTTATGGAGAGTTTGCTGAGATTCATCAAGCCCACTGACTGTTACCAAATGTTGCTAATCCATGTTGGAACAAATGATAGTGCCAGGTATCCCTCTGAGCGTATCAAAAGTGACTTCATGGCTCTGTGACAGAGGGTGAAGCAGATAGGTGCACAGGTGGTGTTCCCTTCAATCCTCCCTTTTGAGGGTAAAGGCCAAGGTAGAGAGGCTCGCATCCTGGAGATGAATGCATGGCTGCATGGATGGTGTCATCAAGAGCGTTTTGGTTTCCTGGACCATGGGATGCTGTTCCAAGGGTTGCACAGCAGAGATGGTATCCATCTGTCCAAGAAAGGTTGACGCATCTTCAGTAGTAGACTGGCTAATCTACTGAAGAGGCTTTTAAACTAGATTCGTTGGGGATGGGTGAAGAAAGCCCCCAGGTAAGTGATACTTTAAATACCATTAGGGAAATGGGTAAAAGGGGTAACATATGGAAAGCAGTGTGTATAAATGTCCATAGCATGGGAAATAAGATCCCTGATATTGAAGCTTTGGTGGGAGTGACCGACTTGGATTTAGTGGCAGTTACAGAAACATGATTCACAGAAAACCATGACTGGGATGTAACTATACCAGGCTATACTTTATTCAGAAAGGACAGCATAGGAAGAAAAGGAGGAGGAGTGGCATTATATGTAAAAATATAATATTAAAGCTTTGGAATTACAGAGCTTAAAAGGAAGAGAGGAGGCATTGTGGGTTAAACTAGAAAGAGGGAAAGAGAAATCTATTTGTATTGGTGTGATATACAGACCTCCCTCAGAAGAGGAAGAGGTGGACAGAGAGTAAATTGAAGACATACGCAGCATTGCTAGAAAAGGGGAAGTGCCAATGATAGGGGATTTAAATATGCCAGATGTTGATTGGCACATTCCTGCTGAAGTATCATCTAGAAGTAAGGAGATCCTGGATTCTCTACAGGGAGAACCATTCAGGCAATTGGTAACAGACCCCACACGTGAAGGAGCCATACTGGACTTGGTGCTTAGTATGTGAACAGGATGGAGTCGGTGCAGAGGGTGGCTACTAAAATGATTAGTGGTCTTCATTATAAAGCATATGAGGACAGACTTAAGGATCTTAATATGTACACCTTAGAGGGAAGGCGGGATAGAGGTGATATGATTGAGATGTTTAAATACCTCCGTGGCATAAATGTTCAGGGAGAGAGCCTCTTTCAATTGAAAGCAAGTTCTGCTACAAGGGGACATGGGATGAGGGTGAAGGGAGATAGATTCAGGAGTGATATGCGGAAATATTTCTTTACGGAAAGAGTAGTGGATCCGTGGAATAGTCTCCCAGTGGAGGTGGTAGAGATGAGGACAGTAACTGAATTCAAAAAAGCATGGGACAAACACAGAGGATCTCTAAAGGTAAAAAGGGGACTGTTGTAGTGGTTGATATGGAAGGACAGACTAGATAGGCCATGTGGTATTTTTCTGTTGTCATATTTCTATGTTTCTATGTTTTGTGATAAGGAAGCTTATCATAGCTCAGGTAGGAGCTATAGAAAAGATGATGTGACTCTGAACAAGCAACCTGTCAGTTCTGGTAGAAGTGAGAAAACAGAGTTTTCACATAAAAGACTACCAGTCCCAGAATGCACCAGGTTTCCAGCAGCCATGAGAGGGGCTGAAGTGAGAAAATGTGTGTGCAATCAAGAGAGCTATGAGGTAATCCCTAAGCACTCATCTCAAAGGGCAGGGCCTGATTCAAGACAGCTGTGCTGTGTTAGGGAGCAGCACACATTAGAACAGGATAAGAATAGAGCTTATTCTTCAGATAACAGTTTTCAGCAACAGTTTCAAGAACAGCTTCAGGAAGAGATACAGAGGGGAGAGCTTCAGCAACGGCTACAAGCACCAGTATCACCTGGAGAAACAGAAGCCAAGCCAAGCAGATAGAGAGAGAAGGAAACTCTCTGGAAGGAAGAGAAGAAAGGCCATTGGAAGGTCTGGGAGATTCCAAGGCAGTACTCATACTGGGAGGTATTCCAAAAGCCAGCAGAGTCCATTGGACTGGATTCAGCCAGAGGAATGGAGTGGCAGAGATAGGAATCACCAGTGGCTACCTGGAAGAGAGAAGACTGCATGTGGAAGGGACTTTCAGACCAAGGCCAGAAGGTATGTGAGAGAAGATCCAGTGTCCAGGGATCAAGATTGGAAGGCTGGACATCAGAATTGGATTACATATTGGCCAGGCTTTACAGAGAGGAATTATGATGGCAGGAGAGGCTCAGGTATGAACACTGATCCAGACCCTATCTATAATAGAGAATGGCAGCAAGGGAATAAGCATTCTCATGATAGTGCCTTAATGAAAGACTCATCTGTGCCAATGTATGATATTGACCCTATGATTGTTGATGAAGGGGGAGATACAGCAGATGAAACTATTTATATGGACTGTTCTCTATCTAAATGCTATTGCTAGTTTTCTCTGAGCAAACACATCAGCCATCACAAAGAAACCTAACTTTGTTCTTTATTTCCACTGCAAACAGCTCTTAAAGCAGGATTTGGGTTCACACAGTAGCAGCCAGCCAGCTAAAGGCTTACAGCTGGTCAATTGATAGTAATTAAAGCTGCACCTGATTGTGTGTGTGAGCAAGGGAGAATCACTGCTGAGATCGGCGTGGAAAATAAGCAGAAGTTAACCTAACCAGCAAAGTTTATTCTTTTCTTTGTGCCTTGGTATTTGGTAATTATTTGCTAAGAAAACATTAGCTAATTGCCTGACAAGCTGAAGGTTGTTTTCTGGTTTATTTTGTGATTTTTGTTATCCATTTTAAACACTGCAAGCAAGTAACCTCATTTATAGTGCTATCAAGCATACATGTGCTGGGTGAATTAAACCCCATCAATAAAAGAAGTATTTTATTGATCTTACCACTTGGTTTCACAACTCAAATTATTGTCATCAGCTGTGTTTGGGAGTGAATGAACTACAATACCCACAATACCTTGCAAGAATCATATGAATATATGCATCGTCAAGATTGTGTAAGTTCTCACCCTAGGCAGCCGTCTGACAAATGGCGTAGTTTTTCGGATTGCTCTTGCACCAAGAGGATTTACTTGTTGTGGATTACAAATAAAAGTCAAGTTTAAAAGCTGTAAGAAGATTTTTTCCCTCGTCTGCACTTTGGAGGAAAAGTGGTTGTTCCAGGAAGCTGTCCCAGAGGAAAAGACCTGTGCAAAGCTGGATTCATCACTGAGACAAGGTAATATGTACCTGGGCATGTCTAGTGGTGGATGTGTGTAAGCACAGGGGGTAATTGAAAAAAAAAAAAAAAGTTGAAAAAAAAAACCACACCTGGTTGGAAGGTGCTGCTCTTTGGTTTTTTTTTTCCTCTCTTTTCTTGCAGGGGTCAAGATGGATCCGAGGGAGATGGCTCAGTGGATGGCAGCCCAATTTTGCAAGCAGCAGGAGCTGTCACAGCAGGCCCAGGACACTGCTATGAAGGCCTTAATGGAACAGCAGAAACCAGTGCTTGATCTGGTGCAAGCTCTAGTTCAGCTGCAGAGCCAAAGTGGAACAGATGCAAGACCAGCAGTTAGTACTGGTGCACCACATGTGGACACTGTGGGACTCAATCAAGGGATTGGGGCATTTAATTTTGGGAAATTAACTCCAGAAGATAATGTTGATGATTTTCTAGAGTCTTTTGAAAGAGTGGCACAGGCTTTAGCATGGCCAGAGACCCAGTGGGCAGTAAGGCTGGCAGCCTCATTAACTGGTGAGGCACTAGCAGCTTACAGAGCAATGCCAGCAGCCCAGGCTTTGATTTATAAGGATGTAAAGGCAGCTATTAGAGATCGCCTAGGGTTGTCTATTTCAGAGTATAGGCGAATGTTTAGAGCTGTTACATTGAAAGTGGGTGAGACACCCAGGGCTCTGAGTCAGAGAATTAGAAGTCTAGCTGTAAAATGGTTAGAGCCTGAGCAAAAGACAGTAGAAATGTTATTAGATAGTATAATGCTGGAACAATTTATGCTTGGGGTACCTAAAGATTTGAATGTTTTTCTTATACAGCAAAATTGCCAAAATCTTGGAGAGGCAACCATGCTAGCAGAGAGATTCTTGGAAGCCACGCAGGCTTGCCATAGAATGGGTGGCCCTCCAAAGATGCATGCTGAGGCTAGATGTGCTGTATCAGAAAAAGGAATAATTAGGAATGTTTCTAAAAATGAATGTATTGTATCAAACCAGATGACACAGTGGAATAGAAAGAAATGTTTCAAGTGTGGAAAATTGGGACATTTTGAGAAGAGATGCCAGACACACACTAGTTTAATGGGTCTGGATTTAAAACAGCCCAAGGAAGGATTTCTTTTGATGGTTGATGTGCAAGGAATTACCACAAATGCATTATTAGACTCTGGGGCAGACCAGAGTATGATGTAAAAAAGGCTTTGGAAGAGGATAGAGGCCCAAGAAAGATTTGTGCCTAGAACCCCTGAAAGCCAAGTTCACATCAGATGCATTCATGGTGCTGCATCATCATATCCCACCTATAGGCTAAAGGTTAAGTGCCTAGGGAAACAAGAGGAAGTCCTATTAGCAGTGGTGCCTAGGCTACCCTTTGATTTGGTTCTAGGAAGAGACTGGCCAAGATTTAAGCAGGGTCTAGTGGAAGGACTAGGAAAAAAGGAGGGAGAAGGTTTAATGGTAGTAGCTCCCGGGCCTTTATTTGGAAGTCCTCAGACCCCAGCTAAAAAGATGGTTAAGCGTCCAGAAGACCAAGCTACCCCAAAGCAGATATTCGTCCTAAAGTACCATAAGGTCTCTGAGAAGGCCCAAGCTCCTAGGCGGGCAACCCCTCAGTCTGCTGGGTTTGACCTGTGCAGCATAGAAAATGTGATTGTACCTAGCCAAGGGAGAGCCCTGGTTGACACCGGTCTCCAAGTGGAAATACCAATTGGATGTTATGGGAGAGTAGCCCCAAGGTCCGGATTAGCCCTTAAATATTTCATCGATGTGGGTGCGGGAGTAATTGATCCCGATTACAGGGGCAATATTAAAGTTCTGTTGTTTAACTTTGGACAGAATGAGTATCATGTGAAGACAGGAGACAAAATTGCCCAATTGATCTGTGAGAGGCTGGGTTTTCCACCTGTGGAGGAGGTCACATCCCTAGAGAATTCTGAACATGGAGCCAAAGGTTTTGGTTCTACTGATGTCAAAGGGGTTAAAAGCTTAGCTGCCACCTGTGCCCGAGAGAGGGAGGTGAGTGAAGAGGAAGATTTGGGACCCCAGGTATCTGATTGTAAAGAAAAATCAGAGCCCCAAATAGGTGAGGACCTGACAATGGTACAACAGGAAGAAATTAGGAAGTTGCTTAAGGAATTCCCAGATGTGTTGACACCCATACCTGGGGAGACCCATTTGGTGGCCCATGAAATAATAACTCCACCTGGGAAATTGGTTCGTCAAAGGCCATACCGCTTGCCTGAAGCCAAAAGACAGGAGGTAGTGGCACAAGTCCAGGAGATGTTGGACATGGGGGTAATAGAGGAGTCAAAGAGTCCCTGGAATAGCCCCATAGTCCTGGTGCCGAAGCCTGATGGATCCTTAAGATTTTGTATTGACTTCCGGCAGGTAAACGCCATATCAGTTTTTGATGCATATCCAATGCCAAGAATTGAGGAGCTGCTAGACCAGCTGGGACAGGCTCAATACTTAACCACCCTTGATATGACAAAAGGATATTGGCAAATCCCGCTCACCAGGGAGTCGAAGCCGAAAACTGCGTTCAGCACCCCCGTTGGCCTTTTCCAGTTCAAGAGGATGCCTTTCGGACTGCATGGAGCAGCGGCTACCTGCCAAAGGTTAGTGGATCAGGTACTTCGACCCCACCAAAGTTATGCTTTTGCATACATGGATGATGTCATAATCCATAGTAACACCTGGGCGGAGCATTTGAAGAGGATCAGGGCAGTCTTGTGCTCTATGAAGCAAGCGGGAATCACTTTAAACCCGAAGAAGTGTGCCTTTGCAAATAGGGAGGTAAAATACCTAGGCCACCTAGTGGGAAGAGGAAAAATTAAACCTCTATTAAGCAAAATAGATAGCATCAGGAATTTTCCTCCTCCAACAACCAAGAAACAACTAAGAAGTTTCTTAGGACTTATTGGATACTACCGCCGGTTTATACCGCAATTCGCAGAGAAAAGTGCCATTTTCACGGATATGCTGTGAAAGAATTGTCCAAACCAGATAAAGTGGACACCAGAAGCTGAAAAAGCGTTTTCAGTATTAAAAGAAAAATTGTGTACAGGACCGGTACTGAAAGGAGTAGACTTCAAGAAACCCTTTCTGGTTCAAACCGATGCATCGGATGTAGGGCTAGGAGCAGTCCTATCCCAGTGCCATGATGGGGAGGAGCATCCTGTGATGTACCTGAACAGGAAGTTGTCACTGGCTGAACAAAAGTATTCCACGATAGAAAAAGAGTGTTTGGCTATCAAGTGGTCAGTGGAGGCGTTAAGGTTTTACCTTACAGGGAGAAAGTTCCAGTTGGTCACGGACCATGCCCCACTTAAGTGGTTGCAGCAAATGAAGAACCACAATGCCAGGTTGACACGCTGGTACATGGCCTTACAGGCGTTTGATTTCCAAGTTGAACATCGTGCCGGGAAGTTACACAAGAATGCGGATGCACTTTCCCGTATTACGGACTGTAGAGAAGAAGTTTCACCAGTAAAACCAGTCCGTAATAACTTAAGCAGGGGGGTATGTGATAAGGAAGCTTATCATAGCTCAGGTAGGAGCTATAGAAAAGATGATGTGACTCTGAACAAGCAACCTGTCAGTTCTGGTAGAAGTGAGAAAACAGAGTTTTCACATAAAAGACTACCAGTCCCAGAATGCACCAGGTTTCCAGCAGCCATGAGAGGGGCTGAAGTGAGAAAATGTGTGTGCAATCAAGAGAGCTATGAGGTAATCCCTAAGCACTCATCTCAAAGGGCAGGGCCTGATTCAAGACAGCTGTGCTGTGTTAGGGAGCAGCACACATTAGAACAGGATAAGAATAGAGCTTATTCTTCAGATAACAGTTTTCAGCAACAGTTTCAAGAACAGCTTCAGGAAGAGATACAGAGGGGAGAGCTTCAGCAACGGCTACAAGCACCAGTATCACCTGGAGAAACAGAAGCCAAGCCAAGCAGATAGAGAGAGAAGGAAACTCTCTGGAAGGAAGAGAAGAAAGGCCATTGGAAGGTCTGGGAGATTCCAAGGCAGTACTCATACTGGGAGGTATTCCAAAAGCCAGCAGAGTCCATTGGACTGGATTCAGCCAGAGGAATGGAGTGGCAGAGATAGGAATCACCAGTGGCTACCTGGAAGAGAGAAGACTGCATGTGGAAGGGACTTTCAGACCAAGGCCAGAAGGTATGTGAGAGAAGATCCAGTGTCCAGGGATCAAGATTGGAAGGCTGGACATCAGAATTGGATTACATATTGGCCAGGCTTTACAGAGAGGAATTATGATGGCAGGAGAGGCTCAGGTATGAACACTGATCCAGACCCTATCTATAATAGAGAATGGCAGCAAGGGAATAAGCATTCTCATGATAGTGCCTTAATGAAAGACTCATCTGTGCCAATGTATGATATTGACCCTATGATTGTTGATGAAGGGGGAGATACAGCAGATGAAACTATTTATATGGACTGTTCTCTATCTAAATGCTATTGCTAGTTTTCTCTGAGCAAACACATCAGCCATCACAAAGAAACCTAACTTTGTTCTTTATTTCCACTGCAAACAGCTCTTAAAGCAGGATTTGGGTTCACACAGTAGCAGCCAGCCAGCTAAAGGCTTACAGCTGGTCAATTGATAGTAATTAAAGCTGCACCTGATTGTGTGTGTGAGCAAGGGAGAATCACTGCTGAGATCGGCGTGGAAAATAAGCAGAAGTTAACCTAACCAGCAAAGTTTATTCTTTTCTTTGTGCCTTGGTATTTGGTAATTATTTGCTAAGAAAACATTAGCTAATTGCCTGACAAGCTGAAGGTTGTTTTCTGGTTTATTTTGTGATTTTTGTTATCCATTTTAAACACTGCAAGCAAGTAACCTCATTTATAGTGCTATCAAGCATACATGTGCTGGGTGAATTAAACCCCATCAATAAAAGAAGTATTTTATTGATCTTACCACTTGGTTTCACAACTCAAATTATTGTCATCAGCTGTGTTTGGGAGTGAATGAACTACAATACCCACAATACCTTGCAAGAATCATATGAATATATGCATCGTCAAGATTGTGTAAGTTCTCACCCTAGGCAGCCGTCTGACAGTTTCTACCAATGGTGAAAATGTTTCTGATGTTATAGTGAGAGATCATTTTGCATCCGGTGATCACCAGATGGTGTGGTTCAGTATTAGGACTAGGGCTGTTAGAATCCATTCAAAAGCGAGGGTCTTATTTAGGAAAACTAACTTTGCCATGATGGGCCAACACCTCAGGGAGTTGTTAGCAAGATAGGAACAGCTGGGGGATGTAGAAAAACAGTGGGCAAAACTGAAAGGGGATATTTTAAGGGCAACCAACCTTTTTGTTAAAATGGTAAATATAGGTAAAAGGAAAAGGAGACCGCTATGGTTTTTGAAAGAAGTAGCTGAAAAGGTAAAGAAAAAGAGGGAGGCCTTCATGAAATACAAGAGATCACAGAGAGAGGAAGACAGGCATCTATATTTGGAAAAACTTAAGAGAAGCTAGCAAAGAAGTCAGGAAAGCAAAGATTCAAAAAGAGGAGGAAATAGCCAATGCAATAAAATGGAGGGATAAGACATTTTTCAAATATGTTAGTGAAAAGAGGAAGGGCAAAAGTGGTATTGTCAGACTTGAGGGTGAAGGGGAGGAATATGTAGGAGCTGATGAGGATAAAGCGGAATTGCTTAACAAATATTTCTGTTCTGTGTTCACAGATGAAGAACCAGGAACAGGACCTCAGAAAACACCCACAAACAGGAACAGAAGCAAGGGACATCTTGAATAATTTTCAGAAGACTGTGTTCGTGAGAAACTACTCAACTTAAAGTAGACAAAGCGATGGGACCGGATGGGATACACCCTAGAATACTCAGGGAACTTGGGGACATTCTAGCAGCTCCACTAACTGACCTTTTCAATGCCTCATTGGAGTCGGGACTGGTGCCAAAGTACTGGAGAGAGACTGATGTGGTGCCTTTACACAAAAGCAGAAGTAAGGATGTGGTTGAAAACTACAGGCCGGTTAGTTTAACTTCAGTGGTGAGTAAATTATTGGAAACGCTGCTGAAAGAGAAAATAGTGAGGTTTCTGGAGTCCAGTGGATTACAGGATCCGAGGCAGCATGGATTCACCAGAGGCAGGTCTTGTCAGACAAATCTGATTGATTTCTTTGACTGGGTGACCAGGGAATTGGACCAAGGGACAGCCCTAGATATGGTGTATTTAGATTTCAGTAAAGCCTTTGACACTGTTCCTCACAGGCAACTTATAAACAAACTGAGCACCCTAGGGATGGACCCTAAAGTTACTGCTTGGGTTAGAAATTGGTTGAGTGGGAGGCAACAAAGAGTACAGGAAAATGGAGCTCATTCTAAGGAGAAGGAGGTTACCAGTGGTGTGCCCCAGGTATCTGACCTTGGTCTGATTCTTTTTAACATCTTTGTTAGTGATATAGTGGAAGGGCTGTTGGGTAAGGTTTGCCTCTTTGCGGATGATACCAAAATCTGCAATAGAGTAGACACCCAGGAAGATGTGGATAACAGACAAGTTGCAGCGCACTGATGACATTATTCATGCGGATCGGCGCATCACGAGCCAGGAATTGTCCGTACAGCTTTCCGTCATTAGAGGTAGTGCAATGGCAATTATTGATTCTTTGGGATATTCAAAGGTGTGTGCAAGGCACACCGCAACAGCTTACAGTATTTTAATGCCCGCTGGCAGCTATCGCAGGGCGCTGCAACTTGTCTGGACTGGTGGCTGAGGCAGGACGCCCAGACCGCGGCCGATCTTCCAGTTCCGTTTTACCACTTCCTGAAGCCTTTACCCTCTTCACCCATCGTCCAACGGTGCTCCTATCTACCGCAGAACTTCCATACACAGCACACCACCGTTTGTGAATATTTCTCACACTTTCTTTCTCCTCCACCAAGAATTCAATTACAGCTCATTGTACCATGTGTCACTCAGAGACGCCATTTGAAGGATCACTACTGCCTCGCTATTTGTCAGACAACTGTAAAATTACACACGTGTCCTTTGAAGTTCCAAGTTACTACCCTTTCAATTTCACACCTCTATTTTCATTCTGGACTGAGAAAAAACATGTGGAGCATTACTTTCTGAGCAACCCTCGTAGCTAAGCTTGAAGAATGGTCTAGAATTTGGCAGCTCGGATTTAATGTTAAAAAATGTAAGGTCATGCATTTGGGCTGCAGCAATCCAAGGGAGCAATATAGTATAGGGGGTGAAGTACTTTTGTCCATTAAAGAAGAGCGGGACCTAGGCGTGGTTGTGTCTGATGATCTTAAAGTAGCTAAACAGATAGAAAAGGCGACAGCAAAAGCTAGAAGGATGCTTGGGTGCATACGGAGAGGAATGGATAGCAGAAAAAAGGAGGTGATAGTGCCTCTGTATAAGTCCTTGGTGCGACCTCATTTGGAGTATAGTGTGCAATTCTGGAGACCGCACCTTCAAAAGGATATAAACAGGATGGCGTCAGTACAGAGGGTGGCTACTAAAATGGTTAGTGGTCTTCATTATAAAGCATATGAGGACAGACGTAAGGATCTTAATATGTACACCTTAGAGGAAAGGCGGGATAGAGGTGATATGATTGAGATGTTTAAATACCTCTGTGGCATAAATGCACAGGGGGAGAGCCTCTTTCGATTGAAAGCAAGTTCTGCTACAAGGGGACATGGGATGAGAGTGAAAGGGAATAGATTCAGGAGTGATATGTGGAAATATTTCTTTACGGAAAGAGCGGTGGATCCGTGGAATAGTCTCCCAATGGAGGTGGGTATCTGAATTCAAAAAATCATGGGATAAACACAGAGGATCTCTAAAGGAAAAAAGGGGACTGTTGTAGTTGTCGATATGGAAGGACAGACTGAATATGCCATGTGGTCTGTTTCTGTCGTCATTTTTCTGTTTCTATAGTATGGGTGGTCGAAGATTGTGCCTGTCCACTGGCATGGGTCCAAATGCTGCTCTTAGGTGGAATATTGTTTTTCCTCCTTTGAGGCACTATCGCTTCCTTTTTTCCATGATAGTGCTTCTGTATAAGATGTTGGTGAGATCTCATTTGGAGTACTGTGTTCAATTCTGGACACCACAACTTCAAAGGGATATAAATAGGATGGAGTTGGCGTAGAAAGTGGTTACCAAAATGGTCAGTGGTCTTCGTCATATGGCATATGAGGACAGATTTAAAGATCTCTATATGTAGACTTTGGAGAAAGGTGGGAGAGGGGAGATATGATAGAGATGTTTAAATACCTCCATGGCATAAATGCACAGGAGGAGAACCATGGAGGTATGTGTTTTATAAATTAAGTATGTGCCAATGACATCAGTAATGCTGCATTTTTCTACACCTGATACAAATAATGCTCAGCACTGAAGCAACTTGCCTTTTGAGACCTGGTATGTGGATTAGTGGTTGGAACTGGAGATTTCCCTGTGAGCAAGTGACAGTCAATGTTGCTTTTCATACTACTTTGTCCCCTGCCTCCTCATCCTCTATCCTTTGCCCTCTAGCTCTGCCTACCCTCTGTTTCTGCCTCCTTATGTCCCTGCCCTTCCTCTCTGTAACTGTGCTTCAGGGGGGGGGCATATATTTGCTTCAAGGTGTGGCTGTCTTTCTGATGGAGGATCTGGAGTAGCAATTGGCATGCATAAATGGTCCCTGTGTGCTCTGGCTTGGAAGAGCAAAAGGCAACAAAGAAGAAAGAAATACTCTCTGCAGAGGATCTACAGATCCAAGACCCGGTTTCTAGGTTTGTCTAAGGAGCAATGCCTATGCTCTGGGGGATGCAGCAAGCATAAGCCAGTCAGTCACCTCATTCTGCGTGGCTCAGTTTCTGAGCACTTTTCTCAGAAGGGTAAATCAATACATTCCTTGATTTCAGGAGGAAAGAGAGGCACAGAAAATCATGGCAGAATTCTATAAGCTGGCTCCGTTTCTATTAGGCTTTGATGCAATTCTTTCCATGCACAAAGCAGGCCAGGACCCCTGAGGGCAGATTTCGCAACTGCAAGGTCTTTCATGACATGTAGGTGGTGTGCAGCACCACAGCTCTCATAAATGAAATATATCCACACTTCCCAGCATCCTGTCATAACGCCTACATTCTATCAGTGTCAATCATACACGACCGCTTTTATAGGATCAGAAATCAACAGCGGATGGCTCCTAGGTAAGCAATCACCTCAACCCTCCTCTTTCACTCCACACTATCTCTCTAACCCTTGCCCACTCAGCCAAGGAAGCACCAGGGCAGACCCAGTTATGCCTACCAGTTTCATGCCACCATTTGCTCACTCAGGTTCTTCTTCTCTGTCTTCTCCCCCACAGGTGATAGGGGCCCATCCAAAGATATGGCTTAATTACCTCCATTTGTCCAAACCCCCCCCCCCCCCCCAGTAAAACAAATGAGCACTACAATATAGCCCACAAGCAAACAAGGGCAGCCATAGAAAGTGTTTTTGGCCTATTTATTTAATTTAGCCCATACTCCATTAACCTCCCCCCCCCCCCCCACCCCACCCAAGGCTCCTGAGTGCACCCCGGTAGCTCTTACTTCTCTGGGGTATGATGCCCATCTGTGAAAGCACAGTGAGTAAGTGTGCCCAGCCCAGGCCTGGCTGTGACCCTCCATGTTCTTCCTCTGGCCCTGTGTGGGGAACAGTTTGTGCTGCCACCCCACCGTGAGCGGGCTACGAAAAACCTTCCCCAAATTAAACTTAAAGCCCCTGGCTGCCATTTTGCAGTGTCCCAACATATGCATATCAGCTCATACATCACACAGAACCGTACGTGCTCAGTTCTGTCCATGTACATTGATTAGGCAGACACGCGCACTTTCTTTCCTGCCCCACACTATACAAATAACAGCACAATTCCAGGAAGTCTACCTTCCCGGCACAAACCTCCACCTACCCATGCTATATAAAATTGCCTTCTATGTGTTCATTTAAAAATGTTGCAGCCTACTAGAAGCTTCCTGGTAAAAAATAACTATCGGGGTCAACAGGTTGAAAAGGGTCAGGGAGAAAGTTTTAGGATTCTCGTTAGAAGTTAATAGAATTTATTCTCGAATAAATCAATGCAGGTTTTTTTATCTGCCTCTGGTACTTAGACCTGATTGCTTGTAGCCTGCAGGGCTGTCTGGACACTGGTCAGGAGTACTAGGGTTACTGTTAACGGGGATGGTAAAGCTCGGCTCTCTCATACAGATTTGGGACCCTTTTGATAGGTTATGGGTGTTCGGTTTTATAAGTTTATTGGAAGACAGTTTGAAGTAAAAGGATAATGCCAGGACCAGTGCAAGGATATAAAGTGCCCTAGGCGAGCCCTTAATTTTGCTTCCCCCCCCCCCCTAATTCTACACCACCCCCCTGCGACCTCCCTCCAGGACCTGAAGCAGCGGAAATGCAGCGTTTACTACTGCATTGCTCTTCCTACTCTCTGTGACCCACCTCTTCTGCCCCCTCTGACGCAGACTGCCGGGTCACAGAGAGCAAGAAGAGCAATATAGCGCTGGAGAGTTCAGGTAAGCGCTGTGTTGCCGTTTCGATGGCATTGCCATTGCTTCAGATCCTGGAGAGAGGCGAGAGTAAGCGCCCCGAGAATGTTGGTGCTGTAGGAGACCACCTAGTTTGCCTATTGGGTCACGCTGGCCCTGGATAACACGTATTATAGAAGTAAAATGTGTCCTAATGTTTATAAGATTGTAATTTAGAAATCTTTAGTCCCGACAAAGGATACTTCTGGCTCAAACTACTTGATCTGTTAATGTTAGCATTCAAAGGTAATTTTAAGCAATTGGAAAGATAGCTCCCAAATCACAATGGCAGCCTGGTGGAATTTAGTCATTTTCAGCTATAAACATGAATTGGCTGCTGGAGAAAAAGAAATCAGTAGAGCATTTTATGTCCAAAAATTGCTGAAGTCTCTGTACATTTATCTGTCCAATTTATAACAGCTTTAATATTTCACAGTAATGCTTTTCTAAATGGTTAAGTGTAATTTGACTGTTTCATCTTGATTTGTATTTGTTTGTTTAACGTTTCCTTTTTATCAAGGAAAGAAAATAGCATTCAGTGAACTCTGATGAAGCAAAACCGAAGCTGTGTCAACTTTTTATCATAATATTCTGGAATAGAGTTTGTTTTTGCAAGAGAGAATTTGACAGCTTCATTCTATTCTTTAATGTCTCTACATACTGTAGGTGTCCAGAAGTGGTTGGCTTTCCAGATCTTCAGTTCTAAGACTAATATAATATAAATATATTTCATATTTCTATTTTTATTTTTTGAACTATAATAGCTCCCTTTCTCAAAGAGCTTACAATCTAAGTGGGTATCTCAGGCAATGGGAGATAAAGTGGCTTGCCCTAAATCATAAGGAGTGGGAGAAGCAGAATTTGAACACTGGCTTTTTCCGATATTCGGGCCCTTGTTCTAACCACTTTTTCCTTCTACAAGAATGGAGGTCTCTGCAGCAAGATCTGATCAGTGAACACAGTAGTCAAAATTTCTCAAGTACCAATCCCTCAAAAAAATGTTTGCAGAGACCAGAGTTATTCCCTATTTTTACTAATTCCCATATTTAATTTCTGTTGTGAATATCTTCACATTTGAACTACATATTTCCAGGGTTTCATTCACTCCTTTAAACAAATATTTGGCTGCATCGTCCTCTGATGAATGCATTAGCAGGAGCAGAGCGCTTAGGCTGACATTTAGCATTGGAATTCTACAACAGATACATTTGCATCTTGAATTTTCTTTGCTGATACTACCACACCGGATGCCAAACATTTCTCCAGTTTTTACTTCTGTGTTATTGATGGACTGCAGCCTCTCTCGGTAATTAACAGAATTTCTACAGTGTAGTGTGAGAAGCTGTATGATTAAAAACTGGTTGTTCAGCACTGGATTCTTCATGGTCTAAATGGGGAATCCAAGTACAGTCAAAGATCTGGCTGGCCACGAATATTTGGACTTAGAATACCCACTTTTGCACACTGAAGCTGAGCTACATCCAGGTACGTCGTTGTCCAAGAGTGGCTTACAATTTAAAGGCTATGTCTGCTAACATGCATCAACATTATTGCACATTAACACACGTCCCATTATTATCTATAGAGCCGATTTACAATGTCAAAGAAAATTTACAATCATAATTAGAATCTAAGAATAAATAAATTAAAGGAAATTAAAGAAACAAAC
Organism: Ichthyophis bannanicus; assembly: GCA_033557465.1. Lineage (NCBI taxonomy): Eukaryota > Metazoa > Chordata > Amphibia > Gymnophiona > Ichthyophiidae > Ichthyophis > Ichthyophis bannanicus. The sequence continues at coordinate 633,475,324 of CM066033.1, forward strand.
CATAAGATAACAGTGAAAGGGGAAGGGAAAGGGCAAAGGTAAGAGTAGTAGAAGCAGCAAGAAGAAATGGATTAACAGAGGGAGGGAAGAAGCAGTTATAGGCAAGGTCGGCCTGTCCACTAGGCAGATTAGGCAGCCGACCCTGGTGGGTGGAAGCTTTGTGCCACTGCTTTAGTGTCTTAAAAAGGATATAGTGTTATTAGAAAAGGTTCAGAGAAGAGCCACCAAAATGGTAAAGGGGATGGAAGGATACTCCTATGAAGAAAGGCTAAAAAGGTTAGGGCTCTTTAACCTGGAAAAGAGACGGCTGAGGGGAGATATGATAGAAGTCTATAAATTCATGAACGGAGTGGAACGGGTAAACGTAGATCGATTGTTTACATTATCAGAATATAGGAAGACTAGGGGACATGCAATGAAGCTACAGGGTAAACTATTTAAGACTAATAAAAGAAAATATTTTTTCACTCAACGTGTAATCAAACTCTGGAATTTGTTACCGAGGATGTAGTAAAAGCTGTTAGTGTAGCTGGGTTTAAAAAAGGTTTGGACAAGTTCCTGGAGGAAAGGTCCATAAACCATTATTAAAAAGGGACCCAGGATATCACTGCTTTACCCAGTACAAGCATTGTGGAACCTGTGTCTTTTGGGGAAACTGCTAGGTACGTATGACCTAGATTGGCCACTGTAGGAAACAGGATACTGGGCTTGATGGACCTTAGTCTGACCCAGTATGGCATATCTTATGTTCTTATGCCTGTTGCAGGCCATGTGCTTCAGCACCCGTGGGCACCAAAGCCACCACTTTCTAAATGAGTCATGCTGCCGCCCCCCAAATACATATTCTCATCTTATGGTGGTGGGGGGCAACAGCGGCGGCGGCAGCAGCAGCAATGGCAGTGGTGGCGTGACTCTATTTTGAAAGTGCCGGCATGTATGTGTGCTGCTGCTTTCAAAATGGAGTCATACCATTGCTGCCGCTGCCGCCGCCGCAAGATGAGAAGGTGGAGTCGGGGGGGGGAGCAGTGGCGGCAGCGGGTGTGGCTTAAATCTTTGGTCTGGCTCTGGTTATAGGGAGGCATTTCCCGCTCATCTGTTCCCTAAAAGCCAAAGTAAAGAAGGACTGACCTGAACTTGTAGTTTGTTTCTGCATGCAAGAACAGAGGGAGGGAGTTCAAAAATGAAGGACCAGCAAAATAAAACACAGAGTGATGCATGGAAGAAAGAAGGGCTGGTTAAGTGGAGGAAGATAGAGGATATTGACATGCTGGGAATGAGTGGAGTGGGAGGAGGCAGGAATAAGGTGAAAGGAAAGATAAAGCAGGAAACTCTATGTGCAACAAGCAAAACTTTGGATTTGATCTAGTAAACTACGGATAGCCAGTAGTAATGAATGAACAATGGCATGAGATGGTCATATTTTTGAGATCCGTGGATAAGTTTTAATGTAGTATTCTACACACTCTGGAGGTGTTTTAGTGAAGAAACAGGGAGCGCAAGGTATACAGTAGTGCCATAGTTAAGTCTGGAAAGTATAAGTGCATTAGCTGCAATGGTAAGAGCAGTTTGGTTAAGATAGGATTTAACTGAGTGAAATTGATAAAGAAAAAGGGAGGAGGATTTTACAACAGAGGAAATATGCAAGACAAATTAAAAGGAAGAATAAAGTAGACAACCAAGGACTGTAATTGAATCATTCAAAGAGAGATCGAAACTGCGAGTCAAATGGAAGGACGAGAATCCCCACCAGAGATTCACATTGCCTGCGATTAAGTGGTGCTGAGTTTTAATTTATGAAAGGTAATCCAAGAGGCAATGATTTCAAATTCAAAGGGATAAGATTAGGTGATGTAAGACTAGTAGGATAAATAAGCTGAATGCCATTTGCATAAAAATATGAATTAATACCTCGAGTCTGAAAGAGTTGGCAGAGGACTCAAGCAGAGATTGAATAAAGGCGCTGAAAGAATTGCACCTTGGGGAACACCACTGTTGAAAGAATAGCTCAGAGATTATGAGGAATGGAAAAGTACAGAGAAACTTCCATGACTGAGAAAAGAAGAGAACCAATGCAGGATAGTTCCTGAAATATCCAGATCTGTAAGACGAACACATAGGAGTGAGTAGTTAACAAGATCAAAAGCTGCAGTGATATCAAGATAAACCAAAAGAAGAGTGTTATCTTGGTCAAGTTCAGAGTAAATGTTGCTGAGAATAGAAGTAAGTGTAGTTTTAGTGCTATGACCAGTGCGAAAACCAGATTGCTTGGAGTGTAATGCATTTAATGGTTCGATGTGTTGCATCAACTGGTTAAGAAACACATTTTCATTTAATTTTAAGAGGAAAGGAAGGTTGGAGATGGCATGGTAACTGAAGAGGTCAGATGGAGTCAGGTTGGAATGCCTATGTGTAGGAATAATGGTGTCATGTTTCCAGGAGGATGGTATTTCACCTGGCGCCAGAGAAGTCAACTATAGTGCATATAGTAGGAGAAAGATCAAGAATAGGGTTCTTAGCCAACCAGGAAGGCAAAGGATCTGAAGGAGAGGACTATTGGGCACGTGGAGCCCGATTCATGGAGGGGGACTCCAGGACGCCCGGATGTCCCCAATGAAGATGGGGCTGTGTGGACCCGATTCTGGTCAACACAAACAAAATATTCCCACGGTAGCCAGAATCGGGCCCAAGGACAGCCCAGTGTGCCGCCTGCAGGGACGTTCTCCCCACAGGTGCCCCCCAACACCTGTGGCTCCGGCCCATCATTTCCCTGCTGCTTGATCCACAGCTGGCCTGCTGCAGCCTGGATCGGGCAGCAGGGACCCCCCCCCCCCGGGACCCCCCCTCCCCCCGCACCCAGCCCAGACCCAGGGGGGATCCTCGGGCTCCATCAGGCCAAAAGTGCTGCTTATACCCCCTTGAAGGTGGTATAAGTAGCACATCCCCACGGGCCTGGCAGCACATACAGGGCAATGACCTGAATCGACCCTATACATGCTGGCAGGCTGGCCCGTCCCCGCTCCGTCCCATTCTCACCCCCTCCCGTCCCCCACCGGCTCTCCCCATCCTGATGTACAGGGAGAGACGGAGGGGGAATCGGGCACAGACGCTTTCATGAATGACCTCCATAGTGACTAGTGTTTTACTAATAAGAAATAGAGTAGGTCTATTGACAGAGGACCATAAAGCATGGGAGGATTGAGGAACATGAACATCATCAGAATAGGCTGACATGCCTGTTGTAGAGACAAAAGAGTAAGGGAATCTCCAACAGAATCCACTTTGGATTTAAAGAACATAGCTATGTGATCTGCAGTTATTGTATCAATTAATAGCACTATTGACCTTATTCTTCTGCGTTGACCATCAACCCTGCCAAGCATCATGTCTTTCTCTAATGATCTTTTTCTTTGTATGATGTGTCCAAAGCATGAAAGCTGAAGTCTTGTCATTTGAGCTTTTAAGAAAAACTTGGATTAGATGTTCAATAGTATCAATTTGATTTGTTCTTCAGGCAGTCCGTGGTGTACATAGTATTCTTTGCCAGCACCATAATTCAAAAGCATACATTTTCTTCCTATCTTCTTCACTTCCAAACTTTCACATCCTTATGATGTTATTTAAAATACTATGGCTTAGATAAGTCAAATCTTTGTATACAGAGAGACATCTCTGTATTTGAAAATCTCATCTAAGTTCTTCAAAGCCACTCTGCCAAGAACAGTACATTTTTGGATTTCTTGGCTGCTTGTCATTTCATTATCTATTACTGATCCAAGCAGGTTAAAGTTGTCTACGATTTCTATTTCTTCCCCATCAAGGATGAAATGATTGATTTTGCCAATGGTCAGGATCTTCGTCTTCTTCATGTTAAGATGCAGGCCCATTTTAAGACTACGTTCCTTGGTCTTGATAAGCCTATGTTTCAGATTGTCTTCACTTTCAGCCAGTAACATGGTATCGTCAGCATAGTAAAGATTGTGCATGAGACTTCCACCAGTCTTCACATCTTGATTGTCTTCATACAGTCCTGTTTCTCTGATGATTTGTTCTAAATATAAATTCAACAACTATGGGTAAAGTACGCAGCCTTGTACACCTTTGCCAGTTTTAAACCATTCTGTTTCTCCTTGCTCCATTCAAATTGTTGCTTCGTGATCAATATAAGAGTTGTATATGAGAACTATCAGGTATTCTGGATTCCCCATACTTCCCAATGTGGCTCAGAGATTTTTAGAATTTATGCAATCAAAGGTCTTGCTGTAGTCAATGAAACACGTGTCCTTTTGGTACTCTTTTGTCTTTTAAAGGATCCATTTCACATCCACCCATGATGTTTCTTTATTCTTGCCCTTTCCTGAATCCTATTTGCACTTTGGGCAATTTTCATTCAAGGTATGGTTTAGTCTCCTCTGAATGATCTTGAATAGAATCTTGCTGGCATGTGGGATCAGAGTGACTGTGTGATAATTTCCACAGTCAGTTGGATTACCTTGACATGAATACAGATCTTTCCAAGTCAGTTGGTCATAATGTTGTCTTCCAAATTTCCTGGCAGAGCCTTATAAATATAGAAACAGCTGCATCTGATAGTAATATTTCAATGGGAATGCCATCAATAACCAGTACTTTGTTTTTTGGATAATTCTTTATACCTTTTCTTGATCTTTTTAGCATCATTCAGCTTGGATCTTTGAGTGTCTTTTAGCATTCCAGTTCAAGGCTGGCATTTTCTCTATGACTCTTGTAGCTTTAAGAAAGCTGATCTTGTTTTTCCTCTAATAGCTTCCAATTCTATTTCTTTGTATGTGTCAATGTAGTACTTCATTTTTTCTTGTCTTGCTACATATTGGAAATTTCTGTTAAGTTCCATGATTTCTGTACCTCTCTTTCTCCTCTGGCTTTAGTTTCTCTGCATTTCTGATCAATCAGAGTTTCTTTGGACAAGTATTAAGAGAAGGACAGAGATGGTTCATTCAAAAGGAGGGTCCTAGACTTTAGGAAAACTTACTTTGTCAAGCTGGGGAACAACCTCAAGGAGTTGTTAGCAAGATGTTGGGGGATGTAGAAAAGCAAAGGGTAAAACTGAAAGGGGATATTGTAAGGGCAACAAACCTTTTATTAGGAAAGTAAATACATTCAAAAAGAAAAGGAGGAGAGTATGGTTCTTAAAAGAAGTAGCTGAAAGGGTAATGGAAAAGAGGGTGGCCATCATAAAAGAAAAGAGGAGGCAGCAATATATGGGAAAGCTGGGAAAGTAGAAAAGCAAGATGCAAATGGAAGAAAAATAGCGAATGCAATAAAATAAGGGGACAAGACCTTTTTAATATATGTTAGTGACAGGAGAAAGTGCGAAAGATGGTATTGTTACATTCAAGGATGAAGAGGAGGAATAGGTAGAAGATGATGATAAAGCCAAATTGTTTAGCAAATATTTCTATTCTGTGTTCACAGATGACAGACCAGAAGTGGGACCTCATAAAACACACACAAATAAGAATGAAAATGGGGGGATCTTGAATGATTTTCAAAAGACTGCATTCATGAAGAGCTAGCTTAACTGAAAGTAAACAAACTACTACTACTACTATTGAGCATTTGTATAGCACTATAAGACATACGCAGCACTGCACAGACATGTAAGAGACAGTCCCTGCTCATCAGAGCTTACAATCTAGTCAAGACAGGGATACATACAGGGGGTAGGTATAGACAGGGATACATACAGGGGGAATGGTAAGGAAACACAAGGAGATCAGGTGAGTCAAGATCCAAAAGCGGCAGCGAAGAGGTAAGTTTTCAGCCTGGATTTGAAAAGGGTACAGACTTGGTTAGTTTGTTCCAAGTGTAAGGTGCAGCAAGGTGAAAGGAGCGAAGTCTGGAGTTAGCAATAGAAGAGAAGAGCAGAGATAGAAGCGATTTGCCAGAAGAGCAGAGTTCCCAAGGAGGGGTGTAGGGAGAGATAAGAGAGGAAATGTAGTGAGAAGCTGCAGAATAAATTCACTTATAGGTCAGCAGGAGAAGTTTGAACTGGATGCAAAATGGATAGGAAGCCAATGAATTGAGTTGAAAAGAGGGGTAAAATGAGCATGACAAGGCTGGCTGAAGATTAGCCGTGCAGCAGAGTGTTGAACAGATTAAAGGGGAGAGAAATGATTCAGTGGGAGACCAGCAAGGAGATTAGGTTACAATAGTCAAGATGGGAGGTGATTAAGGAGTGGATAAGTATCTTAGTAGTGTGTTCAGAAAGGAATGGGCGGATTTTGTTGATGTTATAAAGAAAGAAACAGCAGGTCTTAGCTATCAGATGGATGTGTGTGGAGAAGTAGAGAGAGGAGTCAAAGACAATCCCAAGGTTGTGAGCCAAGGAAACAGGGAGGAGTAGAGAGTTATCCACAGAGATTTACAAAGGAGGGAGAGGAGAGGAGGTTTTAGGGGGTAAAATAAGAAGCTCAGTTTTGGCCATGTTCAATTTCAAGCAGCAGTGAGACATCCAAGCAGCAATGACAGAAAGGCAGACAGATATCCGAGTCTGGATTGCTGGAGAGATTTCAGGTGTGGAGAGGGTAAATCTGGGAGTCATCAGCATAAAGATGGTACTGAAAGTCCTGGGAAGAGATGAGTGCACCAAGGGACTGGGTATAGAGAGAAAAAAGGAGCGGACCTAAGACAGATCCTTGGAGTACACCACCTGAGAGTGGGATAGCAGCAGAGGAGCATCCACCAGAACAAAAACTGAAAGTAAAGGGGATGGAAGCATACCCCTATGAAGAGAGGCTTAAAAGGTTAGGGCTCTTCAACCTGGAAAAGAGACGGCTAAGGGGAGATATGATAGAGGTCTATAAATTAATGAATGGAGTGGAATGGGTAAATGTAGATTGATTGTTTACGCCATCAGAATATAAAAAGACTAGGGGACATGCAATGAAGCTACAGGGTAAACTATTTAAGACTAATAAGAGAAAATATTTTTTTATTCAACGTGTAATCAAATTCTGGAATTTGTTACCGGAGGATGTAGTAAAAGCTGTTAGTGTAGCTGGGTTTAAAAAAGGTTTGGACAAGTTCCTGGAGGAAAGGTCCATAAACCATTATTAAAAGGGACCCAGGATATCAATGCTTGACCCAATACAAGCATTGTGGAACCTATGTCTTTTGGGGAAACTGCTAGGTACTTATGATCTAGATTGGCCACTGTTCGAAACAGGATACTGCGCCTGATGGACTTTGGTCTGACCCAGTATGGCATAGCTTATGTTCTTATGTAAGAGCGATGGGAGAAATAAGAGGAGAACCAGGATAGTACAGAGCCCTTAAAACCAAGCGAGAACAGGATATCAAGGAGAAGGTTGTGGTCAACAGTATCAAAAGCAGAAGAAAAGTCAAGAAGGATGAAGACTAAGTAAAGACCCTTGGATTTTGCCAAGAACAAGTCACTGGAGACTTTGGCAAGAGTCATTTCAGTAGAATTTAAAGGGCAAAAGTCAGATTGTAAAGGGTCCAGGAGGGCTTGAGAGGAGAGAAAGTAAAGGCAACAGCGGTGAACTGCACGTTCAAGTAGTTTAGAAATAAAGGGGAGGAGGGAGATGGGTCGATAGTTAGAAGGACAGGTAGAATCAAGGGAGGGTTTCTTGAGGAGAGGTGTAATTACAGCATGCTTGAAAGCTGCAGGGACTGTTGCAGTGGAGAGTGATAGGTTGAGAATATGAGAGATGGAAGGGACAACAGTAGAGGAGATGGCACTTAGAAGACGGGTGGGAATAGGATCAGAGGAGCAGGTAGTAAGTTTGGAGGAGGAAAGAAGGTATGCAGTTTCCTCCTCAGAGATCATAGATAAAGAAGAAAGGGTAGCAGAGGTAGAGGGGAATGAGGGGAAGTAGCTGACTTTGTAGGGAATTGGAGAGTGATCTTGTGGATTTTGTCATGGAAATAGTCAGCCAGGGTTTGGGCAGAAAGGAAGGGTGGGGTCTGAGGCGGAGGCACCTTGAGGAGAAAGTTGAGAGTAGTAAAGAGACGACAAGGATCAGATGCAAGAGAGTTAGTCAGATGGACATAATAGTCTTGTTTGACGAGTGCTATAGCTGACTGGAAAGAGACAAGCATGAATTTGAAGTGTGGAAAGTCTGCAAGGGAGCAGAATTTGAGTCAAGCACGATCAGCTGAATGGGCACAGGAACGTAGATAGCGGGTATTGGATGAAAGCCAGGGCTGGGGTATAATACGCCATACAGGACTTGGCATGGGTGGAGCAAGAGCATCCGTAGCAGAGGATAGTGCAGTGTTATAGAAAGCTACTGCCTCATCAACAGTCTCAGATGACATAGAGGAGGAAAGAGATGATTAAATAGTGGAGGAGAGAACCAAAGGGTCAATAGCAGGAAGATTTCTAAAGAGGTTGGAGGAGACAGGACGAGGTTAAGGCGGTGGGTGATGAAGAGTGAAGTTTATCAGGTGATGGTCAGATAAGGGAAGAACTGAGGTACAGAAGTTAGAGAAAAATACCAGGTCAAGGCAGTGGCCATGCTGGTGAGTGGGGGCAGTAGAGCAAAACTGAAGGTCAAATGAGGAGGTAAGGGAAAGGAGCTTTAAAGCATAAGGATTAGAGGGGTTATCAACATGAATGCTAAAATCCCAGAGAATAAAAGTGGGGGAAGAGAAATCCAGAAAGAAGGAAAGCCATGAGTCAAAGTCAGTGAGAAAGGTAGAGGTGGACTTATAAGGAGGTCGATAAATAACAGCTACCCAGAGAGGTAGTGGAGTGAAAAGGTGGATGTAGTGGACTTCAAAGGAGGGAAAGGAGTGAGACTGAGGCAGCAGGAGGGGTTGGAATTGGCAGGAAGGAGAAAGTAGAAGCCCAACACCACCACCATGGCTAGTGGGCTGAGGAGTGTGGGAGAACTGATAACTGACAGAGAGCAGCGACAGATGCCATGTCTTCTGGGAGGAGCCAGGTCTCAGTTAGAGCAAGAGCAAGACAAAGCATTGGGGCCAGATGGGATGCATCCGAGTATTGAAGGAACTTAGGGAGGGTCTGGCTGCTTTGCTCTCTGACTTTTTCAATACTGTTTTTAGAGTTGGGAGTGGTCCCAGAGGATAGTAGAAGGGTGCATGTGGTTCCTCTACACAAAAGTGGAAGGATGGGGTTGAGAACTGTTGACCAGTTAATCTGATCTCTGTGGTGAGTAATTAATGGAAGCACTGCAAAACAGATAGTGAGGTTTCTCGAAACCAATGGATTGCATTATCCAATGCAGCATGGTTTTACTAGAGGCTGCATTTCACAGACAAATCTGATTAATATCTTTAACTGGTTGACCAAAGAGTTGGACTGAGGGAGAGTGCTAGATGTTGTGTACCTAGATTTCAGCAAAGCCTCTGATATTGTTCTGCATAAGCGACTTTTAAATAAATTCAGCTCCCTATGAATGGACCCTATTTATTTATCTGACATGTTTTATATACTGCTTTATCATTTCAATCAAAGCGGTTTACATTGAAACTTAAACTTGGTAATATACATTAAACAGGGACATTGATAACTTGGATTTTTCTGAGGCAATGGAGGGTTAAGTGACTTGTCCAAGGCCACAAGGAGTGTTAGTGGAAATTGAACCCTGGTTTCTGGGTTCCCAAGCCAGTATTCTTAACTATTAGGCTACTCCTCCACTAAACTGACCCTAAATTGACTGACTGGGTTACAAACTGGTAGACTGGGAGGCAACAAAGGGTACTCATAAATGGAGTTCAGTCTGAAGATAAGGATGAATACCAGTGGTGTGCCGCATGAGATAAAGTTGAATACAATGGAAGCAGTGCATGCAAATATATCTCATACATATTCATTATTGTAAAACAAAAACCACTAGCTACCACAACCACTGGAAGTAAATCACTATCACCAAAAATAACTCCCAGAACATCACTCAACTCAATACTTCAACTAATTAAAGTATTCCCAAAATACATAAAATAAAAACCAACTAAGGCTTAAACACACAAAACAATCAGAAACAAGTAATATTTATGTATATTATAGCTATTACATTGAAATACAAACATTTATAAATAAGGGAGAAAAAGAATAACTTGTCCCACTATGCGGCAGCACATAGGCCCCATCAGTTTTCACACTTGAAAATGAAACTGTCACATTTTGTGGACTTTCTTTGTTCCTCTTGGGGCTGACAAGCCATTGGGAGGAGCAAGTGTCCACCTAGGGCAGTGGTTCTCAACCTTTTGTTTTTTAACGGCGGAGTGAGGTGAGGCGAGGCGACCCCCGCTAAATCCTGTGGCGACCCCCGTGGGGGTCACGACCCACAGGTTGAGAACTTCTGACCTAGGGTGTCAAGATTGGTATACCTTGTGGCACTATATACATGTAGAGTAGAAAGAAATGACATGATATGGGTTGGGGGCCTACATGTTGGGTTAAATATGAAAGTTTACATATTTATTCTACCCATAATGGTAGAGAACAAGAAGGAAAGACCAACAAAAACTAACAGACATGGATAAGGAGCAATATCTAGAACTGCCAAGCTATCCAGTTCTGGGGAGGAAGAGATTTTAGGTCTCTCCTGGATTTCTGATAAGGTTAGTATGCTGCATTATGGAACCTGCAGCACTTAATTTAATGGATTGAATCAGGGTCTACAAATCCCAAATTGCTCTAGGACATACGATCAAAACCAGGACTCAACAAAAGGTCTCCCTCCTGGAACAGAGTAGGTTTGCAGCTCTGCATAAAGTCCAGCAGGAAGTCAAACATGTATGACTGACAAATTGACAAAGGTAATGTGGTCACTGCGATTTATTATTAGAAACGCCCCAACGCGTTTCGGCAACGCCTTCCTCCGGGGGCTGAGAACTGCAAACAAACATATTAAAATAAATAACCATAAGCAAAAAAAAAGCATAAACAAACATCAATTACATATAAAATATTATGAACAATAAGAAATTAAAAATTAATAATTAAAAATAACCATGTATATGATAAGTATAAGAATATAAATATAAACTCAAGAAAACATATCATAATCAATAAATAAAACAGATAAAAGAAGGAATGACATGTACACACTGCCATCATAAAGGACAGGAAATGTAACATAAAAGGATACTCACTGCTTAATGTGTCTTACATCAGCTGAAGCGCACAGGGATAATGTATAACATAGAATAAACTATGTATCAGCTAAAAAAAAATATATATATATATATATACACACACATGAGTAATCATCAATAAATAATCCTATAATACACATAAAAAAGAAGAACCAAAAAATAATGGGAAACCCAAACCCAGGTAGAGAGCAAAGAGGTACTGAATCAATCCACTGAATGATTATTAAAATATGGAACCTCATAAGGGATATATTGCATAGAAATAAAATATTATGAAACACCCAATACTTAAACTTGAAGAAAATAAAAAATGCCAGGAATCATCCCCAGCTAACAATCAAGCATTGATAAAATATGTGCAAATCAAAAGTGGGAATGATATATGTCCTAAACAAACTAAACTTAAATAAAATAATAATCCCTCCAAAGATAAATAAATAACTATTCTCTATAAAGCAGCATAACAAATATGAAACAAGAACTGAAGATACGTGTAAAAATAAAAACGCCATATGTGGTGCTAATTGTAATTAAAACTCCCAAAGAATATCGTATACCTTATAGAGCACCCATACATAGGACCATGAAGTGTAAAATACGGGCCCGAGAATATACAGGCTCCTTATATCGGGATGTAAACTATTCAAAGAATATGTATTGCAAATAAATGAAACAGAAAGGAGCAAACCATAAACCCCCATCCAGCCATACGATAGAAAATGACTCAAACGGGACTTTGCAGAACCTCATACTAATAATACTCAGTTATATGTATGCTAAATAATTCAAAGGGATAAAAAAGAAATTAAAAACAATTTTAAAAAAGAAAGAAGAAAAAGACCATAACCTGATTGGCTGTCATTAAAAATACTATCTTGGGGAGACGCCGTATATACCCGTGGTGTTTAAAAGCAACAAGAGTTCAATTTGTAAACTGACAATTACAATGCACCATTACATGTACAAAATCATGTGACAACCTTGCCTACAACCCAAAATAGTATATGTAATAAGTAAAATGGAGAAAAAACATTACCGTGCTGGCTGTCATAGAGAATACTATCTTTAGGGGGACGCCATGAATTCCCGCGTTATTTAAATGTGACATGTGATGCAATATGCAAATATGCAATGCATTACCTAAATACCTGTTCATTGTAAAAAAACCAATGCTGACTGTGTCATTGTGTTTAAATTTTGTTCATTTGTAAACCGCACTGATTAAAAGAGCGCGGTATATAAGAAATAAAAATAAATAAATAAAATAAATGAATCTTGAAATAAATCATTCCAAATAAACATCTCCTCAAATAATTACAACATTGTAAAAGCACATATGTGGCATAAAAAGAAAAAGAAAGAGAAAAAAGGGGAAAGGACCATTCACCCTAAATAAAAAACATAGGGGCTTGTTTACAAAGCCGCGGTAGTGGTTCGCGATCGCGATCGCAGCCGCGGCCCCATTGAAATCAATGGGGCCGCGGCTCCGATTACGATCGCAAACCGCTACCGCGGCTTTGTAAACAAGCCCCATAATGAGAATAAGACTATATAAACCCTTCTGCTATAGAGAAACTAACAGTCAGTAGACTAAAAGGACCTGGACCACCCAATCAAAAGAACTACAGGCAAACAGCCAAGTTAATTTCTTGAGCCAAGGGGTTCTAAGGATTTCAACTCATAAATATATCTTTGTTCTAAATGAAGAAGGATTTTATCTACGACACCCCCACGCCAATGCACATGCACAACCTTAATTACAAAAAATCTTAAATCAGAAACCAAATGGTTTTTACTTATCCAGTGGGAAACTAATGGTTTGTCGACAGTCCGTCTATTTAAATTACTTTTGTGTTCTATAATTCGGGTCTTTATCGGACGTGTGCTTTTCCCTACATAAATGAGATTGCACGGGCATAATACCAGATATATAAGTGAAGGCCGCGCGGCGAAGTCCGGGCTGGCCGCCAGTAACCAGGTGGCGCAGCGCGCGACGAATGCATCTAGGGGAGGGGGGGTGTTGCTAGGGGTGAGGAGGCGGCGTCCTTCAAATTCATTGGCTCCCGTCCCACGTGAGCACGCGGGAGCCAATGAGTGAAGGAGGTGAGAAGAGAAGGTGGCATTATGGTTCTGGGACTCGAAGGAGCAGTGCGGAGCCAGGAGCGGTTTCCCGCCCACCCACCCTCTCCTATGGTTGGGGCTGTATGTTGAGGGCTGGTGAGGGGTGTCGCAGTTGGTGGGGGAGCGGAGCAGGTGGGATCCAGGAGGTTTCCGGGGTCCAGACGCTTAGGATAAGCTTGGGACGGGGGTGGGTACCCCCGACCCGGACAACCCCCCCTGGCTGGGTTTTTGCTAATGATATGGCGAAGCCGGGGGCAAAGGGGGGGGAAGTAGAGAAAAAGCGGAGGCGCTATCACCTTGCTAGTGATACGGCTGGTGATGGGATTAGTCTGCTGGGTTTGGTTATGTTATGTTATGTTATATTTATGCATTAAAATTAATAAAGCTGCGACCAGTTGGTTGACCAATACACCTGAGTGTCTTGGTATTTATGCCTCTGCCGGGAATGGGAGTGGGGGATGAGGAAAGGGCCCAGATGGGGGGGGAAAGAGAAGGATTACATCAGGAAATGGAGGAGCAGTAAGTCCGCGCTCCTTCGGTTACATTAGAGGTATTGCAGTTTGAATAATGGTTCAAAAAGAACTTCCTATTAGATAATGGATGTACAAAGTGTTCCTTGAGAATAAGAGCATTTAAACAAACTGAACACCTTCCACATTGAAAATGACCCTTCACTTTACAAGTAGGTCTCGGTTTGGAAAGGGCTGACGGAACCAAAATATTTCGTAAATTGCGATTCCTCTTATGGGCAATCACAAGTAACTTATGTGTCATAGCTGGCAAGGACGTAATAAGATGCCATTCTTGTCGAAGGACATTCGAAATATCTTTAGAAAAAGCTGAAAAAGTGATAGCACAAACAATTTTATCATGTTGAGGTTGTTGTATTTTCTTCACAAGAAGAGATTCCCTAGCTACACTTTTGGCTTTATTATACGCCTTCCATATGATCTTCTCAGGATATCCTCTTTCTTTAAATTTATTGTACATGTCTGTTGCATGTTTCTCAAAATCTCCTGATAGGGTACAGAGACGTTTGACTCTCAAAAACTGACCATAAGGTAAATTTTCTTTCAAAGATCTATTATGAAAGCTATCATAACGCAATAGGGCATTCCAATCTGTCTTCTTACGATAAAGTTCAGTAATAAAGCCATTCGTACCTTTTCTAATATTAATATCCAAATATGAAAGCTCATCAGAACTAAAAAGTCCCTCAAATTGAAGATGCTCATCTAAAGATTTGAGCCAATAATAAAATCTATGTAGCTCCTCCTCAGACCCATCCCATAATAAAAAGACATCTATATAACAGAGCCATATTTTTATAAACGTTTGATAGGGGTGACACCGTAGAAACTGATCCTCAAAATTCCCAACATAAAGGTTAGCAACATCTGGTGCCATGGGAGAACCCATGGCTACCCCTTTAGTTTGTTTATAAAAAACTCCACGAAAGCAGAAAAAATTTTCCCGCATGACATAAGATGCCATCTGTGTCAAAAAACAAGTGGGGATCCGTACTGGTGGGGTCCTCTTAATCAAGGTATTGGCAATAACTTCCAAAGCAGCATCCTGAGGAATATTAAACAGTGAGTATCCTTTTATGTTACATTTCCTGTCCTTTATGATGGCAGTGTGTACATGTCATTCCTTCTTTTATCTGTTTTATCTGTTTTATTTATTGATTATGATATGTTTTCTTGAGTTTATATTTATATTCTTATACTTATCATATACATGGTTATTTTTAATTATTAATTTTTAATTTCTTATTGTTCATAATATTTTATATGTAATTGATGTTTATTTATGCTTTTAATTTGCTTATGGTTATTTATTTTAATATGTTTGTTTGCAGTTCTCAGCCCCCTGAGGAAGGCGTTGCCGAAACACGTTGGGGCGTTTCTAATAATAAAGCGCAGTGACCACATTACCTCTTGCTTTGTGTGTTTGTCTTGGCTGGTTGCAAGTAGGTGCTCTTTTTCTGGTTTGTATGACTGACAAATTGGACATATCCTTAAAGCAGGGCCAAAACTAGAGTGGGGCAACCTGGGCTTTGCTCCGGCTCAGTATTTCAGTGGGTGCAGGAGTGGCAGTTCTATGTCAGAAATATTACTTCACAACACGAAGAGCCCATGAGCAAAAAATAGCCCAAAAATCCTCACAGCATAACAAGTGTTAAACAAAGCAAAAGATATCTTTAAAGACTTTTTTTTAAAGTTAAAAAGATGTACCCACATACTTCAAAGAGCACAATTTACACTAGATCTTACAATCATTATACACCAAAAATACTTTTATATTTGTTTATCATCCCTTTTTTTATTTATTTGAAACAAATTATTATTTTTTAAAAATGTGGGCAACAAAGGTAACTTCAAAAACACATGAACACGGCTAGCAACCAGTGGCAAGGTGTCAATGAATGGGTTGCTGCTACACCAAATGCCAGTGTTTCTCCAAAAGAGCTCCGACATGGGCTATGTTCCCCCTTGCTGGGCTGTGTCAAGGAGCAAAGTCCCAGATAAGTAATCGCATATCAGCAATATCAAAACAAATAAGCAGAGGCAGCCGCCATACGTGGAAATAAATGTGGATTTATGGAGGAATTAGGAATTTTTCTGCTACATATATTTAATTCTCCTACCCTTTGATATAAAAAACACTTCCTTAAATGTGCTTAGCCATTGCAGTGTGAAATGTTACAGAGATATCTTAATACTGAGCAACATTTTACTTTAATGTGCTGTGGTTTCTTGGCTTAAATGACATTCTCATTTTGCTTGAAGGAGAGAACCGTTCTCAAAAGTTATGCAAAGCAACAACTTGCTACTCAGGTTAAAACTATCTAAAAAAATAGTGTTCTTCTGATTCTTGTATTGCACTAATGCTACCAAAACAACAACATTACTTTCATCTGCCAGTCAACTTCCATTTTATGAGTCAAAAGCTGCTTTTTGGCATAGTGGAGTAGGTCTTGCATCATATTTCTTTTTAGATATATTGTGATATCTAAGGGTGCATACATTGGTATTTTCACCCCCCAGGAGCTAAGGGGAACTCCAGCAAGAGGCTGGGAGCTCCCGTATTGTGTAAATATAGGGCTAGCGCAAGGAACAGTCAGGGAACCCTTAAGGGTATATGTAATACAGGCCTTGACAAATTTGCTTGGAATCTTAGACATTGAGGAACCAGCCGCTGAGACCTTGATCACAGTGCGCCTTCTGTCAACTTAGTACCCATGTTGAAGCTATCAATGCACTCCACCCCCGTCAAGCGGGGTTCCGCCAGGGTCACAGCACTGAGACTGTGCTGTTGGCCCTACTTAATGAACTTCATATATCTCATGACCGTGGTGACATCACTCTTCTTGTTTCTTTAGATTTATCCGCAGCATTTGATTTAGTTGATCACCAAACACTTCTGTCCCGTCTCTCTGATATTGGTCTTCATGGCTCCGTCTGGTCTTGGTTCTATTCTTTTCTTTCATCCGTTCCTTCTCTGTTCACGTTAAGAACCAGTCCTCATCTAGCCTCCCTCTCACCTGTGGTGTGCCTCAGGGCTCGGTTCTCTCTCCTCTGTTGTTCAACATTTTTCTGGCCCCTTTACCACTGATAATACAACAATACTCGATCTCCCCTTACCTTTACGCAGATGACATAGTTTTATTATTTCATATGTCCCCTCTCTCTCCCGATATCACACAGTTAAACCTCTGTCTTTCCCATATTGCGTCCTGGTTATCAGACAACTTTCTCCATCTTAACCCAGCCAAATCCTCAGCAATGTGGATCTCACTTGGTGGTGCATGTCCTACTCTTGCACCTTCTCTCGGCTCAACTACTATCCCTCTCACTTCTTCTGTTCGGTATCTGGGTGTCACTCTAGACTCTCGTTTAACTTTCTCTGAACATATTTCCATTGTCTCTCGTCGTTCTTTCTCTGCCTTACGGCAGATTCGAGCTGTCCGGTCCATTTTGCCCTCTAATGCCCTTATCACCCTTGTTCTGGCCCTTGTAATAAGTAGGCTAGACTACTGCAATATTTACCTGGCCAATCTCCCCAAATATTGTCTGCAACGGTTACAACTCATTCAGAACTCTGCCGCCCGCCTCATCACTTTCTCCAGTAGGTATGATCATATCACCCCGGTTCTATTTCGATTGCACTGGCTCCCTCTCCAATACCGTTTTCATTATAAGCTTTTGATTATCCTTCACCGGGCCATTTACACATGCATTCCACGCTATCTATCAGACTGTATCTCTCGCTACACACCTCACAGGTTACTTCGTTCTACCCAAACAAACCGGTTGTCTCTTCCATCGCCCTCACAAGCCCGTTTAGAACAAACACGACACTCAGCCTGGTTTTTCCTAGGACCCTCCCTATGGAATACACTCCCCACTTCATTACGCTTAGAGCCCTCCTATCTGAAATTTAAGTCACTACATAAAACATATCTTTTTCAAAAAGCTTTTGACCTTCCCCCAGAGAACCTCCCTAATTAATCTGTCTGTGTGTCTATCCCGAGTTCGTATGTTTGTCTGTTTTTTCTGTGCTTTGGTTAGCTAATTTTATCCTAAAAATTTTTATGATTTGCTACTTGCTGTCAAATGGCTACTTATTTTATGATTTGTTATAATTTGTTAATTACTGCCAAACAAGCTGTGTATAACTTGTTATGTGTTATTGTGTTATGTATTTTTGTATAATATCTCTTTTATGCTCTGTCCACTTTTGTTACCCCTCTATCCTGTCTTTTTTGGCGTTCTGTTTCCTGGATTGTGGTGCTAAATCAATTTTTTTTAATAAAGATAAAGATAAAGTGTCTCCCACCCTCCAAAAGGTGTATTGCAGCTCCTTTTTCAAGAGACTGATTTACTGTTTTCCCATATTATATATTGAAAAAAACGTAATAAATCAGACCCTTTATATGCCATGAGAAAAAGCCAATACACGACAGTGACTTTCCTCCGCCTCCCCCTCCCACCAACCATAATGAGAACGTTGTTAGCAGTATATGGGTGACCCTTTATCACTACAGCTGAGGCAACCTCTTTTTTTTGCTTCACATGTTACCATAGCTGGGTAACATGTGAAGCAAAAAAAACAACTCACTCATTGTCCCTGTGCCCTGCTTTCATGCACTTTCTTTCTCTCACAACCTTACCTCCCCCCCCCCCCTTCACCCAGTCTCTCTCTCTCTTCTCTCTCTCTCTCTCTCTCTCTCTCTCTCTCTCTTAGCTCCCCCAGTTATCAGGGCTGGCCTTAGGCTTATGCAGGCATGCCTGCCCGTGCATGGTCCTGCTCCACTATATGCCCCACACCTGGCCACCCACATAACTGATATAGGCGCCGGTATAAAAGGCCCCAATCGAACCTCCTTCATCTGGGCAGGCAGCACAGCCACTCCGTATCCCTTTTGTGAAATTTTCCCTTTGCCGCTGCCACATTCTGAGATCTATCCCCTGCAGCATCAGCAAAGGAAAAAAGCACAATACAGATGCAGAGGCTTTCTCACTGTCAGCATTGCTGCAGGCTCTGCCGGTCCCACCCCTTTAACAATGGGAAGTCAAAGTCAAAGGGGACTGGACCGGCAGAGCTTGCAGCCAAGCTGACAGTGAGAAAGCCTCTGCATCTGTATTGTGCTTTTTTCCTTTGCTGCTGTCACAAGGGACTGATCTCGGAAAGTGGCAGTAGAGGGGGAGGAATTGGAAATAAATGCTGGACTGGGGGGTGGGGAGGACAGTATTTAAGGGAAGATACAAGATAGAAGTGCTGGGCCCGGGGGGTGGGGGAAGGGAGAAGGGGTGCTGCATTGGAGAGGGCTGGAAAGACTACTATTACTACTGAGCATTTATATAGCGCTAGAAGACATAAGCAGCGCTGCACAGACATGTAAGAGACAGTCCCTGCTCATCAGAGCTTACAATCTAGTCAAGACAGACAACACAGTAGGTGTAGACATAGGATGCATCTAGGGGGAATGGTAAGGAATGAAAGAAAGGAGACAAGGGAGCAGATACAGGAGGGAGAGTAGGGTGGCAGAAGTGATATGCTGGCTCATGGATAGGGAAAAAAAGGTCACAAAGGGTAGGTACTGGGGCAGAGAGGCTAAGAAGGGTGACAGGGCAGATGCTTGATATGGCTCTTTAACCAGGGGTTGCAACTCAACCCCTCAGTCTCAAGCCTTATGGGTGATGTGGAGTTCTTAAGAACATAAGAATATTAAAAAAATGTCATACGGGTCAGACCAAGCTCCATCAAACCCAATATCCTGTTTCCAACAATGGCCAATTCAAACCACAGGTACCTGTCAGATTCTCCAAAAGGTACACAGATTCCACAATGCTTAACCTGGGGTATGCAGTGGATTTCCCTGGTCCTCTTTAATGATGGTTTATTGACTTTTCCTCAAGGAACTTGTCTAAACCTTGTTTAAACCCATCTACACTAGCAACATTTACTACATCCTCCTGTAATGAATTGCAGAGTTTGATTATCCGTTGAGTGAAAAACAATTTTCTCTTATTAGTCCTAAATGGCCTACACTGTAGTTCATTGAGTGTCCCCAATTTTTTCTACTTTTTGAAGGAGTAAATAACTGATCTACGTTTACCAGTTCCACTCTATTCATTAATTTATACACCTTTATCATCTCTCCCCTCAGCCATCTCTTTTCCAAGTTGAAGAGACCTAACCTTTTAAGCCTCTCCCCATAGGGGTATCCTTCCATCCCCTTTACCATTTTGGTGGCTCTTCTCTGTACCTTTTCTAATTCCGCTATATCCTTTTTAAGATATGGCAACCAGAATTGCATACAATATTCAAGGTGCAGTCGCACCATGGAACGATACAGAGGCATTATAATATCCTTTGTTTTGTTCTCCATTCCTTTCCTTTTGATTCCTAGCTTTCTATTTGCTTTCTTGGCCACCGCTGCACACTGAACCGAAGTTTTCAACGTATTATCCACAATGACACCTAAATCCTTTTCCTAGATGGTGGTTCCTAATGTGAAACCTTGCATCATATAACCATAGTTTGGGTTGCTCTTCCCTAAGTGCATAACTTTCAACTTGTCCACATTAAATTTCATCTGTCATTTGGACATCCAGTCTTCCAATTTATCAAGGTCCTCTTGCAATTTTTCACAATCCTCTAGTGTTTTAATAACTTTGAAAAATTTTGTGTCATCTGCAAATTTGATCACCTCACTCATTATTCCCATTTCCAGGTCATTTATGAAGAGGTTAAAAAGCAACGGGCCCAAAACATATCCCTGGGGTACTCCACTATTCACCTTTCTCCACTGAGAAAATTGGCTATCTAGCCCTACTTTCTGCTTTCTATCTTTTAACCAGTTCCTGATTCGCAATGGTACACTGCCTCCTATCCCATGACTCTTTATAAGATAAGACGTTCGTTGGCTAAATTTATAAGAACATAAGAACATAAGATATGTCATACTGGGTCAGACCAAGGTCCATCAAGCCCAGTATCCTGTTTCCAACAGTGGCCAATCTAGGTCATACATACCTAGCAGTTTCCCCAAAAGACACAGGTTCCACAATGCTTGTACTGGGTCAAGCATTTATATCCTGGGTCCCTTCTTAATAATGGTTTATGGACCTTTCCTCCAGGAACTTGTCCAAACCTTTTTTAACCCTCGGATACACTCGGTAAATCGACTGACACGTATACACTACCCCCGGGTCACCCCTGACCCATATGTAGAAATATGGTAAAACATCTACTTTTGTTTGTAAAACATGGTTAAATTGTGAAGAAAAAGACATACTTTTATTTATTTTTTATAATACTTGTTATTAATTCACCCTTTCAAGTGAATAATGTGCAATGCTAGCCAAGATCAGGCAGGACAAGTTGTACAAGGTCAGATATATGCTGCATAATGTCAATACCTGTTAACTATTCAGTTGCAAGCTTAAAAATGGTGTGCAGCACTGCACGCTTTGCAAACTACAATAGTTCTATATTTATTCGCTAGGTGGACAGCAACAGTCAAAGTATGGTGCCATTATGTCAAGTAATACCAAAAAGCAAAATAGAGAAAAATCCAAAATTGCTAGCATGAAAATATATGTAGTTTTTGTCGGAAGCGCAGCCATGAGGCATTAAATACCTCTTGAAGCTAACATTTCCATTTTGCTCAAATTTATGAGCCCCTCACGGAGCCAACAATAAATAAGGTAAAACACCACAATCTTAGTGTCACCAATAAAACTTCTTCAAAAACGCTATATTTCAGCATATATAATCGAAAAAGACCCACAAAAACTACTGTGCAAAACTGCTGAAGAAAACGGAGGTCACTTATCTGAGTCTCTCGTTTGTTCACAACGCTTAAGTAGTTGAATCTCAAAAGTCCATGGAGCACGTTTGAAAAGAAATGAACTTTTGAGATTCAACTACTTAAGCGTTGTGAACAAACGAGAGACTCAGATAAGTGACCTCCGTTTTCTTCAGCAGTTTTGCACAGTAGTTTTTGTGGGTCTTTTTCGATTATATATGCTGAAATACAGCGTTTTTGAAGAAGTTTTATTGGTGACACTAAGATTGTGGTGTTTTACCTTATTTATTGTTGGCTCCGTGAGGGGCTCATAAATTTGAGCAAAATGGAAATGTTAGCTTCAAGAGGTATTTAATGCCTCATGGCTGCGCTTCCGACAAAAACTACATATATTTTCATGCTAGCAATTTTGGATTTTTCTCTATTTTGCTTTTTGGTATTTATAGTATAGGGATTTTTTGTTAGGTGGTTTTGGGCATTATGTCAAGTAATGGCATGATGCAAATTGTGACAAAAAAAATTACCGTGTTATAACAAATTGACAACGGTGCATTGTAAACAACAGAAAACTCGTAGGCAATACATGAAGTACATTGACTGTTTTTTTCAACAACAGTTTATGCACAATGTGCTAGTAGTTGTTCTTGAATGTTCAGGACACACTCGCTTCAGACAGATTTCACATTCGGTAAATACTTTTCGATCTCTGTCACTTGGACAAAAGGAGCATCTTTTTCTTTTCTTTGCTGATGCCCGTGTGGTCAACGGTCTTGGTGGCTTAGGCATTTCAAGGCAAGGATAGCCAACATTGGCCATGGATTGACGTGTATGGCTTGTCAGACCTTCTGGATGGCTTTGACAATTTTGTAGCTGAGGCTTCATGAGATTCAAAGCGAGTTCCTCCAGAAAAAACCTTCTCTTGCAGTTTTCCTTGTGATGAAACATAGGATTGTTGTACATAAATATTATGAATGAATTTACAGCCGCGATATCAAGCAGTCCATAAAACACGCAAAGTGGCCATCGACGAGTTGATCTTTTCACACTGTATGTGTGGCACAACTGATCTACTGTGTCAACACCCCCTTTCGTTCTGTTGTAGTTAAGTATTATTTCTGGCTTCTATGATGTTTCATCAATTTTATTATCATGGTGAAGTGTTGACAGCAGCATAACTGATTTGTTTCGTTTTGGGACGAATGACACCAAAGTCTTGTCTCCACTGAAGCCAAATATTGAGGATCCCACAATTCTTGAGCGATTTGCCTGGAATTCTGAAGGTATGTCACGGTTGCAACGTCTTACAGTGCCCAGTAGTGTCAAATTCTTGCTAAGAAGAACATCAGCCAGTTGTACGTTAGTAAAGAAATTGTCGCAAGTAATGTTCCTGCCAGACCGTAACCGGGTAAGGCGGACCGAGCGATCCCAACCTTGTTCCCCCCCCTCCCCCTTTGCCTATCCCATGCACATATCTGACATTCAAATAAAACCATTACACAATCTATGGAATTGAACTGGTCGCAGCTTTATTACTTATAACAATCACAATTTACAATTAACAAGTTAACATACCCCCCCCCCCCCCACCAGCAGAACGCGCCACCACCCGCCATGTTATTAGCAAGGTGCCGCCGCTTCCGCTTCCGCCAGGTACAGGCCCCAACAAAATCGCCTCGCCCTCCCTCATCCGGCTTCGCCATATTATTAGCAAAAACCTGAGGGATTGTCCGGGCGGGGGTACCCCACCCCCGCCGTAATGCTTGCATCCGGCTCCGGACCCCGGAAACCTCCGGGATCCCGCCAACCCCCCTCCAGCTGCAACACCCCACAACCCCTCTGCCCATCGCAACACAAGGGAGGGTGGGAGGGCGTCCGTCGGCTCCGGCATCCGAAGGCAAGAGGCCGGAGCCACGCTACGTCCCCGCACCATCTCCTCGCGAATCCTTCGTCCCATTGGCTGCCGCGCTATGCCCTCATGCGCTGCAACCAATGGCACAGGATATTCCCCGGCCGCTCCTCCCCTAGGGCTTGCCTCACCGCGCTAACCGTTGGGGGTGCGCGCGGCCGCCCCCCCGGTTAACGGTGGCCGCGTGCACATGGCTCCGCGGCCTTGCCATAACCGGGTAAGGCGGACCGAGCGATCCCAACCTTGTTCCCCCCCCTCCCCCTTTGCCTATCCCATGCACATATCTGACATTCAAATAAAACCATTACACAATCTATGGAATTGAACTGGTCGCAGCTTTATTACTTATAACAATCACAATTTACAATTAACAAGTTAACATACCCCCCCCCCCCACCAGCAGAACGCGCCACCACCCGCCATGTTATTAGCAAGGTGCCGCCGCTTCCGCTTCCGCCAGGTACAGGCCCCAACAAAATCGCCTCGCCCTCCCTCATCCGGCTTCGCCATATTATTAGCAAAAACCTGAGGGATTGTCCGGGCGGGGGTACCCCACCCCCGCCGTAATGCTTGCATCCGGCTCCGGACCCCGGAAACCTCCGGGATCCCGCCACCGGCTCCGGACACTGACGTCCTGAGCCGCCCCCCATTAAAGAAAGCTGCGACCAGCCCGTCTCCCATGCATGACCACCTCCAAGGCCTCCTGCCAATCGTTAAGCAGCAAATCCAAGCCGATCGGGGATAAATGTACCCCGTCTGGCCTGTACAAGCCAGCGCAGTTTACATCAGCCCAGGAGTGCAAAATTTGGCGCCCCCCATTCCTTATGACCCATCTGCCTATTTGGCGATTGATTTTTGCCAGCCCTCTGGACCAGCGCCGCTGAACGCTGCAAGCAGGCCTTGGAAGTATATCTGACCACAAAATGACCACGCCCGATAACATTACTAATACAGCCCCCAAGTCTTTGTGCACTGCACGAATCAACTGTCGACAAGTCCAGGACGTCAAGTCGTTGCCTCCCAAGTGTATCAACAGAACATCAGGCTTCTCTCCCCGACTCCCTTGGTGCCGCAGCAACGGCAGGAGCTGGATCCACCGCATTCCGCGCTCTCCCAGCCATGCGACGGACACTTCAGAGACTTCCAGTCCAAGATTCATGCCAATGGGTCGTGTTGCTGCCCGCCGACCAGCCCAGTAAACGAATGAATGGCCAGTCACCCAACAGCGACACCGACCATCTCCTATATCTGTAATATAAAATAAGATAGATTAGAGACCCCCCCCCCCTACAAACGCACATAGGTTTGGAAAGCCTGCGACCTCCAACGCCCGATACGCTGGATCTCCCGCTCCGACAATCCCTCCGCCGCCGCGCTGGTAGCCGCCCCGATCCTGAACGAGTGTGGAGCAAAACGACCAGCATCCTCCCCTATCATCCGCAGCGACATCCGCATGACAGCCGTAAATTGAAAACGCGTAAGGACCCGCGCATCGCTATGCACGAATAAATTTCCTGAGCCCGGGGGGCGCGCATCCAAGTATGCCCGCAACAACCCAACCGGACAAGTCAATGCCCCGGCCACCTGTCGCAACACCACCCAGGAGCCTTTCCCCAACTGATCGGTTTTTGAGCGCGCAACATGTATGTGCACCCCCCCGGCAACCAACGTGGCGTGGTGGAGTTGCAAGCCACCGCGCCCCGTGCGTTTTTCCCGACTCAGCCACCAATTCACCCACTCGGAAGGCCCCAAAAAAGGCAACTGCAAAAAACCGCCCGAAATAGGGAACATTCGTAACGCGATGAGACCACCCGAGGCAAAAACCGCACACAATCGCTCCAACAAGGCATGCGTTATTGGTTGCCTGGACTCCCCGGCCGATGGATGCGAGCGCTCCCAGCCTTGCAACAACCGAGATGTCAGAAAACCACCCCGCGCCGGACCCCACCCCACGGCTCTCATAAAAAAGGAAAACCCGGCCAAATTCTTACGTACTGTAGAACGCGACAAGCCCGCCGCCTTCGCAGTGAAAACATACTGACCCAATAGCCACTCAGATGCAGGGCCCCGTCTCCATCCCCGCTCCAACAAGAAAGACTCCACGCTGCGGTAGCCTTTTCGATAGGCTTCCCACGTCGCAGCCGACACAGAGTTTTTTAGCAAGTCAATCATGCCGACAGGCCAATCTGCCATAAGTTGTCCGGGACCGATGCTCCTCGCTCTTCCGCGTCCGGTGCCAAGGTCCGAAACAGCTCCCACTTGAAACGGGAAAGAGCATCAGCAATAGTGTTAATACATCCCGGAATGTGCCGAGCCTTCAGTACCACATTCAGCCGCAAACAGGATAAGATCACTTGCCGCATTAAATCCGCGACCGGTCTGCATCGCGGGGTATAATTATTTACTACGCTGACCACGGCCTCGTTGTCGCAGTTCCACACTACCTGGCGATTCCGCAGCTTCTCTGGCCAGATGGACAGAACCACCAAGATCGGGAACAACTCTAGGAAGGTGATATTACGAGTAAGTCCAGCTTCCCGCCAGGCCAATGGCCATCCTGCCGCACACCAAGAGCCGCCAAAGTAAATCCCCAAGCCCGCTCCTCCGGCAGCATCGGTATATAACTGCAAATCCGCACTGGACACTACCTTCTCCCGCAATACCGAGACCCCGTTAAATTCACGCAGAAAATCGTCCCAAACCCCTAAGTCCGCTCGCATTTTACGGGAAATCCTGATCCGATGATGAGGTTTACCCACCCCCGCTGTAGCCAACGAGAGCCGTCGGAGGAATACGCGGCCCATGGGAATAACACGACATGCAAAATTAAGTGAACCGATAAGGGCCTGCATCTCCCGCAGCGACATCTTAGCTGCTGTCATCGCATTCGCTATCAATACACGCAACCTCGCTACCTTGTCTACGGGTAACCTCGCTACCATTACGTCAGTGTCTAACTCCACCCCTAGAAAAGTAAGACTCGTAGTCGGCCCTTCCGTCTTTGCCACTGCCAACGGTACTCCCCATTCCTGAGCTAACTGGTGGAAATTGTTCAATAAGTCCCGACATTGCCCGGACTGAGCCGTCCCTACAAAGAGGAAATCATCCAAGTAATGCACAACTTGCGCACAACCCGAACGCTGTACCACCACCCAGTGCATAAATGTACTAAATCGTTCAAAATATGAACAGGATATCGCGCAACCCATTGGCATGCATTTGTCGAAATAAAATTGTTCCTCGAAAAGAAAGCCCAACAAATGAAACGCCGAGGGGTGCACCGGCAACAATCGGAAAGCTGACTCAATATCGGTCTTAGCCATCAAGCACCTCGGGCCACACTCTCTCACTAAATCAACCGCCTCATCAAAAGATGCATACCGCACTGCACACAATTCCTTTGGGATGTGATCATTAACAGATGCACCCTCCGGGAAGGATAGATTGTGAATCAGTCTATATTTACCTTGTTCTTTTTTTGGTATTATGCCCAATGGGGAAACTACGAAATCCTCGAAGGGTTGTTCAAGAAAAGGGCCAGCTACCCTCCCCAGTAAAATTTTCCCCTTACAATTTGTCTTTCACAATATTACAGAAACGTCTCACCGATGGTGAATTCGCCGATCTGGCCGAGGCGACCCGACCCACAACAGGAATCTGAAACCCCCACTCGAATCCATTATCTAAGATACTGCCGTCCGCCCTCCTGGGATACCTATTCAGCCATGGACGCAAAGCCATTAACCTAATGGGAGTAGGGGCTAAGCTCGACGTAATCCTATTGTTTTGTAGGGGGGGGGATGGATCCAGTAGGACCTCTTTTAACACATTTAAGGGCGGAATGCCCTCCTCCACAAACAGAGCATGCGTGCCGGAATTTGCAGTCCGGAAAGGGGCAGGAAGACTTATTGAAACGCCAACAGACGTCGCCAGCGCCCCCTCCCCCCGCAGGTCTCTGAACTGCCGGGGGCACGCCTCCGCGAAAGGGCTTCCCCACCCCAGCTGCACTGACTAGCCCCCCCTTGCCCACACCCCCCGCTCCTCCACCTGATTTGACCGCCATCTGCGTTAACCATAAATTGATATCTTGTGTACCCCAAGATAACAACTGGTTCTCTTCCATCTTGTCGCGAAACTTTTCATCATAGTTGAGCCAGGCCCAACTGTCATGGTTTTGTGACGCTTCTAAGATGGAGTCCATGTATGCCAAAAGCATACCATACTGTTCCGGATGCTCGTATCCCCAAACACTGGCTAGCCGTAGAAAGGCCCTCGTCCAGTTCACTACATTCCTCGCAACTCTCCGCACCCTACCAGCTTTCTCGTCTTCCTTCCTCCTTCGCCTACTGTCCCCTGAACGTTTTCTACCCTCCAGCAAACGAAAAACATCAATATAACGACGTTTTTGAATTTTTCGCCGCAAATATTTTGGAACGCTTTCCCATAACTCAGAAAACGCAGCTACCGTAGGCACTGGACCGCTGGGTTCCCTCCCCCCGACCGGCCTCCCTAATACCCGGCCCCGACTTCCTTCCCGCGATGTCGAACTAGACGACGAATCAGTGGACGATGAGTACGACGAATCCGATCGCCTGCGCCTATGACAAGAACGCCGCCGCTTCCGGCTTCTCTTCTTTCGATCGCTGACCACATTCCCCGTTACCAACCCAGACTCCGCACCTATTTCCAATGCCAACTCACCCGCAGTCTCTTCATTCGCTGGCACACTGAGCTCGGGTCGCTCCGAAGTAGTTCGAACCGCTGCCTCCGTCTCAACAGCCGCACCGCCCTCCGCTCGAGAACTTGAGCTGCCTCCTGGCCGCGATACACTCCACCAAGGATTTCCCATACATTGCCACGTCGGAGGTACCTGCGGAGAAAAAACAGGGAGAGGCGACGAGACACCCGCCCTAATCCAAGGAGACTGCCAAGCCCCGAGCCACTCCGCCCGCGAGGAGCCCTGACCCCCGCCCTGCCAGTGCTCCCACGAGGGTGAAGGGGGTCCCCCCACATCCTGTGGCCACCCCCACATGCCCGCCAACCCCCATCTATCAGCATTTTCCATGGGGGACGGACCACCACCTGGCCGGCCCTCAGCTGCCCAGGCTGACCTATATCCCAACCCCCCCCGCAAGTGCTCCCCATCCCCACCTCCCGGACAGCCCAGGGGGATACCCTGCTCCAACTCTAACCCCTGAACCCCTGTGTCACCTTCCAACTCCACCCGTGTCCGCGAGGTCCCACCTGCTCCCCCTCTGCCCCTCTGTCCTTTGTTACCCCTGACAGACTCCCCTGCTGGCTGACCCCTCCCCTGATCAGTCCCTGAAGTATGCGCTGTTCTGCCCCTGGCCCTTCCCCGCGCTGACTTACCTCGGACCACAGTACCGCCCTCCCTGCTGGAACCAGCCGCCATCCGCTTCCCCCCCCGAGCCATCTGCCCCTCCCTACTTCCCCCCCTGGGGGCTTTACTTTTCACCGCCCGCTTGCCTCCGGGTTTATTTTGCGGCATATTTAAGGAGGGAAATAAGCCCACAGCAATATCTATAAGCCCTGGCCAAGCCGCACCGGAGATCCCCGACTTTAAATTCCCTGCCTCAACCCAGCACACCGGACGGTAGCGGAACTACCGCTGCACGGAGCCCCCCCTTCCTCCCCTTAAAATTGGCCCGGCAGGAAAATAATTCAAAATAACGAACGGGCACGCTGCTGCAAACTAGAACAGGGAGAAAATCACTACCCACCCGAGAGAAAGACACACCGCGCAAGTATATAAAATAATTGCATCCACAGCAAACCTCTGCACACGTCCGTCGGCTCCGGCATCCGAAGGCAAGAGGCCGGAGCCACGCTACGTCCCCGCACCATCTCCTCGCGAATCCTTCGTCCCATTGGCTGCCGCGCTATGCCCTCATGCGCTGCAACCAATGGCACAGGATATTCCCCGGCCGCTCCTCCCCTAGGGCTTGCCTCACCGCGCTAACCGTTGGGGGTGCGCGCGGCCGCCCCCCCGGTTAACGGTGGCCGCGTGCACATGGCTCCGCGGCCTTGCCATTCCAGAGGTTCAATAAGCTTCAAAACAACATCAGCTCCTAGAGATACTGTTTTGTCACGAGTAACTGACTCTTCACGCCCTAGGTATGGCTTCATGTTGAATACATAATACGTTTCGGCATCTGCACACACCCATAACTTTATACCGTATCGGTCTGGTTTAGACTTGATGTATTGACGAAACGGACACTTGCCTCTGAACCCCAACAATTGTTCATCAACAGTCAAGTATGCAGATGGTGTGTACATTTTCATGCACTGAGAAATGAATAAATTCCAAACATCTCTGACTGGAGTAAATTTGTCATTGGCCCTTCGTGATTCACGGGTTTGTTTGTCATCAAATCGAAGTAAACTCAATATTTCTGCAAACCTTTTACCTGACATAACAGCTGGAAATATAGGATTCTGGATAGGACTTTTAGCCCAAGTTCTGCGTACAGATACTTTGTTCAACCTGAAAACACCACTCATGTACAGAAGACCCAATGTTGCTTGGAGCTCTTCCATTGTTACCTGCTTCCAGTCAGTACATGGTGGCTGCATTGCTTCAGCTCTACGTATGCCTTCAATATTTGTGAAATCTAACACTGCTGACAATATATCTGGAGTTACAAACATGTCAAAAATATCCTTAGCATTAGTTATACCTCTGATCAGAGCAATTGGTCCAGAAGATTCTCTGACTATATTTGCTTCCCTTGTTCTTGATGTTGGCGGTACAGTTTTATTCCAATGCATGCCAGAAAGAGCTGTGTAATGACTGTCAGTAACTTCCTCATTTTCAGAATATGATTCAGAAGTTTCAGAATTACTGTATGAACTGCTATCGTCATCACTTGTTTTATTTTCTTCGACAGCATCTTCCGCTTCACTGCCACTATCATCAAGATCAAGCTGATCGGACTGGGCGGGAACGACTGCACTATCCGTATCAGCACCTTCAGTATCATTACTCAAACTATCATTACTGTCACTTTCTTCATTCAACCAACGTCTAATTTTTTCAGTTGCTGCACAGCTGCTGAAGCGTTTCGGGAGTGGCATTGTTTACCTTTGTCATAAAAAATTTTAATCCACAGAAACAAACAAGGAACTGACGTCAGGTGACGTCATAAATGTAAGCAAGATGTTAGAAAACACAGGATTGTAATGTGGACTTGGAGTGGTGACTTTCTTTGCTGCTATAAAACAAAGGAGAGTGTTATTGTGCGAGTGTCGAAAATCACCCCTTGTTTGTTCAGCAGCATGCAGTACTGTATAAAAACGTTATTTTTGCAAACCATATGTATGAAAATACTTAAAAATGGTTCGTTGAGGAATACTAGAGTACCAAAATACAATTCCTTACCATTTTGAAGAAAAAACACAAAAACCGACACCCGGGTCACCCCTGACCCGGGGGTAGTGTATCCGAGGTTTAAACACAGCAACACTAACAGCCTTTACCACATCCTCCAGTAACAAATTCCAGAGTTTGATTACACGTTGAGTGAAAAAATATTTTTTTTTATTAGTCTTAAATAGTTTACCCTGTAGCTTCATTGCATGTCCCCTAGTCTTTCTATATTCTGATAACGTAAACAATCGATCTACGTTTACCCGTTCCACTCCGTTCATTAATTTATAGACGTCTATCATATCTCCCCTCAGCCGTCTCTTTTCCAGGTTAAAGAGCCCTAACCTTTTTAGCCTTTCTTCATAGGAGTATCCTTCCATTCCCTTTACCATTTTGGTGGCTCTTCTCTGAACCTTTTCTAATAACGCTATATTCTTTTTAAGATACGGTGACCAGAATTGCACACAATATTCAAGGTGCGGTCTCACCATGGAACGATATAGAGGCATTATAATATCTTTTGTTTTATTTTCCATTCCTTTCCTTATGATACCTAGCATTCTATTTGCTCTCTTGGCCGCCGCTGCACACTGGGCCGAGGGTTTTAACATGGTATCCACAATGACGCCTAAATCTTTTTCCTGGGTGGTGGTTCCTAATGTGGAACCTTGCATCGTGTAACCATAGTTTGGGTTGTTCTTCCCTAGGTGCATAACCTTTGCACATTAAATTTCATCTGCCATTTTGATGCCCAGTCTTCCAATTTATCAAGATCCTCTTGCAATTTTCCACAATTCTCTTGGGTTTTAATAACTTTAAATAGTTTTGTGTCATCTGCAAATTTGATAACCTCACTCGTTATTCCACTTTCCAGGTCATTTATGAATATGTCAGAAAGCAACAGACCCAGCACATATCCCTGGGGTACACCACTATTCACCTTTCTCCATTGCAAAAATTGGCCATTTAGCCCTACCCTCTGCTTTCTATCTTTTAACCAGTTCCTGATCCACAATAGTACACTGCCTCCTATCCCATGACTCTTTAGTTTTGCCAAAAGTCTCTGATGAGGGACCTTGTCAAAGGCTTTCTGAAAGTCCAGATACACTATATCAACCGACTCACCTTTGTCCACCTGTTTATTCACACCTTCAAAATAACATAACAGATGAGTAAGACAAGATCTTCCTTGTCTAAAGCCATGTTGGCTGTCTCCCATTAGGCCATGACTATCTACATGCTGAGTAATTTTATTCTTTATGATGGTTTCTACCATTTTTCCCGGTACTGATGTCAGGCTCACCGGTCTGTAGTTTCCCGGATCACCCCTGGAACCCTTTTTAAAAATTGGTGTTACAATGGCGATCCTCCAATCTTCAGGTATTAGAGATGATTTTAATGATAGTTCACAGGTTACTAATAGCAGGTCTGCAATCTCATATTTCAGTTCTTTCAACTCCCTTGGATGTATACCATCCAGCCCAGGTGATTTACTACTCTTCAGTTTATCTAATAGTTGTAATACATCTTTCCGATGTATGGATATTTCCTTCAATTCTTTTGCACCTTTAAATACCACTTCAGTCATGGGTAACACCCCTACATCTTCCTCAGTAAGGACCGAAGCAAAGAATTCATTCAGTCTCTCCGCTATTGCCTTCTCGCCTCCTAGTGCCCCTTTAACCCCTCTATCATCTAATGGACCAACTGACTCTCTCCCAGGTTGTTTGCTACGAATGTACTTGAAAAAGTCTTTATTTTGCGTTTTTGCTTCCACAGCAAGCTTCTTCTCAAATTCGCCCTTTGCCTGCCTTATCAATGCCTTGCATTTGACTTGCCAGTGCTTGTGCTGTTTCCAGGTTTTGCCATTTGGCTCTTTTATCCATTTCCTGAAAGATGCTTTTTTGGCAACAACAGCCTCTCTGACCTCACCTTTAAACCATGCTGACAGTTTTTTGGACTTCCTTCCACTTTTCTTAAAGCGTGGAATACAGCTGCTCTGGGCTTCCAAGATAGTATTTTTCAACAACACCCAACCTTGATGTAAGTCTTTAACCTTTGCAACTGCTCCTTTTAGTTTTTTCTTTACTATTTTCCTCATTTTATCATAGTCTCCCTTTCGAAAGTTAAAAGGTAGTACTGTGGATTTCCTTACTATCCCTCCTCCACTAATTAAATCAAAGGTGATCATGCTATGATCACTATTGCCAAGTGGCCCCAACACCCTTATCTCTTGCACTAGATCTGGTGTTCCACTAA
The DNA here is from genome assembly GCA_033557465.1 of Ichthyophis bannanicus. Taxonomy (NCBI): domain Eukaryota; kingdom Metazoa; phylum Chordata; class Amphibia; order Gymnophiona; family Ichthyophiidae; genus Ichthyophis; species Ichthyophis bannanicus. The sequence goes on from CM066033.1 coordinate 633,508,447, forward strand.
GGACTAGGTCTAATATGGCTTCCCCTCTGGTCGGTTCATGAACCAGCTGCTCCAAGAAGCAGTCATTTATTTCATCTAGGAACTTTATCTCCCTAGCATGTCCTGCTGTGACACTGACCCAGTCATGTTGGCTTTCTCCCATTAAACCATGACTATGTACATGTTCAGTAATGTTTTTCTTTATAATGCTCTCTACCATTTTGCCTGGTGCTGACATCTGGCTCACCGGTCTGTAGTTTCCCGGATCACCCCTCGAACCCTTTTTAAAAAGTGGCATTACATTGGCCGTCCTCTAATCTTCAGATGCTACAGATGATTTTAATGATGGTTCACAGATTACTAATAGTAGGTCTGCAATACCATATTTCACTTCTTTCAACAACCTTGGATGTATACGATGCGGTCCGGGTAATTTTCTAGTCTTCAGTTTATCAATACACCTTTCCGGTTCATCAATATTTCTATCAATTCTTCTGATACATCACCATTAAATACCATGTCAAGCATGGGTGACCTCCCTACATCTTCTTCAGTAAAGACTGAGGCAAAGAATTCATTCAGTCTCTTCTATGGCTTTGTCCTCCTTTAGTGCTTCTTTTATCCCTCTATCATCTAATGGTCCAACCGACTGTCTCACAGGAATTTTGCTACAAATGTACTTGAAAAAGTTTTTCTTTATGCATTTTTGCTTCTATGACCAGCTTTTTTTCAAATTCTCTCTTTGTCTGCCTTATCAATGCCTTGCATCTAACTTGCCAGTGTTTATGTTGTTTCCTGTTTTTGTCATTTAGCTCCTTTTTCCATTTCCTGAAAGATGATTTTTGGCTACAACAGCCTATCTGACCTCACCTTTAAACCATGCTGGCAGATTTTTTGGTCTTCCTTATACTTTTCTTAAAGTGTGAAGTGCATCTGGTCTTGGCTTCCAAGATAGTATTTTTATTCAATGCCCATGCTTGATGCAAATCTTTAACCTTTGCAGCTGCTCCTTTTTGTTTTGTCATTTTATCATAGTCTCCCTTTTGAAAGTTAAAAAGTAATACTGTGGATTTTCTTGCTGTCCTCCCTCCATTTATTAAATCAAATACGATCATCCTATGATCACTATTGTCAAGTGTCAACATCCTTAAATCTTGTACCAGATCCTGGGTTCCACTAAGGACTAGGTCCAAAATAGCTTCTCCTCTTGTCAGTTCATGAACCAGCTGCTCCAGGAAGCAGTCATTTATTTAATCTGGAAACATTATCTCCCTAGCATGTCCTGCTGTGACATTGACCCAGTTGATACCAGGGTAATTGAAATCACCCATTATTACTGTGTTGTTAGCTTCCATTATTTCTTTTAGCATTTCATCATTCATCTGTTCATTCTGGCCAGGCAGTCGATAATACCCCCCACTGCCTTCGCCTTCCCCTTTTTACATGAAATTTCTATCCATAAATACAGTATATTTTGTTTCCTGCAAAACTTTAATCCTGTGTAACTCAATGCCCTCTCTAAAATAGAGTGCAACCCCTTCACCAATTTGATCTACCCTATCATTGCGATATACTTTGTACCCAGGTATCATAATGTTCCATTGTTTGTCCTTCTTCCACCAGGTCTCTGAGATGTCAATTATATCTAACCTTTCATTTAGTGCTATATATTCTAATTCCTGCTAGGTACTTGTGATCTGGATTGGCTACTGTTGGAAACAGGATACTGGGATTGATGGACGTTGGTCTGACCCAGTATGGCATATCTTATGAACTTTCCCATCTTATCTTTCAGACTTTTAACATTTGCATACAGGCATTGTAGAGGTTCTATTTTATTCATATTAATCTGGTTTTCATTTGATAGGGGCATTTGGAATATTTCAGCTCTGTCTGCTCTGTATTTAAGGGCATCTGGGTTACTTTTATCTTTATTGGAATCTCTCTATTGGGATGTCCTAACTTCCTTCCGAACCATCAACTTTTGAGCAACTGTTGACTTTCCCCTATTATCTAGTTTAAAAGCTGCTGTATCTCCTTTTTTAAAGGTTAATGCCAGCAGCTTTGTTCCATCCTGGTTAAGGTGGAGCCCATCCTTTCAGAAAAGCCCCTCCCTTCCCCAGAATGTTACCCAGTTCCTAACAAATCCAAAACCCTCTTCCTTGCACCATGGTCTCATCCATGCATTGAGACTCCGGAGCTCTGTCTGCCTTTTGGATCCTGGGCATGAAACGGGAAGCATTTCGGAGAATGCTACCTTGGAAGTTCTGGATTTCAACTTCCTACCTAAAAGCCAAAATTTGGCCTCCAGAGCCTCCCTCCCACTCTTTCCTATGTCATTGGTACCAACATGTACCAAGATAGCAGGCTCTTCCCCAGCACTATCTAAAAAATTGTCTAGGTGGTGCATGAGGTCCACTATCTTTTCACCAGGAAGGCATGCTACTAGGCAATCCTCACATCCACCAGCTACCAATCTATCTACATGCCTAATGATTGAATTGCTAACTAAAATGGCCATCCTAACTCTTCCCTCATGGGTACATGTCCCTGGAGAAATCTCCTTAATGTGAGAGGGTTTTACATCACCTGGAGGACAGGTCCTAGCTACAGGATCAATTCCTGCCACACCAAAGTGATGCTCACCTTTCACATGACCTCTCTCCTCCTTGGCAGCAGAGAGGTTGCCAGACTGGAAGTGGGACGTCAGTACTACGTCTCTATAGGTCTCATCTATATACCTCTTTAGTTCCTCTAAGTCTACTACTCTATCATCCAGAGACTGGATCATTCCCTGAGAGCAAAGAGTTCCTTGCACCTAGTGCACACATAAGACCCCCTCACAAAGTGGGAAAAAAATCATACGTGTGACACTCAATGCAAAAGACTGGATAGTGCCCATCTCGCTGCTGGATTGCTGTCTGAATCTTAGTTTTAAGGTATGTTAAGATTTTTAATTTGTTTACTTACTTTAAGTTGGTAGGGATAGTCTACCTTATAGGTTTAAGGGACTTTGTTCATGTCAGGATTAATTTCAGGGCCTTACTTAATTAAGCTATACCTGATGAGGATTGCCAGCTACACCTGAAAGTGAATTTGACTACTTCTGTCTCTGTAAGAGCTGTAAGAGCCTATAATCTAAGATTATGCCTGGGGTGGGTGGGAGTCGGGATGGGCAGAAGGGAAAGAAACACTTAATAGAAGCTGGCTTACTGAAACAGTGCCCTGTGTGACTTTAAAAATCACAGAACTTTAAAACAGAGATTTTTTTCAGTTTAAACACAAAGAGTTCCCTTTAATCCAAGAATCTGAGAAATTACCAGCAGTAAACACTTAGAACAGCAGAATCCTTCCTAGCAAGAGCAGCTTTTCTCAGTAGTCCTCTCCTACCATTAACCCTGCTATTGCAGCAATACCAATCCCACTAGTTAATCTCTAATCCATTTAGGGGTAATCTTAAGTGCCCATCTCACTTCGAACTCCAGGTCGTAGCAACCATTCATTCATCATTTCATGCCCTTTGCCGTATTCGTTCTATCAAACTATTTCTCACTAACTCAGCTTTACACTCCCTTATCCATTCTTTAGTTATTTTGTGGCTAGATTACTGCAATAGCATCTACTGTGGCCTACAAACAACTCTGCTCAAAAAATCTGCAATTGATTCAACACACATTGACTCGTCTACTTTCAAATGCTGCCAAATTTGACATTACTCCCCTGCTCTTTCAGAACCATTGGTTACCTCTCAGTTAGTGGTCTAGTTTTAAAATCCATACTCTCACCCACAGAGTTTTTATTATGGTTTCCTACTAAACTTATCTTTCCTTCTGATTCCCCACTGTCCCACGTGGACTCTGAGGTCTCAGACCGCCCATTTACTAGTGCTTTCCTCTGTTTCTAGCGCACACCAGGAATCTACTCGGTCTGCTTTTTTCTTTCCTGCTCCTCATCTTTGGAATTCCCTACCGGGTTACCTATGCCACAAGTCCAGTTTTAGGATATTTAGGAAGTTCTTTAAAATCTATTATTTCACTCTAGCTTTCCCTGGGTATCAGGAGCTGGGGTAGCTTGAGGGTGATGCTGATCTGCAGTTTAATCCCCTACATCCATGCTTATGACCTCGCCTGTCATTTAGTTGGCTCATGTCCTCTCTTTAACTTTTCTCCCTAATTTGTTTCTGGCGTTCCTTTCACCTCTTTTATATTCTTTTGATTTTATGTAAACTGCTTTGATGCGAACCACAGGTGCTATATCATAGAGGGACAGGGGAGATGCTGGACATGGCAGTGGGAGTAGGGTAAAAGAGGGGGAATGCTAGATACCTGGGGAAGTACTGAGACAGAAGAAATGGTGGATGAAAGGGAGATGGAGAGAGAATAGATGTTGGATGAAAAAGGTGGCAGAGAGAGAGATGACTACATGGATGGAAAAGGGGATAGAGAGAGAAGAAGGAATGTTGATGGAAGGGGTGGAGAATAAAGAAAAGCAGGTATTGTATGGAAAGGGTGGGGAGAGAGGAGGAGAGAAGATACTAAGTGGAAGGAGGTAGGAGAGAGAGAAAGAGAGAGATGATGCCGGATGGCGGACAGAAAGTGAAGGAAGGGTTAATGAAAGACTGGGAAATAAGAGCCAGGGGAATAGGATAGCTAGGGTGATGGAAGGAGATGAAGAGCTGTAGATAGGTGAAGCAAAAACAGGGAACGTGAGGACCAGATAGAAAGACTTCATGAGTGGATAGAGATGCAGAAAAATAAATGGAAGAAAACTAAAAATAAAGTTCAGTGTCAGAGATGGATATAGTGAAGGAAGTAAAGACGACCAAAGAGAGAGGAAAATAACAAATGGATAGAAGTCCTTGTAAAGAGAGCTAAGAGAAGACAGAAAAAGACAGAAACAACGACCGGGGCCAATATGAGCAGAAAAATTAAATGTCCAGACAATAAAGGTAGAACCAGACTCAATTGCCAAGAGAGAGTTGAGCCTGCCCATGGGAGCAGCGTGTCCCATGGGCAGAGGCTGTTTAAGGCCACACATGCTGCTCCCGTGGACAGGCTCAGCTCTCTGCCACGATAGCTGTCTTAAACAACCTCTGCTAGTGGGACACACTGCTCCCGCTGGCAAGCTCCATCTCTCCAGCCGCACTTGTCTTCCTGCCTGGGGGGTGGGGGCAGCTAGCAACAGCAACCCCCAGCGATTGGTGCCCCCCCCCCCTGCTGCGCTCAGGGGCGGCCCAAGGGGGGTGCGGGGCCATGTGCGGAGACTCGGTGCGGGGCCTCATTTGCATAAGGGGCCTCATTTGCATAAATATTTGCATAATGTTACCATACACTAACTTTTAGTAAACATGCCTCTTCATGAGTGTATGGATAAAGAAAGACAAAGATTTCTACATTACTATAATCCAGTGCCAACCGCCAGGCACATTAGGAACTACTACAAACACTGCCCATTTAGAACCCATAGCAAACCCACCGTATCCTAACAGCACTACCAAGACTCATAAAGCACCATACCCTACCTATCAAAAGGCAACACTGCAAATATTAAACCAATACATTTCAGAGAATAACAATACATGACCTACTGGGGAAAGAGAACAAGTGGCAATGTCAAATAGGAATTATATAAACAGAACACCTCAGCTCAGTTACACATGCAGAACATAGACCATCACCAAACAAGTAATCACAATTTAGAAACAGGAAGACAATAATTAAACTGGGAACCCTAAAAGCCAAACTTGGAATGTACAACAATGTTGAAATAAAACTATAAATTAATTTCCTCTTGTACTAAACAAAGCACCGACATTAATGATGCACATTTCCCAGAGCTGACATATTCCAGTTAATAAATTCAAAATAAAGAGATATCTTTGTACCTTTTGTGCATTTTTTTTTCAGTTGCAATTGTTCCAGTCACTTTCTTCTGGTTTATTTGTGTCTTCTGCTAACTCTCCATCGTCTGCTGTCCATTTGTCCTTTCTTCTCTCCTCTAGTTTTTTTCCATTCTCTCTCTACATCTGCTTTAACATAATAATCTTTCTCCTTTTGCTCTTTCCTCATTCCTATTTCATCCACTCAAATTTTACCCCTCCATCCTCAATCCCCACTTAGGGGCTTGTTTACAAAGCCGCGGTAGCGGTTTGCGATCGTAATCGGAGCAGCGGCCCCATTGATTTCAATGGGGCCGCGATCGCGAACCACTACCACGGCTTTGTAAACAAGCCCCTTAGTCTCCCAATACCCGGCCAATTGTAGATTTTTCTTCCCTCCCACACAAAATATTCTTCCCCTCTCCATTTCACTCTCCCAGCCCCATCCCCTTCTAATCTCCCCCAACATCAGCTCCCTTTTAGTTGCAGCCCCACCCAGTATCCGCTCCCTTCTAGTCCCCACATCAGCCCATTTCCAGTCCTAGCTCCCCCATCCATTTCCAGTCCTATCCGAGTCCCTTCATCAGCTCATTTCCAATACCAGCCTCCCATCAGCCCATTTCTAGTCCTTTCCTAGCCCCACCATCAGCCCATGTTAAATCCTAGCTCCCCTCCACTCAGCCCATTTCTAATCCAAGCCCCCCATGAACCTACTTCCAGTTCTAGCCCCTCCATGAGTCCATTTCAATCCAAGCCCCCACCACAGCCCATTTCCAATCTTAGCTCCCCCAACACCCAATTCCCAGTCCTATCCTAGCCCCTCCATCAGCCCATTTCCTGTCCTAGCTCCTTCCCCTAAGAGCCCATTCCAAGCCCCCCTCCCCATCAGCTATTTGCAGTTCAAGCCCCCTTCCACTCAGCCCATTTCCAGTCCTAGCAACCCCCCAACCCATTACCAGTCCTAACCTCCCCATCAGCCCACTCCCAGTCCTAATCCCACCAGCCCATTTCCAGTCCTAATCCCCCATCACCCAATTTTTAGTTTAAGCCCCCCCATAGCCCATTACCAGTCCTAACCCCCCATCAACCCACTTTCATTCCTAATCCCATCAACCCATATACAGATTTAGCTCCCCCATAGCCAATCACCACTCCTAACCCCCCCCAGCCCATCAACACTCCTACCCCCCAGCCCATCACCACTCCTAACCCCCCCCCCAGCCCATCAACACTCCTAACCCCCCCCCAGCCCAGCCCAGCAACACTCCTAAACCCCCCCCCCAGCCCAGCCCAGCCCAGCCCAGCCCAGCCCAGCAACACTCCTAAACCCCCCCCCCCAGCCCAGCCCAGCCCAGCCCAGCAACACACATCAACCCCCCCCCCCCAGCCCAGCCCAGCCCAGCCCAGCCCAGCCCAGCGAAAATTAAAAGAAAAGAAAACCTGTCTGCTGCCGCGGTCGGGGCCGCCGCGGCAGAATCGAGCGTGCCGCGGGGCCCCCCTGTGCACGGCAGAGCCTGCCCTCCTTGTAGCAGCTCTCTTTGGGGCTGAAAAGTCAGACGCGCCGGCTTGCAGAGCAGAGCGCGAGGGAAGAGTTTCTCCCTCGCTGCTCTGTTAAGCCCGCGGGGGCTGATGGGAACTTCCCATCAGCCCCCGCGGGCTTAACAGAGCAGCGAGGGAGAAACTCTTCCCTCGCGCTCTGCAAGCCGGCGCGCCTGACTTCAGCTCCAAAGAGAGAGGTGCTACAAGGAGGGCAGGCTCTGCCGTGCACAGGGGGGCCCCGCGGCACGCTCGATTCTGCCGCGGCGGCCCCGACCGCGGCAGCAGACAGGTTTTTTTTTTTTCTTTTCAATTTTACTTTTCAAAAAGAATGTTTTTTGCGCGGGGCCCCCTGAAACGCGGGGCCCTGTGCAAAAAACATTCTCGCTCAATGGACGGGCCGGCCCTGGCTGCGCTTACCCCACTTACTGGGTAGTATCAGCCCTGGTCTCACCTCCTCAACAGGCTAGGCGGGATCAGCTCACATCTCCATTTTGCAGCTCCCCTCCCCCACAGGCTTGGATGAATTTCTGCCCCTTTATCTATTTAGAAGAAAGGATTCTTACTTTCATAGAGTACATAAGGACATACCATTAGCCTGGGAAATATCATCAATCATAGTTCATCTGTCATAAAATATAATGGTTTTCAGGACACAACAAAAAAATTCATGGTCAATAAAGACATGCAGAATTTGCAAAGAGGAAGGGAATTAAGATGCAAAGGCAATAAGCAGAGACCCCAGTACATTGGAGAGGAATTGGCCTACTGGTTATAGCAATGGGCTGGGAAGATGGGGTTCAAATCCTGCTTCTGCCACTAACATTTCTTGTGACCTTGGGCAAGTCCCTGTCTCCTACTGCCTCAGGCCCCCACCTAGAATGTAAGCTCTTTTGGGCAGGACATACTGCGCCTGAATACCAGTTTCTGTCTCTTCTCCCTTCTTTCCTGTTGCTAAATGGAGTGGAGGAGTGGCCTAGTGGTTGGGGGCAAGGTACTTCAGGCTAGAAGGTCAGTGGTTCAAATCCCACTAGAAGACAGCAACCTTGGGCTGGAAGGACTGGGGTTTCTAGTCTCACAGGTGCTCCTTGTGGTCTTGGGCAAGCCACTTAACCCTCTATAGCCCATGTTCCCTGTAAAATAGTTATCTCCAAGTTATAATGCCCTGTTCAATGTAATTTCAGTTTGTTCAATATAAACCACACTGATGCAGAATAGCGCGGTATATAAGAGAATGTAAATAAATAAAATGGAGTTCTTGTTCCTTTTTTCTCTCTTTCTATATATTACAATATCTTTATTTTACAATTGTGAACCACTCTGTTTGCTTTGCAAAGGGTGGTATATCAAGCCTCAATAAATAATAAGCAATATTTATCAGCACTGGACAGTGCTGCGTATGACTGGTGGCGCAATAAGTGTTGTTACTATAATAGTCTATTAACTGACTATTGCAAGCTGCCAGGATAGAACTAGAGAGAAAACAGAAAAAAAAACCCACTGTACCAAATGGATAAAAAGGGCCTGGTAGATGGGACAGACAAAGCTCAAGCTTAAGCTACAGTGAAAGAAAGTACAAAAATGCAAAAAGTGACAGGCACCAATGAGTATGCTTAAATAAGTCGACTCGAGTTTTACCTGATTATTTCCCAGGCTGAATCAAGACTTGTCAAAAACAGCTGATGAGTGTCTGAGCCTACTTATTGTCATACAGCATTTTGGTTTCTCCTGTTTGGGAAGCTCTGAGTTACAGCTAAGTGTTTTTTTCTTATTCTTTAAATGCATTTGAAAATTGTAAAAAACAATAATGCTGGGAAGAGAGGCCAATGAATGAGCTGAATGGGCGTTAAGAGTGCTTTCCGTGCCAAGCTACTGACGTAATATGCTGCCAGTCTGCTTATAACCCACATACTGAGGCTACTTCTTTACTCAATAAAGAATTTCCCAGATGGTGATGGGTAACACACTTTTTTCTTCACAGTGTGATACGCACACATTGTTTTAACAGAGCATATATGCAAGCGATTTAATGTTTCCACATTTTTCCCTTTTTTCATTGGTCATTAAGTGTAAGGAATTATTAAAGTCAGAGCCGGCCCAAGGGGGGGGGACAGGGCCATGTGCGGAGACTCATTGCGGGGCCTCATTTGCATAAGGTGCCTCATTTGCATAAATATTTGCATAATGTTAATATGCGCTAACTTTTAGTAAACATTCCTCTTAATGAGTATCTGGATAAAGAAAGACTACCAGATTTCTACATTACTATACTCCAGTACCAAATGCCAGGCACATTAGGAACTACTACAAACACTGCCCATTTAGAACCCATAGCAAACCCATCGTATCATAACAGCACTACCAGGACCCACAAATCACCAAACCCTACCTATCAAAAGTCAGCATTGCAAATATTACACCAATACATCTCAGAGAATACCAATACATTTCCTACTGAGGAAAGAGAACAAGTGGCACTGTCAAATAGAAACTACATGAACAGAATACCTTAGCTCGGTTACACATGCCGGACATAGACCGTCACCAAACAAAGAACAATGGATCACAATTTAGAAATAGAAAGACAATAATTAAATTGGGAACCCCAAAAGCCAAACTTGGCATGTACAACAACACTGGAGAAATAAAACGATAAATTAATTTCCTCTTGTACTAAACAAAAACGCAAAGACATTAGCAATGCACATTTCCCAGAGCTGACATATTCCAGTTAATAAATTCAAAATAAAAAAGTATTTTTCTACCTCTTTTTTGGGCATTTTATTTTTCAGTTGCAATTGCTCCAGTCACTTTCTTCTGGTTTCTTATCTGCTAGCTGTGCATTTGTCCTTTCTTCTCTCCTCTAGATTTTTTCCATTCTCTCTCTACATCTGCTTTAACATACTGATCTTTCCCCTTTTGCTCTTCCCTCCATTTCTTTCTTTATTCCTTTATCATCCATGCAAATTTCACCTCAATCCCCATTTACTCTCCCAATATCCGGCCAATCATAGATTTTTCTTTCCTCCCACACAAAATATATTTTCCCCTCTCCATCCTCATTCCCCCAGCCCCATCCCCTTCCAGTCCTCCCCCAACATCAGCTCCCTTCTAGTTCCAGCCCCACTCAGCATCTGCTCCCTTCTCCCATGTCCCCGCATCAGCACATTTCCAGTCCTAGCCCCACCCCATTATCTCAGTTCCAGTCCTAGCCTCCCCATCAGCCATTTCCAGTCCTATTCCAGACCCCATCGGCCCATTTCCAGTACAAGCTCCCCCCATCAGCCGATTTGCAATACTAGCCCCCCATCAGCCATTTCCAGTCCTATTCCAACTCCCATCAGCCCATTTCAAGTCCAATCTCCCTCAATCAGCCCATTTCCAATCCTAGTCTCCCGTCTGCCCATTTCCAGTCCTAACCCCCCCATCAGCTCATTTCCAGGCCTAGCCCCCCATCAGCCCATTTCCAGTCCAAACTCCCCCATTAGCCCATTTCCAATCCTAGCCCCCCATCAGCCCATTTCTGGGCCAAGCTCCCCCCATCTGCTCATTTCCAATCCTAGCTCCCATCAGCCCATTTCCAGTCCTATCCTAGCCCCCAGCAGCCCATTTCCAATCCAAGCTCTCCCCCATCAGCCCAGTTCCAATGCTAGCCCCAAATTTCCAGTGCTAGCCCCCATCTGTCACTTCCATTCCTATTGTAGAAACGCCCCCCCCCCCTCTGTAGAGCCCCGCACCGGTCTAAGAGGCTTCAGAGGTTAGCCGGGGAGGCCCTTGAGAGGCTCCGGCTCACCTCTGCACAGCCGCCAGCATGAAGAGTGGCGTTTTACCGCACACTGGCAGCTGTGTTCTAGTGAAGCGACACTCGCACGCTTCACTAGAACACGGCTGCCAGTGTGATGGAAAATGCCACTCTTCTCGCTGGCGGCTGTGCAGAGATGAGCCAGAGCCTCAGGCGGGTCTCCCTGGCTCACCTCTGAAGCCGTCCATTGTGTAAGAATGAAGTTCACATGGGGACCCCCTGAAGCGCAGGGCCCTGTGCGAACAACATTCTCGCACAATGGATGGGCCAACCCTGATTAGCGTTTTCCTTTTGGTTTGTGATAGAATGAAGGCATTATGACAGGACCCTGGGAACTTTGTACAAACATCAGTAATTATGTGCCTAGCATTACAGACCATTTGCATGTTCATGGAGTAAAAATGTCTCTGATTCCTGAAGCTCCTCTTGTCTGGTGGCCTTAAAGCCACACGGGTACAGTTGATGGCCCCCAACACTGAGGGAACTTTGCAATAGCAAAGAAGTCCCTTATTGTTTGTTCCTTCTATGCTCTTATGTGAGGGATCACAACCAATTCACATAATCTTCTTAGGAAAGTGTCTGTGCAATGGCAGGTGGCTGATTATGTGATATCTGTACTGACCACAACAATGGCCTAGAAAATTCCAATGGCTAAGAAGGTCAAAGCTGTTATCACTTTACTATGCACTAGCAAAGCATAGTTCCTCTGGGTCGGGGCCACTAGGTCACCTTTTAAGAGTTCGCAGAGCTCAACAATGGTTGCTCTATTAAAATGGTACGTATTGAACACCTCTTCCTTAGTCATATCCAAAAAATGAATCCTAGGACTATAAACCTTTTTAGACCTGAACCATCTCCTCCTGGACTGCAAGTGTGATTATGGCTATGGCTGAATCTGCCTCCTCAGATTCCTCCTCTGTTGCCAATTTCTCTTATGTTGGTATACACACCACTCAGTTCCTGTATTTTTATTTCTCTAGGACCTCTAGTGGCTCTATCAGAGAAGTTCTTTCTAATCTTTATAGAACCTTTGACAAAGCCTTTGACAAGGTTTGTCAAGACAGACTCTTGAAGAAATGAAAAAGTCAAGGGTTAGGAGCAGTGGTGGGATTGGGCCGGTTTGGCCTGGTTCGTGCAAAACCTGTTCCTGTCACAGCCCATGTTCACCAAACCAGGTCAAACATGGCATTGAAACGCTGACACTGCAGTGGCAGGAATCCCACCGCCTGACAATGTTTGACAGCATCAGGGGATTGCGGCATCAGGAGAAGCCCCCAGTGCCGTCAAAACATTGTCAGGCGGGGGATTGGGCCACAGGGCAACGATTGGGTTGTTGCACCTCTGTGGATGACAGCTGCCCAAGCATACGGCCGCTGCAACACCTCCACGTGAAATGCAGCAAGTCAGCCATCACACACTTGGAAGGGCTGGGACCCAACCAGTTCCTAGTCAGTTCGGATGCCACCACTGGTTAGGAGGCAGTGTACTATTATGCTTTGGGAACTGATCAAAAGATAGAAAACAGAGAGTATCTTTCCTTTGTTTCGTTTCTTTTTTCTTGGATCCGTTATTGTGGTCTAGATGTTCAATTTTGTATTTCTTTTGTAAGATTTTTCTTCTATTCTATTTCTAGTTTTTCTGATGCATTCAGTTTTTCATGAATATGTTTATAAGTTTATAAATAAATAAAATTAAAAAGAAAAGAAAACAGAGAGTAGGGCTAGATGGTCAATTCTGTCAATGGAGAAAGTTGAAGAGTGAAGTACCCCATAGATCTGTGCTGGACACGCTGCTTTATAACATATTTAGAAATGTCCTGGAAATGGGAACAATGAGTGAGGTGATCAAATTTGCAGATGACACAAAATTATTCAAAGTTGTTATGAAAATTGCAAAAGGACTTTGAAAATTGGGAGACTGGCTTCCAAATAGCAGATGAAATTTAATGTGGACAAATGCAAAGTTACGCACTTAGGGAAGGACAATCCAAACTATAATTAAACGATGCAAGGTTCCACATTAGGAACCATCACTCAGGAAAAAGATCCATGCATCATTGTGGCTAATATGTTGGAACCCTCTAGGCAGTGTGTGATAGTGTCCAAGAAAAGAAATAGAATGCTAGGAATCTTAAGGAAAGGGATGGAGAGTAACCAAAATAATAAAGGGGATGGAAGGATACCCCTACGAGGAAAGGTTAAAAGGTTAGGGCTCTTCAGCTTGGAAAAGAGATGGCTAAAGGGAGATATGATAGAGGTCATTAAATAATGAGTGGAGTGGCACAGGTAAAAGTGTTTACTCGTTCAAAAAGTAGAAAGAGTAGGGGAAACGCAATGAAGCTATAATGTAGCACATTTAAGACTAATCGGAGAAAATATTTTTTCAGTCAACATATAATCAAACTCTGGAATTCGTTGTAGTAATGTAGGATGTAGTAAAAGCTGTTAGTGTAACTGGGTTTAAAAGAGGTTTGGACAAGTTCCTGGAGAAAAAGTCCATAAACCATTATTAAAGTGGACTGGGGAAATCCACTGCTTCTCCCTGGGATAGGTAGCATGGAATCATCCTTTGGGAATCTGACAGGTACTTTTGACCTAGACTGGCCACTGTTGGAACAGGATACTGGGTTTGATGAATCTTTAGCCTGACCCAGTATGTCATATCTTATGTTCCTGTCTCTCCAATACTTCTGCTCCAAAGGTCAGCTACACTCCAAATGATTGAATTCAAAAGGATGCTCAACTTATCCCAGAGGGCTGTGCAAAACAAGAGTTAACCCGGGACTGTACCATGCTAGAAAAGTGCCCTGTATGATTAACGAATCCGTTGCCTTTTTTTGCCTCAACCATGTGCAGTAACTCACTCTTTTTGAGCTTCCTGGCAGCCCAGTGATGATATCAGAGCCCTTTCTGTACTTGCGTCCTGTGTGGTCGCACTGCTCGCAAAGCCTTTGATATGGCCTTGACTTGTTATCCCTCTTGTTGCTGGCAGAAGCAGTCAGTCCAGCTCTTCCTGTGCATTCCTCAGGCTTTCATCACTGTAATCCACATTATTGTTATTTATTTAACTGGTTTTATATATCGTTTGTCTACTAGGAAAAACGGTTCACATAGAACAATTGAAAACATTTGCAGGCAACTTTAAACATAAAACTAAAAATTGTAAACAGCATTTGACGTAGGGGGGTAGGATATCTGGATGGTATAACTTGGAACCCTTCTTAGTGTAGCTGTGGTGAGGGGTCGGGGGAGGGGGAGGCACAGGAAGTAAGGTATTTGAGGTGAGAGGTGGGGAAGGGGGGTTTGAGCAACCTTAGGTGGTTAAGGCGGGTAATGGGAATGGTGTGAGGGGGGGATGATCTTGCTGGGGGGTTGTTGTAGTGGATGCACCATAGTGTTCTTCGAAGAGGAATGTCTTGAGGTGCTTTTTTTAATAGGGTGTGGGATTGGAGGCATCGTATTGGTTCCATATGGTGGGAGCGTAAAATTCGAAAGCTCTTGTGTATGTATGTTGTGATCTCTTGTGAATCTGCACTGGTGGGAGGAGAAGATTTGATTTGTTCTGTCAACAGAGTCTGTTACTGTCAGGACGTCTGATTAATTGGAGCTGCTCGGCAGAGGTGTTGAAGAGAGCTCTATGGGTGATAGCATGTATCTTGAACTTGATTTGGGATGCAACTGGGAGCCAGTGAAGAGATATTAGAATGGGGATGATGTGGGAATGTCTGGGGGACTCTGGCTATGATTCATGCAGTAGTGTTTTGGGCAAGCTGTAGGGGAGCAATGGTAGCCTTGGGAAGCCTGTGGAGGACAGAGTTGCAGTAGTCAATAAGAGGAGTGATGGAGGCTTGGCAGACTGTATGGAAGCTGTCATGAGATAGGAGGGGAGAATTTGGAGCTTAAAGTAGATGTTTTTAGTTATGGAGAATTTGGAGCTTGAAGTAGATGTTTTTGGTGATATTCGTAATGTAAGGTTGAAAGTTCAGATGTTGGTCCAGAATGACGCCAAGGTATTTGATCTGAGGTTTGACTTGTATTTCAGTATCTCTGAGTTTGATGCTTTGAGGAGGGGTGAGGTTGGGGTCTCTGGACACATGAATGATCTCTGTTTTGTTGAAGTTGACTGTAAGGTTGTGAACATGTAGCCATAAGACAATTTCTCTGAAGCAGGTGGTGATGATGGAGTTGTCAGGGGGAGGAGGTGTCGAATGGAGTGAAGATCATTATGTCATCAGCATAGAGTTGGTATCTGACGTTAAAACTCTGAAGGATGCAACAAAGGGGTCTAATGTAGATGTTGAATAGGAGGAAGAAGAGGGCAGAACCTTGTGGGACTCCTTGGGGAAGAATGTCAGGCGTTGAAGATTGGTTACCAATTCTTATCAGTTGGGTGCGCTGGGAAAGGTAGGAGTGAATCCATTTGAGCAGGGCACCCTGGATACCAATAGTGTTGAGCTGGTTGAATAGAGTCTGATAGGATACAGTGTCAAATGCTGCTGAGATGTCGAGAAATAACAGCATGAAGAAGCATTTTTCAGTTCCGGCTATAAGTGTACTTAGGAGGGAGGTGAGAAGTGTTTCAGCACTGTGGTAGGGACGGAAGCCATGTTGATTGTGGTCAAGTGGAGCATATCTGTCAAGGTGCTCCTGGAGCTGGATTTGGACTGCTTTTTCAATGATTTTGGAAAGGTAGGGAAGGCTAGCAATGGGTCTATATGATGCAGGTGAGTTGGAATCGAGGTTGGATTTCTTCAGGAGGGGTCTCACAGAGGCTTGTTTGAGCACAGGTGGGAGGTAGGCTTGGGTGAATGAAGTGTGGATATAAATGGTAACATCGGTGTCTTTGTTAGCTTGATCCAGGTTACTGGACAGGGATCAAGAGGAGACTTGGTGGCATTGATGATGGTGATGATATTCAGGAGCTCTTCAAGGGTGGCATCCCTGAATGAGGTCCATGGTTAGGTGGAGGAGGCTGAGGTGGTAGGAGGAGGTATGATTAGGGTGAAAGAGCTGCGGAGTTTGTGCTTAGATAAGGAAATCTGCCATTACTTGCGGGTGGATGATGTTGTCTTGATGAGGTTGGGATGGGTCACTTGTTAGGGTTCTGACAAGGTTGAAAAGTTATCTTGGCTTGTTTATGGCATGGAGGAAGATGTTGTGGTGTTCACGCTTGGCGTTGAGGGTGTTGGTAGAGTAAGCTGAACGTTGGTCCAGGTAGGTGGCTTGAAACTGCGGATCTTTAGATTTTCTCTATTTTCGTTTGAGTCTTCTGAGGGAACGTTTCTGCTCTCTGAGGAGGGCTGAATACCAGGGGACATGAGACTAATGAGTTTTGGAGGGGGCATGGGGTGGCGCCTGGGAGGCATTAGTGATGGTAGTGTTTCAGGAATGTACCAGTGTGTTGAGGACTGAATGTTGAAATGCTTGCATCAGGTGGGATGGTCTGTTGGATGAAGGTTGCTTTGTTGAAGTTTCTAAATCTTCTTGTTGCGGGAGATCTATGGGGGGAAAGATATTTAAGCAGGGGGGGATGGTAGGGTAAAAGTTATTAAGTGGTGATCTGACCACGGGACTGGGGTGGAGGAGGGCGAGATGGGTGTGAGGAGGAGAGTAGGTCATTAGGGAGGAAGAGTAAATCCAGGGCAGCTCCCTTCAGGTGCATCAAGGTGTTGATGAGTTGTGAGAATTGGAGATCATTCATGGCTTGCAGGAAGGCATTGCTTTGAATAATGTTGACTAAGGGGAGATTGAGATCACCAAGGAGCATGAGATGTTTGTGGTGGGGGGCATGAGAGCAAACTACTTCGAGAAGCGAGTCAAGCTGGTCTGCATTATGATGAGGTGCCCTATAGACAAGGCATATGGTGAGGCATTTCTTGCTTATGATGAGGGTATCTAGATCATGGGAGGAAGTAGAACTAGTTATAGTAAAGCCAAGTTGCTTGTTTGAGAGGATGCAGACTCCACCATCTCTGCTGTTGGTTCATGGACAGTTGTGAATGTTGTGGGTATTGCTATACAGCTGGTTAAGTAGGACATTGTCGGTTTCAGTGAAACAGGTCTCGGTAATGCATAGAAGATAAATTGCATCATCATTGATGTGGTCAGCAAGGGTCTGTATTTTATGGTGGGCAGAGCGTGGGTTGATTAGGCTGCAATTGATTGAGTGGACAGGATGGATGGTGTTAGGGATTGCTGTTTCAGTGGGGTAAGAGATGGGAATGTGAAGGAGCCAGGGATGTCTCCTGTATTGGTGGCTGTATTGTAGGGTGAGAGGATAGGGTATGGTGAATCTTGGGAGGTGGATGATTGGGATAGAGGAGGGGGGTGAGTTGGGTCAGGAGGCAGTATGCAAAGAGGGGGGAGAGTTATATGAGGGTCATCCAGCTAGGCGGTATAGGCATGGTTGTGTGATCTGCTTTGGAGGGTTATTGCTGGGATTAGGTATTGAAGTAATCAGTAGTGCCTGAGATGCTATGGCAACAAATAGAGTGGAAGTCAATGTAAATAGCAGAACAAGAAGTACAGAGAGATACAATGGAAAACAATCTGAACAGTAGTACATAAGATGCAGTGAGATACAATATGAGAACCAGCAAGATCAAAGATGTGTGTAGGAACTTACATGAAGTAGGCCAATGGTAAAGAGTGGCCTGCAATGCCTCTGGTCCATACCTAAGGGCCACACCAAAGGGCCCTCCGGTGAGACCCTCAGCGCAGGCCCGCCAGGCGCAGGTGGCGCCAATGACGCTTTCAAATTTAAAAGTCCTTTGCAGCCTCTGATTGGTCTTGTGCTGGGCGAGCAAAGAGGGGTTCAGCTTCACGCTCCCTCACCTGATGCCGATCAATAGCTGAAGATGTTCCCAGCGGCGTTTCCTCTCCACGCCCAATGGTGCTTTCATATTGAAACGTCCTTTGTGGCCTCTGATTGGTCTTGGGCTGGGCGAGTGGGGAAGGGTTCAGCTTCCCACTCCCTCGCCCGATGCTGATCAGGGGCTGAAGACGTTCTCGGCAGCGTTTCTTCTCCGTGCCCGAAGGTGCTTTCAAACTTTAGGGTTTGCAGTTAGCCGCCTGTATGCTTAATTTTAATTCCCAAAGAAGGCAGCCAAGCATCCATGCCAGAATTTGTTTCTTCAAAAGCAAAAACCTCCAGAAGGAGTAAATCTTTAACATTTAGTCAATTCTGAATATACACACAAGGGCTGGAGCTTCTAATTTTAGTGAGGTCCTCACACCTGTAAGGCCTCAATGTTCAGGAAACAGAGCAGCTCAACTACAAAAGAAGAAGGAGAACACAAAGATAGAAGTAATCCTCCTAAATGGAAGCAAATGGGATGAACATCAGTCAGATATTGTCATAAATCTTTTTCTTAAATGCTATATAAGGCATGGGTGGAATATTGGACAGAGTGGGCTCTGCTACGGATTAGACAGACGCTTCATCAGTCAAAAAACACATATTTTACATCTTTATGTTTTACCAAACATTTATATATGAACTTTAAAAAATATATAACAAAGCCCCAATCCTAAGAATTCTCTGTTCTTCTTTTCTGGGTGGAAACATCAGGATAAAAAATAGTTTCAGATTATTAAACAATTTGTGATGGTGCGCAAAATATAATTTCAAAATCAAATCTTTACCAGTAGTATCCATAATATTTGTAGAAGACTCAAATTCAAATTTAAAGTAGCCTATCCATTCCACAACTGGGGAGCTGGTGTAGACTCCTTCCTAGAGACAGGAACATCAAAACCCCACTCTGGGTGGCAAGGACTCAACTGAAAGTTTCAACCTCCACCATATATTTTCTGAGCATTTCCTCAGGAAAAATCAAATCATGACAAAGAAAATTAACAAAACGCAAGTTTTGTCTCTTATTAACGTTTTCCAAATTTTCTACTTTTCTTGACACCACCATACTATCTTGAGAAATTAAATGCTCCTGCTGCACCAGCTTCTCGACCTGAGGATGTGAAAGGTCCAAAAGGCCTTTACAAATCTTGATTTCAATAGCATGGGCCATCACCTGAGTAGACATCTGCAATAACTGCTCAGGGTAAATTTTAAGTTGCCTATACAGGGCCTTACCCAACCCATCTATTGCAGTCCAGATGGAATCCAAAGTATATGGAAAAAGGCACCAACAATCCAGAACCTGGAGCATTCTTTGTTTCCACTTCACCCTTTTCCCCCATTTTATCTTCTAGGTTGTTTATTTGTGCTGTTTTGTAACTTTGCAGCAAAGAGAGAATAAGAATATCACTGTACCCATGGAGGTGGTTTATATTTTTGTCTCACGGGGTGTTTCTCCAAAGTTTTTAGGTCTAAAATTGGACCAGTGGTCATTTCAGACCAGGCATTGATATGGATGGAGCCTGCAGCAGGGTTGGATTGCTCCATGATTAGGAGTCGGAGGTTTTCCTGATCTTTATGCTATGATCCTCGCTTTCAGCCTTTCTTGTTGGGAAAATGGGAGAAATATTGTAGGCATGATGAAGGACACAGCAGATGATGCTGTTTTATTTTGGGAGATTTTTGCTTATGGGGTGCAAAAAAACATGAGGAGGCTAATACACTTTTAACTTTGGAAAAGCAGTTACGTGAATATAAGAAACAATTTGAATCTCATCCTAATAAAGCTTATAAATTTGAGTGGCCCAGATAGCCTTAAACACTTACACTCACAAGCATACGAATAAAGATCTCAGCTATTATAAATATAAATTTTCTTACGGCAAAAGGCCAGGGAAATTTCTGGCTCACTTGACTAAGCTCTGGGTGGGACCCAATCATGCTGAGGCCTTTTGTAATCCATCTGGGACCTTATTAAATGCCAGCAAAGTGATTACTCAGCACTCCACCGACTATTACTAGCATTAGTATTGTGCAGATACTGGTGATGAGGCTGACATCTTTCCATTTTTGAATTTGATGACACTATCTTGCCTCTCAGATGAGAGAGAGACTTTAAACACTCATATACACATGGAAGAGATAAGGGATTTTTTCCATACTCTTACCTTTGCATAAAGCATCGGGGCCTGATGGGTTCATGGGTGATTTCTTCAAATTGCTGATACTGCAACTGCATGACCTTTTGGGTGTTTATTATTCTGCAGTTCCCTAGGGATGTAAATCAAAAACTTATTAAAGCTATACCTATATCAAGTAAAGATGGCACTTGGGTGGAATCATAACAGCCTACTTCTTTATTAAATGTTGACTTAAAAATATTAGTAAAAGTTTTAACTGAGAGATTGGCTTTACTGAACCCTTAGTTAGTTAAGGATGATCAGGTAGGTTTTGTCCGCAGCCCCTATGCATTCCATAATGTGCAGATCTTATCAGCTTGGGAGTACTGCACTCATTTAAAGAATGGTACTCCTAGCAATCAGCTGTGATACCAAAAAGGCATTTGATCATGTAAGCTAGTCTTTATTTCAGGTATTAAGGAATTATGAGATTACTGGCTATTTTTTTAAAGGCCTTGAAGAATATTTACAGATCCCCGAGTCACAATTATGGTTTCAGCTGCAAAAGGACACCAAGAGGGCTGCCATCTGTCCTCTCTTCATTTTTCACTGTTTTTAGAGCTTCTTCTCCAGAAACTTGGGGATAATGAGTAGATGCAAGGAGGGCATGTGGGGGACAAGAAGTAAAAATGTTTGGCCTTTGCTGATGGACTCTTTATTTCTCATGCAGCTGGTAGAATCCTTAGCAGAAATACCAAGAGTGTTTACAAGCTTTTGGGGAACCTCAGGTTTCAAATTACATTTTGTGAAATCTGAGGCTTTACATAGTAACATAGTATATGACGGCAGATAAAGACCAGTATGGTCCATCTAGTCTGCCCAACAAGGCGGCAAGAGTAGGTGCACTTGCCGATCCGTGCAGGTCACCCCTCCCCATGTCTGTTTAGGGGTGTACCCACCGCTCCATGTAGGTCACCCCTATTTATTCAGATATAAGAAATAGTTATGCAAACTGGCAAAATCAATAAGTTCATTATTGATGGAGAAGAAATTGAAATAGTGGACATCTTTAACCTACTTGGATCAACCGATAAAGAAGCAACAAGCAGTCAAGAAATCAGACGACGCATTGCTCTTGGCAGAATGACTATGAAGGACCTAGACAAGATTCTTTTGATTAGAAATGTCTCTCTCCATACAAAGATTTGACTTGTTCAAGCCATGGTATTTTCAATAACTTCATATGGATGTGAAAGTTGGATAGTGAAAAAGATAGACAGGAAGAAAATTGATGCCTTTGAATTATGGACTGCCCAAAGAACAAACCAGACCTAAGCTTTCTTTAGAAGCTCAGATGACAAGACTTCAACTTTCATACTTTGGGCACATCATGCGAAGAGAGAGATCATTAGAGAAAGACATCATGCTTGGCAAGCAAAAGAGGAAGGCCAGCAATGAGATGGATCAATACAATAACAGCAGTTATGGGTACCAGTCTGTCAACAATGAGCTGCCTGAATCAAGACCAAACACAGTTTAGGAGAACTATCCAGAGGGTCGCCATGAGTTGACACTGACTCGACGGCACTTAACAACAACAACTTGTTTCCCTAGATGGTGCGGTTCTTTGGGGTAAGTCCCCAGTTTGAGGATTGTCTCCAATTTTAGAGATGGGTCCCCAACTCTCATCTGATTGGCAGCCTCTTGTCTCCAATTCCAGCAATTGGGATAGAGATGGTAAAAGGAAATTTTATTTTCAATTTAGTGATTTGAATATATCAGATTTTAGAATTAGCGTCTATTATCTTTATATTTTACACAATAAAGGAGAAATGTATCACTGTTTCTATTTCTCTGTTGATTTGTCTCCATGGAAGTGATATTGTTGCTGTCATGGGATGAATGTAATGACTTCTCTTCCCTCTTTCAGGCCTTATTGCTCAGAGCTGGAACTAAGATCTTTTCCTCCCACACCCCCACGCCATACCACCACCAGTGCAGAAAAGTATCCCAGATTTGCCTGCAAAATGTCTGGTAACCAACCTTATATTGGGGTCACCACTTTCCATTAGTGTGGGCAGGCAAGTACTGTTAATCTCCTGGCAGACTTGGGGGAATTTGTATGAACCAAATTATACACCCTTGTTAGTGAAGACAAAATGGCTATTTCATATCTGCATCGATTTTTTTGTTGTCTTTAAGGCGGTTAATATTTTTGTATAAGATGATTATAGCCCCCAAATAGCTCTATGTATTTCAACCAGTGCCTGTGGCAACCCTTTCAAGGCCTACTTTAAATTTTTAATCCACATTCTGCAGCCGGGTTAATTTTTGCATATTTCAGGAAAATTGTACCCGTCTTATTCAATATGTTCAAATAGTGATTTTCCTTCTGCTATGGTCATGTATTATATATATACCATTTGATAGGAATATTTAGTCAGAATTTTGGTTCCCAAGAGTTTTGGGTTCGGCCTGGAAAGGGTTAAGAGGAAAGACAGGGAGGTTTTGCATACCATGATGAGTAATTTTTTTCTGGATGAGAAGGAAGGCCTGTCTGCGCTGGCAACTTCAACCAAAGAATGACGAGGGGAGGACTGGAAGTCCCTCACTTAGGTTTATATAACAAGGCTTGCCTTTTGTGACGTGGGGGTATCCCAGTTCACACGCAACTATCCTGGGAACAGACCCTTGTAGACCATTTGAATTTAACATATATTTTATGTGCTCAGGTAATCTGACTTCCTGTGGTGGTTTCAAGGAGTTTCTTGATTAGAACAATGAGGTATGCATGGCAATGATCTGCAAGCAAAAAGGGCTATCGCAGTAGCTACCCCCTTGTTACCACTAGGGGGAATGCTGACTCTCCTGTTGGTATGCTTTCCAGAGTTTTTAAGAACTGGGCCTCAAAGAAACTCAATATGTTTGCAAAAATGGTGGATGAGGGAGGGACTATCCTGCCCTTTAGGGGTTTATTAGAACATTATCACTTGAGACAGCCAGATGTTTTCGCTTTCCTACATGCCGTTATCATATTTTGTCTCTGGAGCAGGATTCCCTTTGGGAAGAGGTTAGAGAGGAGTTGGAGGAGTGTTTCTTGTTGAACTCTGAGCCTCTTTTTCTCTATAAGATTTGGGTGCGACAGCTGCTGGATGTGGACTTCACTGGTTGGGTGGCAGACTGGACTCGGGATGTGGGGATCTCCTTGGGTGTTGATCAGATCCTGGCCCTTCCGAAACATATTTCTGCCCTCTCAGATATGAGTTTGCAAGAACAATAGTACCATTTTCTACTGAGGACCTAAGAGTAGTCAAGGTGCAGCTTCCAAGTGATGGGAAGTGCTTGAAATGTGAGGCCATCGGAATTAGCGGCAGTGGGGCACAGCAGAGCAGCGCAGCTAAGCACAGGGGGGGGGGAGGGCGGCATGGATCAGTGTGCAGGGGCGGCAGGCCATGTGTGAAGAAGCACATGGCCTGCCGCCCACAGATATCTTCTGCCCTAAGCAGCCACCTAGCCTGCCTAGTGGACGGGCCGGCACTGCTCATTGGGGCACATGTTTTGGGACTGTAGGCATATTCAGGGATTTTTGGACACTGGTGTTTTAATACCTCTCTGGTCTGCTTGGGATAAATGTTGCGATGAATATAAGTCTATTATTTGATTATTTTCGTTCAACGGGGCCTTGCAGGGCGAGGGAGAACTGCCTAATGAGTAAGGCATTTTTCATATTCAAACTATCTTTTTTTTAAGTGGAGAAGTGTGGCTCTGCCCACTGTTACTCATTGGAGGAATTTAGTATATGAATTATTAGTGACAGAACATATAGGAACAAGTGGAATGGGACAATCCAGGTGGGCACCCTTCCATGCTACTTAGGAAATGGTGTGGTCCAGCTTGGCTCATTGGACAAACCGTTTGCTTTTGAATAATTAGGAGGAGTGATGCTTTCAGAGAATGGGCTGGTGTTGAGATGGTTGGGAGGGGAGGGTGGGATGTTTGAAGAGGTGTTTGGGGGGCTAATGTCAGAGTTCCCATTGGCTCCTCCTTGCTTTTGACATTTGACTTCTGTCTTTGACTTTTTGATTTTTGATTTACTGTGTTGCTCATCTAGGAGGTTAGGGTTGGAGGGAGGGAGTTGGAAACTCAGGGTAAAACTTTTGAAAAATACTTGTATGAAGACATTGTCCTATATGTTTGATTAAAACTTGTGTCCCATGCCCATCAATATTGTACTCTGCTTTGTTCAATAAAAAGAGGTTTAAAAATGTTTTCTTAAAAACAATCTGTAATTTGCATGTCCTGTTCCCATCTAGATACCTAGCTGCTATGTTTCCCTTTCAGAAAGCTTCTATGGTAAAGAAAGTGGAACTGCTTCTCTCATAGAAATACACTGAGCCATTTTTCATTAAGCTTATTTCTCTGGAACCCCCAGTCCAATCTTGCCCATTTTCAAACTCAGCGTGTCTTTTACCATTTTTTCCAATGACAAATTTGGTCCTGTTACATTAAATTTTCAGAGAGCTATTTTGCCCCCATCAGATAGATATTCTCAACCCCTTATGTAACACATTGGCTTAGAAAGGGAAAAAAAGGACAACCACAGAACATATAAAAACACACATACATGCGCACCCTATGATTCCATAGAAGTCTGACTTTAAATCAGTTATCTTGTTTCGTTTTTGTGCCCATGTTCCCTATGCTTGCCGTCCTTTCCCCTGCCTTCCATTCATTGCCTTCCACTATTGCGGCATTCTGCTTCAAGCTAGGCTGCCATTACAGCAAATGGCATTCTGCTGGGTGAATCATCTGACGGGAGCTGCTTGTGGGCACTACAGGAGAGGAAACTAAGTGAATCACATCCCAGCTACCAACACAGGTAGAAGTGCAATCCAAAGCTGCTGCGTCCGAAGTAATAACGCCAGTCTAATTTATCGAATTAGTTTATGTATTTGTTCATAAGGGAAAATAAATCCCGCACCAAACCTTTACAGAGCTAGCACCTTAGTACCTGCATTCAGAGTCACTTACTATCCCCAAGTCATAAGTTATAGTTCTGCTTTTAAATCTTACTTTTCTGAGCCATTTACAGCATCTTCCATCTTGACAAAAAAAAAATAAAAGAAATCCCACAATGATGAGAGAAGGGATATTAAAAAAAAAGTAAAAGCAGGTTCACTTATGACCTGGAAATATTTGGCTGGCCTATGCACTAATTTTTTTTTAACCTGTCCTTTAAGATGCTGTAATAATGAAATTCCGGAAGAGCCACATGGCAAACAATATGAGCACGTTGAGAAAAAAAAAGACACCCAGAGACCAAAGCCTTTCTGGGATACAGGAGGCGTTGTGCAGATGCGGAATTGGAATATTCAGCAACTACTAAGAGCAGAGAGAATGAGAGAAAATCTGTCTGTATTTTGTTCTACTTAATTATACTAATTAAAATTAGAACGCTTACCATCAAAATTACCTGCAGCTGTGCAGTGCCAGCTATTGTTGATGTACACTGAAAACACTCCAACAGAGGGCACCAAGAATTGCTGATGATCTGCACACCCACGCATGCTTGTCACCTTGGAAAGATTACAGACAGCATAACTAATAAAGTTATTGTGCTCTTTTGAAAGACTAATAGCATGTTTGAAGGCAGCATATTAACCTTGTTGTAAAGTGTTGATTCCTCAAAACTGCAGCAAATGAAACAACAAAAGCATTGTGTTTCGATTCCTGCCCCATAAACGTTTGCTCATTTCATTCTGTTTCAATCTACATTTCTATTTAATATCAATTAAAACGTACAATTCGCCTGATACCTCACCCAGGCTCAGTAGGATTTCCAACAAACTAGTGTTTCCTTCATGGGAAAGCTTACTATCATTCAACTTACTGTATAGTAAAATTTCTGTGAAAATTAGGTGGGTAGGGTCCAGCAAAAAAAGATACTGCGCTTCATTATAGCTGTCTTTTTTTGTGAAAATGATCCTGCAAACCCATTTTTACACAATTAATATGTAATGAGCATGTTGCTGCATTGCAGAAGCTCATAATTTATGAACATAAATGACATTTTCAAACATTTGGAAAAAGAAGTGATATGTGAAAAGGCATGCAAAACACAGAAATGCCAATTTTTTCCACATTTTTTCATGTAACATAGTAACATAGTAAATGACGGCAGATAAAGACCAGCATGGTCCATCCAGTCTGCCCAGCAAAATGGTAAGAGTAGGTGCACTTGTCGGTCTGTGCGGGCCACCCCTCCCTATGTCTTTGTTTAGGGGTGAACCCACCACTCCAAGTAGGACACCCCTATTTGTTGAGAAGTTAGATGGTCCAGTTTATTTTGTTTTTATCCTGTTGCTGTAAAGGGATCCACTGTGCTTGTCCCATGCCGTTTTGAATTCCGTCACCGTGTTTGCTCCCACCACTTCCATCGGGAGAGCATTCCAAGCATCCACCACCCTTTCAGTGAAAAAATATTTCCTGACATTGCTTTTCAATTTTCCGCCTTGCAGCTTCATGTTATGCCCTCTAGTTTTACAGCTTCCCCATCTTTGGAAGAGGTTTGTTTGTTCATCGTTTCTCTTTAAGTATTTAAAGGTCTGAATCATATCTCCCCAATCCCTCCTCTCCTCCAAAGTGTACATATTTAGGTCTTCAAGTCTCTTCTCATAAAGTTTCTTACACAGGCTCCAAATCATTTTAGTCGCCTTCCTCTGAACAGTTTCCAGTCTTTTTACATCTTTTGCAAGATATGGTCTCCAAAACTGAACACAGTATTCCAAGTGAGGCCTCACCAGCGACCTGTACAGGGGCATAAGCACCTCTTCCTTTCTGCTAGTAATCCCTCTTTGTATGCAGCCCAACATCCTCCTGGCTTTTGCCACCGCCTTGTCGCACTGTTTTGCCACCTTGAGATCATCAGAGATAATCACACCAAGGTCTTTCTCCTGAACCATGCACACCAACCTCTCGCCCCCTGTCGTGTACATTTCCCTTGGATTTCTGCTACCTAAGTGCATGACACTGCACTTTTTTGCTTTAAATCGTAATTGCCAAGCATTAGACCACTCTTCCAGCTTTTGTAGATCTTTCCTCATGTTATCCACTCCCTTGGGGGAGTCCACTCTGTTGTAAATTTTTGTGTCATCTGCAAAAATACAGACTTTTCCATTCAGTCCTTCAGCAATATCACTCACAAATATATTGAACAGTGCCGGGCCCAGGACCAAACCCTGGGGCACCCCGCTAATCACCTTCCTTTCATCCGAGTGAGCTCCATGTACCATCACCTTCTGGCGTCTGTCAGTCAACCAATTTCTAATCCAGTTTACCATCTTGGGACCCATCCCCAAGCTACTGAGTTTATTGACAAGCCTCCTATGAAGAACAGTATCAAAGGCTTTGCTGAAATTCAGGTAGATGACATCCATCGCATGCCCCTGATCTAGTTCCTTGGTCACCCAGTCAAAGAACTCAATCAGATTTGTTTGGCAAGACCATCCTTCAGTAAAACCATGTTGTCTTGGATCTTGCAACCTGTTGGTTTTGAGAAAGTTCACTATTCGCTCTTTCAGGAGCGCCTCCATTACTTTTCCCGCCACCAAGGTAAGGCTCACGGGTCTGTAGTTTGACACTTCTTCCCTGTCACCACTTTTGTGTAGAGGTACGACATCAGCCCCTCACTTGGTTTGCAGATTGTGGTGCTGTGAGGGCTTGTGTGCATCAGTGATGTTGAGAGCTAAACTATCGGTAGTTTAACTACTGGCAGGGTCTCCCAAGATGCACAGGTCTCAGCTGAGGTGCCAGACCAAGACAAACCACCCATCTGGGCAGCAGCAGAATGGGATAATGTTGAAGGCGGAGGATCACATTTCTGTGACAACGGCAACAACACCAAACTTAAACTACGCGGAAGAAAGGCCCGGCAATCTACTTCTGTATCTTGCCATGAAAACCCAATGGATAGTTACAACAAAACAAATTGTGCTATAGTGCTGGAAGATGAGACCCCCAGGTTGGAAGGCACTCAACTAGCTACTGGGGAAGAGCTGAAGACTTCTCAGAGTAAAGCCAGCATTTATGATATGGTTGGATCAAAGCCCTCTGGACATCTGACTGCTGATATAGCTGCGCATGAAATGAGAGTCAGAAGCTGTAAAGATGTCTTACACATTGGAACATGGAACGTACAAAGCATGAACCAAGGGAAGTTGGAGGTGGTCAAGAATGAAATGGAACATGTACAACTTGATCTGTTGGGTGTCAGCGAACTGAAATGGACTGGCATCGGGCACTTTGCATCAGATGATCACATGGTCTACTATGCTGGAAATGAAAGACAAAGAAGAAATGGTGTTGCATTTATAATAAAGAAGAAACTTGCAAGAACTGTAATGAAATACAATGCAGTCAGCGAACGCTTAATCTCTATTCGTCTACGAGGAATGCCTATCAACACAACTATAACTCAAGTATATG
The DNA here is from genome assembly GCA_033557465.1 of Ichthyophis bannanicus. Taxonomy (NCBI): domain Eukaryota; kingdom Metazoa; phylum Chordata; class Amphibia; order Gymnophiona; family Ichthyophiidae; genus Ichthyophis; species Ichthyophis bannanicus. The sequence goes on from CM066033.1 coordinate 633,537,101, forward strand.
CCCCAACAACAGCTGCAGAAGAGAATGAAATTGAAGAGTTCTATGAACAAGTACAAGCTGAAATTGACAGAACATGCAAACAGGATATCCTGATAGTCATGTGACTGGAACGCAAAAGTTGGCAACAAAGAAGAAGGCAAAGTAGTTGGAAAATATGGACTTGGCAGCAGAAATGAAGCTGGAGAAAGACTGATAGAATTCTGCAAGACCAACGATCTATTCATCTCAAACACCTTCTTCCATCAACACAAGCAGTGACTGTACACATGGACTTCACCCAATGGATTGTATAAAAATCAAATTGACTACATCTGTGGAAGTCAACGATGGAAAAGTTCTATAATATCAACAAAGACAAAACCTGGAGCTGACTGTGGTACAGACCATCAACTACTAGTATGCAAACTCAAGCTAAAGTTGAAAAAGACAAAAACCACTCATGAATGTAGCAAAATATGACCTTCAGAATATACCACTGGAATTTAAAGACTGCCTGCAAAATCGATTTGCTGCTTTAGATACAAATGACAGAGCTCCAGAAGAGTTATGGAATGACATCAAGAAGGTTGTGTTGGAAGAAAGCGAGAAGCTCTACAAAAGGTGAAAAAGCAAAAACGGCCAAAATGGATGACGGAAGAAACTCTGAAAATTGCCCAGAAACGCAGAGAAGCTAAAGCCAGAGGAGAAAGAACAACAATAACAGAACTCAGAGATTTCCAACGTGCAGCAAGACAGGACAAGAAAAACTACTACAACGAGGCCTGCATAAAAGGCTCCAGTGCCTTGCCCTGTTGAGGCTTTCCTAACCAGGGCTCTACAGATCAACAAACAGTAAGGATTTGAGGGTTTATTTGTTTGTTTTTATTATATTACATTGCTAGCTCTCTGACTGGGAGCTCTTAAAAGGGTTTTTGTATATTTTTTAAAGCAAGGTTACTTTCTTTTTGGTGCTTTAGGGGAACTTTCCTTGAGCACAATAGGTTGCTGAACTCTAGTAACCTCCTCAGGTTTAGAAACTGCTAACACCTAATCAGGTGTTAGTTCCCACCCTACCCACCCCGACTCCCACCCACCCCTAGTGAGCAGTCTTGCTTTATAGGGCACCTCCCCCTTTAACAAATCACAGAGAATTGGAACAGCACATTTTGAATATAATTAAAGAGATTTAACTGCTTTTTCTCTGAAAGGACAGCTGCTAAACCAGCTGGTACTTGGTAGATCTCTCTCTTTGCTTTAACAGATACCTAATCTCCACGAACAGAACAATGACTGGGAAAAATCGTATTGCTAAAGCCGTTGCCCCCGTTACAGCTTCTGCCTCAGTCCAGACAGAGGTCCTAATGGCAGTTCAAGGACCAGTTCCATGTGCAGGGTGCCTGCATGCTGAAGCTCTGAGGAAACAAGTGGAGGAACTCAGAGAGGAGGTGGCGAGGCTAAGGAGCATTCAAGACAGTGAAAAGTACATTGATGAGATGCTTCTTGCAGCAACCAAGCTCTCCAGCACAGGAGAAGATGGGTGCCAACAGAATGTGTCACCACTCACCCTCCCAGAGGTAATTAGCATAGGTAGGTCAAGTGGGTAGTTGTGTTTCTTGGGTGGTAAAACTTAAAATGGAGGTGTAGAAAGGCCTCCTGGGTAATGTAGTCCACCAACCATGAAAATGAGTACACGTTGTGCACGAGTGGTTTAAGGAAATTAGGATTTATTTCCCCTCCCGGGGTTAGATGTTGAAGACCAAGAATAAGGACTATTTACAACGAAATTATACTTCCAGTGATAACAAAAATATTGCTTACTTTCAGCTGTTATACAAAACCAAAACAATAAACAGTTCCTTCCAAAATGTTTCTTTTGGCTGTTTCTTTCTCCTTAGTAAAAGCCAATATATTCAGCACAGAGACTGCACATTATCCGCCACCATATAAGAACAGTCCATCATATATTCTGACTCAGGAGGTTGATATGGGTCCCAGTGCATACAATCAGTTTCTTCCTGGAAACCTTTTAGAACAGGTTCTTCTCTTTGCCAGGCAAACTGTTCTCTTTCACTCACAGGGTTTCCTTCCCCCAACCTGCTTGGTGAGTCTAAATGCTTGCTCTCAGGTGCAAACAGCTCTCTGTAGTTAAAGGGTAATACGTTTCCCTCTTCAGCTTTATAACATGGAATTCTTCCTTTGCTTTTAACACTACTTCCTCTCAGGATTCTCCCTTGGCTACCACACGGAAAACAAAACTCCTCTCCCCTTTCTGATATATATTTATAATCAGGGAAATTGACTTTACCTGGAGTCTGCCTTTTGTGAACCCAGCGTGGCTGTCTTTTCTGCTTTTCAGCATAAATGTCCTTGCTTCCTGAGCAATAGAAATCCTCTGTGCCTCCTATGTTTAAGCACTGCTCCCTGTGTCCTGGACCTGAATGTCCTACACAGCTCTTGTCCTTTGAAGAGTATCTCCAACTAGGATTGGGATTTCTTTTACCTTTTCCCACGCTTGCTGTATTCCTCTCCGTGTCGGAGACTGAGCTTCCATCTGAGACTCTCCCCTTGTCTCTGCTCGTATCTTTGCCCGTGTCTGTGTCTGTCTCTGTCTCTGTCACTCCTCTTCTTTTTACTAGAGGGTTTTTATCTAGCTTCCTTCCCCCGTTGTATTGAGCCACACCTCCCCCCAGGTGTTCACAGTTCCCTGATGAGGTAGGAGCTAGCTCAGGGGATGGGCGTTCCCTAGCCCTCTGTGACGAGGTTTGTTTATGGTTTCCATGCCAACCCTCCATGCTTGACTCAGCACTGACAGCTTTGGTTTCATTTTCCACAGAAACCTCTGTTTCCATCGGTTCTGAACCTTGCACTTCACGACAAATGTCAATGGTTGGACACAAGTCACCAGGGCCTGCAAAATCACCAATCCAACTTCTCCAGCCCTTGAATTTAAGAACCATTATGCAGCCCTGGAAGTGGAGGAGGTGAAAGCATCCCTGGAAAGGGAAGAACCAGAGTTCAAGTACCCCAAAGTTGCAGAATCAGTGACCAGAAGGAAACGAAGGGTAGTGGTGGTTGGAGACTCTCTTCTGAGGGATACTGAGGCGTCCATCTGCCGAACAGACTTGATGTCCAGAGAGGTATGCTGTCTGCCTAGTGCCAAAATCCAAGATGTTACCGAGAGTTTGCCGAGACTCATCAAGCCCACTGACTATTACCCAATGTTGCTAATCCATGTTGGAACAAATGATACTGCCAGATATACCTCGGAACGTATCAAAAGTGACTTCATGGCTCTGGGACAGAGGGTGAAGCAGTTAAGTGCACAGGTGGTGTTCTCTTCAATCCTCCCTGTTGAGGGTAAAGGCCAAGGCAGAGAGGCTCGCATCCTGGAGATGAATGCATGGCTGCGTGGATGGTGTCATCGAGAGCGTTTTGGTTTCCTAGACCATGGGATGCTGTTCCAAGGGTTGCAGAGCAGAGATGGCATCCATCTGTCCAAGAAAGGTCAACGCATCTTCGGTAGTAGACTGGCTAATCTACTGAAGAGGGCTTTAAACTAGATTCGTTGGGGATAGGTGAAGAAAGCCCCCAGGTAAGTGAAAGCCCCCAGGTAGGTGATACCCATTTCCATAAAGGTATTTAATGTAACAGGGGTAACATATGGAAAGCAGTGTGTATAAATGCCCGTAGCATGGGAAATAAGATCCCTGATGTTGAAGCTTTGGTGGGAATGGCTGACTTGGATTTAGTGGCAGTTACAGAAACATGCTTCACAGAAAACCATGACTGGGATGTAACTATACCTGGCTATACTTTATTCAGAAAGGACAGGGTAGGAAGAAGAGGAGGAGGAGTGGCACTATATGTAAAAACTACTATTAAAGCTTTGGAATTACAGAGCTTAAAAGGGAGAGAGGAGGCATTGTGGGTTAAACTAGAAAGAGGGAAAGAGAAATCTATTTGCATTGGTGTGTTATACAGACCTCCCTCACAAGAGGAAGAGGTGGACAGAGAGTTAATTGAAGACATACGCAGCATTGCTAGGAAAGGGGAAGTGCTACTGATAGGAGATTTCAATATGCCAGATGTTGATTGGCACATTCCTGCTGCAGTATCATCTAGAATTAAGGAGATCCTTGATTCTCTACAGGGAGAACTATTCAGGCAATTCGTAACAGATCCCACACGTGAAGGGACCATACTGGACTTGGTGCTTACCAATGGTGAAAGTGTTTCTGATGTTGTAGTGGGAGATCATTTTGCATCCAGTGATCACCAGATGGTGTGGTTCAGTATTAGGACTAGGGCTGTTAGAATCCATTCCAAGGTGAGGATCTTAGACTTTAGGAAGACTAACTTTGCGAAGATGGGCCAATACCTCAGGGAGTCGTTAGTGGGATGGGAACAGCTGGGGGATGTAGAAAAACAGTGGGCAAAACTGAAAGGGGATATTTTAAGGGCAACCAACCTTTTTGTTAAAATGGTAAATAAAGGCAAAAGGAAAAGGAGACCGCTATGGTTTTCTAAGGAAGTAGCTGAAAAAGTGAAGAAAAAGAGGGAGGCCTTCATGAAATACAAGAGATCACAGAGAGAGGAAGACAGGCATCTGTATTTGGAAAAACTTAGAGAAGCTAGCAAAGTAGTCAAGAAGGCAAAGATTCAAAAGGAGGAGGAAATAGCCAATGCAATAAAATGGGGGGGATAAGACATTTTTCAGATATATTAGTGAGAAGAGGAAGGGCAAGAGTGGTATTGTCAGACTCAAGGGTGCAGGGGGGGGAATATGTAGAAGCTGATAAGGATAAAGCGGAATTGCTTAACAAATATTTTTGTTCTGTGTTCACAGATGAAGAACCAGGAGCAGGACCTCAGAAAACACCCACAAATAGGAACAGAAGCGAGGGACATCTTGAACAATTTTCAGAAGACTGTGTTCGTGAGAAACTAGCTCAACTTAAAGTAGACAAAGCGATTGGACCGGATGGGATACACCCTAGAATACTGAGGGAACTTGATGACGTTCTAGCAACTCCACTGACTGACCTTTTCAATGCCTCGTTGGAGTCGGGAGTGGTGCCAAAGGACTGGAGAGAGGCTCATGTGGTGCCTTTACACAAAAGCGGAAGTGGTTGAAAACTACAGGCCGGTTAGTTTAACTTCAGTGGTGAGTAAATTATTGGAAACGCTGCTGAAAGAGAAAATAATGAGGTTTCTGGAGTCCAGCGGATTACAGGATCCGAGGCAGAATGGATTCACCAGAGGCAGGTCTTCTCAGACAAATCTGATTGATTTCTTTGACTGGGTGACCAGGGAGTTGGACTGAGGGAGAGCTCTAGATGTGGTGTATTTAGATTTCAGTAAAGCCTTTGACACTGTTCCTCACAGGTGACTTATAAACAAACTGAGCACCCTAGGGATGGACCCTAAAGTTACTGCTTGGGTTAGAAATTGGTTGGGTGGGAGGCGACAAAGAGTACAAGTAAATGGAGCTCACTCTGAGGAGAAGGATGTTACCAGTGGTGTGCCCCAGGGATCTGTCCTTGGTCCGATTCTTTTTAACATCTTTGTTAGTGATATAGCGGAAGGGCTGTCGGGTAAGGTTTGCCTCTTTGCGGATGATACCAAAATCTGCAATAGAGTAGACACCCAGGAAGGTGTAGATAACATGAGGAGGGATCTAGCTAAGCTTGAAGAATGGTCTAGAATTTGGCAGCTGGGATTTAATGTTAAAAAATGTAAGGTCATGCATTTGGGCTGCAGCAATCCAAGGGAGCAATACAATATAGGAGGTGAAGTACTTTTGTCCACTAAAGAAGAGCGGGACCTAGGCGTGGTTGTGTCTGATGATCTTAAAGTAGCTAAACAGATAGAAAAGGCGACTGCAAAAGCTAGAAGGATGCTTGGGTGCATACGGAGAGGAATGGCTAGCAGAAAAAAGGAGGTGATAATGCCTCTGTATGTCTTTTGTGCAACCTCATTTGGAGTATAGTGTGCAATTCTGGAGATCGCACCTTCAAAAGGATGTGAACAGGATGGAGTTGGTGCAGAGGGTGGCTACTAAAATGATTTGTGGGCTTCAATATAAAGCATATGAGGACAGACTTAAGGATCTTCATATGTACACCTTAGAGGAAAGGTGGGATAGAGGTGATATGATTGAGATGTTTAAATACCTCCGTGGCATAAATGTTCAGGGAGAGAGCCTCTTTCAATTGAAAGCAAGTTCTGCTACGAGGGGTCATGGGATGAGGGTGAAGGGAGATAGATTCAGGAGTGATATGCGGAAATATTTCTTTACGGAAAGAGTAGTGGATCCATGGAATAGTCTCCCAGTGGAGGTGGTAGAGATGAGGACAGTAACTGAATTCAAAAAAGCATGGGACCAACACAGAGGATATCTAAAGGTAAAAAGTGGACTGTTATGTAGTTGTTGATATGGAAGGACAGACTAGATAGGCCATGTGGTCTTTTTCTGTCATCATGTTTCTATGTTTCTATGTAACGACGCATGCAAGGAAATAGCAGCAGAAATTATTAGAGGAAGAACAAGATCGGCTTTCCTAAAGCTACGAGAGTTAAAGAAAAAGTTCCAGCCTCGAACTGGAATGTTACAAGATGCTCAAGGTTCTATGTTGAATGATGCTGAGAAGATCAAGAAAAGGTGGAAGGAATATACAGAGTTTTTATATGATAAAGATCAAGTGGACCAACAGCCGTTTCAACCTGTACCTTATGATCGGGAACCATTGGTGATGAAAGAAGAAGTTGAAGTAGCATTGAAAGCCTTATCAAAGAACAAAGCACCAGGCATTGATAGCATTCCCATAGACGTATTACAGCAATCTGATGCAGCTGTTACCGTACTTACAAGACTCTGCCAAGAAATATGGAAGACAACATCATGGCCAACTGACTGGAAAAGATCTGTGTTTATACCAATATTAAAGAAAGGTGATCCAACTGACTGTGGAAATTATCGCACAATCGCTCTGATCTCACATGCCAGCAAGTTTCTACTGAAGATTATTCAAAAGAGACTATAACCATACCTGGAACATGAACTACCTGAAGTGCAAGCAGGGTTCAGGAAAGGGCGAGGAACGAGAGACATCATTGCGGATATGAGATGGATCCTTGAAAAGACTAAAGAATACCAAAAGGATATCTATTTGTGCATTATCGACTATAGCAAGGCATTTGACTGTGTAAACTATGAGAAACTCTGGGCTACATTAAGAAGAATGGGTATACCAGAACACCTGATCGTACTCTTGCACAATCTGTACATTGATCAAGAATCAGCAGTTCGAACGGAACAAGGAGAAACAGAATGGTTTAAAATAAACAAAGGTGTAAGACAAGGCTGCATACTTTCCCCCTACCTGTTTAATTTATATGCAGAACAAATCATCAGAGAAGCAGGATTGTATGAAGACAACAGAGGTGTGAAGATTGGTGGAAGACTCATCAACAAGCTTCCCTATGCTGATGATACCACATTACTGGCTGAAAGTGAAGATGATCTGAAACATTTGCTTTTCACAATCAAAGAACATAGTCTCAAAATGGGCCTGCACCTTAATGTAAAGAAGACAAAGATCATGACAACTGGCATAATCAACAGGTTCATCGTTGAAGGAGAAGAAATTGAAATCGTGAACAACTTTAATCTACTTGGATCAACTATCAATAAAGAAGCAACAAGCAGTCAAGAAATCAGACGACGCATTGCTCTTGGCAGAATGGCTATGAAAGACCTAGATAAGATTCCCAAGAGCAGAGATGTCTCTCTCCATACAAAGATTCGACTTGTTCAAGCCATGGTATTTTCAATAACATCATATGGATGTGAAAGCTGGACAGTGAAAAAGATAGACAGGAAGAAAATTGATGCCTTTGAATTATGGTGCTGGCGGCGAATACTGTTTATACCATGGACTGTCCGAAGAACAAACCAGTCGGTACTAGAGGAGCTCAAACCTAAGCTTTCTTTAGAAGCTCAGATGACAAGACTTAGACTTTCATACTTTGGACACATCATGCGAAGAGAGAGATCATTAGAGAAAGACATCATGCTTGGCAAGATAGAAGGTCAGCGCAAAAGAGGACGGCCAGCAATGAGATGGATCGATACAATAACAGCAGTTACGGGTACCAGTCTGTCAACAATGAGCCGCCTGACTCAAGACTGAACACAATTTAGGATAACTATCCAGAGGGTCGCCATGAGTCGACTCCGACTCGACGGCACTTAACAACAATGACATTAGCCATTCTCCAGTCCTGAGGAACCTCTCCTGTTTCCAAGGATCTGTTGAATACATCCTTTAACAGCCCTGCAAGAACCTCTCTGAGCTCTTTCAGTATCCAGGGATGTATCCCATCCGGTCCGATGGCTTTGTCCACTTTCAGTTTAGCAAGTTGTTCCAACACCTCATCTTCTGTGAATGGTGTGGTATCTACTTCATTCCCATTTTTATATTTGGGAGTCATAGCTGGTCCTTCTCCAGGATTTTCTTTAGTAAAAACAGAGCAGAAATATTTGTTTAGCAATTTCGCTTTTTCAATGTCACTTTCCACGAGTCCTTTCCCAGCACTTCTGAGTCCTGCAATTCCAACTCTGATCTTCTTTCTTTCCCGAATATACCTGAAGAAAGTTTTGTCGCCACCCTTAAAATTTTTAGCCATCTTTTCCTCTGCCTTTGATTTTGCTATCCTTATTTCTCTTTTTGACTCTTTGAGTTTGATCCTGTATTCATTTCTGTGTTCTTCTGTTTGCAAGCTTTTGAATTTTACGAAAGCTGTGTTTTTTGCCTTTATTTGAGCAGCCACTTCTTTGGAAAACCAAATAGGTTTCCTTCTCCCCTTTTTTTTTATTTACTTTTCTTACATATTTATCTGTTGCCCCTTTTATTGTCACCTTTAGTTTAGCCCATTGCAATTCCACTTCCGTTATCTCCTTCCACCCCGTCATCTCTTCCTTTAGGTACTTGGCCATTTTATTGAAGTCAGTGTTTTTGAAGTTTAGGACTTTGAGCTTGCTATGTTTGGCCTGTACCTTGGCTTTTATCTCAAACCACACTGTGTGATGATCGCTGTTGCTCACAGGGGCACTCACGCAGACATTCGACACGCTATCACCCTTGGTGAGCACTACATTCAGCGTTGATTGATGTGTTGCCCCATTTGCAACAATTTTAACATTTTAGTACAAGAGCCTTCAAGAATGTTTTAATTTTTTCTACCTTATCTTAAATCCACTAAATCAAAATTTCTTACATCAGTCCTCAGGACACATCCAGCCAGTCAGGTTTTTAGGATATCCACCATGAATATGCATGATTTGCATGCAATGAGTACCAAAGGAGAGCACCAGGTACCTGCACACTAGAAAGAGAACTAACCAAGCAGGTACACAAGGACTGACGACAATTCTACAGGTGAAGAGTCTTTTTTATTATGCCCCAACGCGTTTCAGCCGCAAAGCCTTCCTCAGGGGGTCTTTAAAAAGAGCACACCTCAAAAAGATAACAACAACAAATGTAAACATTTAAAAACATAAATTAATACATTAATACATTAAGCACACCTTTAATTAAGACCTTAGCCACAAAATACAAATATAAAAAATATAAAGAAGATGTAGGTTCATTGAATAAAATGATAAATATCAATAAAATATCATAAAACGATAAATAAAGATAAAATTATAAGAATGTTACTATGATCATAAATATCATAAAGAATATTGCATTAACCATAAATATTGAAAAATAAAAGGACAAGAACATATAATAAAAGTAAGAACATATAGTAAAAGTAGCAGACCACAGGAGGTGCCTTGGCGGATAGGGCACTTTATAATGTGTCCTATGGAGTACCTTATAGGGTGCCTTATGCGGCACCTTAGGTTACGGCACTGTGAGGGTGTTTTTGCTGGCAGCACTGATTTAAATTAGAAAAGGAAATGCCTCAGACAGCACTGATTTAAACTAAAAAAAGGAAATGCCTCAGACAGCCTTCTTACATAACACCACTGCAGGATTGAACCCATGACCTCTGCCTCCACAATCATTGCAGTAACCAGTGGGCTACAACTTTAAAGCATCGAACACTGCGCTGGCATGAACTTAGGGTTAACGTGCATTAACGTGCCACGGCGCCCACTATCGCACGATACCGTTTCCTTGCAACCTTACCTCCGGACTGCCCACTAACTTATATGGCATTCTTCACATTAACGCTGCAACTAGCGCCGGTAACATTAAGACGGTTTAGTAAACATACCCCATTGTGTTTCTCTATACTTTGTGAACATTGTATAGTTTTTGAAAATTTCAATAAACAGAATTAAAGTAAGAAATTACTAAAAAAAACAACAACATTGCCTTGATTTAATGGAGGTAATTTTATACTGCATTTTCTGCATGTGAAGCATATTTTACACACAGAAAAGAGCTCTTATAAAACTGCATGGCTGAATGAATGCATATAACTATCGCCAACACAAGGGGTGTGTACTGATGCATAAACCATTCATAGGTATGCTCTGGGATGATGGTGTAGTCATTTTATGAAATACATGAATATACTGTAACTATAGTTTGGGTTCTTCTTCCCTAAGAGCATAGCTTTGCACTTGTCCACTTAAATACTTCACAGATGAGACTTGGTTTCGTCCTCCTCCGTGCTTTTTATTGTGGACTAGTGGAACAGTTAATTTAGCATTTATTTATACCAAATTCTAATGTTCTTTATTTTTTTATCTATTTGTCAGCATCTTATGTTTTCAAATTTATGCTTGAAAATGTATAACGAAAACTGATATAAATAAAGCATTTTATACACTAGTGTAAGTGGCAAACATCATGCTTTGAATGCGGCACAGACCTTTCATTTATAATCAAAATTATAGGTTGGTTTATGAGAATGGAATGGAAATTAAGTTAAGCAAGACAGATGCTTTAATAATGCATCATAAGGGTGGGTATGTCTCACCTTAAGAAATTGTCAAGAAGTGTTATTTTGACAGTACCAAGTGAAGTCGCTATCTAGGAATAATTTTCTCTGCAACAGGTTTCTAAATTAGTGCAAACTATTTATTAGAAACTGAAATTAGTGCGAAAACTTTATGTATACTTAGAGCCTCGGGATTTTAGAAGGGTAATTCAATCCATGGTGCTCACTTGCCTTGAATATTGTAATGTGCTGGACATTGGGTTACCTGAAATTACTTTAAGGCCAATCCAAATAGCACAAAATGCTGCAACACAAGGGACTGGGACACTACAATGGTATGATCAGGTAACGCCAATAACGAAAGAACTGCACTAGCTCCATGTCAAAAATCACTATTTAAGTCTATGAGCATAGGGGGCCATTCTGTAGAGCAAATAGTGGGTTGGACGTATAGGCCGATTCTGTCCCTAGCGCTCTCCACACGTGCAGAGCGTTTGTGTGGGGAGCACTGGACGTGGGCGAGAGGGGGCGGTGCTGGGGCGGAGCGGGGGCAGAGCAGGGGAGTGGCCAGGTGCCAGGACGTGCAGGGCCGATTTAGGTCAGGCCACTGTATATTCCCCAGCACAAGGCTGCATGTTGGGCCTATTCCACCCTGACAGTGGAATAAGCCCCAAGGCCCCAACCATACGGGCACTGCACACCCCTGCACTCCATACCGCCAGCCGCACTGAGCACCTGCAGCCACGGTCTGGCCATAGGGGCCATCGGGACAGTGGTCTGCAGGTGCCGATGGGGTGCATGGTACCAGGGCACCACTACTCCCTTGCACCAGCAGTGGTGTTCTGGCATCAGGACGGGCAGCTCTCTGTACGTCGATCTCCTTGGCATATGGGGAGCGTCTGGACATCCAAATCCCCGATTCTGCCATCACCGGCATGTCCAGGCCCCGCGGCGGCAGATTCGGGTTTATCACCGACATGTCTACCTGTTGGGCGAGTAGGGTGGCCAGACATTCGGGAAGCAGGATTGGCCTCATAGTGCTTAAAGCTATCAGAGTGAATTCAGCAAATGACCTTTCACTGCTGCTTCAAAAGAATGGCTCCAAATGTGATATGTAACCAAGTCAACAAGACTTGCTCTGTGTTCCCCTTGTAACAACCACCCGCAAGGTAAAGAGACATGAACTGACCTTTCAGCTGAGATTTCAACAGAGAAACTATGTAGCTTTCAGGAAGAAGATGAAAGCACATTTTTACAGATGATCTCACTGTCTATGATGATTTTACTATTACTTTAAATAAATCTTTAACATTTTTACTTAAAGTATGTTTTGTTTGTGATACAATTGTGAATGCTCATTGTAAACCGCTTAGCAATGTCCGGATCAGTGGTGTATAAATAATGAATGAATGAACGCTCGTATTTGTGAATTCCACTCGCGCTCAGCCCAGACTATGCCCCCGATTTTGTCTACTGGTAAGGTACGAGCCTTTATAACAGGACATGTACATTTAAGCTGGTTGATATGCTATTAAAGGCTTTTACTCATGAAACAGACTTTATAAAGGTCCTTCCTTACTGTGCATTCTTTTTTCAGATGCAGATTTTCTGATATTTTGACAGAATGCAAAACTGTGCCCTTTTCTTTGATAGCAATTTTCCCAAACAATTCTACTGTGTTTACTCAGTCATAAAGATATAGACAGGATTATACTGCAGCTATCAAGCCTTTGAGGTAAGAGGTAAACTTGAGGATTCTTCAAACCCACATATTGCATAATTTATTTCTTACAGTGAGCATAGGTCAAAGTCATCATATTGTTTAAGCTATAATGGCAAATTACAACAATACACAGCTTGCCCTGTACAATTAACACTGAAACAGCAGCTCAAACATGTTTGGGCTCCATGGAGATGGAAATTCCTATGAGGAAGTAGGTTTCTGTCTTCTCCCACCAAACTAGAGACACTCCAGAAATCAAAACTGTTACTTGCACTATGGAATTTCATTGGGCTTAGTTGACATGAGTGCAACAGAGTGAAAAATGTTATAATTCAGTGGTTCTCAATCTTCCATGACTACTGTACCCTCCTTTCAAGAGTTTGAAATGTTTTGTGTACCCCCAGGTTCACATAAATTAAAAATTCATAGCAGATCCTCTGCTTATATTTCAGTTTGGTATTTGAATCTCTCATAGGAATGTGTGCAGGAATGTATCCAAACATTTTCCCAATTTTGGGGTGCTTTTGAAGTTATTTTCACACCTTTGCTTTATTAATAATTATTTTAGCACATGCTATAGTATTTTAACATGCACTAATCAGCTTAACACATGTTACTTCATAGGTTAGTATGCATTAGGTCACATTAACATACACTCAAATTTTCAAGGTGCAGTAATTAACTAAGTGTGCACCAATGAAGGCACAGCCCAAGTTCCTCCACTGGCAATTATCCGCACAATTACAAGCACTCACACACCATACACCAAATTCAAGCTAAGCAAAACATGTTGTCAGTGCAGTGGAGCCAGCTGTGCCAAGGAGCAAGAGAAGCAGAGGTTTTGTAGCACTTCACCATCCTTCTCCTTGAGACACCACTTTGAAGCTTGAGAGGATGTTAGAGGGAATAGACAGTGCTCCACCCACTTTCATTCCTCCCCCACATCAAAAAGAGATTTCAAACACAGCAAATAGGGCAACAGGATTCTAGTGGAGCTATTTATCGATACTTAGATGCTCAGTTTAAAAAATAAAACTAAATTGCACTGGGAATACAACAATAGCTCAACACATTTATTTATTTCTTTGGCTGGATTTATATACCGCCTTTCACAGAGGTGAAGGTGGTTTACATGGAAATTCAAACAGAGCAAACAACGTTTACATTGAACAGACAACTTTGTACAATAAGATAGGAGCAGGGTGGGCATCGGTCAGGGCTTAGCGAGGTGGTTGTGGTGTTATGGGTTGGAAGTGGACAATGGATGCTTGGGTCATGGAGGTCATACACACAGACTACGCCCTCTGGTTTGCAGACTCTCCTTCATGGTGTCTCCTTGGCGGTTGGGGAGAGATTTGACCATATTCTGTGGCTCAAGGACGTAGTGCCTGTGCCTTTGGAAGAGTGGGAGATGGGGCATTACTCCATTTACTTCATGGTGCCCCAAGAAGGAAGGTTCCTAGCACCCCATTCTGGATCTGAAAAGGGTAAACAGGGCCCTCAAGGTTCTGAATTTTCACATGGAAAGCCTGCAGTCCATCATTGTGGCCATCTGGCAAGGGAAGTTCTTGATGTCCCTGGATCTTTATAAGGCATATCTGCATATCCCCATTCATCCAGAGCATTAGCGCTTTTTGCATTTTGCGGTTCCGCTGGGGCATTTTCAGTTTCAGGCCCTCCCCTTCAGGCTGGCCACCACCCCTTGGGTTTTCACCAAGGTGGTGGTGGTGGTGGCGGTGACCCTATGGAAGCAGGGTGTTCTGATGCACCTGTATCTGGATGATTGGTTGATTCGAGTGAAAACCTCGTAGGAGAGTCGGGAGGCGATGGCCTGCATGATTCACTGGCTTCAGATATCCGGTTGGGCCATGAATTTTGCCGAGTCAGCTGTCCCCTTTGCAGTCACTGGAGGACCTGGGTGCCCACTTTGACATGCAGCGGGGGATGGTATTTCTGCCAGAGAGCAAGATAGTGAATCTTCAGGGGCAGATACAGAGTTGCAGGCAATTTCCCGCCTGAGGGCTTGGGACTACCTGCAGGTACTCAGCTCAATGGTGACCTCCCTGGAGTTAGTGCCCTGGGCTTGACTTCACATATGACCCCTCCAGATGGTGCTCTTAGTGCAATGGTCCCCACAGGTGCAATCAATAGAGGTTCACCTTGCTCTTCCAGGACAAGCTCGGGAGAGTTTGGACTGGTGGCTCGACTCGATCCACCTTGCAGCCAGGATGCCACTCAAGACCCCGAACTGAGTAGTGTTAATGACAGATGCCAGTCCTTTGGGTTGGGGGGGCTCACTGCCAGGGTCATGTGGCCCAGGGACAGTGCTCTCCAGAGAAGAACCTCTGAACTATCAATCGCCTGGAGACCAAAGCAGTTCATTTGGCCCTGGAGATTTCCTTCCCATGGTTCAGGAGTGGGCCAGGAGGTCGCTGTCTGGCAATGCCACAACTGTGACCTATATCAACCAGCAGGAGGCACTCGGAGCTCGCTGGTGGCATCAATAGTGATTCTGCTCCTGCAGTGGACAGAGGTCCATCTGCTTCCACTGTCAGAGGCACATGTAGCTGGGACAGACAATGTCCAGGCAGATTACCTGAGCCATCATCTCTTAGACCCGGGAGAGTGGTCTCTCTCCGGAATGGCATTCCAGCTGATAGTGGAGCGCCTAGATGTTCCCATGATGGATTTGATGGCAATGTTGGTGAATGCCAAGACCCCCAGTTTCTTCAGCAGGCACAGAGAGTACATGGTGGAGGGCCTCAATATGCTGGCCCAGAGGTGGGCTTCTCTATATGTTCCCTCCATGGCCACTGATCGGGCACTTTCTGTAGAGGGTCAAGGTCCATGTGGAATGTGTGATATTGGTGGCCCCTGATTGGCCCCAGCGACTATGGTATGCAGACCTGGTGTGGCTCCAGGTAGTGGAACCTCTCCCTTTTCCTCGGGAAGTGAACCTTCTGATGCAAGGCCCTGCCTGGATGCCGGACATGGATCAGTTCTTGCTTACGGCTTGGCTCTTGAAAGGACGAGCTTCAGGTGTAAAGGGTATGCCTCCAAGGTAGTTGATACTTTTCTGCAGGTGCAAAAGCTTTCTACTTCCCTGTCCTATGTATGAATCTGGTGCATTTTTGAGAGAGATGTGCAGCCACTCTCCTGGATATTTTGGCTTTCCTGTAGGATGGCCACAAAGTGTCTGGTGCTGAACTCCTTCAAGGTGAAGATGGTGGCCCTGGCTTGTTTCCAGGTCCGGGTATAGGGTGTGTCCCTTGCCTCTCACCAAGATGTAATCTGTTTTCTTTGGAGGTCAAGACTTGAGACCACCTTACTGTCCCCCAGTTCCATCCTGGGACCTTAAGTTGGTCCTCTTTCTGCTCACAGGAGCCCCATTTGAGCCTCTGCCGAGAGCCTCCTTAAAGGATTTGACCCTCAAGGTAGTGTTTCTGGTAGCTATCTGCTCGGCAAGTTGTATCTCAGAGCTGCATGATCTCTCATGCAGGGAGCCTTATTTGTGATCACAAAGGAAAAAGTGATCCTTCGTCTGGTTCCTTCCTTCTTGCTGAAGGTTGTTTCAGATGGTAACCTTGCCAGCCTTTGCTGGTCCCCTGGACTTGGCTGAGTCTAGGGATTTACGCTTACTTGATGTCCGCAGGGTGCTTAAGCGATATTTGAAGGTGGCAGAGGCCTTTTGGCGCTCGGAGCGTCGGATACAAGAGAGTTTGTCAGATGGACACAGTACTCTTGCTTTGTAAATGCAGTAGACTGGAAGTTAGCAAGAATTTTAAATGTATGAAGTCAGCATGGGCACAGTATTTTAGCCAAAGGCACTCAGTAAAGCAAGCACAGGAACATAGGTAGCAGATTCTAGAGGACAGCTAAGGCTAAGGTATAGTATGCCTTACAGGATGTGGAACAAGAATGTCCAAAGCAGAGGAGAGTGTAGTCTAATAGGAATAAACTGCCTAAATGACATAGTGGATAACATAGTGGATGCCTCAGATAACATAGTAGATGAGAGAAGAAACAAGACAGCAGTGGAGAAAGTACAAAGGTCATTAGCCTGAAGATTCCTACATGTGTTGGTGAAAATTGGGCG
This sequence comes from Ichthyophis bannanicus, assembly GCA_033557465.1. Classification (NCBI taxonomy): domain Eukaryota; kingdom Metazoa; phylum Chordata; class Amphibia; order Gymnophiona; family Ichthyophiidae; genus Ichthyophis; species Ichthyophis bannanicus. Next base: position 633,553,858 of record CM066033.1, read on the forward strand.
AGACAATGGAGGGGGGTTAAATATGAAAGTTAACAGATGATAGTCAGATAGAGGAAGAACTGAGGTAGAGAAGTTGGAGAGCCAGCAGTCGTAGAAAAGGAAAAGGTCCAGGCAGTATCCATGCTGGTGAGTAAAGGTGAAAGAAAACAGCTGGAAGTTGAACAAGGAGGTTAAAGTAAGCAGCTTTAAGGCATAGGAGTCAGAGGGGTCATCAACAAGTATGTTAAAATCTACAAGAATGAGGGAAGGGGAAGATGGTTTAAGAAAGGAGGAGAGCTAGGAGTCAAAGTCAGTGAGGAAGGGAAGAAGTGGACTTACCTGGAGAGGTAGTAGATTAAATAGGCAGATATAATGGACTTTAAAGGAAGAAAAAGAGTGAGACTGATGTGGAAGAAGGGGTTGAAACCTACAGGAAGGAGAGGATAGCAGCCTGACACCACAATTGCAGCCATCCAGGAGATGTATATGGCTGTCACCCAACAGGACTAAGTAGTTGCCTCCCCCTGTCCTGTGTGACGGCAGTCTGGTTACATGACCCCTGGTATGTTTCCACTTAGCCCTTGCTAAGAACAACTATTACACTGCATTCAGAGATATGCTATGTCTGCTGCCTGTGTACAACTACAGATGCTCAGTTCTTGAACTGGGTTTTGTGTGACAAACCAATTTTTAACTTACATTTTAGAGAATGTACACATACAAAGTCAACTCAGTATTCTTCTCATGCTTTCTCATATTGCCATCGGTTATGAAATTGTAATTTGACTCAGTTAGGCCAATGCAGAAAGCCAGTGCTGAAGTCGCACACTATTAGCTGTGTATGCATTTTCATAGTGCACAGATAGTGCGAGACTTCAGCATGGTATTCAGCAAAGGGCGTGTATGCAAATGAACCATGTGCAAAACTTCAGCGTGAACTTGAAAGGAGGGGAGCCAACCCATGTGCGAACAACAGACATGCTACAAGTGGCCATGTGTACATGCATGTAAATGTCAAATGCTCACATTATGTGCATAGGATGTGCAGGTTTTTTGATGCTCAGCCCATAATCAACACTATTTCACACAAAAACATTTTTTTATGAAATCACAACAAAGAGACCAAACAATAAATAGAGAATGATATAAGTGAGTCCAAAAACCACACAGGGATAAAAAGCAAAAAACACTTATACACTGAAAAATACATGCAGCAAATGTTCAGGTACATATGACCTAGATTGGCCACTGTTGGAAACAGAATACTGGGCTTGATGGACCTTGGTCTGACCCAGTATGGCATATCTTATGTATCTTATGTTCTTATGTTCTTATGTCGAAGGTAACAGTTCAGCAGTACATACCCTGAAACAGTCTTTCCCTACATGTGCAAGATGTTTCTCACCTCAGACCAGGCGTAGAGATATTGGCGCTCCTGCTGGTTATGTAATCCTCTACTCATTTCTCTGCACTGAGCGCAGACCTTATCAGCATACCATTTTAATATGCACCGCTCATTTGCATGTTATTTAAATACACTTGGCGTTGCTGTGTGTGCACGCTTTTCTTTTCCTGTTTATGCACGTATCAATCTCTTCTTTGCATTTGGTGTGGCAGAATTTGTGCATATAAGGTGCGTTATCTGCGTGCATAGGGTGCGCTAGTCTTTCTGCATCAGCCCAAGTGTTAGTATATAGATTGTTAAGCTCTCATTTTTAATTTTATTTTCATAATGATTTGCCTTTCCAGTGAAGGAGTTAAAAGCCAAGTAAGATTGTGATAGAGAATTTATTATGGTAGGGTATGACCACTGTAAAATAAAAAGATTTACTCTGAAGTTGAGAGACAAAGCTTCCATCGGTAATAACCCAGTGTCACAGGCAGGGCTCTGCTTGTGCATCAGAGATAGATGAGATGTCCTCTAATGCTGCACACACCTCTGGATCCACCTCCAATGGCCCTCTCAATAAGAAACACTTTGTAATAACAACAAACTGGTGCATTTTCACTTCTTAAAATAAAAAAAACCAGGAAGCGTGAGATGGGGAAGTCACGCCAACTACTATTCCAGCTATGGTTTCTCCAATCCAACTCCCTTTGGCAAGGAGTTCCATAAAACAAGAATGGCTCATGTAAATGCATAACACTTGGCTTTTACAAATCTATGTTTACTTGGATAGGCAGCACAAAATTAGCAATCATTTTAAGACCATAAATGACAGCCATGGACATACTTATTTTCAAAGCTTGGTGCACAGAGAGGGCAGTGTGTTCTTTTGGGCCTCCCTTCCAGAAATTTTGGCCTTCTTGCAGGATGGGCTTGACAAGGGTTTGGCCTTAAATTCCTTGAAGGTACACACGTCAGCCCTGGCTTGTTTCCGTGGTTGGGTGCAGACTGAGTCCCTTGCCTCTCATCATGGCATTGTCTGTTTTCTTTGAGGGGTTAAGCATTTCAGGCTGCCTTGCTTTCCCATTGTCCCATCCTGGGATCTTAATTTGGTTCCCTCTGCCTCACTGCACCCCCATTCAAGCCTCTTTTGGGAGCTTCCTTGAAGAACCTGATGCTGAAGGTGGTGTTTCTGGTGGCAATTTGCTCGTTGCACCCACATCTCAGAGCTGCAAGCTCTGTCGTGTAGGGAGCCCTATATGGTGGCTGACAAAGGAGAAGGTGATCCTTCATTCAGTTCCTTCCTTTTTGCTGAAGGTGGTTTCATCTTTTCACTTGAACCAGTAAGTGGCTTTACCGCCTTTGCGGGTTTCCCTGGTTCATTTGAGTCCAGAGTCTTGCGTCTGTTGGATGTCCGTAGGTCACTTAAGCGGTACTTGAAAGTGACAGAGATGTTTTGGCATTCAGAGCACCTCTTTGTGCTGTTTGGTAGGCCTTGGAAGGGCAAGGCAGCTTCTAAGGTGACCATTTCCCCCTAGGTCCAGGAAGCCAATGAGTCCGCGTATTTGCTGAAAGGGCTATGGTCCCACTGGGTCTGCAGTCTCATTCTACTAGGGCTCAGTAATTTTCTTTGGTGGAGTTCAGTCTTGTTACACTACAGAATGGTGACGTGGTCATTGCTTCATTCATTTATGCGTCATTGCAGGCTGGATGTGCAGGCACATCAGGACGCGAATTTCAGAACTTGGGTGCTGCTGGTAGGCATCTCGGTTCCCACCCCACAATAGTACTCCTTTGCTATGTCCACATGTCTGGACTGGACTTGTGGGACAATCTGGAAGGTGAAATTAGACTTTACCTGATAATTTTCTTTCCTGGAATCCCTCCAGTCCAGTTCAGAACCCACCTGGGACTTGGCTGCTGTCTTATGCTGGCCTTGTGTCTGTTCTGAAAGAAGGTTATTGCTATAGCAGGTGGGTTTGGGCCAGTTTTGTGTGTTGGTTCTCCCTTTGTTCCTTTTGTTGATCTTGGGCCTTCCGCTGTGTTGCTGTACTGCTTGCTCTCCCCATTGTGGACCTTCATCCTTGGAAGGGGAAGCTATTTGCGGTGCTAGTGTCAGCTTGTCTCTGTTGTTTTGTGAGATTGGTTGCAGGGCTGGTAGAGAATATGGGGTTTGGGACTCCATTCTGCTGTTTTGTGAGGTTCCTACGTGCTCTGCAGGGGAACATGAGCTACTTGGGAAAGGGGGTTTTCAGTTTCTTGTTCTCAGTCTCAGTCTGCTGCTAGATGGACATGGTCTGCACATCTGAACTGGCCTAGAGGGACTCCAGGAAAGAACATTAGCAAATAAGGATCTGCTAATATACTACAGCAAAAATGTTTGAAGATCACTTTCACTTAAAAGATAGTAGAAAGTGCACTCAAGGGTTCACCCTTTTGGATGGTCCCTCTGGCAGTTACAGGCTTTTATGTTCTGCCATGCTGATTGAGGATTGTTGGAAGTGAGAAGGGCATGGAGCTTCAGTGGCCCAGTGAGGTGCAAAGCTTGGTATGTGCAGACCAGTAACCTCAGCAGTCTTCCCAGATGAGAGGTAAGCTCAGGAACAATGGAAATGCAGCCTCTTCAAGCTCAAACAGCTGGAAATGTTAACGCAGTCTTCACTTCTGTGAGCCACTCACCTGCTTGCTCGGAACAAGTGGGATTTTCCTGTGGGTAAAGCATCATTGTCTTTGGTCTAATCAAGGCTTAGGAGGAGGAGGTGACATTCTCAGCCTCATTCAAAACTGGGAGAGCAAAGAGGATTACAGCAGCAAGAGGGAAGGGGAGGAGGGGGTAGAAGAAGAAAGTTAGAGGGCTGGGGAGAAGGTATTTGTTACCTATATTAGCTACTGTTGGAAACAGACGGGTTTGAGAATCACTGGCTTAGAAATAAATTAGTTGGACATGCCAATGTGTGTTATCAGTATGATGGAAGGCTACTAGATATGAAGAGAGCTTACCATAAATGGGCAAATACAAAAGATCGCAGGGGAAAACTGTGTGGTTACCCTATAACTGATTCATGATCATTTGTTAAGTAATTACAATTAAAATATAGATTCTTGGCAATTTCTCAAAATGGGTTAGTCTTGTGCACACCATGACAGTCATGAGTTTCACTTCTAAGCCAGGGTATATGGCGAAACAGTGTGACAAGGTGGTGGCCAAAGCCAGAAGGATGTTAGGCTGTAAACAGAGAGGAATAACCATCAGGAAGAAGGAGGTATTAGTGCCCCTGTAGAGGTCATTGCTGAGGCCTCACTTAGAGTATTGTGTTTAGTTTTGGGGACCGTACCTTACTAAGGATATAAAAATACTTGAAATGGTTCAGAGGAAAGCAACCAAGATGATTTGGGGTCTGCGCCAGCAGGAATTTGAGAAAAGACTTGAAGACCTAAATATGTATACTCTAGAAGAGAGGAAAAACTGGGGGGATAAGATACAGACATTTAAATACAGTACTTAAAGTGTATTAGTGAACAAACAAACCCTTTTCAAAGATGGGGAAGCTGTAGAACTAGAGGACATGAAATGAAGCTGCAAGGAGGTAAACTTAAAAGCAACATCAGGAAATACTTTTTCACAGAAAGGGTGGTGAATGTCCTTCCAAAAGAGGTGGTGAGAGCAAAAATAGTGACAGAATTCAAAAGGGAGTGGGACAGACATAGAGGATAACTGCATAGCATAAATTTGCAATTATCCAAAGACTAAAGCCCCTTTACAGTCAGGACTACTTTCGCACAGTATGTCAAACACTAATAACCCCTATTTTGGATTACTGTATCCACTTGAATACGTGGAAATAAGGGTCAGGAAACAAGTTGTAGTGATGTCTTTTTATCAGGCTAATTTAATGTATCTTTAACAAGATTTTGAGTTGACCTCATGAAGAGAGGATAACTCTCAAAAGCTCTTTCAAGTCACTGACTTCATCAGGTGTTAGTGGTCTTAACTAGCTTGCGAAGGAGCTAGGCAGCTGAGTACTGTATAAAGATCTACACTGTCTTGCAAGTACTGCCATTCCTAAAAGAGTCTCCATTGCAAGCAAGGTAATACTGTGTGGCTCCTGAATAAAAGCTCTCTACCTGAGAGCTCTTAAAGGGGTTTTGTTTTTCATTTTTAATACCTAATCTTTTTCTGCTGCATTGTAGCTGACTTGCAAAAGGGGAAAAATGTTCTGTTCTTGTGTAAAGCTATTTTTCTGCTGTTAGAGTTCTTTTTTTCCTCCTCTAGCCTTCAGGTTCAAAGAGTAAGCAAGCTCTTTGAAGTCATTGACCTCATCAGGTATTAGATCCCTCCCTCCCCATCCCAGCTCCCACTCACCCCATGTGAGAATTCTTGCTATATAGGGCAACTCCCCAATTAGCTTGTTGACAAACAATTTTCCATTCTTCAAGGAGCTTCAATTAGGTAATTTTACAAAGGGAACACATTAATCTAATACAAAGTAATAACTCTCTAGCAAGGAAGCAGGAATACACATAGGGACATAGAAAAGCTCTTATAACTCACATAAAAGAGATTAGCTGCTTTTTCTCTTAAGGGACAGCTGAGGAAAAGTTATGGACTTTGGTAGGTCTCTCTCATTTACTTCAACAGGTGGCAAAGCTTCACCAACTGAATGATGGCTGCAAAAAATTATACTGCCAAAGCTGTTGCCCCCATTACAGCTTCTGCCTCTGTCTAGACAGTTCAATGCCAGTCGAGGGATTGGTTCCATGTGCAAAATGCCTGCAATCTGAAGCCTTCATGAAACAAGAGAAGGAGCTCAGAGGTGAGGTTGAGAAGCATTCGAGAGAGTGAGAAGTACATTAATGAAATGCTTCTTGAAGCATCCAAGCTCTCCAACAAAGGTGAAGACAGGATGCTACAGAGTGAAGAGAGTTGGACACGAGTCATCAGAGCCTGCAGAATTGACAATCTAATTTGAGGGGTGCACACAGCACAAGAAACAGTTTGCACCCCTGGAAGTGGAGGAGGTCAAAGCATCCCAGGAAAGGGAAGAACCAGAGTTCAAGCACCCCAAGGTTGCAGAATCAGTGACCAAAAGGAAGCAAAAGGTAGTGGTGGGTGGTGACTTTCTTCTGAGGGCTACTGAGTTATCCATCTGCCGATCAGATTTGATGTTCAGAGAGGTGTGTTGTAGGCCAGGTGTCAAAATCTGAGATGTTACAGAGAGTTTGCCAAGACTCATTAAGCCTACTGACTATTATCTGATGATGATCAAACCATACACAATGTAACCCTCAGCCTTAAAAGGCTTCACTTCTTCACTATTTATTATCTGGACAGCTTAACTAGATGTCAAAATACAAATTATGCACTCTTTCAATGCTTGTGTATCCTTATAAAAATCCTTTATTAAATCTCCAAAATACTTGTAACATTTCCCATGTAAAATTAATATCTATGTAAACACACCTCACCAACCATACATACACTCATACCCAAATTCATACTTCATATACATACATACAACTAACAATATGAACAGCCTGAACCCCACCAAAAATCTCACTGATTCACGTAGAACATGTTAAACAACAATATTATAATACTGCATCATTACAAGCAAGCTCAAAGAGATGTAAAAATGTAAAAACAGCCACTAATTCAGCAGGAACATCTGATGACCTTTATATAGGACAAACATTGCGGTCATTTAAAGTTCGTATTATGGAACATCTTTCTTCAACGGCCAGAAAAAAAGGAGGTGATAGTGCCTCAGTATAAGTCTCTAGTGCAACCTTATTTGGAATATTGTATGCAATTCTGGAGACCACACCTTCAAAAGGATATAAACAGGATGGAGTCAGTACAGAAAGTAGCTACTAAAATGGTCAGTGATCTTTGTTATAAACCATATGGGGACCGACTTAAAGATCTTAATATGTATACATTAGAGGAAAGGAAGGATAGAGGAGATATAATAGAGATGTTTAAATACCTCCATGGCATAAATGCACAAGAAGAGAGCCTGTTTCGATTGAAAGTAAGCTCTGCAATAGGATGAGAGTGAAAGGGGATAGAGTCAGGAGTAATATGCAGAAATATTTCTTTAGGGAAAGAGTGGTAGATACGTTGAATAGTCTCCCAGAGGAGGTAGTAGAGGCGAGGTCAGTATCTGAATTCAAGAAAGCATGGGACAAGCACAGAAGATTTTTAAAGGAAAAAAGGGACTATAGTAGTTGGTATGGAAGGGCAGACTAGATAGGTCATGTGGTCTTTTTTGCTCTCATGATTCTATGTTTCTGTGTTTTTAAAAGCTTGTCAAAGATACCTTTCACTGACCCTTATTTCCACAGTTGTGTACTAGAAAGGAACGATTTCAGGGAACAGTACACACAAGACAATTTATACCAACCCTTTCTACAGACATGAGAGATGTGACTTTCAACGTGTGTAAGGGAATAGCATGCAATATTTGCCACTTAACACATGTTAAATGCTTGCCACTTAACACATGCTTCTGGGAGCATCTTAAAGATGCCAGTGCTAGAGAACGTAGAGTGTGGACCACCCTAGTAAATACTCTTCACATCTCCAAAGACATTCTCACGCCCAGGACAGAACCCCAGCAAGACCTGTCCTAGAAGACCCCCTCTGGGACCTACCGGTATTTCTCTGCTGTCTAGCAAATGGGGCAAAAGCAATCCTCAATCAATTCTGCCTTGGCAGGCACTGGATTCAAAATGGGACCGGCTGATCCTTTGCGGTAATCTCACAGTACTAACGCTAGGGGTCAAACTTCCAAATAAGATTAATTAGATATTGCGCTAATTCATTTACCGCGGGAGTTACTAGCCTTCATTACAAAGATACCAGAGGTTAGTGGCTGCTGCAGTGAATTAAGCTTACAAAAGTACAGCTAGGGTTTTGACCTGAGATTTGAAAAGGAGGATGATCCTATTGGAATCTCTTGTCTCATTACATTTGTAGTCTGCTGAATAAGAGTGACAGGATGTCAATCTCCCCTTTTTCGACAGAATTTTTAAAACTATGCTGCAGAATTTTCTAACTCTTGCTACAGAGCCCACTAATGAACTACTAAGGAGACTGGAAACCTTGACTACATGCTCACCAAGCTGCGGAGGCCTCTAATAATGTCTATAAATTGCAAGATGCAGAGCTGGGACTGGGATGGGGGAAGGGGTGAATGAGACAGCTGCCCTGGGCATCAGATGGGACATCATACTCAATGGTACAATGCATGATATGGAATACCTACTGGCAGGAGCAGAAATTCAACCATTTTGAACAAGCTCCATCCTGAGAAGAGGGCCGGCAGCAAATCATATGCTAGTAAGGTTGGGCAGCAGCAGCCACTGGAGTTGCCCCAGACCACCATCATACTTGCTCAAGCAGAAGCAACAAGACCATGGTGGCAGCAAGGCACTACTTGAGTCCAGACAGAGAGGAATGGAGCAAGGAACGAGCAGCTGCCACCTCGGCTGTCAGGTGCAGTCAAGTGAGTGACCCAATCCCTATTGTAGGGCCTGCTGAGCTGCATGGCAATGACACACAAAAAAGTAGTTTAGCTTTGGACTTGTATGCCTAGGCAATCCCTGCCCAGCGGCAGTGCTGGCAATGGCCAAGGAAAAGGTACTGGGAGCCTGCTGCACTGTGCCAACCCAAGAGAAGTGAACTAGGTTGTGGCAGGCCCCTGCCGGTCCTGAGCGTTCTCAGACTCTGCCGCTCTGGAAGGCTGGCTCAATCTCTACCCACATGAGATTTTCCCAACCATGATCCTTAGGCAACAGCACCAAAAGTGGCACAACAAGTAGGAAGCTATTTTTGCTCTTCATACTTCAACTAAAGATTTTAAATCACTCTATCTGGGCTAACGGGCCAGGGGGTGATATGTTAGGTATAGCAGAAGACAGAGGGAGGACGGAAAGATGCTGGGTTCTGGAAAGAGGAAAGGGGAAAGGGGAGGGGGAGTCTAAAATGCTGAATGCAGGTCAGGGAGCAAGAGAGAGAGAGATGCTGCATCTAGATACAGGGAAACAGCAGGGGTGAGGGAGAGAGATGCCTGACTGAAAGAAAGGGGCAGGGATAAGGGGAAGAGATGCCTTTGACACAGGAAGCATAGAAATATAGAAAATAATGGCATATAAAGGCCAAATGGCCAATCTGTCCATCTATACCAACTACCAGGGGCGGCCCAAGTGGGGTGCGGGGCCATGTGTGGAGATTGATGGAGGGGCCTCATTTGCATAAGGATCTCATTTGCATAAATATTTGCATAATGTGCTTTTAGTAAACATGCCTCTTAATGAGTGTCTTGATAAAGAAAGACTACCAGATTTCTAAATTACTATATTCCAGTGCCAACCACCAGGGACATTAGGAAGTATTATAAACACTGACCATTTAAGACCCATAGCAAACCCACTGTATCATAACAGCACTACCAAGATTCACAAAGCAACAAACCCTACCTATCAAAAAGGCAACGCTGCAAATATTAAACCAATACATCTCAGAGAATACCAATATATCTCACTGGAGGAAAGAGAACAAATGGGACTGTCAAATAGAAACTACATAAATAGAATACCTCAGCTCGGTTACACATGCAGAACATAGACCGTCACCACACAAAGAACAACGGATCACAGTTTAGAAATAGGAAGATAATAATTAAATTGGGAACCCCAAAAGTCAAACATGAAATATACAACAACACTGGAGAAATAAAACTATAAATTAATTTCCTCTTGCACTAAACAAAAACACAAAGATGTTAGCAATACTCATTTCTCAAACCTGACATATTCCAGTTAATCAATTTCATTTATTTATTTATTTATTTATTTAACACTTTATTTATTTATTTATTTAACCCAGCAAGCAGGGTTCAGGAAAGGACGAGGAACGAGAGACATCATTGCGGATGTGAGATGGATCCTTGAAAAGACTAAAGAATACCAAAAGGATATCTATTTGTGCTTTATCGACTATAGCAAGGCTTTTGACTGTGTAAACCATGAGAAACTCTGGGCCACGTTAAGAAGCATGGGTATACCAGAACACCTGATCGTTCTCTTGCGCAATCTGTACATTGATCAAGAAGCAACAGTTCGAACGGAACAAGGAGAAACAGAATGGTTTAAAATAAGCAAAGGTGTAAGACAAGGCTGCATACTTTCCCCCTACCTGTTTAATTTATATGCAGAACAAATCATCAGAGAAGCAGGACTGTATGAAGACAACAGAGGTGTGAAGATTGGTGGAAGACTCATCAACAACCTTCGCTATGCTGATGATACCACATTACTGGCTGAAAGTGAAGATGATCTGAAACATTTGCTTCTCACAATCAAAGAACATAGTCTTAAAATGGGCCTGCACCTTAATGTAAAGAAGACAAAGATCATGACAACTGGCATAATCAACAGGTTCATCGTTGAAGGAGAAGAAATTGAAATTGTGAACAACTTTAACCTACTTGGATCAACTATCAATAAAGAAGCAACAAGCAGTCAAGAAATCAGACGACGCATTGCTCTTGGCAGAATGGCTATGAAAGACCTAGATAAGATTCTCAAGAGCAGAGATGTCTCTCTCCATACAAAGATTCGACTTGTTCAAGCCATGGTATTTTCAATAACATCATATGGATGTGAAAGCTGGACAGTGAAAAAGACAGACAGGAAGAAAATTGATGCCTTTGAATTATGGTGCTGGCGGCGAATACTGTGTATACCATGGACTGCCCGAAGAACAAACCAGTCGGTACTAGAGGAGATCAAACCTAAGCTTTCTTTAGAAGCTCAGATGACAAGACTTCGACTTTCATACTTCGGACACATCATGCGAAGAGAGAGATCATTAGAGAAAGACATCATGCTTGGCAAGATAGAAGGTCAACGCAAAAGAGGAAGGCCAGCAATGAGATGGATCGCTACAATAACAGCAGCTACGGGTACCAGTCTGTCAACAATGAGCCGCCTAACTGAAGACCGAACACAATTTAGGATAGCTATCCAGAGGGTCGCCATGAGTCGACTCCGACTCGATGGCACTTAACAACAACAACAACATATACCGCATCTTCCAGCGATCAGTTGCGGTGTACAGTTAACAACAATTAACAATGCAGAGCTTGTTTTACATAGAACAATTATAACTTTTTACATAGAACATCTTAACTTGAACAACAAAGTGTATATATAAACTGTGCGGAATAATTCAATAAATCAACTAACACAGATTGAGTAACAATTTAAACAGAAGTACTGTCTCTAAAACAGTTGTAACTATATACAAGTGGGGTATCAATGCATAGGAATGGAATGATTATTCATTTGAGTTTGTACGTATTGATTGTAGTAGGGAGTATAATCTTGATTTTAGGCAGGTTCATGTTTAGCCTTTATCTAAGTTGAGTGGAGGGTTTTCTATGGTATTATAGTGTTTAGTGAATAGATAGGTTTTCAATTTTTTTCTGAATTCTGTTATCTCTGTTAGTGATCGTAAGTCCTCTGGTAAAGAGTTCCAGACTGTTGGGGCTATGTGGGAAAAGGCTCTATTATTTGTTAATTTGTGAGTTCTTATATATTCTTTTGGCATCTTAAGTTTATTTGATTGACCTTTTCTATGAGTGGGCTTAGGTGGTTCTTTGCTTATTAGATTACAGAGCGTCTTCGGGGCCATGTCATTTAGGGCTTTGAATGTAGTTATTATTGTTTTGTATGTTATCCTGCTTTGTATTGGTAACCAGTGAAGGGATGCTAGTATCGGTGTAATGTGTTGGAGTGAATTTATCTTTAATATAATTCTAGCTGTAGCATTTTGCGCAAGTTGGATCCTTTTGATGTTTTGTTTTGAAATGCCTATAAGTATTAAGTTGGCGAAATCGAAGTGTGGAGTTATGGTAGCCTGTGTTATATTGATAAAATCTTGTATAAATACAAGGGGGCGTAATTGTTTGAGGATTTTAAGTTTGAAGTAGATTTTCTTTAAGGTATTTCTGATGTGCGTTTCCATAGTAAGGTGTGTATCTAAAATGACACCTAGATATCTTATTTCATTTTTTATTTTAATTTCTTGGTTATGTGGGTTGGCGGAGTGAATGTTTGGTTTTTTGTTACGATTAAGACTTCAGTTTTCGCATGGTTTATATGGAGGTTTTGGGTTTTTAGCCAGTATGTGATTTCATTGTAGCAGTCAGATAGAAGTTGAATCGGTAGGTTAGGAATCGTAAAAGGTATGTACATCATGATATCGTCCGCATAAAGGTGATATTGTACTCCAAATTTTTTAAAGATATTGCAGACCGGTTTTATATAGATATTAAAAAGTAGGGCTGACAGTGCTGAGCCTTGTGGTAAACCTATTTCTTGTTTGTATGTGTTGGATGTTTGATTACCTGTTCTTACATTTTGTGTTCTGTTATGTAAATATGAGGTGAACCATTTATGTACGGTGGAGTTTATGCCTAACTGTCTTAGGTTGTTAAGTAATATTGAGTGATGCACGCTATCAAAAGCTGCTGATATGTCAATGAAAAGGAGAATGAACGCCTATTTGTGATTGTCAATTCCTTTTAGGAGTGTGTCTATTAATACTGCTAGGAGTGTTTCTACTCCATGGCGAGGCCGGAAACCATATTGTTGTTCATCGAGTGGGTAAGATAAGTCTATGAATTCCTGCGTCTGTAGTTGCACTACCTTTTCAATTACTTTGGCCAAGAATGGTATGCTAGATATGGGCCTATATGATGTTGGCAATGTTTTATCTAGTTTGCAGTTCTTTAAAATTGGGCGTATTTGTGCATGTTTGAGCGGGGATGGAAGGTATCCTTGGGTGAGTGAGAGGTTTACTATTGGGAGAATATAGGATATTAGAGTTTGTAGTGTGTTTTTTATCCATGATACTGGGCATGGATCTAAGTACGAGGTTGTGGTATTTAGGTTGGAGATGATTGTTTTTAATGATGCTTTTGAAATGGGGTAAAATTCTGACCATTCATCTACAGGTTGATAAGTGATGTTGATATTATCTGTGTGCATGGTAGGTTTCTTAGATTTGTTTTGATAATGATTAGCTAGGGTTTGGACTGAGATGTCTGTGATTTCGTTGCTAGAAGTTTGCTCTTTATTAGTTAATTTTCTGACTATAGAAAATAACTCTCTAGGTCTATTGTATGATTTTGATAAGATTGCTGCGTAATAGTTTTTCTTTGTGCTGTCAATTGTTTCCTTATATTTTGTTAGATAGTTATTGTATATTTCCTTGTGTACAGTCAGCTTGGATTTTCTCCATTTCGTTTCAAGTTTTCTCAGTTCTTTTTTCATTTGTCTTAGAGTGCTATTAAACCATGGTGAACTATTTGTTTTGGTGTATATTGTCTTTTTATTTGGTTGATTATTTTTAGCTGCATTATTGATAGTATCATTCCAGTTGTTAACAGCATCTTCCAAATTAGTTGTTGATAAGAGTTAGGGGATTGTTGAGTCAAGGAAGTCTGTTTCATTAAACATTTTGAATTTTGAAGTGGTGGTACTCCTTATGTAATTATTGATGCTAGGGATGGGATATGGGATATTTATCTTGATGATAGAATGATCAGACCAAGGTGTCTCTGTGCATTCAATGGAATTTGAGTTAACTAGCTTGAAGAGTATTTCGGGGAGAAGAACCAAATCTAGTGTTCTTCCTTTGATATGTGTTGCAGTTTTAATTATTTGATGGTACTCTATGTCTGCTATGGTGTCTAGGAATAGTTTAGAGTCTAGTGTTGGAAGTGACGGAAGGTTAAAATCGCCTAGCATGATCACAGGATTTTGGTCAGTAGATGAACTGAGGAGTTCAAAATTCAAAATTAAAAGCATTTTTCTACCTTTTGATTGGGCATTTTATTTTTTAGTTGCAATTGCTCCAGTCACTTTCTTGTGGTTTCTTTGTGTCTTTTGCGAGCTGTCCATTTCTCCTTCTAGATCTTTTTCCATTCTCTCTCTGTATCTCTCTGTATCTTTCCCCTTTTGCTCTTTCCCCCATTTCTTTCTTTATTCCTCTATCATCCACTCAAATTTCACCCTTCCATTCTCAATCCCCACTTACTCTCCCAATACCCAGCCTATCGTAGATTTTTCTTCCCTCACACACAAAATATCTTTTCCCCTCTTCATCCTCATTCCCCATCCCCTTCTAGTCCTCCCCCAAATCAGCTCCCTTCTAGTTCTAGACCAACCTAGTATCCGCTCTCTTCTAGTCCCATTCTCACATGCCCCCAAATCAGCCCATTTCCAGCCCTATTCCAGCTCCCATCAGCCCACTTCCAGTCCTATTTTAGCCCCCATCAGCCCATTTCCAGTCCTATGCCCCCATTAGCCATGTTCAGTCCTATTCCAGCACATCAGCCCATTTACAGTCCAAGCTCCACCCATCAGCCCATTTCCAGTCTTAGCCCTTCCCATCGGCTCATTTCCAGTCCTATTCCAGCCCCCCACCAGCCCATTTCCAGTCCAAATTCCCCCATCATCTAGTTTCCAATCCTAGCCCATCAGCCCATTTCCAGTCCTATTCCAGCCCCCATAAGCCCATTTCCAATTCTAGCTCCCCCATCAACCCATTTCCAGTCCAAGCTCCCCATCAGCCATTTCCAGTCCTATTCCAGCTCCCCATCAACCCATTTGCAGTCCAAGCAGCCCCCATCAGCCCATTTCCAGCCTAAGTTCCCCCCTTCAGCCCATTTCCAGTCCAGGCTTACCCTCCCATCTCAGCCCATTTCCAGTCCAAGCTTCCCCCACAACACAGACCATTTTCAGTCCAAGCTTCCCCATCACAGTCCACTTCCAGTCCTATTCCAGCCCCCATCAGCCCATTTCCAGTCCTATTCCCCCATTAGCCATTTTGAGTCCTATTCCAGCCCATCAGCCCATTTACAGTCCAAGCTCCACCCATCAGCCCATTTACAGTCTTAGCCCTTCCCATCAGCCAATTTCCAGTCCTATTCCAGCCCCCATAAGCTCATTTCCAATTCTAGCTCCCCCCCATCAACCCATTTCCAGTCCAAGCTCCCCATCAGCCATTTCCAGTCCTATTCCAGCTCTTCATCAACCCATTTGCAGTCCAAGCAGCCCCATCAGCCCATTTCCAGCCTAAGATCCCCTCCCCCATCAGCCCATTTCCAATCCCAGCTTACCCTCCCATCACAGCCCATTTCCAGTCCAAGCTTCCCCCACAACACAGACCATTTCCAGTCCAAGCTTCCCCCATCACAACCCACTTCCAGTCCTATTCCCCCATTAGCCATTTTGAGTCCTATTCCAGCCCATCAGCCCATTTGCAGTCCATGCTCCACCCATCAGCCCATTTCCAGTCTTAGCCCTTCCCATCAGCCTATTTCCAGTCCTATTCCAGCCCCCCCATCAGCCCATTTCCAGTCCAAGTTCCCCCATCATCCAATTTCCAATCCTATCCCATCAGCCCATTTCCAGTCCTATGTCAGCCCCCATTTCCAATTCTATCTCCCCCCATCAGCCCATTTCCAGTCCAAGCTCCCTATAAGCCATTTCCAATCCTATTCTAGCTCCCCATCAACCCATTTGCAGTTCAAGCAGCCCCCACCAGCCCATTTCCAGTCCCAGCTTTCCCTCTCATCACAGTCCATTTCCAGTCCTATTCCAGCCCCCATCAGCCCATTTCCAGTCCTCTTCAGCTCCCCATCAGCTCATTTCCAATCCTAGCCTCCCCATCAGTCATTTCCAGTCAAAGCTTCCCCCCCCATCAGTCCATTTCCAGTCCTAGCCCGCCCATCACAGCCTATTTCCAGTCCAAGCTTCCCCCCCATCACAGCCCATTTCCAGTCCAAGCTTCCCCACCCCCATTACAGCCCATTTCCAGTCCAAACTTCCCCCATCACAGCCCATATGCAGTCCAAGCTTCTCCCCACATCACAGCCCATTTCCAGTCCTAGCGCCCCCGCCGAACTGCCTCACAGCCGTCTAAGGGGCTTCAGAGGGAGTCAGGGAAGCCCACGTGAGGCCCCATCTCTCTCTGCACAGCCGCCAGCATGAAAAGTATTTTTTCTCATGCTGGAGGCTGTTTCAGTGAAGCGCGCTGAATGCCGGGAAAGGTTAAAGATCATTTACCGGCACTCGAGCGCTTCAAAGAAACAGCCGCCAGCATGAGGGAAAACATGCTGGTGGCTGTTGTTGCGCCCCCTACTGGCTAGGTGGTAGCCTAGGAGCAGGGGACGTGACCTCTTTAAATGTCCCTTGTTTAATCACCTATGTTCCCAGTACTTGGCCTGCTGGGTAATGTAGTCGTGTGGTTGAAAAAATCAGCCGAGAAGGTTTCCATAGGCAAACAGGATTATTTATTATTTTTACTTCAGCCCAGTGAACTTTTCTTTCTAGTAGTTCAAAATATCATAACATAAATTTGGATTATTTTCTCCAGTGAAACAAAAGAATAGAGGCTTCTCAGGTAAACTTGCTAGAGTACAAAAACAGCAGTGTTTCTTCACTTGAAAACAGTCAGCAACTTTCCTGCGCCAAACATCAGCTTTGGGCTCTTTGGCTTAGTTTAAAACAAAAGCTTTATATCCTCTAAGCTATACACAGCATTGGCTTCTTCACTGCAAGCTGTTTTATCTCTGGCACTCTTTGCTTTTTCTCAGTTGCTATATTGCACACCCTGACTTCCCTTATTCAAACAGTCCTTTTTGAAACACCGGAACAAGCCCAGGAGACCAGCAACTCATTTGCATAATTCACAGCACTGCCCTTCGGTTAACTAAGCCTCCAGGTTTTCCTACTCTTTAAAACCTTACAGCTTTTTAGTTCTGAGATAAAACTAGAGAGCAATCCATTTCATTGTCTGAGCAAACCTCATCTGGCAAATACTCTTCCATTTCCATGCTCTCAATATCAGAGTCTGTTTGTAACTGATTCAACTCTGTATCAGAAATGGCAGGCTTCAGTTTCTCTAAAACTCTTAAAACTCTCCTCAATACAGATTCCTCTCTCTGCTGAGGCTTACTAGAGGGATTATGGAGTTTCTTATCTCTTAATACACTCTGGGAGGATTTCAAGGTGCTCACCTCTCTCTTTGGATCCAAGCTCTTTCCAGACTTTACTGAAGAAGGCTCTGTTTCCATCGGCTCTCCTAGAGACACCTCTCTGCCATTCTCATAGTCAGGCTTCTCCCCCTGGTAAACTCTCTCTCTTACCAGGTTCCTCTTGTGTTCCTTACAGGGCTCGTGGATAACTTCTTTACCCCTGGAAGGCTCTGCCTCTCTCACAGTCCCTGCCTTCCTGGCAGCTTCTGCTTCTCTGGCAAACTCTACCTTCCTCCAAGAAGGCAACTCTCCCTTGGAACCTCTCTGGGAACTCCCCCAGGAACTTCTTACTGCCCTGGGAGCTTGCTTGTCTCTTACTTCCCCGGAAGCCTCTCCGGAAACCTCAGAAGTTTCAGCAGTCCCAGTAGTTCCAGCCGTTCCCCTTCCTCTTGCTTCCTTCAGCTTATATGTGTGGTTTTTCCTTCTGTTCCCCAGCTCCACCCCCCCATGATCCTCGTGATCATGCCTGGTTACCATGGAGCTAGGGCGTGGCTCCCTATCACTTACTTTCTGCAGGGAGTTTTTTTCTAAAGCTGGAGTTTTAACCCCTAAGCTCCTGGAGCTAATTCTTTGTTCAGAGGAAAATACCTGGTTTTTTCCTCTTTGTTTCTGCTCCCCTACATCCTCGCCACCACACTGTGCAGAGGGAGCTGGGGCCTTGCGCGGGCTTCCCTGGCTCCCTCTGAAGCCATCCATCTGTGCAAGAATAGAGTTCGCGTGGGGCCCCCTGAAGCGCGGGGCTCTCTGTGCAAACAACATTCTCGCACAATGGACGGGCCAGCCCTGCCAACTACTAAGCTCTACAATCCCTTCCTCTTCCTCAGAGATCCTCTGTACTTGTTCAATGCTTTCTTGAATTTAGATACGGTTCTCATCTCCACCACCTCTAATGACAGAGTGTCCCATGCATCCATCACCCATTCCATAAAGAAATATTTCCTTTAGATTACTCCAGAGTCTATCCTCTTTCACCTTCATCTTATCACCCCTTGTTCCAGAGCTTCCTTTCACCAGAAAAAGAGGCCCACCTCCTATCCATTTATACTACAGAGGTATTTCAATGCCTCTGTCATATGAACCCTCTCTCACCTTTCCTCCAGAATGCACATATTGAGATCTTTAAGCCTGTCCTCATATGCTTGATGATGAAGAGCACTGACCATTTTAGTAGCCTCCCTCTCAACAGACTCCATCCACTTTATATGCTTTTGAAAGTGTAATCTCCAGAATTGTATGCAGTACTCCAAAATAGGTCCCACTAGGCAAGTGGTTCCCAAACTTGGGGTCAGGACCCCAAATGGGGTCACATCATCAATGGTTGGGGGTCACAGAAACATGGCCATTTCCCCTTCTCTCTGGGCTTTCACTGTGACCTACACCAAGTAGTGGCAGTCACCAGTCAGCATGTGGCCTATGAGTCAGTTAACAGTCATAGGCTCTTACCCCCTACTGAGAAAACTTCCTGTTAGGCTGTAAACCCATGCCGAATATTGAAGTCTGTAAGCACACACTGCATACTAACACAAGGGACCCTGTGATGACTGCTGCTGCTGTTGCCACTATTGCTTCCACTGCCTTCCTGTTTTAGATGAGTGGAGGGAAGAAAAGGAGGCTGGAGACCTGCTATTTTGATTTCTTCATCATCTGGGGTCATGTGAATTTGCAGTTGCTAAAATGGGGTCATATGGGATAAAAAAATTGAAAAGCACTGCACTAGAGACTTATGCAAAGGGGGAGGGGGAGATGGTCTGATCTTCTGTCTAGCAATGTAAGACAGTAAAATGCTAAATACAAGCATCAAGTCACATAGACATAAAATTAGATGCTACAAAGCAGACCAAGCTGACACCTCTGCTGGGACTATTTCAATAATGCAGGCACATACGACTTTAGAGCTTAAAATAAGATACTTTGAAATTTTTAAAAAAGGATTTGATAAATAGCTGGGCTTCCTAGCACATTACGAGCCATGAACCTCTACTACTTGTCACCTGCTGATCATTCATCAACATTCCCCTTCGGAATCCTCTTGATAATTCACTTATATTTCTGGCATTGTCATCTTTGTTCATTTGGTTCTAACCAGAAAGCTGGTCAAGAAATGTATTAAGTCAGTCAAAGAAAAAGAACCATCTTAGAATCATCTTATAAATATATTTTATTTTTATTAGCCTTTGTTTCTTTACATGCCAACCACACTTCTTTAGCCATGCTTGTATTTGTAATTGCTTTACCGAGCCAGTAGATTATTTTCGCTATATCCTTGTTATACCAGAGTTTTGTAATTCATTTATGAATTTATAAATCACCTAGCATAATATCTAGGTGATATACAATATACATACTGTGGTGAAGATGGCCCTTCAGAAGAAATGGACGTTGAGGAAAATCCCGAGAGCAGAGCTAACTCACACAGGATTTCCAAGACTGACCTGAAAAAAACACAGTTCTCTGCTGAGCCGAAGACACATCCCAGTCCAGGGGAGGAGTTAGGCTTCAGCTCTGATTGGGCACACCCAAGGGAATGGCAGGGAGTGCTGGGAACCTCAGAGAGAGCTGAGAGAGGAGCGAAGGGAGAGAAGGGAGTGAAGGCGGTGAAGGAGAAGAAGAGTGAACAGGTTGTTGTTGCAGAGAGGACCACAGAGAATATCCCAGAGGATAGCGTGGGGAAGGATATCCAAGTCCAAAAGAACGTTGTGAGAGGAGTGCAGAGTGCTGAAACCCTAGAAGCAAGGAGAAGAGCACTAGGACCTTGTGAGAAGATAGAACCCCGGAAGAGCCAGCCTGGGAGTCCAACGTACCCTGCAAGAAACTCTTACTGCCGGGTAAAGCCTAGACCTAGCCAGCCTCGAGAAAGCAGCACGTGGAGAAAAGGTACTTCTAATGCCAACAAGCAGTGCTATAAAGACAGAGAACTACAGCCAGGAGAAAGTTTTCCTAAGAGAAGTTCCTTTATAAATGCCTCTAAACAAGGTAAAGCACAATTTCCTAATTTGTATGCTTGGCTGAAGAAACCTTCATATAGTGCTGAACTGTGCAAACCTAACTTTGCTACCGATGTAGATAGTGAGTGGGGGAAGGGCGTAACCCTTGCCAATAACTATCCACTAAACCCTTGCCAATAACTATCTACTAAATGCAGTAAAACCGAAAAGCAAACACGGGCTGAATTGCTTCTGAAGGAATTTCAGAAGTTCCTGGAGCTGAAGTCAGGGCAAAATAAGGAACCTGATATGGACAGTAATTCTGTTAGTTTAGAAGAATACAAGCAGGTAGAAAGTTCTTTGCCTACCTTGAATCCTGAGCCATGTGCCATGGATTGCTCTTTCTGCTGTATTGAATAACAGTTTAAAGAAGCACATAAGTTTTATATGAAGAGACTATAAAACGTTGGCTTTTCTTGTTGTTTAATCGTAAGAGTTCCTGATTGTGTTCACCTGTTTCCAAGTCACGCTGTGAAGAGAACAGCTATTGATATAAAGCTGCAAAATTTTCTAACAACCACATGAGGCAATGCTGAGTTAAGCTGCTGGAGTTTATGAAGAGCTGAGTTAAAGCCAATTTGATTTCACTGCTTCCTGAGTTCCTGTTTTCCTCTGTTTATCCTAAAAGTTCCACTTTTTGCGTTTGTTGCTTTGAGCTTTTGATGCGCTGGAAACTATCCCCAAGACAAATAAATTTTCTTGCTTGCCTAACAAAAATCTGGTTACGACTACAATTCTTCCCTAAGGAATATACAAGTGCACTACAGTTCCCAAGATTCATTGGGAACCGTGTCAGCTAATTCTTCAAGGGACAATATAAGGCCACTCCTGCCTGTAAGCTCTAGGGCGCAGGCAGGAGCGTCGCAATACATAATAATAAAAACAAGAAACCATACTTTTTGAAACATAACAGCTATTTGCCTTCTTTGCCCAAGTAATTTTCTTCCCTTATATTAACTCATTATTGTTATTTTATTCTAGCAATGCTACTATTATTTTAAGCTCTATTGTTATCAATTCAAGTGTCAATATTTTTGCAGATCATCAAAACCAGGACATTTTTAAGGCACAGTCAAATGATTTTCACTCCAAATGTCATCAGTGGTCCTTTTTTTCATTAATACTTGTTCATTCCATTTATAAACCTAATTAAAACTTGGTCGTATATATGCTCTTCATATAAAAATATAATTTGAAAGCTTCCCCTGACATAGTGGACTGAAAAAATTGAATTATTCTGAATCCCTGAAGCAGAAAGATAAGTAATGAGTCTTTTGAAACATAGTGCTATGTGACATCCAGGAAGGTAAGGAACTCTCCATGCCAAATGGACACAATGACTGATCTAATGGTCTCCATGCAGAAATGGGGAGCTCAGAGAGTGGCACTGACTGCTTTCAGGTCCAGAATAGACTGGAAACAACCTTCCTTCTTGGGCACCAAAAGTAGATTGAATAATAACCCTGATCTTGCTCTGCAGAAGGCATGGGTCCAATAGCCTGCAACTGCAGGAAGTGCTGAAGAGTGTCCTTGATCACAACTCGCTTGAGTCGGGAGCCTCAGGGAGATTCCACAAAGGTGTCCCTTAGAGGCTCTGCACACTCCAGCATGTAACCCTATCTCAGAAACCCAAGAACCCACTGATATGAAGTAATTTGGGTCCACTCAGAGAAAAACAGCCTGAGCCACCCTCACTCGGAAGGGACCTGACAGATCTTAATGTGAAGGCTTATTTGCACAGGACTTTCCTTTCTTGGCTCTAGGACCAGAGGAAGAATAGACCCCATCTGGACTCCTAGCAGTCTGAGAGCTCCTCCTAGCCCCATGCAAAACCTTTCAAGGGGCAGACCTAGTGCCCCTAGGTCTGTTTTCTGGAAGCCAGTTAAGACAAGACTCTTCCAGGTCTTTCACCAGCTTCTTGAGATCCTCTCCAAAGAGTAACTTGCCCTTAAAGGGTAGCTTGCTCAACTGCAGCTTGGAGGTCGCATAAGCAGACCATCTCCATAGCTAGAGTCACTGCCTCACCACAACCATTCATACAAAGGACTTGAAGGAAATCCTGATCAAGTCATAGAAGGCATCCACCATGTACACAGCACCAGAATCCAATATGGCCATCTCTGAGTTGTCAGGGAGCTGCTGAATCCAGTGCAGGAGTGCTTTGATCACCAAGCCTGCACATAAGACCTCTTGAGCACTCAAGGCTATGTTCATAAATGTATTCTTAAGGAGGGTCTTCACCTTCCTATCATGAGATTCCTTAAACACTCTACTGGAATAACCATACTGGAATAACCGTGTACTTGGTGATGGCTGTGATAAAGGCATCCACCCAAGGGAGCCCAAATGACCGATCCAGCTTGCTCTGGGGTAGGGGATACAACTGAGCAAGGACCTTAGGGCCCTTAACACCCATCCCTGGATTCTTCCATTGAGAGATCAGGAGCTGCTTCTTGATATCCTTCAAAATAGTAACCACCTGTAATGCTTGCACCAATGCAGGCACCAGAATATCTGAGGCCACCGTGGAGCGTGATTCTATAATATCTTCGTCTGGCCAGCAGAAATGTCTAAATTGAAAATAGGTACGTTATAGACCCTATTCTGAAACCATGGGTATAGACGTACCCGTGTTTCCAGAATTGGGAGATATATATTTCCAGTGGGGCACAAACAACACGTCCAGAGAAACACAGGCCCTTGCTGCTATAATGGGACATGAGTATATGCAGCAAACGGCCTGTACGTCCCTGTGCACACTGTATGCTGAAAACATAGACTTTCCGATGAATCCCATCTCAGTGCAGCCACGCCTCCACTGGAAAAACGTACATCTCCTAGGCTGATGCTCACAATGACAGTGTTGTACTCATGCAAATCACACAAAAAGACCAATAAAACAGATCCAGACTGTATATACAAGTCTGTTGCATGCCCATAACACTAAGGTTATCTAAGTGCACCTAAGCAAGTAAAAACATGTAGAAAGGGAAATATTTGTCCTGACAGACCCTGCTGCAACACATACATGGCATTTGATGAACACCTTATTTCTTTATCTTTATCTTTATTGAGTCTCTTGATTAACCACCCAGGCCGAAGCATCAGGGCGGTGTACAATAACAAAATAGCAACTGCAGAAAATAAAGTTAGAAAAGAACGCCAAAGCTTATAGGACAGAGAGAGAATAGCAAGATAAGACAGAAAACAAAAGAACCAGGGGGAAGGAGAAGGAAAATAGGAAACGGACAAGGTGATTCAAGGTGGTTGGAGGGCAGAACTGGGGGATGAGATGCCATCAGAGGAAGAAGGAAGGTCAAAGGCCTGACAGAAAAGGTGGATTTTTAGAAGGGTTTTAAAGCGGGGATAGGAGGGTTCACTGCGGAGGGGAAGAGGGAGGGAGTTCCAGAGGGCAGGGCCCAGAAAGAAGAAAGCAGAGTGACGAGTTGATTCTAGGCGGGCATGAGAGGGAGAAGGAAGGAACAAACGACCACCAGAGGATGAGCGGAGAAGACGGGGAGAGGGCTGGAAACGGATAGTGTTAGCTAGGTACTGAGGGCACTGTTCCCTCTAAGCTGTGCGCGTGTGCGCGCGCACACACCTCGCCAAGCGAGCGCACATACTTTATAACAGAGCGCACAAAAATTACGGTTCTGATTCTGATAGAAAACAACACAGATGTCTTAAAATTTAAAAGTTGTTGTGTATTTACGGTTTTCACAAGTTCTACAATATTTTCTAGTGCAATCAATGTGGTGTACATACTGTATTCTGACATGTAGTCAAATTTTAAAGTATATAACTCCGAGTGTCGTTATGTGGCGCACAAAAATTTAACCTTCCTTCAAAAGCTGCACAGCTGATATTTTATGCGCACACAGCCTACAGAAAATTAGAGGGAACATTGACTGAGGGGTATCGGTGTGGAGAACCCGGTGAGTGATAATAAGAATCTTGTAGATGAAACGAAACTTGATCGGGAGCCAGTGTAAGGCCAGGAGGCAGGGGGAGACGTGGGAGCGCGCAGGAGTGAAGGTAACCAGGCAGCGTTTTGAGCGATCTGAAGACGACGAAGTTGAGAAGAAGGGAGACCAGCATAAATAATATTACAATAATCCAGACGTGAAACTACTAAAGACAGCCCAAGAGTGATAAGGGAGGAAGGGGGAAGTGACGATCGAACAGCTTTGATACGACGTAAATGAAAGAAGGAAGAACGAATGACAGAGGAAATGTGAGTGTGGAAGGAAAGAGCGGGGTCCAGCGTGACACCCAGATATCGGAGAGAGGGAACCAAAGGGATAGAAGAGGAGCCCGTGACGGGAGATAGCAGGGGAGCAGACAGACCAAAGGAAACCCACATAGCAGATGATTTAGCGGGGTTAGCGTGGAGAAAGTTTGACCCAAACCACGACGCAATAGTGGAAATACAACGATTAAGTGGATCGAGATCAGGGGAAGTGGCAGAGGTGTGGTGAATTAACAGGATATCATCAGCATAGATGTGAAAAGAAATGGCAGACTGTTGAATAAGCAAAGCTAAAGGAGCAAGGAAGACATTGAACAGTAATGGAGCGAGGATGGAACCCTGGGGAACACCACAGACAATGCTAGTGGGGGGGGAGGCTGTGGCACCAGAGCGAACTGAGAATGAGCGGCAGGATAGAAATGAACGGAACCAACAAAGAACAGTACCATGAACCCCAGCATCAGACAGACGAGACAAAAGGGTACGATGGTCAACTACATCAAACGCAGAGGACAGATCCAAAGATACCATAATAGAGACATCACCACAGTCGTGAGAGCTATGAAGTTCGGAAAGCAGTGCAGTAAGGACAGTTTCGGTGCTGTGGCCTGAGCGAAACCCAGATTGACGAGGGTGAAGGGCACAGGTAGAATCGAGATGTGAGGCAAGTTGGGAAAAGACCAATTTTTCAAGAATTTATACTTGCAGTGGTCATCCCTGTAAACAGAATTTACAATGCTAAGAATGGGTCATATGACACTGAAATGAGTCTCTACAGCTACGTGTCAACACATAGTCCGGTCTATGATAAAAACCCATCAGGATGAGCACATCCAACAGTGCAAACATCAGCAATACATGCCCAAACTCATCAGTAACTGTCCTGACAAAAGTGCACAATGCTAGAGATCTCTCATGGTGCATTTGGATATGTATTTGTGCTGTTTGCACTGTGGCATGCCCCCACTCCAAGGGTCCCCCACCATTGACAGGGACATGCCCCGCTCTGTTGATGCAGAGCAGTTCTGCAGAACTTATGGCCATGTACACCAGCACCTGGTCGTGATGCGGTCAGCCCTATGGTCCAGGTATACATGGCGCCCAAAGTTGCATATCAACATAACTGCAGCCCTCAGACCACACACACACACATATACACACACCCACACAACCTTGCTTGAGGTCAGATATAACATAGCTCTGCCAAAACCATGCCCTGCACCAATACACAACTGCCTGCAATATATAATAGCATGAAGTCTCAGGACAACATATCTGATCTCCATTTCT
This sequence comes from Ichthyophis bannanicus, assembly GCA_033557465.1. Classification (NCBI taxonomy): domain Eukaryota; kingdom Metazoa; phylum Chordata; class Amphibia; order Gymnophiona; family Ichthyophiidae; genus Ichthyophis; species Ichthyophis bannanicus. The sequence continues at coordinate 633,579,859 of CM066033.1, forward strand.
CAGCCAAATGTGATTCTACTTCATACTAACCCGCATACTATCCCTACATCTACATTCCCATCCCTCCGATCATAACAATTGTTAGGGATGCCCAGCATATCCCCTTTAGCACATACAGCAACTGCCAGCATTGCTAGAATAAAGGTTATTGCAATGCTTTAATTTTCGGTAGGGGTGTTCTTTATTGCTACTTAACCTTTCATATGTCCATCCCCTGTGCATTCTTTTCTCTACAACTGCATCTTGTGCTCTCCCAGACAACAGACACACCAGTTCAATTCAGACTTGTCACAGCTATTCATCTCTATGGGACGCGTTGGAGATCAGAGCTGGAAGTCTTCTAAGTCCCGGCTTTATTCCACCTTGCCACTGGTATAACATGGGCGTCCGCGGGATGCACTCAGGACGTACACGGGCCTTCCCTGAATATGCTTTATACATGTCCATGGCTTGCCATGCCCCCATTCCGCCCCTTCCCACCCACGTTCTGAAATCCCCATTTTAGAGCCGTGTATGTGCAGGGCCACGTGGTTTCAGAATATAGATCTAGATGTTTTCGCAAGAATAAAGTCTATCCCGCACATCCAGGCAGCCTATTTGCGTTTCTGAATGACCTCCATAGTGTCCTGAATCAATATAAGCAGGTCTTCTCTATGAAAGGCGAAGCACCGAAGGATCCTTGCCCTCTACCAAGAAATGTTTGCCTTCCTCCTCACACACATCTTCCAGGGAGAGGATCCTCTTCAGCACCCCAACTACCCTCCTCAGAGGATAAGGTGGAATTCCTGGAGAAGAAAAGCAGGGACGCTTAATCCTCTTACTGGCCTATGCTGAGTCATCCAAAGCTCCAGGATCCCCATAGGGGAGTCTCAGACTTCGGACCTCAGAAGAGGGGGTTGTTAAGCAGCGAGAAGACTGACAACAGCAAGTGAACTGTTTCAGTAGCTGCTGCTCTATGCCGGCAGAAAAAGAATCTTGGGGCCTTCTCAGCCCTGATCTTCTGTGCCTGACTGACCCTCAAGGGCATGCCGTCTGCCCTGTGGAAAGTAAAAGCACCAAGGAGGGGGCGCAACAATTTTGACAAAAATAGGCCCTGAGCATTCCCATCACACAGGGGGCAGATCACACTGCCTGTTTGTCCTGCACAGCTGATTTAAGTATCATCAAGCAGCTCTTTGCCTGATCACATCTAAGGCATTCCCTTGCTTAATCTACCATTCGGGGCTAGGGGGAGGAGCCTTGATACCGTTAGGAGCTCCCACCGCCAGAAGTGGTCCTTAGGTGGGGGACATTGCAGAAAACGCAAAACTATCAACATTAAAACTAAGAAAATAATGGTAAGCAAGTAATTTAATTTAATTTAATTTAAAAGTTCATTTAAATAACCTATCAACTCACTTTGTAAACCAAAATAATCTATTATCTTCTCCTAAATACAGCAAACAAAAAACTATAATATAGTGAATGTAATCATATGTAATTTAAAATTTACCTTCTTAATTTAAAACAATTCAATTCTAACTCCTTTAACGTTTACACAAGTTTCTCAAAAATGCATACAACATATCAATATATACTTCTTTATTTTAATATGTTATTTCTTACACAGCAAGCTTTACCAAACGCTATAGTAATTAATCCTATTAGTCCAAATTATCTTAGGTATAATAATAATAATTTCAAATACCATCATCATCATAAACAAAAAGATAAAAAATTAAATAAAATTCATTCTTCATCATTTAAATGTAGCACCAGAAACCCAATTCTTCATTCACCTATTTCATGTGTCTTAATAAATGCAAGGTCAATAAGAAATAAGCCAAACATTATGTATGATTATATCAAAGATCATAACCTTGATATCATTTGCATTACAGAAACTTGGTTAAAAGACACAGATCAAATTATTTTAAATCAGAATGCCCCGTTAGATTATGAAATATTTAATTGTCCTACAGAAAAAAGGAGGAGGAATCCTAATATTAGCAAAAACAATTTATAAATTTAAATCTATCACAACAAATACTTCTACTGAAACAACCTCAGTTATTATATCAAACCACTATCTCAATGTTTGCCTCACATATAGACCACCTAATGCTGCAAAGGATCACCTTTCAACAGTTTTGGAATTAATGTGCACATATAGCTCTCAAATTAAACCACTAATTGCACTAGGTCAGGGGTCGGCAACCCGCGGCTCCGGAGCCGCATGCGGCTCTTTCTCACCTTTGCCGCGGCTCCGGAGCACACTGCCCGCTTTAAACGTCGCGTTATGGGCTCCCTCCATGTCAGCTCCCTCCCTTCTTCTGCAGCCGCGGTTCCCTGTCTCTTAGGGAACCGCGGCTGTGCTTTTAAAATCATCTCGGAGCCCTTCCTGTCTTGACGGGCTCCGTGCAGCATTGTCCCGCCTCTAAAGGAAGTTTTGGAGGCGGGACAATGCTGCACAGAGCCCGGCAAGACCGGAAGGGCTCCGGGATGATGTTTAATGCTCAGCCGCGGTTCCGTAAGAGGCAGGGAGCCGCGGCTGCAGAAGAAGGGAGGGAGCTGACATGGAGGGAGGGAGCAGATATGAATGGATGGAGGGAGGGGGGCTGACATGGAGGGATGGAGGGGGCTGACATGGAGGGAGGGAGCTGATATGAATGGATGGAGGGAGGGAGGGAGGGGGGCTGACATGGAGGGATGGAGGGGGCTGACATGGAGGGAGGGGGGCTGACATGGAGGGAGGGAGCAGATATGAATGGATGGAGGGAGGGGGGCTGACATGGAGGGATGGAGGGGGCTGACATGGAGGGATGGGGGCTGACATGGAGGGAGGGAGCTGATATGGATGGATGGATGGAGGGAGGGGGGCTGACATGGAGGGAGGGAGCTGATATGGATGGATGGAGGGAGGGGGGCTGACATGGAGGGAGGGGGGCTGACATGGAGAGAGGGAGCAGATATGAATGGATGGAGGGAGGGGGGCTGACATGGAGGGAGGGGGGCTGATATGAATGGATGGAGGGAGGGGGGCTGACAGGGAGGGATGGAGGGGGCTGACATGGAGGGAGGGGGGCTGACATGGAGGGAGGGAGCAGATATGAATGGATGGAGGGAGGGGGTCTGACATGGAGGGATGGAGGGGGCTGACATGGAGGGAGGGGGGCTGACATGGAGGGATGGAGGGGGCTGACATGGAGGGAGGGAGCAGATATGAATGAATGGAGGGAGGGGGGCTGACATGGAGGGATGGAGGGGCTGACATGGAGGGAGGGGGGCTGACATGGAGGGATGGATCGAGGGGGCTGACATGGAGGGATGGAGGGGGCTGACATGGAGGGAGGGAGCAGATATGAATGGATGGAGGGAGGGGGGCTGACATGGAGGGATGGAGGGGGCTGACATGGAGGGAGGGAGCTGGTATGTATGGATGGGGGGAGCGAGCGAGGGGGGCACACAGGGAGGGGAGGAGGGGGCTGTCAGGGAGGGAGGGGGCTGACATGGAGGGAGGGAGCAGATATGAATGGATGGAGGGAGGGGGGCTGACATGGAGGGATGGAGGGGGCTGACATGGAGGGAGGGGCTGACATGGAGGGAGGGAGCTGATATGGATGGATGGATGGAGGGAGGGGGGCTGACATGGAGGGAGGGAGCTGATATGGATGGAGGGAGGGGGCTGACATGGAGGGATGGAGGGGGCTGACATGGAGGGAGGGGGGCTGACATGGAGGGGGCTGACATGGAGGGATTGGGGAGGCGGGCTGACATGGAGGGAGGGAGCTGATATGGATGGAGGGAGGGAGGGAGGGAGGGAGGGGGCTGACATGGAGGGATGGAGCACTGGTAATGGGGTTGAGGGGACGAGCACTGGAAATGAGCTGATTAGGGGAGGCTAGGACTGGTAATGAGCTGATGGGGGGGTAGGAGTGGTATTGGGCTGATTAGGGGAGGCTAGCACTGGTAATGGGGTTGAGGGGGGATTAGCACTGGAAGCGAGCTGATTGGGGGGCTTTGACTGGGCATGGGCTGATTGTGGGGAGGGGAGGATAGAGCTGCTGGCCCTGGAAGATAACTGGGGGCTAAGGCTACAAATGGGCTGATATGAGGGGATGGGAGAATGGAACTGGATCTGAGAGGGGCTGCCATGGTATTTGTACTAGAAGGGACTGGTCAGTGGGGAAGGAGGGGGACTGGAAGGAAATGGACACCAGTGGCAATCATGGGAATGCAAGTTGACATTGGAAGGTACTGGGAGTGAGGACTGGAAAGGGGCTGATATTGGGGAGGGTTACTGGGACTGGAAATAGGCTGATGGAAAGAAGTGAAGAAAACGAAAGAAGAGATAAGAACTGGCAGATGGACCATAGACCACAGAAAGAGAGCTAAGAGAAGACAGGAAAGCAGAAGCCTCAGATCGGGACCAGCATGATCAAAGAATAAATTGGTCAGACAACAAAGGTAGAAAAAATAATTTTATTTCATATTAGTGATTTGACTACAAAATCATCATAATTTTGAAATCAAATATTGTTACTTCTTGTTGTTATATTTTCTGGCGTATTTTTTTTGGTGTGCGACGGAAGAGGGGTAGTCTTATACGGCGAGTATAGGCCAAACACCTATATTTTAACAGGAAAAGTAGGGGGTCGTATATAGCATTAAGGTAAGAAACAATATATGCAGTGTTAGATTTGTTTTAAATGTCGCAATGGTTTTGCGGCTCCCAGTTTTTTTTTTCCCTTCGGAAACGGGTCCAAGTGGCTCTTTATGTCTTAAAGGTTGCAGACCCCTGCACTAGGTGATTACAATCTATCATCATCACCTTCTAATGAGTCCAGAACTTTCCTAAATGCAGTAAAACCGTTAGGTTATCAACAGATAATTAACCAGCCTATGCACCAACATGGAACCACTCCAGATTTGATCTTTTGCTCAGAGCAACTATTTTCACAAAATCAAATTACAGTCCCAAAAGCTACTCCAGTACCTTGGTCTGATCATTATCTAATTTCATTTTCCTTGTATCTTCAAATTTCATCCAACAACTTAACAAGTGATTACAAAACTAGAAAATTTAAAGCTTTCCATAAAGAAGATTTTCTTAAAGACATTATTCCACAGTTGCAACAAAACTACACCGAATTGGATAAAACCATAGAAAATTGGAACAACATCATTTCAAATGCTGCTATAGCCCTGAAAAATAATAAAGTGCAAACACGCAGGGCGAAAAATGCACCATGGTATTCAAATGAAATCAGGGAGACAAAACGCATTTTAAGAAAACTTGAGCGTAAATGGAGACTAACTAAATCTCAAGATATAAAATTTATATTTAATGTTAAACAAATAGAATACAATAAGCTAATAAATGATCGTAAACAACAATGCCATACAAATCTAATAATGAAAGCAGCTAATAAACCAAGGGAGCTCTTTAACATTGTTCAGCAACTCACAAAAGTGAACACTTCATATAGTGACTATCAAATAGATCCCCAACTATTTGCTAACTACCTGATAAACAAAAATTCACTTTCGCCAAACAACTTACCTACATCACAAGACCACCAATTTTGGATGAAACCTTGCATCGAATTCACAAAAGTCTGGAAGGATTTTTCTATACCAAATTCAAAACAAATTGAAAATATAATCAGCACAATTAATACAACAACTTCCCCAGCTGACCCATGTCCTGTGGAATGGATTAAAAGTACTAAAAATCAAATTAGTTTTCACATTGTAAATATCGTCAACAACTCTTTAAAACAAGGACACTTACCATCTATACTAAAGAAAGCTATAATTCGACCAATCTATAAAGGTAAATCACTAGACATCACTGACCCCAAGTCATACTGTCCTATTTCAAGTTTACTTTTTATATCAAAAATTATAGAAAATGTAGTACAAAAACAACTGCAAGATCACATTGACTTACATACCCCACTGGATATACATCAGCATGGCTTTAAACCAAATCACAATGTGGAAACGCTACTGATTTCTCTCTTTAATAATCTTATAACAGGTCTTGACAAAAACTAATTATTTCTATTAATATTCATCGATGTCTCAGCAGCATTTGATACTGTGTCTCACTCAATAATGCTGCAACATCTACGAAATATTGGTTTATCCAACAATACAATAAAATGGTTTGCTTCTTACTTAACCAATCGTTCACAACTGGTAAAAAATGGGGACAAAAAATCCTCACAATTCACGATTGTAGAAGGTATTCCACAAGGTTCTGCTTTATCATCTATCCTCTTTAATATCTATATTCAACCCATATGTCAAATTATTAAACATCATGAAATGGATTATCATTTATACGCTGATGACATTATGATTTATACTTCAATTGATCAAAATATCTTTGATACAACAAAAATTAATAGCTGTTTGAATGATATGAATAATTGGCTCAATAACAATTTAAAAATAAATTCTGACAAAACGGAAGCATTGTTCATATCGAATTGTCAGTCCTTAAAACTACCAAGTGAAATTAAACTATTAAATAAAAAAATAAAAATTAAAGATGAAGTAAGATATTTAGGTATAACCTTAGATAAATATTTAAACTTAAAATCTCATATAAACAAAATTGCAGCTAAAGCATACCATCGCTTAAAGATTATAAGAAGACTAAAATCAATATTAAATACAAATCACTTTCGCATGGTATGTCAAGCTGTCATAATACCCCTTCTTGATTTTGGAAACGTCTTGTATCAAGGTCTTCCTAAAAACGCTATCCATCCTCTCCAATTAGTTCAAAACACTACTGCACATATACTGGCTCTGCAAAATTTGATCACATAATGATGAGGCCGCGGGACAGGGTCCCCAGCGGCTGGCGGTAACCGGGCACGAGGCTCGGTGCGGGGACCCTGCTCACGGCGTTGTGAGGGGCGGTCGTTGGGGGGGAGGGTGGGCATTGTTTGAACTCATTGGCTCACCGGGAATGGACAGTGGGGCGAGCCAATGAGAAGCGCCGGACCAGGGGGGTTATGGGAGAGGCGCACGTTGGCGGCTCTCTTGGGCAGCGAGGACAGCTGTAGGGAGCAGGGGCTTTTGCTGCTCCATGGAGTCGGCGGCGGCGTCACGGGGACCAGCGATTTTGATCCAGACGAGGATTAGGTTGTCGGGCAGCCAGAGTGGAGTCGGCATGGGGCGGAGCGGCAGCAGTTGGAAGGGACGTTTTCGGCCCGGTGGTGTGTGAAGGGGAGGCAAGTGGGGAGTGGGCTCCCATTGTAAAAGGAATAAATAAAATAAATAGAACGTTGGGGCCTCGGTGTGGGAGCAGTCGTATGTGCAGGGCAGGAGTTTTATTTCAGCGTTTATTAGTGTTGTTTGTGGAGAATGCCTTTACAGAGGGGGTGGCAGGGCAGGCTCAGGGGGTCTGGCAGGGGGGGCCAGGCTGCAGAGGGCGGGAGAGGGGGGCGGGTAGCATCTCCAGCGGGGGTGCCCGGAGGGAGCAATAGGGGGGCTGCGGGGGGCAGCTCGGTGTCTGGGGCAGCTCATGGTGTTGGGGGCAGGGGTACCATACGCAGCAGGGGGGCCAGAGCAGGAGGGGGGAAGGTGGCAGCCCCAGCCAGGAGGCGGAGAAGTGGACCTTCTAAGCGGGGGCACAGGGGGGATGGGGTTAGCGGTGCAGAGCAGCAGGTAGAAGGGGACGATCTGCATGCACAGGAGTTGGGAACTGCTGGAGCTGGGGCTGCTGGTGAGGTGATTGCTGGTGATGGGGAGAGTGGTGGTGCATCTCAGGGGAGTTCTGGGACCTGGTGGGGGGGTTGGTGTGCGGGGTTGGGGTGGGCAGGGGCTAGGGGGGTGGGGGGATGGGGTGGAGGGTTGGGCCACGCCGTGGCACGGAGCCGATAGTTTTGGTCAAGGGCCTTCTGTTCAGATGGGCTGGGCTGGCGGTTTAGCAGGTGATGCGAGGCCTGGTGGGTCAGCATCTTGGGACCATTGGCGGAGGAGGGGCAGGGCTCATCGAGGGCCGAGTGGTTGGCGGCTTGGCAGCCGGTCAGTTCTCCGGATGTCTCCCTCCCTTCTTTTCCTTTTGTGGCCCCACAGGCTACAGCAATGTCTCAGGCTGCTGGGCGGAGTGCAGGAGTGCAGCGGGTTGTAGTGAATAGAGGGGCTGGAGCGGCACCAGAAGGAGCGCAGCAGCTTCAGGCCGGCATGGCAGATGGCGATGGGACGCAGCAGGTGGACTTGAGGATCCAGCCAGCGGAGATCCTGCCGGGGGAGGCGCAGGCTGACAAAGTGGCAGCGGCAGGTGAGTTTCAAGCGGGCGGTGGGGCTGGGTTGGAGCCGACGGGCACGCAGGATGGGGGTGGGCGAAAGGCGAAGAAGAAGAGAAGGCATTCCCGTAGGCGTCGCCACAGGTCGGAGTCTTCCTCCTCGTCCGTTTCTTTCTCGTCGTCATCTTCATCTGAAACCTCACGTTCATAGCATGGGGTTGGTCAGGCGCATGTTGGCTCTTCCGGTGGAAAGAGCAGGCCTACGTTGGTACCATTCGTGGAGCTATGGGAGGGGTGCCCAGGAGTTTATGTCGTAAGATTTGGAAGAGGCGATATATAGACATTTTCAAACTGCTGGAGGGCAGGAAGCGCTCGGGCAAGAGTAGAAATAAGAGAAAGGAGGATGAGAATGTGGGACGGATAAAGAAAGTTTCACGTAACGTTGTAAATTGGGTCAGAGCCTTTCTGAGGTTGGCAAGTGTGTGGGGCCATCAGTCTCCAGAGGATTATGGAATGTTGTTGGCGTATGCGGACTCCATTTTGGAAGCAGTGCAGACGCATGAAGGGTTCGCTTGGTTGAATTATGATGAGAAGTTTAGGGACAAGATGGAAGAGAGTAAGTGGTTGACATGAGGTACACAAGACATTAATTTATGGCTGACCCAAATGTCGGTTATGGCAGGTGCTGGTGGGAGCAGTGGGGTGAGAGCCTTGGCTGGTAACGGGTTGGGAATGGGTCGGCCCTTTCGTGCGGTGGGGGGTAACCCCCCCACAGAAGGCAGGGGTCGGGGGAGTGGGGGACATCTGTTGGCGGTTCAACAAGTCCTCGTGCCCCTTTCCCGATTGTAAATTCCGTCATGCCTGCTTGGCCTGCAGGGGGGGACATTCAGCCAGTAAATGTGTTAAAAAAAGGTGGTGCAGGCATCCCCCCCATCGGCTTCCAAGTAATTCGGATGTATTGGGGATGGCGCCCACTCCGATTTGGAGGGAGATTATCGGGGAATGGTTGCGAGGGTACCTGCAGGGGCGGGATAGGGAGGTTTTGGAACGGGGGTTTCAAGTCGGTTTCCGTATTCCGGTGCATGGGACTGTGTCGTGCAGACCTGCGCGCAACTCGCCTTCAGTGTGGCGTTTGGCGAAAGTAGTCCGTGATAAGTTGGCGGTTGAGTTGTGCTTGGGCAGAATTGTGGGTCCTTTTGCGGAGCAACCCTGTGTGAATTTGGTGGTTTCTCCACTCGGGGTAGTGCCGAAGAAGGAGTCAGGGAAGTTTCGTCTGATCCATAACTTGTCATTTCCGGTAGGGGACTCAGTGAACAACCATATCCCGAAGGAGTTGTGTGCGGTTCATTATGCTTCTTTTGATGAGGCAGTTAATCTGGTGAGACAGTGCGGCCCGAAAGCTCTGATGGCGAAGGCAGATGTGGAAGCGGCATTTCGGCTGCTGCCAGTGCATCCGACTGATTTTTATTTGTTGGGCTTCTGCTTTGATAAGGAATTCTATGTTGATAAGTGCATGCCTATGGGGGTTTTGGTATCTTGTTCATATTTTGAGATGTTTAGTTCCTTTTTGCACTGGAAGTTGATCCAGAGGGTCGGCTGTAGGAATGTGGTGCACTATTTGGATGATTTTCTGTTTGTCGGGGCGGCACAGTCGGAGGAGTGTCAGCATTTGTTGGGGGGTTTTGTGGATATGGCTGGTGCTTGCGGGCTTCCACTGGCTGTTGGTAAAATGGAAGGCCCGGCCACTTGTATTACCTTTTTGGGGGTGGAGCTTGATTCTGTGGAAATGGTGGTGTGCCTACCATTTGGCAAAGTGGTGAGGTTGCGAGTGTTGGTAGCTAATGGGTTGGCGTCCACTAAGTTATCATTGCAGGAGTTGCAGGTATTGATTGGCTCCTTGAATTTTGCATGCAGGGTCATATCGATGGGCCATATTTTTCTGCGACAGTTAGCTGCGGCCACGGCTGGAGTTAGGAAGCCACATCATCGCATCAGAATGTCCAAGGTCATGAAGGCAGACTTGCGAGTTTGGGATGAGTTTTTGGAGGGTTTTAATGGGATATCGGTCCTGATGGAGGCAGAGATGTCCAGGGCAGACTTACAGTTGTATACGGATGTGGCTGGTAGTGCAGGGCTGGGCATTTATTTCAGGGGGGAGTGGTGTGCGGCCAGTTGGCCACAGGCATGGCACACAGCTGGTTTAACTAGTAACATTACATTTTTGGAACTGTTTCCTTTGTTGATTGTGTTGCAGTTGTGGCCTGACAAGCTACGAAACCATAGGGTGGTGTGGTGGTGTGACAATGAGGCTGTGGTTGCCGTAATTAACCAGTATACGCCGCGTTGTGCGCAGGTGGCAGGGTTGATGAGGGACATTGTTTTGACTTGTTTGCGTTTAAATGTGTGTGTGAAGGCCAGGCATATTCCGGGTTGCACTAATAGAATTGCTGATTCCCTTTCTCGTTCCTACCGGCTTAACCCCCCTACTCATGTTCTCCACACCATCCAGAAAAAGCATTGAAGATACAATAGCTTCTATCAATACCTCCACAGCGCAAACTGACCCTTGCCCAGCCTTTTGGGTAAAAGAACTACGCAGGGAGTTCAGCCCATTCATCACTAAACTGATAAACCTTTCCTTCACTACTGGTTTCTTCCCCACAGCACTCAAACAAACCTCTATTAGGCCCTTATTGAAGAACCCCAAACTTGACCCCCAAAGGGTAGATTCTTACAGACCAATAGCCAGTATTCCGCTTCTAGCAAAGATAATCGAGAAAGAGGTTCAAAGGCAAATTCAGGATCATATAGACTCCACAGCTCCTCTAGACCACTGCCAACACGGGTTCAGAGAGTATCATGGAGTCGAGACCCTTCTCACCTTCCTTTTCAACAATATAATTACAGGCACCGATAACATCCGACAAGGTTTTGTGCTCATCTTTTTAGATATTGCTGCAGCCTTTGACTCGGTACATCATGAGCTCCTCCTCGGTCGACTGAAAGAGAAGGGAATCCGTAATACTGCGCTAGAATGGTGCAAGTCCTACCTAGATGGTCGATGGCAATATGTAAAATCTGGATCGGGAGAATCAAAACAATTCCATCAAACTCAAGGCGTGCCTCAAGGCTCCTCCCTATCATCTTTACTGTTCAATATATACATGCAACCTATCTGCAATATCATCAGATCATTTAACGTAAGCTGTCTGTTATATGCAGATGACATTCTATTATACATGCCTTTCTCGACAGTTCAAATGGACCTCACACCACTTATAGAGTGCTTCAATGCGATATCCGATTGGCTACAATCTCAAAACCTCCGCATCCAGCACAAAAAAACGGAGGTACTGTTCATCTCAAGAGACCCTGACTTTATTCCACCATCTCATGTAAGAGTCAAGGAAGCGGAATTACAAACCAAAGAAACAATAAAATACCTTGGGGTCACCCTAGACCAGTGATGGCTAACCTTTTTGAGCCCGAGTGCCCAAACTGCCGCACAAAACCAAAGAATTTCCTCAAAGTGCCAGCACGTCAATTTGCATAAATATTTGCATAATGCTAACATACACTAACTTTTAGTAAACATGTCTCTTAATGAGTGTATGGATAAAGACAGACTAAAAGATTTCTACATTACTATAATCCAGTGCCAACCGCCAGGCACATTAGGAACTACTACAAACACTGCCCATTTAGAACCAATAGCAAACCCGCCGTATCCTAACAGCACTACCAGGACTCACAAAGCACCACACCATACCTATCAAAAGGCAACACTGCAAATATTAAACCAATACATTTCAGACAATAACAATACATGACCTACTGGGGAAAGAGAACAAGTGGCAATGTCAAAAAGGAATTACATAAACAGAATACCTCAGCTCAGTTACACAGTTGCAATTGCTCCAGCCACTTTCTTCTGGTTTCTTCATGTTTTCTGCTAACTCTCCATCATCTGCTGTCCATTTGTCCTTTCTTCTCTCTTCTAGCTTTTTTTTCCATTCTCTCTCTCTCCATCCGCTTTAACATACTAATCTTTCTCCTTTTGCTCTTTCCTCATTCCTATTTCATCCACTCAAATTTTACCCCTCCATCCTCAATCCCCACTTACTCTCCCAATACCCGGCCAATTGTAGATTTTTTATCCCTCCCACACAAAATATTTTTCCCCTCTCCATTTTACTCTCCCAGCCCCATCCCATTCTAATCCTCCCCCAACATCAGCTCCCTTCTAGTTCCAGCCTCACCCAGCATCCATTCCCTTCTAGTCCCTGCATCAGCCCATTTCCAGTCCTAGCCCCCCATCAGCCCATTTCCAGTCCTAGCAACCCCCCAACCCAATACCAGTCCTAGCCCCCCCCATCAACCCACTTCCAGTCCTAAACCCCCATCACCCCATTTTCAGTTTAAGCCCCCCCCTATAACCCATTACCAGTCCTAACCCCCATCACCCCATTTCCAGACAGCCCCCATCAGCCCACAGCCCATTAGCAGTCCTACCCCCCCAGCCCATTAGCAGTCCTACCCCCCCCGCCCGCCCGCCCGCCCGCCCGCCCATTAGCAGTCCTAACCCCCCCAGCCCATTAGCAGTCCTACCCCGCCCGCCCGCCCCCCCTGCCCATTAGCAGTCCTAACCCCCCCTCCCTCCCTGCCCATTAGCAGTCCTAACCCCCCCTCCCTCCTCCCTCCCTGCCCTCCCATTAGCATTACTTACCCCCCCCCTCCCTCCCTGCCCATTAGCAGTCCTAACCCCCCCTCCCTGCCCATTAGCAGTCCTAACCCCCCCCTCCCTCCCTCCCTGCCCATTAGCAGTCCTAACCTCCCCCCCCCCTCCCTCCCTGCCCATTAGCAGTCCTAACCCCCCCCCCCTGCCTCCCTCCCTGCCCATTAGCAGTCCTAACCCCCCCTCCCTCCCTCCCTCCCTGCCCATTAGCAGTCCTAACCCCCCCCTCCCTCCCTCACTCCCTCCCTGCCCATTAGCAGTCCTAACCCCCCCTCCCTCCCTCCCTCCCTCCCTGCCCATTAGCAGTCCTAACCCCCCCTCCCTGCCTATTAGCAGTCCTAACCCCCCCTCCCTCCCTCCCTCCCTCCCTGCCCATTAGCAGTCCTAACCCCCCCTCCTCCCTCCCTCCCTGCCCATTAGCAGTCCTAACCCCCCTCCCTCCCTCCCTCCCTGCCCATTAGCAGTCCTAACCCCCCCTCCCTCCCTCCCTGCCCATTAGCAGTCCTAACCCCCCCTCCCTCCCTCCCTCCCTGCCCATTAGCAGTCCTAACCCCCCCCCTCCCTCCTCCCTCCCTGCCCATTAGCAGTCCTAACCCCCCCTCCCTCCCTCCCTCCCTGCCCATTAGCAGTCCTAACCCCCCCTCCCTCCCTCCCTCCCTGCCTATTAGCAGTCCTAACCCCCCCCTCCCTCCCTCCCTGCCCATTAGCAGTCCTAACCCCCCCTCCTCCCTCCCTCCCTGCCCATTAGCAGTCCTAACCCCCCTCCCTCCCTCCCTCCCTCCCTCCCTGCCCATTAGCAGTCCTAACCCCCCCCCCCTCCCTCCCTCCCTCCCTGCCCATTAGCAGTCCTAACCCCCCCCTCCCTCCCTCCCTCCCTCCCTGCCCATTAGCAGTCCTAACCCCCCCCCCCTCCCTCCCTCCCTCCCTCCCTGCCCATTAGCAGTCCTAACCCCCCCTCCCTCCCTCCCTCCCTGCCCATTAGCAGTCCTAACCCCCCTCCCTCCCTCCCTCCCTGCCCATTAGCAGTCCTAACCCCCCCCCCTCCCTCCCTCCCTCCCTCCCTGCCCATTAGCAGTCCTAACCCCCCCTCCCTCCCTCCCTCCCTCCCTGCCCATTAGCAGTCCTAACCCCCCCCTCCCTCCCTCCCTCCCTGCCCATTAGCAGTCCTAACCCCCCTCCCTGCCCATTAGCAGTCCTGACCCCCCCTCCCTCCCTCCCTGCCCATTAGCAGTCCTAACCCCCCCTCCCTCCCTCCCTCCCTCCCTCCCTGCCCATTAGCAGTCCTAACCCCCCCTCCCCCCTCCCTCCCTGCCCATTAGCAGTCCTAACCCCTCCCTCCCTCCCTCCCTCCCTGCCCGCCCATTAGCAGTCCTAACCCCCCCTCCTCCCGGCCCCTTAGCAGTCCTAACCCCCCCCTCCTCCCTGCCCATTAGCAGTCCTAACCCCCCCTCCTCCCTGCCCATTAGCAGTCCTAACCCCCCCTCCTCCCTGCCCATTAGCAGTCCTCACCCCCCCTCCCTGCCCATTAGCAGTCCTAACCCCCCCCCTCCCTGCCCATTAGCAGTCCTAACCCCCCCTGGCAAATTTTTAAAAAAAAAAAAGCAGGCTCTGGCTGCTGCCCGCGGCAGATTGCAATGTCCCGCGGGGCCCCCTCCGCCCGCTAAGCCCCTCTGCAAGGGCTTTCAGATTCGCGAGGGAGAGCATCTCCCTCGCGTCTCTGTTAAGCCCGCAGGGGCTAATGGGAAATTTCCCATCAGTCCCTCGCGTCTAAAGGGGCTGATGGGAAATTTCCCATTAGCCCCTGCGGGCTTAACAGAGACGCGAGGGAGACGCTCTCCCTCGCGAATCTGAAAGCTCTTGCAGAGGGGCTTAGCGGGCGGAGGGGGCCCCGCGGGACGCTGCATTCTGCCCTTGCCACGTCCGCGGCAGCAGTCAGAGCCAGCTTTTTATTTTTCTGCGGACCTTCCCGCGTGCCAGCTGCAAGGCCTTCGCGTGCCACAGCTGGCACGCGTGCCATAGGTTCGCCATCGCTGCCCTAGACCAACATCTAGACATGAAATCTCACATAGGCAACATAGTCAAAGCTGTTTATTTCAAAATCCGTTCACTCAGACATCTGCGCTCCCTACTGGACCCAGATGATTTCCGGACAATTTTCCAAGCCCTGATCCTGCCTCATTTTGATTTTGCCAATTCCATTTTACAAGGTCTCCCTCAATCTACACTGAACCCATTACAACTGGCCATGAATGCCGCAGCAAGGGTCCTCCACGGAGCCTCCAGAAGTGACCATGTGACCCCCATTCTAAAGCATCTTCATTGGCTACCTATACACGGAAGGATTATATTCAAGACCCTACTCCTCTCATTCAAGGCCATCAATTCCCTCTCCTCTATGGCGCTTACTGAGCTTATCCACACAGTGCCCCCCAACAGATCCAGAAGGTCAACAACCCAAAATCTACTGATAACCCCGAAGTCCTTAACTAAATGCAACACCACAACAGCAAATAGGGCTTTCAGTCTTTACGCCCCCAAATGCTGGAATGCACTACCACCAGACATCCGAGCTATTGTAGACCTATCTCAATTCAGGAAGGCAATCAAATTTTACCTCTTCCTCCATTACTACCCAGACAGCAACCGAGTCTAAGTAACCCACCTTAAACCACTCCTCCCTAGGGTTCCTATATTCCCAGCCTCCTTCCTGCAGATCAGGTGCATACCGTCTTAAAGTGATTACTGGACTTCATTTAGATTCTTGTAATTATTATTTCTTGTATTCACCTCAACCTGTTGTTGCTATTTATTATCTCATGTATATAGTTCAACCCTGTTGTTGTAATTAGTATCGCTGTACAGGGGCGGCCCAAGGGGGGTGCGGGGCCATGTGCGGAGACTCGGTGCGGGGCCTCATTTGCATAAGTGGCCTTATTTGCATAAATATTTGCATAATGTTACCATACACTAACTTTTAGTAAACATGTCTCTTAATGAGTGTATGGATAAAGAAAGACTAAAAGATTTCTACATTACTATAATCCAGTGCCAACCGCCAGGCACTTTAGGAACTACTACAAACGCTGCCCATTTAGAACCCATAGCAAACCTGCTGTATCCTGACAGCATTACCAGGACTCACAAAGCACCAGACCCTACCTATCAAAAGGAAACACTGCAAATATTAAACCAGTACATTTCAGAGAATACTGGGGAAAGAGAACAAGTGGCAATGTCAAATAGGAATTACATAAACAGAATACCTCAGCTCAGTTACACATGCAGAACATAGACCATCACCAAACAAGGAATCGCAATTTAGAAACAGGAAGGCAATAATTTAAACTGGGAACCCCAAAAGCCAAACTTGGAATGTACAACAACACTGTAGAAATAAAACTATAAATCAATTTCCTCTTGTACCAAACAAAGCGCAGACGTTAATGATGCACATTTCCCAGAACTTTCATATTCCAGTTAATAAATTCAAAATAAAGAGATATATTTCTACCTTTTGTGCATTTTTTTTCAGTTGCAATTGCTCCAGCCACTTTCTTCTGGTTTCTTCATGTTTTCTGCTAACTCTCCATCATCTGCTGTCCATTTGTCCTTTCTTCTCTCTTCTAGTTTTCTTTCCATCCTCTCTCTCTACATCTGCTTTAACATACTAATCTTTATCCTTTTGCTCTTTCCTCATTCTTATTTCATCCACACAAATTTTACCCCTCCATCCTCAATCCCCACTTACTCTCCCAATACCCGGCCAATTGTAGATTTTTCATCCCTCCCACACAAAATATTTTTCCCCTCTCCATTTTACTCTCCCAGCCCCATCCCATTCTAATCCTCCCCCAACATCAGCTCCCTTCTAGTTCCAGTCTCACCCAGCATCCATTCCCTTCTAGTCCCTGCATCAGCCCATTTCCAGTCCTAGCCCCCCATCAACCCATTTCCAGTCCTAGCTCCCCCATCCATTTTCAGTCTGAGTCCCTTCATCAGCTCATTTCCAATCCTAGCCCCCATCAGCCCATTTCTAGTCATTTCCTAGCCCCACCATCAGCCCATGTCAAATCCTAGCTCCCCTCCACTCAGCCCAATTCCAGTCCAAGCCCCCCCATGAGCCTACTTCCAGTTCTAGCCCCTCCATGAGTCCATTTCAATTCAAGCCCCCACCACAGCCCATTTCCAATCTTAGCTCCCCCCAACAGCCCATTTCCAGTCCTATCCTAGCTGCTCCATCAGCCCATTTTCAGTTCTAGCTCCCTTCCCTCACAGCCCATTTCCATTCCAAGCTCCCTCCCCATCAGCTATTTGCAGTTCAAGCCTCCCCGTCCACTCAGTCCATTTCCAGTCATAGCAATCCCGCATCCCATGACCAGTCCTAGCCACACATCAACCCATTTTCAGTTTAAGCCCCCCCCTCTACCCCATTACCAGTCCTAACCCCCATCTGCCCACTTCCAGTCTTAACCCCATAAGCCCATTTCCAGTCAGCCCCCCATAGCCCATTGCCAGTCCTAACCCCCCCCCCCCCATCAGCCCACAGCCCATTACTAGTCCTAACCACATCAGCCCACCTCAAGTCCTAACCCCTCCCCATCAGCCCTTTTCCTGTCCTAGCGCCCCCATAGCCCATTAGCAGTCCTAACCCCCCCCCATAGCCCATTAGCAATCCTAACCCCCATCACCCTATTTCCAGACAGCCCCCATCAGCCCACAGCCCATTACCAGTCTTAACCCCCCCAGCCCATTTCCAGTCCTAACCCCCCATCACCCCATTTCCAGTCAGCCTCCATCAACCCCCAGCCCATTACCACACTTAACCCCCCCAGCCCATTACCAGTATTAACCCCCCCAGCCCATTTCCATTCAGCCTCCATCAGCCCCAGCCCATTAGCAGTCTTAACCCCCCCAGCCCATTACCAGTCTTAACCCCCCCAGCCCATTTCCAGTCAGCCTCCATCAGCCCCAGCCCATTTCAAGTCAGCCTCCATCAGTCCCAGCCCATTTCCAGTCCTAACCCCCCCCCTTGCACATTTCCAGTCCTAACCCCCCCCCTTGCTCATTTCCAGTCCTAACCCCCCCCTTGCACATTTCCAGTCCTAACCCCCCCCCTTGCAATTTTCCCTTCCTAACCCCCCATCACCCCATTTCCATACCGCCTACATCACCCCCCCCCCCCCTCCTTCCCTTCCCTTCCCTTCCCTTCCGGCAAATTTAAAAACAAAAACCTGGCTCTAGCTGCTGCCGCATCCGTCGCAGCAGCGGCAGAATGGCGTGTCCCGCGGGGCCCCCTCTCCACGTCGAGCCCTCTGCAAGGTCTTTCAGATTCGCGAAGGGAGAGTGCTCCCTCGCGTCTCTGTAAAGCCCGCAGGGGCTAATGGGAAATTTCCCATCAGCCCCTCGCGTCTAAAGGGGCTGATGGGAAATTTCCCATTAGCCCCTGCGGGCTTTACAGAGACGCGAGGGAGCACAACTCTCCCTTCGCGAATCTGAAAGCCCTTGCAGAGGGCTCGAAGAGGAGAAGGGGCCCCGCGGGACACGCCATTCTGCCGCTGCTGAGACGGACGCGGCAGCGGCAGCTGCTAGAGCCAGGTTTTTGTTTTTAAATGTAATAAAAAAAAAAGCAGAATGTTCTTTGCGCGGGGCCCCCTGAAACGCGGGGCCCTGTGCAAAAAACATTCTTGCTCAATGGACGGGCCGGCCCTGTCGCTGTATATAGTTCAACCCTGTTAGCCAAGTTGTTATTCCTGTTCCTTGTAAACCAAACAGAATGTTGTCTTGGTCGTTTTGTTATATTGTAAACCGCGCTGATGCCGAATAGTGCGGTATATAAGCAAATGCAATAAATAAATAAATAAAATTAAATAAATAATAAAATAAAATTAGACCCCCTAAAAGTAGAATCCTATAGGCCAATATCCAGCATCCCACTGCTAGCGAAAATAATTGAGAAAGTGGTACAACGTCAAATACAACAACACATAGACACTGAAGCTCCACTGGACATTGCACAACACGGTTTTAGAGAAGCCCACGGAGTTGAGACCCTACTCATCACTCTATTCAATACATTAATCACAGGAATAGATAATATCCACCAAGGATTTATCCTTATATTCATGGACATCTCAGCTGCGTTTGATTCAGTAAGCCATCAAATACTTATCCATCGCCTTAAGGAAAAAGGAATACTTGGAACCGCACTTGACTGGTGTATATCCTACCTAAATAACCGTTGGCAACAAGTAAAAATTGAGGAAAAAACATCTGAAAATTTCTGCAAGATCAAGGGGTACCACAAGGATCCTCTCTTTCAGCACTAATGTTTAACATATACATGCAACCAATCTGTGACCTCATCCGCTCTTTTAATGTTACCTGCCTAGCATATGCAGATGACATTCTCCTATACATGCCATTCTCCATCAACCACCCTGATTTTACACCTTTGATAAAATGCTTTGAATCAGTAGAAGACTGGCTCCTCTCACAGAATCTAAGAATCAACCATAGCAAGACCGATGTTATGTTTATCACAAGGGATCAAAACTTCACACCTCCCACTACCTTAAAGATAAAGGACAAGGAATTGACAGTAAAACCTACGATACGATACCTAGGTATTACCCTTGACCAGCGCCTTAATATGAAGACCCACATAAAAAACATAACAAAACTAATATATCACAAGATACGCACACTACGCCACTTAAGACCTTTACTTGAACCCACAGATTTCAGAACTGTCTACCAAGCCTTGGTAATGCCTCATCTTGACTTCGCAAATGCAATTCTACATGGTCTCCCGCAATCAACTTTAAATCCCCTACAATTGGCGATGAACACCGCTGCTAGAGTTCTCGAAGGAATATCAAAGACAGACCACATAACCCCAATTCTAAAAAGCCTCCACTGGTTACCAACCAACGCAAGAATACACTACAAGATACTAGTCATTACTTTCAAAGCCCTAAACAATCAAGCACCATCAACGATCACCAACCTTTTACACACACAGACTCCCAATAGATCCAGAAGATCAACTGCTATAAACTCATTAACAATCCCAAGACAAACAATCAGATACACTAAGGAAACATCTAAAAGAGCCTTCAGCATTCATGCCCCAATAGCTTGGAATGCACTCCCACCAGAACTGAGAGCCATAACCAGCCTAACACAATTCAGAAAAAGTCTCAAACACCACCTCTTCTTAAGCTATTTCCCAATTTAGTTTTGCACAAGAGAAATACTACATCCATACTCAGGTCAAGACAACTTCAACTGTGACTAATGTGTATAGACTACTGTATATAGTTACATAATGTACATAGTTTCCCTTTATTACCAAGTTCAAATTCCTGTTACTTGTAAAATGCACTACAGTTTTTCTGTATGTATATGTTTGGTTCCATGTAAACCGCGCTGATGATAATAGTGTGGTATATAAGAGATGTTAAATAATAAATAATAATAATAAATAAGTGGGAGCTGTTCCGGACCTTGGCACCAGAAGCGGAAGACGAAGGGTTGGCAGTTCCAGAGCACTTATGGCGGATTGGTCAGAGGAATTGGTATTGTTGTTGAGGAATTCTGTGGCGGCTGCGACGTGGTCAGCGTATCGGAGAGGATTCGACACAGTAGTGGAATATCTGGAGTCTCAGGGATGGCAGCCAGGAATGGCTGCGCACAGCTTACTGGGGCATTTTATAGTGCTGGCGAAGCGAAATGGAGCTTCCAGGGCGTCAGTATGAAGTCAGTTAGCTGGCTTTACTTTTTTCGCTAGAGCAGCGGGTTGGGGTCACTCAGTCCTTGGGTTTTTGGCTCGGAAGTTGTTACATGGATGGGAGCACGTTTGCCCGTCTCCTCGGGACTTGAGGTTGCCAGTTATGCATGAACTGCTGGTTAGACTTTGTGCGGCCTTGCCGAATGTGGCCATGTCACGTTATGAGGCTATACTATTCAGGGCAGTTTTTTGCTTGGCTTTCGTCGGAGCTTTTCGGATGGGAGAGTTAGTAGTGACCTCTGGTCATGCTGCTGCTAGTGGTGACTTGTTGAACAGTCATGTGCAGGTCCGAAAGGGGGAGCTGTGGGTAAGGTTGGCGAGATCAAAGACGGACCAGTTGGGGAAGGGGTGGTATTGAACGAGGTTGTTTCGCTGCCTACTTGCCCAGTGTCGGCCGTGAGAGACTACATGCTGGAGCGCCCGGAGGCGGGTCGGCTGTTTTTCCTGCATGAGGATTCGCGTGGGGTAACACGTTTCCAAGTAGCGGCTGTTCGAAGGATGGTCTTGCGCCATATGGGCATAGATTCTCAGCGATTTGCACCGCATTCATTTCGTATTGGAGCGGCCACCAGTGCGGCGGTGGCTGGGCTCTCAGAGGCTGAGATACAGAGCATTGGCAGATGGAGATCGCAGGCCTTTAAGGGTTATGTGCGGCTGTAGGGGAGATTTCTGTTTGGATGGCTAACTTATGTTTTCTTTTTCAGATGCTGTGCGGTGCCCGCATGGATGCTGGATGATCAGGCATTCATTCGTGCATTGGGCGGGACTGCAGGAAGCTGAACGGCCATTGGGGTGCAATTTAGGTCTTGACCCGGATATGGTGTCCGTATTATGGCTGGGTGAGCGTGGTCTGCGATGGCCACAGCTATTACCTTTGCTTCGGCACAATCAGCGAGTGAGGAAAGAGCCGTCAGTGATTCTTCTGCATGTAGGAGGAAATGATCTGGTCGGATGGACTTGTAAGCAGCTGATCCGAGCAGCAAAGAGGGACTTGGCTGAAGTTCTTCGGATGTTTCCGGAACTTATTTTGTTGTGGTCGGATATCATTCCAAGGCTTACCTGCCAGTATCAGCGACGCTGGTCTCGGGGGCTGGCAAAAATCAATCGGCAGATCGGGCGGTGGGTGTGTAACCATGGGGGATATCAAGTCTTGCACCCTTGGGTTGATGTTACTTGTATGGGATTGTACCGGCATGACAAAGTGCATTTATCCCCGGTGGGAATGGATTTGCTGCTTAATGACTGGCAGGAGGCTTTGGAGTGGGTCATGCAGTGGGAGGCTAAATGGTCGCAGCTTGGCTTTGGGGGGGCGGCATGGGGGCGCAAGCTTCTCCTACACCGGGTGGCGGGATCCCAGAGGTTTCCGGGGTTCAGAGCCTTTAACTAGAATTGGGGCGGGGGCGGTTGCCCCCAACCCGGATGACCCCTGGCCTGTCTTTGCTAGTAATATGGCGAGGCCAGGTAAAAGGGGGGGTTGGCGTTTGCCGCTGGCACGGCCACAGCAAGAGTGGAATGAGGTCATCTTGCGAGTGGTATGGCGGGTGATGGCTCGTTCCGCTAGTGGGTTATTATTAAGGAGTTTATGTTTCAAGAAAATGTTTGGAATTTTCTGATTGTTAATAAAGCTGCAACCATATGAGCCCAAGAAATGTGTCGGTGTTGTTTGTATGGATGTGTTTGAGTGTGCGGGAGGGGGGGGTTGTATAGGTTGGGGGAGTGTGAGCAGGTTAGCACCGGGTCCGACCTGCCGTGGTTACTCCTGTCCTTAAACAGTTACATTTCCTTCCAATTATTGCAAGAGCAAAATACAAAAACCTAATGATTACACAGGTACACTACCAAAAAACTGCCTCCAGTTTTGCAACTGATTCCTATAGATTTTGGGGTGCTGAATCTAGGAAAAATAGCCAAAATGTTCCATCACGTCACGTTTTCTTGCAAAATTAGATTTCTTACCCATATAAGGAATGTTCACATAATTTATTTTTAGCCGACTGCAGTTTATTTTCTTGGCCCAAAATAGAGGTTGTAATGGTTAACTAACTAGAAACACTCCCTCATGATATTTTAGAGTGTTTTGTATTCATTTTATACATTAACAGGACAATTGGGAGGCGGGGGGCTAAATCCAGTACTCGCGCTGGCGCATGTTCTTTCCTGTTCGCCTCGCCTCGTTCGCTCGCTCAAACACGGTGGTTGCGACATGAACGTTCCTGTCAAATTTCAGTTTCTTGCAAGTTCATTATTACCTTTTGTTTGCTCAGTCGTAATCCAGCTTTATTCCGAAGTGGTTCACTACAGTTGTAGTTTGCAGTGCTGTGTATTTGTGATGGCTCACAGAGCCAGAGGTTGCGTCAACTCTCCGGACAGTTTTTGTTTTATTTGTGGGGAATATACCATGAAAAAGCAGCAGAGGAACATTTCTGCATTTATTAAAAAAGTATATTTCGCCTATTTCGGTTTGAAGTTAGGCGATCAAGACAAACCGTGGGCTCCTCACAAAGTGTGCAAGACATGTGAGGAAGATCTACGCTTATGGATGAAAGGTAAAAAACAAGCATTTCGTTTCGGAATACCTATGATGTGGCGTGAACAAAGAGACCACAGCAGTGACTGCTATTTTTGCTCTTGCATTGTGAAGGGATACAACTTAAAAAATAAGAACGTAATAAGTTACCCCAACCTTCCCTCAGCAATTAGGCCTATGCCTCATAGCAACGAAGTACCTGTGCCTGAACCACCAAAATCTTTGGATCATATTTGTGTGGACGGTTCTGATCATGATGAGACTCATCAGATGGCTTTTCCCGATGAGTCCAGTACTTCCGAGTTTGAAACTGAACCAGATCCGAAACCTGAACTTTTCTCTCAAGCTGAATTGAATGATTTAGTCCGGGATTTAGGACTCCCAAAAGATGCTGCCCAACTGCTAGGTTCTCGGCTTAAACAAAAAAATCTATTGTCACCAGGAACAACTTTTTATTGGTACCGCAACCGCGAGACACAGTTTTTGAAGTATTTCAGCAAAGAGGAAGATTTGGTATTTTGCAACGATATATACGGAGTGATGGAAAAGTTTAAACTCAAGTATGATCCTGCTGAATGGCGGCTGTTCATTGATTCGTCAAAAGACAGCATAAAAAGTGTTCTTCTTCATAATGGCAACACATTCGCTTCAGTTCCTATTGCTCACTCTGTTATTCTCCAAGAAAAATACGAGAATTTGGCCCTGATTCTTCAGAAGATTCGTTATGATGAGCATAAGTGGATGATTTGTGGAGACTTTAAAATTCTATCCATGCTATTAGGGCAGCAATCCGGTTTCACCAAATATCCCTGCTTCCTTTGCTTGTGGGATAGCCGGGCCCGCGACCTACACTGGGGGAAAAAAGACTGGCCAATTCGGGAGTATTTGAGACCCGGTGAGAAAAATGTTCTTCATGAGAGCTTGGTACCTCGTGATAAAATTCTATTACCACCTCTCCACATTAAGTTGGGTCTCATTAAGCAATTCATCAAGTCCCTTCCAAAAGATGGTGAGTGCTTTCGGTACCTTTGCTCAAAGTTCCCCCGACTTTCTGAAGCAAAGTTAAAGGAAGGAGTGTTTGTTGGCCCTGATATAAGGAAACTCATTTCAGATGGAGCATTCGCTGAAACGATGTCTGAGAAGGAAAAAGAAGCCTGGGATTCCTTCAAGGATGTTGTTCTCAAATTTTTGGGGAACAGGCGGGATGAGAACTATAAGGATATTGTTGCCAGGATGCTCAATGCCTTCAAAGAACAAGGCTGTAACATGAGCCTGAAAGTCCATTTCTTGCACTCCCATGTGAACTACTTTCCCGAAAACTTGGGGGCGTACAGTGAAGAACAAGGTGAAAGGTTTCACCAGGACATCAAGGACGCAGAGAGAAGGTACCAAGGAAGATGGAACACCACTATGATGGCTGATTTCTGCTGGTTGCTGCTGCGGGAAACCCCAGATGAAAAATACGCCAAGCAGCGCACCAAGAGAAGCATTCGGGGGAAGAAGAAATGGGCCCACCAGGAGATTGATTGACCCAAGAATGACTTTAAAATCTAAACTGTGTTGACAAATATCGTGTTTTTACTAAACTTTGAAATAAAAATTTACCACAGTGTCGGATCTCATTTATTAGAATTTTATTTTCACACCATCGGGTGTTTGTCTTCATGTATTGCAATGGTGCGGTTTGCGTTTTCTATTCTTACATACATACCTGTACAACATTTTTTGCACATTTCTTTGCTTTGCTTTGTGTCTAACCTCGCTCTTATATGCTCAATGTTTGTGCACATGTATGTGGCTGTTTTAAGTGCAGACAATTTTGCTACCATCACAGTGTGTTTTGTTGACATTACTCTATTCTTATGTGCTGCCTTGTTACAATTTTCTTTATTCTTATTTGAATAACTACTAAACAATTAGTATAAAGAATTCATCCAAGAAACTTTTATCTCGATCGCACTCAATCTGAAACGTTCACCTCAAACTGCTAACCCAATGTAGCAAAAAATCTGTACGTGATGGAGCAAATTGGTTACCAGATTTGGATTCAGCGCACCAAAAAACATAAAAATCAATCGAAACATTAGGGGCAGTTTAAAAAAATTTTTTTTAGTGTACCTGTGTTATTTTCAAAATCTTTCACCAGTCTTCAGCAGATATCCTACAACATATAATATCCAAAGACAAGAGCCTAAGACCTAGACGATCTCATAACTCCAATAAGCTTAGTACACTTTTAAACTTCAATAGATCAAAACAGATGACCTCTAAAAGAGCATTTTCCTTCATGGCACCAGAGGTATGAAATTCTATTCCTGAAGAATTAAGAGCTCAGGAAGACATCAAAGACTTTTGCATAGCTTTAAAGACTTATTTATTCATAGAATCATTTGGTCAAATAACTTAAATTGATCAACTTGTATATCCAGTTTCACTATGAGATAATATTATAATTTACTGTTTGTACTGTATTTATATTGTAATGTATTGTATTTGATCTTCTCATGCCCTCAACATGTAAGTCCTTTGTTGTCTTGTCAACCACTTTGATTGAAGGATAAGGTGGTATACAAAACTGGCTAAATAAATAAAAGGAGATCACCCAGTTCTGACCTGATGAGATCCACATGAGGCACAACACCAGGCATCAGGTATGCTTGCAATGCTCCACTTGGTAAAAACAAAAAGAATTGCCACAAAGAAACAGTACAGATGACAAAAAAGAACCATCAAAAAGAAAGGGCACAGTCGCAGTTAAAAAGGAGACCCAAAAAGGGAATCCCAGCACCAGAAGGGCCAGTCAGGGAAACCCGGGCAGGGCTTCCTCCACCACCTAGAAGGCCCTGATGCCTATGAAAGGCCTGACTTTCTTCAAGCAGTACAGAGAGTCAAATGCAGCCCTATAGAAATGAATGTGCTGAAAATGTAAATTTAGAAAAAAATCTAAAAAACTAACTATAGCAGATAATAAACAGCAAGAGTGAAGGGAGGCCTGGGCCCAACTTAACAACCCTCCTCAGGATCCCTGTGCAGTCCTCCTGCTCATCTCTGGCCCAGTAGTGCTGGAATCCATGGGTAAGAGTGCTGAACGGAGGGCAATTGCCAGCTCAGGAAGACAGACAAATATTGAATGCTGACAAATACTGGCATCTCTGAGTGCTGCACCAGCATATATGCTCAGTGATGACATCACTGAAAGTTGCTCGTCTGCCTCCACCTGCTGGCAAGGGAGCATAACCCACTCGTCCGGACTGTTCTAGCAGGATGATAAGGAAGTACAGTATATTTTCCTCCCCTAAACACACCTTCATATGTTACTAGAAGTATGTATATTGTGGATCCCTGCGATATGGACCCTGGGTAAATGACTTTTGAAGAGCTACATAAATTAAGCTGCTTTTCATTCAGAAAGGATCTGCATGAGAGATAATTTCAGTGTGAGATAAGAGAAAGTGAAATATAATCGAAAAGCTTACAGAGCCAAAAATTATGAAGATGTAATCCTTGCCAATGTACTACAAAGTGTTATATATTATTTAAAAAATATAAGGATGACATTTTTTCCTTTTATAGATTCTGCGTGCTAAAAATGCTAATTTCCTCCTACAAAAAATCCTGGCTTGAATAAAAAATAATTAATCCAATAACAGTGATCTTACCCTGAAAATGCTTATACTATTCAGCATAAAAGGACCATTATACTTGAACCAACTTGCAGTAAAATAGACCACATCTCTTTAAGTTCAACATATAATCAGTGGTCCAAAGTCAAGTCCTTTTTATAATGATTTTTCAAAATGTACTTTAAAAAAATGTATTACCTAACTTAAAATGCAGCCTTTGTGAAATTATTATAAATAAAGGCCTTTGGATGTTGGGCCAATGGTTATAAGTTTAATTGAAACAGACATGGCCTATTTTACTGCAAGCTGGTACAGTTATTTAATTATTTAGGCATTTGTTGTATAGTCTGAAAATTGTTCCCTTAGGGGGTTATTCTGAGCCACGATTAGCGGGGATTGACGGCCTGATGGGACATCCATCCCCGCTATTCGTGGCTTCACCTGCCCCTGAATAACCTCCCCGCCGGTTGTGCAGGGAAGTTAGACGGGGGCGGGGAATGGGTGGCCCGGGGACAGAGAGTGGGCGGGCAGTGGGCGGTCGCCGGCCCTAGGCGTACAAAGCCGATTTTAATGTCAGCCCTGTACAGCCCTTCAAGGTGGAATAACTTCCCTGGACCAATGTTCTTGCTAAGCTGCACTGGGTCCACCGCCAACATTCCTGCTGTTGGGGGGAGGTACAGAGCGATCAATCGCTCTACCCCTCCCCCTGCTGGCGGGAATGCCAGCAGAGGACCCGGCGCAGATTAAAGAGAACATTGCATTAGACACATTGCCCTGGACAGGTTTTTTTTTGCTGCCGGGGTACGGATGGGGGAGGGAAGGCCAGGGGGCATTCCCCGCAGCCCAACCCTGGCCTTAGGAGGCCAGATCGGGGGTTGGACTGCAGGGAATTAACTTTATTCTCAAGTGGCCGGCATCAGGCTCTCTAATGGAGCTGCGGTGCCATGGCCACATGATGCCATGGCACCGCGGCTCCATTGAAGAGCCTTGACTGAGTTAGCAGGTGCAGTCCTGCACGTGCAGGCTGGACAGAATCGCAGTCCCGGCCTGCACGTGCAGGACTGTTCACGATTGTGATCCCACGGGGCTCCACGTGCCCCGCGAGATCAGAATCGCGATCCCCTCTGTGCGTCCGGTTCAGACCAGACGCACAGAGGGGATCTACGTCCAGGACGGAATTGGGCCCTTAATGTCTTATCCACATGGGAAGCTCCTTACCAGTCTTACCAGGAAAGTGTATATGATTAATGGCAGATAGCAATTCCTAAGTTATGCACAATTTGCTGATAGAGCTGCATCACAGCAACCTTTCTGATATCTGTACAGTGTGCTTCAGTTTTGGTTTCTGACAGTGTTTACCAACCCGGGGAGTGACCCCAACAGTATTGCATACCATAGCCATGCCTGCACTGTGCCCAGGACTGGTGTGGTGGCCAGGGCTGCCAAAAGCCTCTATATTTGCACAATGCTGGCATAGGCGTGGGAGTGTGTGTCTGTCTATCCAGTGTGTTGTGGCTGCCTACACCTTACTCAGCCCACACTGCTTGCACTGTTTCCAGTGTTAGCCTGCCAATGTACATAATGAGGAGCAAGGTACTGTGGGTATGGCCCGGACAGGGTGGCCTGGGCAAGATGCATCTGCACAGGGCATAGGGCAATGGCTGGGACATTGTAGTGCCCGGCCACCACCTGCACAGACAGGGTGGCCACAGCATGTCCTGCTGGGAGGTCACTCTCACCCTGACTGAGCAGTGACCACGGCATGGCTAGGTTCCCCCATAGTGCTATATAGTATTTCTCTCAAGTGATATTTATGGGTTCTCTTTTCTGGGGCCCAATCACTGAGTTGTGTGTGTGTGTGTGTGTGCTCCCATCCCATCCCATCCCATGTTTGGGTGCACACATCTTCTCCAGGAACATGCACTATGGACTAGCTAGCGGACTGTCTGCAGTTAGTATGTGTATGGTTGGAACACCTTGCAGGGTACAGCGGCTGGAGACTCACTGTGCTTGCTGCTGGAGAATGTCAGACAGTGGTGGGGGGCAGCCGAGCATTTCCAGGCTTTCTGTCTGTCTGCCATTGCCTTATGGATGCGTACAGATCTGCATTGACTGCCCTGTAGGGTGCCTGTTCCCCAGCAGGACTGGGGTTGATGGTCCCCTCTACTGTCACCATTGCAGGGATGTAGAATGTGGATCTGTTGGTGGGAGATCCTATCCCCCACCCTGAGCCCCAGAGGGCAAGTTGGGTGGTGCTACATAGTCCGCTTATGGGTCCAAACACCCCCCTTCACTTAAATCATGTGACCATGGCACCCACACAGGATATGCACTATTCTGGGTGCATCATAGTCTACAAGGGCTAGACGTGACTGGGAAATATGGATGGACACAGGTGTAGCCTAGGTGTGTCTGCAAGGACTATCTATCACACACGGGCACTGATGGTGACCTGCAGCATAGCCTATCTCAGCTAAGCCCACCTCTCCCTCAGGTTGATCACAGTACCCGCACAATGTGACGGTCTGTAGCTACTCTATGCCAGTAACACAAACGGTCAGTTCCCCCTACCAGGCCGAAGTGCTGTGGGGGTGCATACCCCATCTTGTGATCATCTGTAGACTGCTGATCTGCATGTGCAATGTATCATGGGTACGGGTGGGTTAACCCTATCCTGGTAACCACAGTAGACAGTTTGTGTGGTGACCTGCAGTCCTTCTGTAGCCAGCCAGGGGTTTGTTAGTAGCTATAGAGATGTAGTCAACTGGTTACTTCACTGACTGTGGAGGCAGAGGTCATGGGTTTGATCCCACAGTGGGGTTATTTGATAGGGCTGTCTGAGGCATTTCCTTTTTTAATTTAAATTAGTGCTGCCAGCAAAAACACCCTCACAGTGCTGTAACCTTAAGGTGCCTCATAAGGCGCCCTATAGGGAAGATTATAAGGTGCCTTGGCAGACAGTGCACTTTATAATGTGCCCTCTGGAGTGCCTTATAGGGCGCCTTATGCGGCACCTTAGGTTACGGCACTGTGAGGTGTGTTTGCTGGCAGCACTGATTTAAATTAAAAAAGAAAATGCCTCAGACAGCACTGATTTAAAGTAAAGGGTAATGCCTCAGACAGCCTTACTCATTAAGCCAACTGGGGGATTGAATTCATGATTGCTGTTTTATCAGTCAATATATTAACCATTGTGTTATACCTCTATTGCTGTGCTTCTAGGTCAGCGTGCCTAATTAAGGCTAACGCGCGTTAACGTGCCACGGCTCCCTCTATCACACAATAACGGACTTTATCGCACGATAACCCGAAATGCTACCTTAAGACCGAAACGCCCACTACCTTATATGGCATTCATCACAGTAAGATTGCAACTAACGCCGGTAACATTAAGACGGTTTAGTAAACATACCCCTAAGTGAGGCAGCGCCAATGATCTGTACAGGGGCTTTATCTCCTCCTTTCTGCTGGTTATGCCGCTCTCTATGTAGTCTAGCATCCTTCTGGCTCTGAACACTACCTTGTCACATTGTTTTGCAACCTTGTGATCTTCAGACACCATCGCCCCAAGGTCTCTCTGGAGCCTCTCTGTAGAAAGCTGTAATCAATTTTAGGGGCATTTTAGAAATGACATCCAAGTGCAATCTGAGATGTCTAAGCCAGAATCTCTGGAAAAGAAAGCAGGCAAGTCCAGGTGCAGACACGATTTCACAACAATGGACGTGCCCGATATGGAGGTCTGCAAGGACATCTACATTGACATCTCCAGTATTTTAAAGCGTGGACACAGCCTAATGGTTAGAGTAGTGGGCTTGCACCAGGGAAGCTAGGGCTCAAATCCCACTGCTCTCATTGTGATTGCACTGAGTACTGGGGATGATGGAGTGCTATCTTCTCTACACCCTCTGGGTGCTTTTCAGACAAAACAAGCACTTTTCTGATGCCTGGAGCACACCTAAACTTAGATGCGACTCCAGATGTCCTGGGCATTTCTGAGATCACCTAGTGATGTCCAGGTTCCTGGGAATGCTCCAGCCACACCTCCTCAACGACACCATTCAAACTTAGATGTCCTCATCCTGGGGACATCCACAGTCCCAACTTCTAAAGTGGCTTCCAAATCACAAATAGGGCTTCCAAATAACCTCCTTTATGTCCTAACGAACAGTAACCTATTCAAATATGCAACCCAACCAGATTGTTTAGAGATAAACGTATCTAGCTAGGCATCGTGTCAATACCAAAAAAGATAAATGCAGAGCAATTCTTGTGACTTCTCTATGCATGCTTACATTCTTTAAAATGCCAAAAGCATGTCTGTCATAAATACCTCTACCCTGCAGCAAAGGATAGCAGTTATTTTGCTATCTGTGCAATCAGAACTGAGAAATGGTTCAAAAATTGTTCTGTAGATCAGTGGCTCTCAATGCAACCCTCCAAGGTATGCAAATATAGCACATGTATATTCATTAGGGATACCCTGCAAACCAGACTAGCTAGGCAACCTCTGAGGATCAAGCTGAGAACAACTGTGTTGGACTGCACTGAACTGCAAACCTTTAAGACAGTAGAAGGCAACTCTGGCCTGCATGCCACAAGCTGGTTAGGTTGTCAGGATATCCGCTGTGAACATGTATGCAATGAATTTGCATGCTATTGAAGCATTGTATACACATACATCTCATGCATATTCAGTGTGCACATCTTGCAAACTCGATTGGCTTGTGGTACTGGAGGACTGGAGTTGCCTATCCCTGCTCTAAAGCTATAATGCAAGCATTTTTTAACGTATTGAGCTATTTTGCATCTCAGTACCTCATTAGCATACATTTTATTATGTTAATACTATTGCAAGCAAGTTTATGTGCAGTGCTTTTAAGGCTTGTAAACTAGCATGCATTTGCAGAACTGTGTGCTAACTGCTTGTGATAGCAATAATGTACATTAGTACTTAGGTCCCTTAGTTATTCAAGAAGGACATTTGGCATTTTGAAATGTTCACATATCTCTGTGTGTCAATGCTGTACTAGGCATCTGGGTTCTGAAATACCCTTCTGGGGATGACTAAGTAGATGCCCCTGCAGACGTCCCTATCAGGCATGTCTCGGTTTCGGAAATCGCGCCTGCACCTGGATGTGCCTGCATTCTTCTTCAGACATTCTGCCTTAGACATCCCAGATTGCACTTGACTGGATCTTCTAAAATTCCCCTCATGGTCTTTATCTGCCATCATGTTCTATGTTTCTAGGGAGTAGACAGGCACACAGTCATGAGGCCACTTTCCTAGAAGGAAACTAGGCTAAAACTGCACAACAATATCTTAAGAATAATGATCCCTGGGGACAATATTTACAAAATGTTATACATTTGCCACTGGGTGGTAAATGCATAACTTGCTTAGCAATGTATTTTCTAAAACTCATATAGATAACAGTGGGCAGTTTAATTCACTAAAGGTTATGTATACTGAGGGTTCAGCATGCACCAAATGTGTTACAGTAAACATTACCACACACCAAAACTGCAGCTGTGCCAGGAATCCCATGTTACCTGAATAGCATGAGTGGTTTAGGGGCAGAGCGTGGGCATCTATGGCACGCGCTCACCAGCAATGTTGCACTTAGCACGGATGTATCCTCAATGGGTGGTGCCAAGTACACCCGCATTGACAGTACCAGACAGAATGACCTTGGAGGTGGTGTGAGACCTGAGCTAGCTACATGGGGACATGGCAGGCATGCCTCCATTTTTTAGCATAGGTCCAGTGCCACCCCGTGCTGATTTTTGGAATGGACTGCGCATTTTTTAAGCATGCCCCTAAATGGCCAGATATTGTCATATTTAAAAATGGGTTAGGGGAGGGGCGGAGACCGTACCGGAGGTTTTCCATTTAGTATCAATATTCTTTTTTATCCAGAAATTCAGCAGACTTTATTCCCAGTGTAATCTACTTCACTATACAAATAAGGTTTAAAAAAGGTTTGGACAAGTTTCTGAAAGAAAGGTCCATAAACTATTATTAAAGAAGGCCCAGGAAATCCATTGCTTACCCCAGGACGAGCATTGTGTAAGCTGTGGACTTTGGGTACCTGCCAATATGGCATTTCTTATTTTCTTATGTTATGTTCTTATGTTCTAAAGTAGTATAAATACTTCTGGTCATATCTTGCCAAGAAAACCCAAGGGATAGACACTGGGTCACCAGAAGACAGCAGTGACTCAACAGCACTTAACAACAACATTCCCAGTGTACTGACTGGACAAAGTCCCACACAGCAGATGTAGAATAAGATACAGATATATTGACAGATAAAATTAAGCAATTAGTGAGCAGATTCATTTAGGTATGTTTTACTGCTCTTTTCACCATCAGGAGCCTCTACTTTTCCTCAAGTTTCATACTTCCGACTTGCAAAAGTCCATCTTGCTCGGTCTTTTGAGATGAAAAGTACAGTCATTTACAGTAGCTGCTTCACCATTAGCTAACTATAACCCCCTCAACCCGGCTAGTTGGACAGAAGTCACATAAAATAAATTTATAAGTCATGCTTGATTTTCCCTGGGTTCTTGGATGGGATGGCAAGCTCACTCTCTTATCCAACAGCAACAGATCAGACTTGGAAACCCTTACTTTTTACTTTGTAATTCCAAACAGCAGAAAACAGACTGATTCAACAGCGGATATATTTCTCAGACTTCATACTTGATCACAGTTCTTCAACAACAAAACTATCATCCGTGGATTTAAGGCATTAACAAATGTCCCAGATCAATTCTTTTGCTCAGAGATTTTAGGTGTGTTCATAAGGAGGCGGCTGGGAGCGTTTGAGTCGTTCAGCCAGTTCATCCACTCTGAGGCCTCTGGAGATACCAGTTCCTTATCACAGTCTCTGACTTGGATGGGGGCACCCAGCACCAAACAATCTGTTTCTTCAGAGTGGGGGAAGCAGAACTGACTCCCTCTTAAATATCATTGCCTAATCAATCTCTCAGAAACCTTCATCCATGTCCTTTATTTCTTTCAACACTTGCAAACTGGAACAGCTTAGTGAATAAATTTACAACCTTGCTTCTGCCCTTTCTGGCTACAGAATCCCTTGTTCCTTGACATGATTCCTCTCCAACCCAAGGACTGTGCTTTGGCAACCTCTCCTTGTTGCTTCCCACCTCAGATAGGGATAGCTACCTTCCTGGTAGCTAGGCCCTGCTGGGCCCTCTCCTTCTTCTGTACACCTACTCCATAGGGTTGCCAACTGGCCGGTTTTCAGCCGGCCTGGCCGGTTTTTCCATGGCCAGGCCGGCTGCCGGCTCAGATGTAAAACCGGCCCTTGAAAAGCCGGTTTTTTGCTCTGGCCGTAAGATCGGGAGCGGCCAGAGCAAAAAAACAGCTTTTCTTCCGACCCGAAGTCCAAAAAAAACCCCACCCAGGGCCGGCCCACACAGCAGAGGGCTTCAGAGGGAGCAGGGTAAGCTCGTGCGAGGCCCCGGCTCCCTCTGTACAGCCGCCAGCGTGAAGAGCCTTTTCCTTCACGCTGGCGGCTGTATCTGTAAAGCCGCGATTGCTGGGAAAGGTTAAAGGCAATACCCTTTAACCTTTCCCAGCATTCGCGGCTTCACAGATACAGCCGCCAGCGTGAAGGAAAAGGCTCTTCACGCTGGCGGCTGTACAGAGGGAGCCGGGGCCTCGCGCGAGCTTACCCGGCTCCCTCTGAAGCCTCTCAGACAGCTGCGGTGCTGGTCGGGGGGGGGCAAAGACTGCATGGGCTGTG
The DNA here is from genome assembly GCA_033557465.1 of Ichthyophis bannanicus. Classification (NCBI taxonomy): domain Eukaryota; kingdom Metazoa; phylum Chordata; class Amphibia; order Gymnophiona; family Ichthyophiidae; genus Ichthyophis; species Ichthyophis bannanicus. The sequence continues at coordinate 633,614,548 of CM066033.1, forward strand.
ATTGGGGGGGGGACCTGGACCCGAAAAGGGCGATGGGGGGGGGGGACGTGGACTGGAAAGAAATGGGCTGTGATGGGGGGGGACCTGAACTGTAAAAGGGCTATGGGGGGGGGGACTTGGACTGGAAAGAAATGGGCTGTGATGGGGGGGGACCTGGACAGGAAAAGGGCTATGGGAGGGGGACTTGGACTGGAAAGAAATGGGCTGTGATGGGGGGGGACCTGGACTGTAAAAGGGCTATGTGGGGGGGACATGGACTGGAAATGGGTTGTGATGGGGAGGGGGACCTGGACCCGAAAAGGGCTATAGGGGGGTGGGGACTTGTAATGGAAAGAAATGGTCTGTGATGGGGGGGGACCTGGACTGTAAAAGGGCTATGGGGGGGGACATGGACTGGAAATGGGTTGTGATGGGGAGGGGGACCTGGACTGGAAAAGGGCTATGGGGGGGGACATGGACTGGAAATGGGTTGTGATCGGGAGGGGGACCTGGACCGGAAAAGGGCTATGGGGGGGGGGACTTGGACTGGAAAGAAATGGGCTGTGATGGGGGGGGACCTGGACTGTAAAAGGGCTATGGGGGGGACATGGACTGGAAATGGGTTGTGATGGGGAGGGGGACCTGGACCGGAAAAGGGCTATGGGGGGGGGGACTTGGACTGGAAAGAAATGGGCTGTGATGGGGGGGGCCTGAACTGTAAAAGGGCTATGGGGGGGGGGACATGGACTGGAAATGGGTTGTGATGGGGAGGGGGACCTGGACTGGAAAAGGGCTATGGGGGGGGGGAACTAGGACTGCAAATGGGCTGATGGTGCAGGGGGACTCGGACTGCAAATGGGCTGTGATTGGGGGGGGGCTAGGACTGGAAATGGCCTGTGATGTGAGGGCTAGCACTGGAAATGGGCTGATGAAGAGCTAGAATAGGACTGGAAATGGGCTGATGTGGGGCATGGGAGAATGGGGCTAGAAGGGAGTGGATGCTGGGTGGGTCTAGAACTATAAGGGAACTGATTTTGGGGGAGGACTAGAATGGATGGGGAATGAGAATGGAGAGGGGAAAAAATATTTTGTGTGGAAGAAAAGTCTATGATGGGCTGGGTATTGGGAGAATAAGAGGGGCTTGAAAATGGAAGGGTGAAAGTTAAATGGATGATAAAGGAATAAGGAAAGAATTGGGGGAAAGAGCAAAAGGGAAACAATCAGTATGTTAAAGCAGAAATAGAGAGAGAATGGAAAACATCTAAAAGAGAAGAAAGGACAAATGGATAGCTCGCAGAAGACACGAAGAAACCAGAAGAAAGTGACTGGAGCAATTGCAACTGAAAAAATGCCCAAACAGAAGGTAGAAAAATACTTTTTATTTTGAATTTATTAACTGGAATATGTCTGGTCTGGGAAGTGTGTATTGCTTATATCTTTGCATTTTTGTTTAGTGCAAGAGGAAATTACTTTATAGTTTTATTTCTCCAGTGTTGTACATTTCATGTTTGGATTTTGGGGTTCCCAGTTTAATTATTATCTGACCAAGGAAGTTAGCCTACACGTATCCTCGGTAATTTTTGTGGGTGGGGCTGGGGGCGGGGCAGGGGTGGGACTAGGGGCGGAGAATGGGTGGAGGATGGCGAGCCACAGGTGTCGGGTTTTTCTCGGTGAAAAAGTTGGCAACCCTACTACTCCATGGTGCAATGACTGCTAGTCAAAGAACCCACCTAGCATCAGGCCTGAAACTATATACTCCATATCATCTGAACACACCCTCCTCCCTCTTCTAGCAGGAGTTATTTACTGGTTCCTCCCACCTGCTCTAGTCCCCGCAGGCTCAAACAGCCCCCCTCCTCCCCCTTTTTCCCCTTATATTTCCTTAAAGCCCTGAGAGGGGTTTCAAAAGTTTCTCACAAAGATTGTATCATTGCTCAAGTTATATTAGTCAGTCTCAGCCCAGTTCTCGGGACGCGCTGTTTTCAGGATATCCATAATGAATATTCATGAATAGATTTGCGTGCATTAGAGTAATTTCATAAAGGGGTCTGTGTTTGTGCTTGTAAAATGCCTTTTATACAATTGCCTCATGACACCCCTCATAAAAGCATGCATGGTGGCAAGGAGGTATATGCTTTTGCATGACCTGCATGTACAGTAGGGGTGCTCGGAGGCAGAGTTTGGGCAGAAGAAGGGCATAGTCACAAAGTACAGATGCAGGTTATAAAATACACTCCTGCGCACATACTTCAGCTCCTGAGCAGGCGCAAATATATGTGGCTGCATTCTAGTTGCAATTCTGACAGGTTTGTGAGGCTTTTATATAAAGACACGTTGGCGCCTATGTCTCTTTAAAAATAGCCTCAAGACCGACACTTACTTGGACTCCTAATTTAGGCTATTATGAAAAAACAAAATACCCGCCACATGCAAATCTCTCTCATATGAATATTCACTGTGGATATCCTGAAAATAAGACTGGTGTGGCTGGGTATATCCTGAAGACAGCGTTGAGAGCAACTCGGTAATATATACTCAGAATAATAAAATGGCTAAAGCAACTGAGCTTATGCAACATAGACGAGCGTGCTATCTAAGCTTATAGCATTCTCTGAGACTAAAATGAATATGTTACCGAGACCACAAATATACAGGAGCCATGCCAAAGTATTGCTAGCCTTGCTGAAGGTTTCTGGCTTGTCAGCAGAGTTTCCCCTGACTATTCCAACCCTAGATTTCATTTATTTTTCTGTTATAATTACAGTTAATCCTCTCAGTTCTGCAGAGGAATTCCTACAATGTGTGGCCAATATGGTTTGCTCTTGTTGCTCTTAAACTGAAGTGGTTGCCTTGCTGCGTTTTCGTCTAAATGCCATGTAAAAAGGCCTCCACATGAAGGTACTCAGCAAGGCTTATCTAATGATTACTACCCTATTAAATTGCTCTGTCTCTCAGACCTCCGAGCGTCTATGTGAAAATGAATATGTGTGTCTATTAAAGTAGCCCTTTTCCTAACGTGGTTACCCTCTGTGGTTTTGTGTTTTAGGTCTGACTGCATGTAAAATCTGTGGTTTCCTGACCAGACAACCATCTCTTTTCCCATACCCCTCGGGATAGTTTTTTGCATAATATTTGGTATTTCTGTCTGTGAATCATTACTGGCTAAGCATACCTGTTCTATATTCAGCCTGGCATGTAAGTGTGATCTTCAGCACCTAGAGAGCAGCCAAGTGGATTTTATCTGTGTCTGTTCCTCCTTAGATATACTGCTTCCGTGTGAGCAGTGAGCCCATGCCTTAGCTCTTGAACAAAACCGTGCTATCATATTTTCTACCTTTTATTCACTCCCTCTAGGGAAAGGCATAATAATTTGGAATCAAGGGTGGGATCTTTCCCTCTGGGTTATATATGAGCAGAAGCAAGAACTAAAAACTGCTAGGAAAATAACCAGACAAGCAACCTCATGAAGGCAAGTAAGACTATCTGGATAGTGCCTTTACCTCACCAAAATCATTGTCGGAATGGCGAGTCTTTCCTTTATTCCGTCAACTTGAGAATTCCAAATTCTTGAAACTGCAAGACTGGGTTATATTAAAGACAAACCTAGTAACAGAGAGCATGTGCATCCGGCGTCCTTCTTTGCATATCCAAGCAAATAGCATTATACAGTAAATACGGAAGGAAGCTGTTCAGTTTTGTTTTGTAGGATCAGCTCTATGTGCAGTCATACGCTCATTCATGCCTCCAGCATCCGCCCCTGGCAACTCTGATGACAACACAGCGATGGTGCTGAAAGTACGTTCCTCAGAGCTCAGCATGTTTCTCGGAAAGCCGCTCCTGCTGGGCTACTCAGCACTCAGACAATATCCACACGATCGTGGAAAATGGAAATACAACGTAGCAACAGTTGCCCATCAAATCACCTGTGAAATCCGAAAATAAATGCAAACGAAGACAAATGTGATATCACTGGGTTTCCACTTTGATGGAAAATCGATACTAGGTTTGTGTTGATTCGAGGAGGATAAACGCTGCATTTATTTATTACTTAACTAAAGTTGTTTGATGCCCTGCTAGCAAGGCTACCCAGAGACATCGCTGACCGCATAAGTGCTTTTGAGAATCAGCTCAAATGTGCTTAGGCAGAAGTGATGTCTGTCTGTTAACGAGGTATTTGTTTATGTAATATTTATTTTTATTTTATTTTGCACACACCAGTGTAGGAGCTCTCTGTTGCAAGAATCTTGTTGGCATGGGAGCTACATCTGCACTCCGAGCCCTAACCATGGGAGACGAAAGCTCACAGAGGTGCAGGGAGACAACAGCTGCCAGGTAACATGAGGTCAGATGACAGGAAGGAATATGGGACACATGCAGCCTGGAGTGGAGAGCCATGACACCAGAGGGAGCCTGAGACAAGAGACTTTGTGCTTGCACAGAGTCTGGCGGTGACACAAGGGATGAGAGCACAAAGTTGATATGGAGCAGGGGACATAAGAGAGCAATGCCTGGGATGCAGGCGATCAGGCCTAGCTGGTAAAGAGGGGGCATAGAAGCAGCATGAACAGGAGTCTCCAGAGAATGGCACTGGGGCCATATAGGTTTTAATAATCAGCTTTTCATTTTAATTGCTGGTGTTTCAATAGCCTGGAAGAATAGTTTTAGCTTTAAAAAGGTCATTGAGTCACACTTACTTTCATGGTCAAATTCAGGTATGGACAAAGACCCGCTCTGCAAAACTGCACTCTATACACCAAATTAAGCCCCAAAGACAACTTTTGAGCTGTCCCTCCTGCTTTAGTGCATTTGTGAACTGAGTTTTCTAATATAAAGGCAACACCCTGGACATGGTGTTTCTACCCACCAAGCTCAATGGTCTCCAAAAACCCAAGATACATATAACCCCAGTGCCTTGGTCGGACCATCACCAAATTGAATTCACATTGCTTCTACCCACCATGCGAGAACATGCTACACACGTCCCTCCTACAAACCTACGGAGGAGATTCCAAAAATACAACAAGGAAACACTAATAACATCAATAGCCGCGCATATGAATCTGGAACAAGACAACCTGGAGATACTGGTAAACCAATGGGACTCAGTTATTGAAGCAATCTCAATACCAACCTGGTCACCCATAAGTATCTCATCCAGAAACAGGAATGAACCATGGTACACCCCCACCCTCCGCGAACTAAAGAAGCACCTGCGGAAGCAAGAAAGGAAGTGGAGAGGGCACAAAACCGAGGAACATAGGATGGAATACGTCAAACTTCTTGCAGCTTACAAGAGCGAAATTAACCTGGCAAAGAAAACTCACCACTCCAACACGCTTAGTAAGGCCCTCAACCGGCCCAGGGAACTATATGCATTAGTCGAATCTCTCACGAAGAATAATCAAGAACCTAATACAAATGGGGCAATGACAGCCCAAAAGTTGGCAGACCATTATGCCAACAAGCTAAACCCCCCAACCAGAAACATAAACCCTCAAGCGCCTGAACCCCCCACCCAAGACCTGTCTATGAGCTCCGCCCTGCAAACAACCAACACCTCGGAAGAAACTACCCGGTACCAAGAATGGTCCACCTTCAGGAGCATAGAAGTCAAGCAAATCATGAACATAATCTCCAGCTTAAGAACCACCACCTCCCCACTCGACCCATGCCCAGCTACCTGGGTCAAGGACATAAAACAGGAAGCTGCCCAATTCGTCACCCACATAGTGAACCAATCGCTATCGCAGGGGCTAATGCCAACGCACCTCAAAAAATCCATCATCCGACCCATACTGAAGAACAAAACCCTCAACAAGAGCGACCCTACATCCTACCGCCCAGTATCAAGCATATCCTTCCTTGCCAAGATCACTGAAAAGGCAGTGCAACAACAACTGCAAGACCACATAGATGACAACAACGCCTTCGACGTCCACCAGTATGGCTTCCGACAGCATCATGGTGTAGAAACCCTCCTCTTAGCCCTACTGGACAAACTACTTAAAGGTCTGGAAGAAAGAAACAAAATGTACATGCTCATTTTCATAGACATATCAGCTGCCTTTGATACTGTACATCACCCCACACTACTAAACAGACTCGCGACAATAGGCATTAGAGGCACCCCTCTGAAATGGTTCTCCTCCTACATATCCGACAGAATGCAGCAAGTCCACTTCAACAACGAAATGGCCTCACCATTCCCGCAAACCCAAGGCATACCGCAAGGATCGGCCCTGTCTTCCCTCCTTTTCAACCTTTATCTACAACCAGCTTGTAAAATATTCCAGGATCACATGATCAGTTATCACATCTATGCTGATGACCTAATGCTATATACTCAACTTGATGCCGACAACCCGAATCTCAGTCAACTGGAGAAATGCCTCATTGAGCTCCAAACCTGGTTGCAACAAAATAATATGTCCATAAATCACAAAAAAACGGAAGTGATGTGCATGTCCAGAAAAACTGACTTCAACCCACCACCAACAGTCACCTTGAACAATAATGTCTACGCCACAAAGAACGAAATAAGATACCTAGGCATGACACTGGATTGCCACCTGAAGCTGGAAAAACATCTCCGAATTACCAATCGAGCCATTTTCCACAAGCTAAAAATAGTGCAACCACTACGTAACATCATAGATCACTCTGACTTCAGGACCGTAGCACAAGCCCTCATCATTCCTCATCTGGACTATTGCAACGCCATACTACAGGGTCTGCCTAAAAAAAACCCTCAATACCCTGCAAATGGCGCAAAATGTGGCAGCTAGAATCATCATGGGGATCGGCCTGACGGATCATATCACACCAATACTAATAGACCTACATTGGCTCCCAATCACTGCACGCATACAATATAAAATCATTATCACCGCATTCAAGCTCATTCATAATATAGCACCCTCTTACCTCAGCACCCTTATCACCCTACAGCCAAATAACAGAAGCAGAAGATCTCCAAACCTCAATACCCTCCTGATCCCGGGGAGCCTGAGACATGTCAAAACAAACACCAGCAACCGAGCATTTTCATTTATAGCGCCTCTGCTATGGAATCAACTACCATGCGAACTGAGAGCAAGCAGTGACCTGATGGACTTCAGAAAAAAGCTTAAGACTCATCTTTTTCAGATGCATTTCTATCCTGCCTAATCACCATGTACTCACACTGGCTCACAACAGGCACAAAGAAAGAACTCTGTGTTCTGGCCAACAATATACACTAGCGTCATGTAAATATGTAAATACATGTGAAATTACTAGCCTGCAATCAAGTGTAAATCATATAATTCGAGTGATTTGACCTGTACATTTCCACTAAATCATGTTGTATGTTTCAATTCCCGACCTGTACAGCCGCACCTTATGTACAGCAAACCGCTGCTGATCGCTGGAAGTAGCGGGATACAAGTGTACACTAAATAAATAAATAGATTTGCCACTTAACAAGATTCAAAAACTTCAGCTCACACAAAATATGATTGTCAGGTTATTTAAGAATAAAAGTTGGAGGGAGAGAATTGTCCCAGTGCCTTATGAGTTTCAGAGGTAGTATCCAGTCAAAACAGCAATTTTAAGTTCTATTGCTATTCTGCATGTTTAAAGATCTTTTTATGTTGTTCATCTGTTATGCTGCCACCTGCTGACCTTTTTAGGAAAAGCACAACAGCTTTAAAATCTACTCTGGCTGGGGTATGCAGCTAAGAGAATCATGAAGAATTTGCTCCTATGAATCTGATTCTCCATTTTGTGGGTAAGAACTCTGGAAGACCTACAGCTCAGCCTCATCTGCCTGACTCTTCAGAAGTCATTGCTTTTTATCAGGAATTCAGCAAACATGGTCCAAAAATACAAACAATTGTACTTTGCTGAACCTTGGATGATTTCTGATGTTCTGCCCCCACAGTTTGTGCGTGCATATTTATATTTTGTATTGAGCTGTCATCATGTAAGCTAGAAATGCCCAAAATCACCTTATGCCGCAGAATACCCAAAACTTATTTATTTGTCAGACAAGCCATCAGGAGAAGATCAATGCTCACTCTTGAATGCTGGTCCTGTCCTTTTTAATCATTATATGGTTCTAAAATCATTCACTTAATCTGAATCACTTATCGATCCTTCATATGGCAGCGCATCAGCTTAGAAAACCATTTCAGGAACTCCCCAGATCATGACATGCACGTTTCGAGTCCACTACTGACTCTGCTTCAGGTGCAACAGGAAAGCATGAAAAGTTCCTCCATAAATCAGCATAACTGCCATGATGGCAATTATGCTGATTTATGGAGGAACTTATTGTGGTTTGATAGTTATCATCAGTTGGTGGGATTTCTTTTGGATCATGCAAGCTAGGGCAAGCAACTTCTTGCTATGTTCAGGGCCGGCGCTACCATTAGACGAAATAGGCGGTCACCTAGAGCGCCAGCCCTCTGGGAGCACCGATTGCTGCCACTCCCACCTCTCTCCGGGGCTTGCAGCAGCAGCAATGACTCAGAAAACACAGCATAGCGCTTACCTCAACTCACCAGTGCTATAGTATGTCTCTTCCACTCCCTTCCGGCACAGACTTCAAAAGCAGAAGTTGCGTCAGAGGGGGGGGGGCGGATGAGACATAGTACAGGACAGAAACCACTGGACAGCACCAGTGAGTAGAGGTAAGCACTGCTCCACATTTCCTGAGCCATTGGTGCTGCTGCAGGCCCATGAGAGGGGCGACATTGGCAGCAATGGGGGCTGCGGAGTGGTGGAAGGTGGCAGGGTGAAGGGGCTTGCCCAGGGTGCCTCCAATGCTTGCACCGGCCCTGGCTATCATCCTGTAATTTCTGCTTCTATTAAATGTTGCATACGACCCACACCCTCTAGTCTCCATGAGACCTGCCTGACTCATGCCTCAACCCAAGTACAGCCTTTGACCTTATTGGTCAATTTCAGAGTCCTCTAGCCTTTTGAATAATTCCCTGCACCCTTCCCCGTCAGTGCAAGAAATCTCCATATGGGGACAAATAAAGACTCCACAGCCTCCCCCTCCCTTCAGTCTCCCTGGAATTCCATCATGTTTTCACCGATTCACCATCAATTTCTTCAGGATTCAACATTTATTCCTTCAGTTTGTGGTTCACCATCCAGCTACATTGTCAGTGATTCAGTATTTAACTTCCATCATGTACCTCTGCCACAGTCTTCCAGTATCCCGTTATTCATTTAATTTTACAACCCACCCTCTCAGTAATTGTTCAACTGAAGCACTTAATTCCAACAGATTCAGCGTCGCACTGTACCAGAATCAATGCTACATACACTCTGTTCAATTGTCACAGTAAATTCTTTCTTCTACTTACTTGTAATAAATAGTTGGAAATTAGAAGATGTATGGTGAATTGGTTTAATTAACTATGGAATATTGCACTGGGAAAAGACAATGTGGAAAAAAAGTATATCTGATATGTTTGATTTTAAGAGAGGCATGAAAGCTAAACTTTTTGAAAAAGCCTTCTCTGCTGTAAGATCAAGTCAAAATAATATATTGTCATTTATGATCTGGTTTTATGAATGCGATCAACTCAAGTTGCTGTTAGTTTTATTTTTTATTGTATTTATCTATTGCACTCTGGTATATGATTTATTTATTTACCAAACTTATATTCCGCATTATTCTACTGATCAAAGCAGATCATAATGAACATATAAATCCATATACACAAAAACAAATCAAACATAAAACAAATTACAAAGTCAAATGCAAAATGCAATTTCATTAACCTCTAGTCCATACTTAACTCCCGTAATATTCCTTAAACAAATGTGTCTTTAGTTCCTTATGAAACAGTTTAAGATCGGCTATCGCACATACATTATTCAAAAGTGTATTCCACAATAGAAATGCATAATACATGAACACACGTCACAAGCTACTTGAGTGCTCTTAACTCACACAGATGGAATTCTAAAGGTGAGCAAGTTCTAGTCGTGTGATCAGATACATGTTCCTGCAACAAATCTGATAAACAATCAACTGACTGTTGATGAGATATTTTAAATACTGTTACCAGTACTAGTAGCTGCAGCCTACTAGTCATAGGGAGCAATGAAGTAGGCTTAAAAGGGGGTGACATGTACCATCTATGGCTGCCACGAGAATTCTAGCAGCAGTATTCTGGGCCAATGGAAGAGCCTGGAGAGCAGGTGCTGAAGCCCTTGGTAAATAATGCAATAAACAAGGGGAGAAGAGCGCATGGAATACAGTTTGAAAATTTTTCTCACTCAATAATGGCTGCAATCTTCGCACAACATGCATCTTATAATAAATATTTCTTATAACTCTATTACTCTGCGCATGGAATATCAGCTTCTGCTCAAGGATAATTCCTAGATAATGAACCTCAGTACCGTGTTTGCCAAGTACCATGTTCCCCACTTTGAGTGTTACTGGCGGAATAAAAATAGGGTCACGGGAAACAAAATTACCTCTGTCTTTTTATAATTGGTAACCTGTGAACCAAAAGCCACTCATCTGCAGCCAGAAAACACTTCATTATAGGAGTATAGGAAATATCAGTAATGACAAATGGAGCATAAATCATAATATTATTAGCATATACATGGTAATTGACTCCAAATAAGGCAATGAGAGTGCACAAGGGTTGCACATAGATATTAAAAAGAAGGACTGAAAGAGCGGAGCCCTGTTGAACTCTACACTGCAAATTGTACTATCAGAGGTATCAGTGCTCACGCGAACCTATTGGGTGCAACAAGATAAATACGATTTAAACCATTGAAACGCTAACCCTACTCCTTATCCCAAGGACTAAAGGCACAGTAGCACAATTTCATGATGCACACAGAGTTGAATGCAGCAGAGATATCCAAAAATATAAGGACATAATCAAGCTGAAGCTTCTCTAGTCCACAAATAAGCTAAGCTAATAGAGTAAGCATGAGAGTTTCCACACCATGATTCATCCAAAAACCATGTTGTTATGGATCAAGAGGAGTATTTTGATCAGTGTTTTGCTGTAGCATCACATTTCCTATAACCTTTGCGATAAACGGAAGATTAGATATTGGGCGGTAAGAAGCAGGGGCCATATCTAATCTTGTACTTTTCAGGACTGGACAAACACAAGCCTTCTTCAACTTATCCGGCATTACTCCTTGCTGTAAGGACAGTCATACAAATGATCTTGTGCTAGCTCAGTTCTGGCTGCCTTAATTCTTCTGATACGCCAAGAGTTAGGGTACAATGTTGTATTCAATGTCATAACAACATTTAATAGTTGTTCCTGAATAACATCATCAAATACATTCCACTTACTAGTTGTACTACATGCAAACAACATACATGGCATCGCAGGGACCTTACTCTTGAAAGAATCAGCCATTACACTTGAACTGGAAACATGCCGTTGATCAACATGAACAGGATCCTTTCCCAAAGTCTTAACAATAGCAAAGAGTTCCCTCAGGCGATTAAGAGATGACTGAATTCTTTGTCATAATACACCCTTTTCTTAGCATCTACCCAAGACCGATATTCTTGAAGAGCTACAACATAATGCTGGTAAACAAAATCATCCTTCATCTGCCTCCAATGCCTCTCCAATTTATGTAAATTTATTTTTATATCTTTAAGGCCTGTGTTAAATCATGGGGTGAAGATCAGGGAACTAATGCTAGCTCTTCTATAATTCAGTTCCAAGTATCCATAATAAATCAGTATCATCCCGTATATCAGCTGGACAATTACATACCCTCTCCACAAAATCTTCTTTACAAAATTTCCTGTATTGATGCTCAAGATAAGATTGCTGGGCTATCTTAAAATCCATAGACCTTTGTGGAAGAGTAAATAAAGTCAGACGTTTCATTGCATAGGGCACAATGTTGAAGAGGACGCGAGAACAGACCAAGGCATACCAGAGAGAACATAAATAAAATCTAAAATGTTCACTTTGACATGAGTAGGGTTCTGGACCACCTGTTCAAAGGAGTACTTCCATAGCCTCAAGCTGTTTTTGTCGGAACCCACCAAGGGCAATAGATTGGCAGAATACAAATATATATTAAACTTACTCCAGTAACTTTGAGGATTGGTAGCAACTCCTGACAACTTGAGGACAAAGAGTTCTCTTGCTGATTCCATTTTATCATCCAATTTACTATTTCATATTCAATAAAGCTGTGAGAATTAAAAAGTAAGCCTGTTTTATATACCAAGCTGAATTTGGGTTAGCTTTTTCCTTATGTGCATACAATTATTTAACATGCCGTAAAGACAGAGCAGGCAGCTTATTAAGTATTGTATGATATTTGAAATTTTATTTTTGACATTTAAAAGGCACATTTTAAAAATGACTTCCAAGTCAGAACATCTGAAAAAAAAGCAGGCACAATATATACCTATATAGGGCCATCTACATAAATATCTCTGGAATAGTATTTAAGACCATGGATATCTAATAACCTAATGATTAGAGTAGTGGACTAGGACCAGGAAAGCCAGGATTCAAATCCTACTGTTGCTCCTTGTAATCTTGGGACAAGTCACTTAACCCTCTATCCAGGACCGTACCAAGCTAGCAATGGGCCCTGTGCAACTGGTAAACCTGGCACCCACCCAGCTGCATGCAGGAACTCATTTGTGTTGGGCTTCCTGAAAGATCAGTACTGACATCAGCGCCCCTTCTGTACTGGTGTCCTGTGCGGCTGCACCGCTCACACAAATCTGGGTACAGCCCTGCCTCTATCTTCTCTACACCCTTTGGATGTTTTACAGCCAAAAGAAATACTTTCCCGGTGCCTATTTGTCTTTCGAAGACATGCTTCTGCTTCAAGATTTAATTCAAAAAATCTTCGGTCCCATTCTTCTTAAACTACAAATCCTTTGGTTCAAATTCCATAAGGATTTGTAGTTTAAGAAGAATGGGACCAAAGATTTTTTGAATCAAATCCTGAAGCAGAAGCATGTCTTCAATACACAATATCGTGTCAGGACAGCTTATGTATTGACATAAGTAAATCTTATAGAATTACATTATTAGCAAAGTTTTTCTTCAAATATGAGATCACTTATGGCTTGGACTAATGATGAAAAGCAGGGAGAGCTAAATTTCTAATATGCGTTCTCCGGTGGTCAGGAACCTTTTTAACACATAAAACAGAATAAAGAAAAAAAATAAAGGGCTAAGGTTTGAGCTACAGTGTTATGTTCCTTTCTTAGTGACACCCAACATTTCAGAGATCATATAGAAGACACTGATTCGTCCTATGAAACAACACAAATACAACCCTCACAAAGACACTCTTCACTGCGCCAACTGTAAATAGTATTGCCTGCTGTAACTACGTAGTTCTGTAAGTTGATTATCCTTTAAGTACCAATCCTATCTTGTACATAGTTGTAACTGTTACAACCATATTATGTTAAATTGTGTTCTATGTAGAAATGTTGTTCATTGTACACCGCTCCTGATCTTGGGAAGGAGCGGTATAAAAATAACAAATAAATAAATAAATAAAAATTAGCGAGTCTTTTTAGGGTTTTTCTGCTTAATAATTACTTTATAAAGGCAACATAGGCACCCAGAACCAACCCCAGTAGAGCCCAAATGCTGTTGTGCAAATTTACATCTGCTCTGAACGTGTAAATTTGTGTTTTTGCTCTATGCAGGTACATGCATATTTTATAAATGCACGCATGCATTGCAACTGTGCTCAAGCTCCGCCTACATACAGTTCACATATGCCCATATGCAGTTTATAAGCGTGCTTGCATATAGAAAATGCTTTGCAAAACTACCCCCTAGGCATGCCTCCTTCAGCGCTGGTTTGACTAATAGCCCTCTTGTGAGGAGTATAAAATATGTCCTGCAACATGCCAAAGTAGCATAGTTGAAAGCCTCCGGCACCAGGTGGCAGGACAGCTCACTGTGCAGACATTTCACTGGAAATCTGAAGGACACCAGCTCAAGGTCAACCAGCCCTAAAACTGGAGCACCACCAACGTTCACAATCATGTTACAAGCTAGAGAGTACTCCAGTCTTGCTTCATCCAGAGTCACAACGGACAACAATGTTGCTGTCTGATTAGAATAGCTGGACCACTGTGAAGGCCATTTTTGCAGTTCCCATGTTGTGGCCAAGTCCACAGGTACTTTTTACCCATGAATTTCTCATCAGTTTTCACTATGAAAGCGTGTGCATGTTTTCATTTTGAAAACTGCCTTAGGAGAAAGTACCCACAGACACTTGCACCTGCTTTAAATGCAGGTACTTATTTTTGACTGAAACAAGCCCTGCCCTAACCTAGCCCTCAGGAGCTCTTCCACTTACTGAGGATTAAACTATATGTATGGTGAAATAATGCACTTACCTTTACCTGTACATAGCGTAAACAATTCACAAATGCCAGAGGTGGCTTTGAGATTTGCCCTCTCCAGGATCTTGTTCTGCAAGCGTCTATATGTTACATTCAAAGTTTCACTGATGCTATAGTTCATAATTTATTAAGACTTGATATACCGCCCTTGTTACAACAGCAAGGCAGTTTACATAATATGAAATTAATTAAAAGATAAAGAAAGGAACTCCGCTATAACAGAGAGGAAAGGAATCCACAATTATACACTAAGGAGGGAGGGAAAGGTTGTAAGGTCTGGGCTAAATCAGAAATGAATACTGGCAGTAAATTTAAGAGTTGGAGATCATATCCACATACCCTGGCTTAGGAGAACACTTTGTGCATGACAGTAGTCAACCTAAGGGGCAAGTTTACTAAAGTGCGCTAAGCGCTTAGTGCGGTTTTTATTGTGTGGTAACTGTTAGGTGTCAGCTTGCATTAATGGTTCCAATGCAGTGAAAACACCACCACGATAAACAGCCCATGCTAAGTGCTTAGTGCAGGTTTGGGTGGGATCAAGATGGAAAGTTAGCCTGGTGGCTGCTGGCAACATGCATGAGGCATGGTCCCACGCATAAACTGTCATGACTGCCAACAATGCAGCTGCACTACAAGCAGCCCGGTAGTATGACTGTTGCCCATGTCCTTAAACACAAAAAATCCATGGTGGCACAACAATATCCCCCCTTCCAATCTCTCTCCCAATCATTACCCCATGCCGATTTCCTCTCCCCACCCATCAGTACCATACTTTCCCAGAACAGCAACCTTCCCAATCCAAACTGTCTCCAGCAGCCATGCCCCCCCTCAAAATCATGACGACCAACAAGAAGGCTTCATGACATGACTGTCACCAGAAGACACCCTTAGGAGAGCATCCCTCTGACCAGCAGTCTTGCCAGATTCCCCCACCCCCACCAGGAGTCACCTGGGGGTTGACCTGGTATCTAGTGGAGCAGAGCAGATGTGGACCCTCTCCGCTCCTGCCCCAGAGCTGCTAGGTTTCAAAATGGCTGCCACGACTCCTAGCAATAGACTCCCAATACTACTACTAAGGGTCAGTCTACCAAATACAGTACCTAAGACTGGCCCCCAGCAGTAGCACCACATGACTACTGCTAAGAGTCATGGAAGCCCCAAGGCAGAAGAAAAGGAGGGTCACTCCTGTCTGCTCCACTATACATCAGGGAACTCCCTGGGTAAGATTGGGGACATTCAGGTGGGGTGAGGAAGGGCCTTCATGTAGGCAGATGTTTCTGGGGGTGATTGGCTTTTGGGAGTCTAGCTTTTGGGAGTGTTGCTGTTCTCGGGGAAAAAAAGGGACTATAGTGTTGATATCGAAAGTCAGACTAGATAGATCATATGTTCTTTTTCTGCTGTCATGTTTCTATGTTTCTAGATTGGAAGAGGTTGAGTGGAATCAGCACAGGAGAGATTTTCAAGAGGGCGGACATCAGAAGGAGAGGGATGTCACTGGGCCGGCCGCCTCTTGCCACTTCACTGAATATTTATTTTATGTTGGGCCCACTTTATCTGCAGAGGCTCATGCGGCAAGTGTAGACAATACAGGGTAGATGCTGGCCACACCCCCTGTATATATCACACACAGTTAAACAGGCCGATGCAGAAAACTAGCATGACCTTTAAGCACAGATAATGCCACTTTTAGGCACAATTACAGTCACAGCCAAATACAGAAAAGAGACGGGTGCATGTAAACAGCAAAATAAAACCTAGCGCACAATTAACGCCAAGAGTATTTAAATTATAGGCAAATAAGTTGACCATAATAAATTGGCATGCTAATATTGTCTGCGCCCATGCAGAGAAATGCATAGAGGATTTCATAACCAGTCTTAGCACCAAAATCTCTACTATTGGTCTTGAGGTGGCTTAAATGTTTTATGCGTGCCCCCAACAGTATTTTGATGGCACTGGGGACTTTCCCCGATGCCTGGATCATCTGAGGGAAATTGCCAAACTTACTGTCAAAATACTGTCGGGGGCCAGTGCTCCTGACAGAAAGCAAATCCCTGGTGGCCCAGCGGCCCCGATCCCTCCACCCACCCAACTAAAAAAAAACTTGCTGGCCCAGCAGCCCCATTCCCCCACCTGCCCAACTAAAAATAAGCCTGGTAGCCTAGCAGCCCTGAACCCCCACCCCCTCCCGGTACTCCACAAATGAGCAGGAATGCTGCCCACGTGCTCCCGCATCTGCAGCACCATCTTGAAAAATGGCAGAACCTAGCCCCCCCCCCCCCCTGTGGGGCATCCTGGGATGCACGGGGCAGGGTCAGACTGTCATATAAGGTAGAAAATGCCTTATATGGCACTGAGTCCGCCTGGTGCATCCGAGGATGCACCGCACGGGGCCAGGTGCCGCAATTTTTCAAGATGGTAGCTCAGGAGTGGGAGCGCGTAGCCAGCACACATGCTCATTTGTGAAGGTGCCAGGAAGGGGGTAGGGAGTTTGGGGCCGCTAAGCCACCAGCAGGGCCGGCCCGTCCATTGAGCGAGAATGTTGTTCGCACAGGGCCCCGCGCTTCAGGGGGCCCCGCGCGAACCACATTCTCGCTCAATGGACTGCTGCAGAGGGAGCCGGGGAAGCCCACGCGAGGCCCCGGTTCCCTCTGCACAGCCCGCCAGCGTGAAGAGCCTTTACCTTCACGCTGGCGGCTGTTTCAATGAAGCCGCGAATGCCGGGAGAGGTTAAAGGGCATTGCGAAACAGTGCGAAAATTGTATCAGTCCTGCAAAGAAGCACTGGGCCAACCTGCACGAAGCAGTAGTTACAACCATAAAGAGCAGTGGCACACATCAGGCTTCAAAGAAGCCTGATGTGATCATCATAGAAGTGCCATGATCAAAATCCAAACTTTAATGAGGATGAGAAGGTTTGAATTCATATGGGGGGTTTATTGTTTGTTTGTTTGGGGTTTTTTTTGCTATAGCCTCACTATCCATGCCTCTAGGTAAAAATTGTTCCAGCTGGCCTCAAACATAACTTCCCCACTTAGCTTTCCAAATGGCTGATTCCTTAGATACCTACATGGCCTCTTTGTTCATCATGTTTACCTGTTATATGTTACTGTTCTGGTTGAGTTTACTGTTATAATGTAAACCGCTTCTAATCACTGGAAGTAGCGGTATAAAAATGTAACCAAATAAATAAATAAATCATGGGGGAGACTATTTATCATTTCCCTCCCTTCAAGAATCTGTTTGGAAGGCGTGTGCTGCATGGCTTTTGCATATTTTGCTCCAACATTGTGTAAGTCACTACTTTTTGATCTTAGGGCTAAAACTTCTTTTTCTTTCTTTAATTTTTATTTATGACATTTCACAATAAATATTGCAAGCATACGTTTGTATAGAATAAACATGAAAATTGAAACCATAAGGAAAAACAACAAAAAAAACCAGTCTTAAAGCAAATAATATAATTACTCATCTTCTCCCTAGTCCTCAAAAGGGAGAGGAGTTAAAAAAGAATAAAACTATAAAAAAATGAAAAAAATTACCTTAGGGCCAAACGTTCTTTGGTAAATTTAAGGCCAGCCTGAAGATCTGGCTCTTTGTATGGGCTTTTATTTATTTATTTAGCGTACATTTATATCCCGCTGCTTCCAGTGATCAGCAGCGGTTGTTACACATGGTAAGGTTGGCTGTACCGGCCAGAATTAAGGATGTATACAATCTGATTAGGGAGGGGGGGGAAGCACAGCAAAAACACGGGTTACAGGCTTACAGTTGATTGTTGTTGGGGTTCACACAGGGTACTTATATACATATTTACAATTGACAAGACTGTTAAAACTTTATAAGTTTTGGTATGTGATGCCTCTTTTTTTTTTCTGACTCCAGAAACTGCTTGCTCTCTTAATAAATATGCCATGATCTATCAAAACCACATCTAAATTGGCATAAGAAAGTTTTTTTAGGACCATTAGAATGGGAGCATCTTCAAGCAATTTTTAAATAAGCTCTCTTCACCACAGACCCACTGAGATTTGGCTCATTCACCACAATTCTTCATTGATGCCATTTTACATATATAAACACCAGTGTCTTTAAAACTCAAAAATTCAGTTCTTGACCATCAGTATATAAATTAAGAACTAAATTTTTGAGTAGTAAAGACACTATGGTGTTTAAAATATATATGTAAAATGGCATCAATGAAGAATTGTGGTGAGTGAGCCAAATCTCAGTGGGTTTGTGGTGAGTGAGCTGATGATCCTAAGAAATCTTTTGCTTACGCTAGTTTAGATGTGGTCTTTTTTTCCTGAGGCATCTGGCTATCAACCAGCTTTTTATCTTTTGTCTTTTCTCATTCTCATGTTGGTCTTGTTTGATGATTTCAACTTGTTTTTTTCTTTTTTAATTTGTTTGATGCTTTCCACCATCCTGTAGTATATATTTCTGTGGCTTAATTATAATCTGTTTTGGCACTTTTGTCTGTTCACCATCCTGTGTCCTTCTTGTCTGCTTACTGCTGTGATTAATTGTTTTCATTCATTTATTTTCTGTTTATATTTTGTTTGCCCACCACCTTGTTATGCCCATCATTATTTTGGTTGGTTCTGTGATTATTTTTTATCCTAGTATAACTTTGCTTTAAACCTGTTAGTACAGTGCTTTGTTGCAGTTTTCCTAAAGGTGGTTTACCAAATCTGTAAGCAAACTAAACTAAAATTAGAGTTTACTCACACAGAAACTGGGTTTCTGTTGCAGAACTAAGAATAGTTTAGAAAAATACAGTCTCCAGCAACCTTTGCATAGGATGGGGTGTATTACAGTGCTCCCATTCCAAGGAGCCTGACTGGTCCTCAGAACTTTAAGAAGGAATGGTTGGAAAGCCTCAGTGTTCCTGATAATTCAAGGACTTGAAGGCCCAGATGTGTGAACCTGGTGACCCAGAGTGAAACTTCACAGTGATTCTAGATTCCAAACCTGATTTTCGAAATGTCAAAGCTTTGCCCCTAAAAATGAGCAATGTTAACTGCAGCCTAGATCCCAGATATATGCTGTCCTGCCAATACAGAGACATGATAGTCTGCATTCTTTTATATAAACACCAAAAAACTGCTCCAGTCTAGGGGCAGTTTCTCTAAATGGGTTAATTTTGCGCATACCGTGACAGTTATGAACTTTATTTCTAAGCCAGGGTATGTGGAGTATGATCTCAGTTTCTCCATTGACTGCAAGATCAGCATAGCACTTGCATCATGCCAAAGACAGCTTCCTTCTGGAGTTCGTAAGATGTAATATGTATGGGTAGTTTGTCAAGATGTGCTTGGAAATTCATCTTTATCAAGCCTATGGCTCCCAATATTTCTGTATTTTTCTGTCACATTTTCTTGGTCTCTGACTTCATTTCTTGGTACTTCAGGATCTTCTGCCTCCCCATGCGATTCACAGAATAATCACTTGGAACCAACACCTTTATTATCAAAGCCATTCTGGTGTTTTTCTCCTTTACCACTATGTCGGGTTTCCTCGCATCCAGTTTCTTATCGATCAGAATGGGGAATGTCTCAGAAAATCATAACCTTTTCATTATCTTTAATTCTCTTAGGGTCATGATCCCAGTGCTTTGGAGGGACACTGATGTTGTAGTGTTTACAGAGTTTCCAGTGTATGAAGTGTGCTACTTTGTTTGCTGATCAGATTCTTTGAAGAGTTTTTTCTTTTGTTTTGTAAATTCCTTGCTTCCTTCTCTATGTGAGCTTGTGGATTCTCATTCATTCCTTCTAATCATCGGAATGCTTGTCCAGGTTTGATGAAGGAGACAAATTCTGGACATTTACTTTCATATTTCAGCACTTGTGCTGTTAGGTAGGCCTGGAGGCCCATGATAGTAGCTCTGTAGGTATAATCAATCTCTATGAGGCGTAGCCCTCCTTTAGCTCTAAGAATGTACAGTCTTGGCATACACTGATTCTTGTAAATTACCTCATGGGCACAGAGGAGTTTTCTTGTTTGCACATCTAGTTTTTCAAGATCTTTAAGAGGCCAGTCGACAATCTCAAAGCTGTATAAGAGTTCAGGAATTGCCATTTGATTGATGGCTTGTATTTTATTCCATGATGTTAAGGCACTTTTCAATAATGATTTTAAATCTTGTATAGTATTCTTTACTAATCTTTTCTCTCAGTAATTTCTGCTTGAGTGTTGTTCCTTCCTCTACTCCAAGATATTTATATATGCCTTCTTGATGTCACAGTCCTCAGCCAGGAAGATGTATTCCATTTTGCTCAATTTTGCTCTCAAAAAAGTTGCCTTAGCACATTTGTCTAGGCCAAAAGTCATCCTGATGCCATCAGAAAAGCTTTTCACTACACGGAGTTGCTCTGGTAATTGTTGGTCACTGGAATTGTAGAGCTTCAGGTCATCTACAAATAGTAAATGAGATGTTACTTCTAGGTTGTTACCTTCTTTAGGATTCAGGCTAAATCTGTATCCCAAAGAGTTAATAAGAATACTCTTTGGATTAAGCGCCATACAAAATAGAAGTAGAAATAGGAAATCTCCCTGAAATATCCTTGCTGGATCTTGATGTTAGGAATGATGTACTGACCATCTTCATACTTCAAAAATAGGGTGGTTTGCCACATTGTCATGGTGAACTCAAGGTACTCTATCAAACTAGGATTTATCTTATACATTTCACGGCAATTTATTATCAAAGAGTGTGAGATGCTGTCAAAAGCTTTCTTAATCGATTCATGCTACACTGAGATTTCTGCTTTTCTTAGTGCTGACCATGATGCTTTATTTAACGTTAACCAGTCTGTGGTTCCATATGCTCCCCTCTTATTGCCTTTTTGCTCTTTTGCATGATGTTATTGGATTTGATATGATCATATATTCTGTCTGCTCTATTGCAGTGAACAGCTTATAGATTGTAGACAGACAAGTTCTTGGTCTGTAATTTTTGGGAATGTTACTTGGAGCTCCCTTTGGAAAAGACATGTTCTTCCTGTTATAAGTCATTGTGGTGTTAAGTTTGGCTGTTTGATAAATTGGTTTTGCAGTTTGCCAGGTCTTGGTAGAGTGATGTTAACTGTTTGAGCCAAAGGTTGGTCACTCCGTCTGTGCCAGAGCTCTTCCAGTTTGGAGCTCATTTTAACCTGCTTTCCAGTTCTTTGCTACTAAAGGCCATTCCATAGGTTTGATGTTTGATTTTTCTAAATGTTCCTGTATGCGGGCTAACCATTCTGTTTCTTGATTGTGCTCTATGGGGTCCTCGTATAGGCTTCTCCAGAAGGTTTCTGTTTCAGCTTTGGTTGGTGGTGGTTTTATCCAGTAGATCCTAATGCCACGATCCCCCGATGCTGTCAAACATTGTCTGGCGGTTCAGCGAACAACGGCCGTAGCAGGAACCAGTTCACATGAACCAGACCAAATCAGCCGAATCCTGTCACCGGTTTTACCATATTAATGCTCTTTCCCAATTCCCTGCAGAACTGTTTTGGGTTCTCTCTAAATAGTTTATATTGATAACTTTCTTTTCTTTTTTCTTCATATTTTCGCAGTTTTTGTGCTTCTGCTGCTACTTTCAATTTATTGTTGGAACATATATATTTCAGGTCTTCTTCAGTTAATGTAGCATGCTTCAGCTTGTCTGGGATCTTCCTCAATATCTTTGATGATCTTAATCCTTTTAGATACCCGTCTATCATGGATACCTCCACACGCAATAATTATATTTTTCCTTTGATGCACTTTTTCCAAGGAGGAACTGTTATTGTTCTCATTTCTTCTGGCCCTGCACTTTAGTTGGTAGTATTCTAGCAGTAATAATTTTAGCTGTACAATATTGTATTCAATTTATTTTGGTGATGTTACTAAATGATCCCTTTATACAGGATATAGCCTTGATCATCTTAATTATCATACTTTTAACCTTAGGTGTTAAATTTAACTTGTGTAATCTTTCCTTTGCCTGGAACGGAGCATATTCATTTTTTCCATGTGGACTAGGAGTTTAATCTTGAATTCCTCCACCTCTGGGTCTTTCTCCTCCCTGTCTTCCTCCTCCTGTCTATTGTGGTGAACATCAATTGTCACCAGCACCCCTTTTTGGCCCTGTTAGGCGCCCGCCTAGGGTCGTGAGGTGTGGTTTGCCTTATTAAAGAAATAGTCAGTAGCCATGTAATTAAGGCAAAAGAAATAATTTGGGTTTTATTCCCCGTCCCACATAGGATTCTTTATGAACAGCACAAAGGAACACAAAAGAAAACTGTTTCTTCACAGTATAGAAAATAAACTCTTCGCCAGCACAATGTATCACAGAACTCTTGCTTGCCTGGCTAACATAGGGATGTAATTTCATCAGACAAAGTGTGCAATCCATGGAATCCAGTTCTATATCACACTCCTGGTTTTCCCATTGCATCTGCTCATGGTCTGTATTTGGAGGCACATAACAATCTTTACAACTGAAATCCTCACAGCTCTTCCCTTGAATGACACTAGTTATTCTATTTGGTAAGTGCTCTACATCAAAAGGGTTCAAGAGTCCTGTGCTAGGAACTATATCTCTCAGGTTCCTTCTCCAATAGGGATTTTCCTCCCAATTACTGGGCTTTGCTCTGCTGGCAATGCCTGGCTTTTTCCCTCTAGCTACAACAGGGTACTTAGCTTTTGTCCCTGGGTAATGAGCTTCTCTCTCTGGGCTTTGGCTGGCTCCTCTCCAAGACTTCCACGTCTCTGTAGCAGGGTCCAAGCTGAAATCACTTTCTGAAGAGAGTCTGTGTCTGCTGCCTCTTGCTACCAGGACACTTCCTTTACTTCCTGGTTCTAGCAAGGTCTGCTGGTTGAGAGGACTTCCTTCCTCTTGGTTACTCACTCTCCAGTGACCGAGGCCCCCTCTGGCTTGGGAGACTCCTCTGCAGCTACAGCCTGCTCCACCATTTGGCTTCTGCTCCTGCCTTTGCTGCCTTGGCTCCAGCCCCTCCCTTTCCTCCACTACTGGGCTTTCCCTGTAGTTTTTATGCTCCTGTTCTCTGCACGTTGTACGTGTCCTTCCACTCAGGTGAGCTTGATTAGCCTTTTGGCTTTCTGCTGCGTCACCTTTGGTGAATGGAACGCCCTCTCCACTATACTTGGGCTCCTTGAAAGCTGAATATGTTTGCTGCCTATGTGTTTATGAGGTAAGCTCTTCCTCTTTTCCTATTACCATAGGCTCTGAGCTAGCCATTTCCTCATATAACATAGGCTCTGTACTAGTTACCTCATCACACAATGCCTAATCTTGCCTAGCAGAGCTGGCCTGGGAACAACCCACAGATCTAGGATCGCTTCTGGCCTAAGCTGAACAGTTTTGCATTCCCTACTCCTGATGAAGGCAGTTGACAGTGGGCTTCATGCAGGTCAGTCCCTGCTGTTCTCTAACAGCAGCAGCCTGGTAGGCCTTAAGGCACTTGCGGTTCTAGGGCCTCTTGCTTTTCCTGCCTGTGTGCCTTGGTTCAAAAGTGTCTATGGAGAGATCCTGAACTTTACATCAGGAATGCAGTGAGCAGACAATGTCCAGAAATACCAAAGATAAACAAGTAGGACTCAAAGGAGGTGCTGCAAAAAGTACCACAAGACCTATTGGGACAAAAAAAAACCAAAATAGACTCCCTACAAAATAAAAACACTCCTTTGCTGCATGCTTGCAAGCCTTGATGCAGGCAATTATGCATATTTATCCCATATGGGTCATACCACAAGGTTGGTTTCCTCCTACAGAAATCCATGCAATTGGAAATAAGCAATACCTATGACACTGATGTCCCTATGGATAGTGACTGTTTTCACCCAATGCTTCTACTTTGACAGCCATGTGCCTTTCACAAAGTGGAATCACCATCACTGGGTATGGACTTTAACATGCGCTTCAGTCAGTCGTGGCATGCGTTGACCTTTCAGCAAATTTTGCTTCAGACAGCTCCCAAGAGGAGTGAGTAATATGTGCTGGTACAATTCTTAAGCAATAACCCTATCCAGTGGTCTGAGTCACCGTTTTATGAAGCCTAGCTCTCAACCCCTGATGGGTATTGGCAACTGGAAGCCTGCACCTATTAAGATTGACAAGCTGCCCTTATTGAAAGCAGTCATCTACAGGACTGTTGCTTAACAGCATTTCTGTAATTACTTCTTAACACCGGTGAACAGATACCACTACCCACTGTAGTCATCAGCCAACAAAGCAAATCGATAAGCCTAGCTTGTTTTTCCTTCATATTTTTTGGGGGGCGGGGGGGGGGTATAATTCACTAGAAGAAAAGAATGAATCAAGCAAACAGGAAGCCACTCCTGTGTGTTAGAGCCAAAGCAGCTTAAATCAAACAGGAATAACTCCTGTTTGCCAAAGGTTCCACAGTAAAAATTATTCCTGTCTGCCAAAGCTAGCACAGAGAATCACTGCTTAGTTGATTAAAAAGTTAAACTCCTGTTTGACGAGGCCAAAGCATCTATCTCACATAGGAGGGGCATTCTTTTTCTTTCCTTTACAGTTTGGAGGGGGGAAACCTCCATTAACTAATTAGAGGGTCCCTCTTCCTGATCTAGACCAGGTTTTCCCCTGAGCCAGCATTTAAAGCAGAACAATCACCAAACATCAAACTGGCTCTACATCCTAGCTGCTTTCAGGATCAATTAGGATGTGTCCCCAGGTGGATTTCTTACCCACTGCCTCTGATAGCAAACGGAACACTTTGAGCAGATCTTGAGCGACAGAAAAGTAAAAAGCCTTTTTTTTTAAATCTAAGAATCTGTGGCTTGCACCTTACACAGGCAGCGCCTGACAAAAGGGAATGCATGCTTTCTTTCCTAGAGCACCAGAAAAATAATACAGCATAACTTCTCACATAGAAGCATATATGCCAAAAAATTGCTTATACCTTTAGTATGGCGTCTTCCACGGTGTAGATGTGCCTGCCTCAGGCATGGTGATTTTCAGTCCTACTGTTCTTTAGTTCTATCAGGCTGCAGGGAAGGCAATGCCTCTGGGGTTACCTAGGACCTGCAACAGCAATAGATAGTACCTATTGCCTTTTCTCCAGTTTAATTCTTTTGCTGTCTCTTTTTCTTTGAACAAACTCTTGTAAACAAGTACACTATTCCAGTTTGGCAGAAGAAATCCCAAGCAGGAAGCTCTAAGACCTAAGGGTTCCTGCTTTGTTTCAGAGCCCCATGGAAGGAGCCACCGGGGGCAGGGGGGAGAAGAAACAGTCAACAACTGGCTGACTTCCGAAGGCCCCCTAGAACTGAAAAACAGGAACAAGAGTTATCCTGCCTTGCTAGAACTTGCTGAAAGGGGATATTAAAGGGCCACAACCATTTCGGTAGTAAAGTAAATAAATGTACAAGGAGAAGGCAGCCACTATGGTTCTCAAAAGACATAGCTGAAAAGGTGAAGAAAATGAGGGAGGCCTTCATAAATATAAGAGATCACAGAAAAAGGAAGACAAGTATCAATATTCAGAAAAGCTAAGACAAGCTAGGAAAATAGTCAGGAAAACAAAGATAAAAAATGGAATTAAAAATAGCCAATGTAATAAAATGGGGACACAAAATATTTTTCAGATGTTAGCGAGAGAAGGAAATACAAAAGCAGTACCAAACACAATTTAGAACTATCCAGAGGGTCACCATGAGTCGACACCGACTCGAGGGCACTTAACAACAACAACAGGACTATGTATCCCCTGATGTTGGGGGTTGCAAGCTTATAGCCCATCATGCTCCTCAGTTATGCTCCCATATTCCCCCCGCCCCCTCACCTCCCTTCTTCCTCCTAGGCACTGTTCTTAGGCACTGCAACGCATATATAACATGAAACAAAACATACCCCAAAATGCAACTGCAATATTAACTTTTGAACTTTTTTTGCTTTTGGACTTCCATGGTTCCTTTCCCACTTCTTGTACTCTCTCCCGACCTACTTGATTAACACGCTCTCCCACCATCCTCCCTTCATCTGAATCAATAGATTTTAGCTTTAAACCCCACTAGCACAGTTGTACTATGGGTGAGACAGCTTCCTGTTTGTTCATCCTCCCCATGTGTGACTGGTAGTTGTCACTGTAATCTTATATTCTCCATTTTCCCCACCAACCTGTTCCATACATTAAATTTTGAGTCCATTCTCTCATGTGTTTCCTGTTCAAATATCCTGTGGTGATTCTGTCTGCCCCAAAGTCCGTGTTTGTGTCTCTGCCTCCTCCTCCCTCATTGGGGGTATTGCCGATTCCAGATCCACCATCTGTCCTTTTCCTGCAAGGTCCGTTGCTACTTTTTGGCCATTCTCCCTAGAAGGGTGTTGCTTTTGTTCTCTTGGGCCTTCCTTCTGAACTTCTGGTTGTTGGTTCTTGTGCTCGTATGGCTGACTTTGGTCTGTAACAATTCCTGGAGTATTGAGGAATTTCTCTAGGGCTTCTGGTGAGGCAAAGAACTTCCTAGTCCCATTAAACATCACTGTGAGGCGGTTGGGATACCAGACTGTCACTTGAATATCTTTCTGAGCCAATGAGTCTCTAGCCCATAGCAATTCTTTTCTGCGCTTGATGGTTTTGATTGCAAGATCTGGGAAAACAAGGACTTCCCTTCATTATAAGTGATGAATCCTGTTTTCTGAGCAGTCTGGATGATGTACTCTTTGTCTTGGTATCTGAGTAATTTAACAGTAAACGCCCATGCCTTCCCAGTGGCATCAAGTCAGGGCCACAGCTCTCTGTGTGCCCTCTCAGTTTCATATGGGGTGGGTGAAGGGCCTCCAGGGAAGCATCCCAGCAACAGGCCTTTGATGAAGACTATAGGGTCTTGTTCCTTGGCCCCCTCTGGTATTCCAAATATACAGATGTTGAACTCCACTTTCTATTCTCGAGGTCCTCCGTTTTACTTTGGAGTGCAGTCAATTGTTGCTGTAAGGTGGAGACAGTGCTACCTAATTGTATTTGAGTGTCCTTGGTTTGACTTACACGCTCCTCCATCTCCACAATTCTGGCTCCAATTACTGTGAAATTTTCTTCAATCTTTGTGAGCGCTTTGTTAACAAATTTGGCCTTAGAGTCTCTATTTCTTTCAGTACTGTAGTGAGGTCTGCTGCTGTCATTTCATCCTCACCCTCCCCTCTGCTTGTTGTTGAGGATGCAGGTGATACTGGGGCCTGCAGCTCCCCCTTCGACATGCTGGCCATGGCTGCTTTCGCAACATAAAGCTGTCTTAAAGTCTTTGTTCTTTTAAATCTGACTGTTTTCGGCATTGTGGAGCATATAGGTGCAGAATTCCCCTGAGAAGTATGGATGATACAGCAGTTTTTAACGCGGATTCGTGGAGCCAACCTTACACACGTCTGTTCACCTCTGTGTCCAAACCGGAAGTTCAAGATAGTAGTTTTAAACAATGCCCATGCTTGATGTAAATCTTTAACCTTTGCAGCTGCTCCTTTTAGTTTTTCTTAACTATTTTCCTCATTTTATCATATTCTCCGTTTTGAAAGTTAAATGGTAGTACTATGGATTTCCTTGCCATCCTTCTTCCATTCATTAAATCAAATGTGATCATGCTATGATCACTATTGTCAAGTGGCCTCAACACCCTTACCTTTTGCACTTGCGTTCCACTAAGGACCAGGTCCAAAATAGCTTCCCTTCTTGTTTATTTATTTACATTCTCTTATATACTGTGCTAAGTTACTGATTTGTAACTTTTGTTGGCTTCCCTGATTTCTTTGAGCATTTCATCATCCATCTGTTCTTTTTGGCCAGGTGGTCGGTAGTACAAACCCACTGCTATTTCCTTCCCCTTTTTACATAGAATTTCTATCCATAGAGATTCTAGAATGTATTTTGTTTCCTGCAAAACTTTAATCCTATGTGACTCAATGCCCTCTCTAACATAGAGCCAATTTGATCTAATCTATCATTGCGATATAATTTGTACCCAGGTATCACAGTGTCTCATTAGTTGTCCTCCTTCCACCAGGTCTCTGAGATACCAGTCATATCTAATCTTTCATTTAGTGCTATATATTCTAGTTCTCCGATCTTATTTTTTAGACTTCTAGTATATGCATACAGGTATTTTAGAGGCTGTATTCTATTCATGTTAATCTGGTTATCAGTTGGTAGATGTAATTTGGAATCTTTCAGCTCTGTACTTAAGGGCATCTGGGTTACTGTTTTCTTTATTGGAACCTCTCTGTTGGGATTCCCTAATTTCCCTTTTTTGCTACATCCTTCCCACCCATGCGCACGTGGGCGACTGTCAGCTTTCCCGTATTAACTAGTTTAAAAGCTGCTCTATCTCCTTTTTAAAGGTTTGGACAAGTTCCTGGTGGGGAGGTCCATAAACCATTATTTAAAAGGACTTGGTAAATCCACTGCTTACCCCAGGATGAGCATTGTGGAACCTGTGTGCCTTTTTGGGAACCTGCCAGGTACTTGTGACTTGGATTGGCCACTGTTGGAAACAGGATATTGGGCTTGATGGACCCTTGGTCTGATCCATTAGGAAAATTGGCCATTTAGCCCAACCCTCTGCTTTCTATCTTTTAACCAGTTTCTGATCCACAGTAGTACACTGCCTCCTATCCCATGACTCTTTAGTTTTGCCAAAAGTCTCTGATGAGGGACTTTGTCAAAGGTTTTCTGAAAGTCTGGATACACTATATCAACCGACTTACCTTTGTCCACCTGTTTATTCACACTTTCAAAAAAACATAACAGATTAGTAAGACAAGATCTTCCTTGTCTAAAGCCATGTTGGCTGTCTCCCATTAGGCCATGACAATCTACATGCTGAGTAATTTTATTCTTTATGATGGTTTCTACCATTTTTCCCAGTACTGACGTGAGGCTCACCGGTCTGTAGTTTCCCGGATCACCCTTGGAACCCTTTTTAAAAATTGGCGTTACATTGGCGATCCTCCAATCTTCAGGTATTAGAGATGATTTTAATGATAGTTCACAGATTACTAATAGCAGGTCTGAAATCTCATATTTCAGTTCTTTCAACACCCTTGGATGTATACCATCCGGCCCAGGAGATTTGCTACTCTTCAGTTTATCTAATAGTTGTAATACATCTTCCCGATGTATCGATATTTCCTTCAATTCTTCTGCACCTTTAAATACCACTTCAGTCATGGGTAACATCCCTACATCTTCCTCAGTAAAGACCGAAGCAAAGAATTCATTCAGTCTCTCCGCTATCGCCTTGTCGCCTCTTAGTGCCCCTTTAACTCCTCTATCATCTAATGGACCAACTGACTCTCTCACAGGTTTTTTGTTACAAATGTACTTGAAAAAATCTTTATTTCGTGTTTTTGCTTCCACAGCAAGCTTCTTCTCAAATTCTCCCTTTGCCTGCTTTATCAATGCCTTGTATTTGACCTGCCAGTGCTTGTGCTGTTTCCAGGTTTTGTCATTTGGCTCTTTTTTCCATTTCCTGAAAGATGCTTTTTTGGCAACAACAGCCTCTCTGACCTCACCTTTAAACCATGCTGGCAGTTTTTTGGACTTTTTGGAAACGGAAGAAGTGTTATCCCCCCGGCGGTTCAGATAAAGACTGTTAAAGTAGTGGGTCCAATGGATGCTCATGTTCACGTTGGGGGAACACCAGCTTCAACTCAGCCGACAGACATCGGTTTGGAGGATATTTCTACAGTGAGTACCACGTCTTTTAGTATCTCTCCGCTTGAAAAAGGTTTGGTCCCGCCCAGTCAGGAAATTGATTCATTGTCCGGTTCCCCCTTCCCACCAGGAGTAGTGGGTCAAGGAGAAACTGGAGATGTCCTACTTCCCTCTTCTTTTCTATGAATTGAATCCACCTCCGTGAAATTACATCCTCCTTTCCCCTCGGTGATAACATTCCCTCCGGTTGGTGAGGCACAAGCTCCTCCTGCAGATGTGTCTTTAAAAGATATTTGGGCCGTGCTTTCTCGGATGGAATTGGCTTTGGGGTCCTCACTTCAGAGAGTTTCTGACTTTTTTAAAGAGACCGTGACAAAGCTATCTAATCATGAATCTAGGTTGTTATCAGTGGAGAGGATTACTCTCAGGAGACGCGGAGTCTCTCACAACAAGGAGTCTTGGCTCCATTTGTTCAAGATGTTTCTTCTCTTCATCGCCAGGATGAGATATGAGAAAATTCTGCGTCTATTGAATTTTCCCCGGACACATTATCTCTCCCCTGTGATGCTTTTTCAAAAGTATCTTAAAGAGGTATTATTACTTACCTATGTTAATATAATTGCTTTGTCTAGAATTTACTATCTTCCTTCGGGGAGTTTAGTTAAAGGTTTTGAGGGGGAAGGGGGATACAATGTGATCAGTTAGTCTCTTCTACATTGGATATCTCTGAGTTCTTAGAATCATCTGAAGATAAGATTCCTACTCGTGCAACTTTGTTAATTACCTTGGTATCTGAATTAGATGAAGAAAAAATTTTCGTGCTTATTTTAAGAAGAAGTCTGAGAAATTTTGTGGCCAACTTATTTAAATTTTTCCTGATGTCTCCAGGACCACACAAAGGCGTCGTAAGGCCTTTTTGGAGGTTTGCCCACGTGTTTTGGCCCTTGGAGCTTTATTTTATTTGAAATTTCCTTGTAAGTGTCACATAATTTTTCAAGGTAAACGATATGTTTTTGGTGAGGTTGAACAATTGTTAGAATTTTTGAAGCAGAAGGTTTAGTTAGTTAACTTGGAATAGTTTGGGGTTTTTTTGATCACTGACTATTTAAGGGAACTTATTATCACGGGTCATGATTGGGTTTGCTTGTTTGTTTCTAGTATGAGCACCCCCTTGATGTGGACTGGAGTTCTGTATAATTGCAGTGTTTACTCTTTGTATATTGTATATGTTGTTTCTTTTTTTTTCCTGAAATGTAATTTAAAATTATAAATTAAAAAAAAAAGGAGCTTGGGATCCAAGATGGCGGTGGAGGAGTGAGACACCAAGGTGCAGTGCTCTACACCAGCTTTACACTTGCTCCTCGATGGGGAAAAAGAGAAAACAGCGTCCTCAGAAACTCCCTGAGTCCTCGACCCCAACGAGTAAATTGGTGCAGGCGTCTATAGCTGGATTTTGCACGACTTCTGGCGCTATGGCTTCGGCGGACCCACTAATTGATTCGGTGGATCTGATCTTTGTAGGGGAGGCCGGCTGGTGGAGCAGTTGATACCTAGTTCCTCCGGTCTTTCGGCGTTCCGGATCCCTGAGGTGGTGGAGAAACCTGCGCAAGTAACGTTGGATAGCTTGTGGGAGGCTATCTCGGCTCTTCAAAGAACCCTCCTGCCCTTATTTGGGGTTGTTTCTCAGGAATTGGTTGACGTTAAAGCACGGTGTGATGCGACGGCTGCGGAGGCTGTGATTCAATCGGGAAAAATTTCTTCACTTGAATCCAGGGTGGAGGGCCTGGAGTCTCTTGGAACTGCTGGGGTTCAGGATCGGTTAGTCCAGGCAAGGAAAATGGAGTATTTGGACAATCAGCTTCGAAGGAACAATCTCAGATTTCTGAACTTTCCTCGATCACCTCTGATAGATTCCATTGACTTGGTCTGTAAGTTCTTTATAGAAGTGCTTCAGATGCCTGCAGGATCGTTGCCCCCGATAGTGAGAGCCCAGTATGTTTCAATATCGGTTGGGGAGGCTGCTAATCAGCTGGGGAAACCTGCTGATAGTGGCCCCCCTCATATGGATCTTTCTGATTTCTTGGAGAGCTCACTTGAGGTGGTTACCAGCAGGGCTACTTTATTGGTAAAATTTGCTTTCGAGTCTGATCGGAATACTGTGTTGCAATTATATTTCCGTCATATGTCAGATGCTATGTTTTTGGGTTCAAGAATATCAATATTTCCCGATTTAGCAAGGGAAACACAGAAAAGGCAAAAAGCGTTCCTGGAGTTGCGCCAGAGGACGCTCGCTTTGAGTGCGCAATTTAAACTTAGATATCCTTGTAAATGTGTTATTTGTTTTCACTCTAAGCAATATTTGTTTTTTGAACCCAAGCAACTTTTGTCTTTTCTCTTAAGTAGGGAGGGGCTTGGATCTGAGGTGTCTTCCACACCGGCTGCCATATAATAATATTCACGCTCCTATAATAATTAACAGATCATATATTCCATGTAGATAGTTCTCCCATGTTTTTCCAAGTTTATGCTCCTGTTATATGTAACACCGAACAGCCTGTTCTGGTTTTTATTTTGTTCTATGTAAACCGCGCTGATGTCAAATAGTGCGGTATATAAGAAATGGAAATAAATAAATAAATAAATAAATAAAATAATTGTGTTAGGTGATTAACCTTAGAATTAATTTCTTTTTTCTTGGATCCTTATTGGGGTATTTTTGGGGTCTATACCAGGTTTTTTTTATATTTCTATAGGGCTGCCTTTTAGCGGTTCTTATTTTTTCTGTTCTTTATTGTACATTTAATTCTGATTCAGAATGTTTTTCTGGAATGTTGTAATAAAATTGATAAATATTAAATTTAAAAAAAAAGGGGGAAGGAAAAAGTTCAACATGACCTCTGAATCAGGTAGAAATTAGTGGGAAAAGCAGTACCATGTAACATGATGAGAACTAAGTCAAATGTCCAGGGGAGAATTGTGAGGGATTAATGTTTAGGTTATTTATTTTATTTATTTATTTGACAGTTTTTCTATACCGTCCCTTCCAGCGATCAGGGGCGGTTTACATCTAACAAACAGTTTTGTTACAAATAACATATTAAACCAACCATGGTACAGTTTTGTACAAATAACATAGTAACATAATATACTGTGGTAGAGAGAACTATTTACATGACTGATATTCACATGTATCGTAGGGTAGTGACATCAGTGGTTCTTAATTATTTACAATCTTGTTCAGCAGTGTGAGCAGTACAGAGCAGTGTAAGTGTTCTTTGAACAGAAAGGTTTTGAGGAGTTTGCGGAAGATTGTGAGATCAGAGGATGTTCTAATTTCTTGCGGGAGAGTGTTCCAGAGTCTAGACGAATAGAGAGAAAATGTGTGTGCACATGTAGTTTGGTTTCTTGTACCAGTAAGTTCATGGGGGGGGGAGCGAGCATGTTTTTTGCAGAGCTTCTTCTGAGCCTGTTTTCAGTAGGTTTTTACCAAAGATTCTGTAAGTACTGAGAGCCTGAGTTGTGGTAGGCCTTAAAGGTGGTTACTAGGGTTTTGTACGAGGTTGCAGGAATGACAAGGTAGAGAGTGTAGTTCCTTTAGTAGTGATGTGATGTGATTAGATCTAGGTGCCCCTAGAAGAATTTGAGCAGTGGTATGTTGAGCAAGCTGTAGAGGGTGCAGAGAGCTTTTGGGTTTACCTTGAAGATTAATATTGCAAAAGTCAAATTGAAGACTTGGAGGACAGTTCTAAAATCTAAAATAAATATGTTAAAAAGCAGCAGGCCCAACACAGATTCCTGGATTACTCTATTATCCAACTTTCTCCACTGAGAAAATTGGCCATTTAGCCCTAGTATCCATTTTCTATCTTTGAACCAGTTCCTAATCCACAATAATATACTGCCTCCTCTTCCATGACTTTTTAATTTCTCCTTCTGAGGGACCTTGTCAAAGGCTTTCTGAAAATCCAGTTATCAACCAGCTCACCTTTGTCTACCTGTTTATTCACACCTTCAAAAAAATATAACAGATTAGTAAAACAAGATCTTCCCTGGCTAAATCCATGTTGGCTTTCTCTCATTAAACCATGACTATCTACATGTTCAGTAATTTTGTTTTTTGTAATGGTTTCTACCATTTTGCCCGGTACTGACATTAGGCTCACTGGTCTGCAGTTTCCTTGATCATCCCTGGAACCCTTTTTTAAAATCCTCTGATCCTATTCCCACCCATATACTGATCTCCATCTCCTCCACTGTCATTCCTTCCATTTGTCATATCCTCAATCTATCGCTGTCCATTGCAACTGTTTCTACAACTTTCAAGCATGCTGTGGTTACATCTCTCCTCGAGAAACCCTCACTAGACCCTACCTGTCCTTCTAATTATTGACCCATTTCCCTCCTCCCCTTCATTTCAAAATTAGTTGAATATGTGGTTCATCTTGTTGTCTTGAATATTGTCCTCTCAAGCTCTTCAGGAGCCATTGCAATCTGGCTTTCATCCTCCACATTCTACTGAAACAGCTCTTGCCAGTCTCAAGTGACTTGTTCCTGGCCAAATCCAAGTGCCTTTACTTGATCCTCATCTTTCCTGGCTTTTCTGTTGTTTTTGACATTGTTAGCTACCACCTTCTCCTTGATACCTTGTCCTCGCTTGGTTTTAAGGGTTCTGTTCTATGCTGGTTCTCTTCTTTTCTTTCCCATTGCAGTTTTAGTGTACGTGTTAGTGAATCCTCCTCTACTGCTATCCCGCTCTTACTTGGTGAACCTCAGAGGTCTGGCTTGGGACCTCTCCTTTTCTCTCTCTATACCCATTCCCTTGGTTTTCAGTACCATCTTTAAAGTGATGTCTCTCAAATCTACCTCTCTACATCTGACATTTCTCCAGGAATCCAGGCCCATATGTCTGCCTGCCTTTTTGTCATTGTTGCCTGGATGTCTCACCACCGTTTGAAACTGAACATGGCCAAAACCGAGCTGCTTAT
Source organism: Ichthyophis bannanicus (assembly GCA_033557465.1). Lineage (NCBI taxonomy): Eukaryota > Metazoa > Chordata > Amphibia > Gymnophiona > Ichthyophiidae > Ichthyophis > Ichthyophis bannanicus. The sequence continues at coordinate 633,649,553 of CM066033.1, forward strand.
CTTTCCCCCTACCCCCCCCCCCCTTCCTCCTTTCTCTATTTCTGTAGATAATGATCTTCTCCTCCCTGAGTTTCCTCAGCTCGCAACCTTGGGGTTATCTTTGACTCCTCCTTCTCCTTCTCCATACACATCCATCTGATAACTAAATCACCCATTATTACTGTGTTGTAACTTTTGTTAGCTTCCCTGATTTCTTTTAGCATTTCATCAGTCATCTGTTCATTCTGGCCAGGTGATCAGTAGTACACTGCCACTGCCTTCCCCTTTTTACATCTATCCATAGAGATTTTACAATGTATTTTGTTTCCTCAAAACCTTTATCCTGTTCTACTGAATGCCCTCTCTAACATAAAGTGCAACCCCTCCACCAATTTGATTTACCCTTGATCTGCCTTTTTCATCATTCTAGGGAGGAAAAAGGGCTGTAATTTATAGGAATAATCTCTTTGTTTCTAAAAGTATTGTTCATAGAATTAAAAATGTGAAATTGGTTTACCTGATGACTGGTAAGAAATTAGCGTTATATATAATTTATTTCTCTCCTGATCTTTCAGATCATATTTTGTTTAAATTTGTAGAGGTGGTTATATTCTGGGCTTTGTCTTCCCCTAAATTTATTATCCTTGGGGAATAAAGTTGTTTTCTGCCTCCACTTCTTTTAATCTGATGTAGGTGGTGGATGACCTCACACACAGTTTCACTAACAGAAAAAAGAAAAATAAAGGCATACCCCCACAAAAAATCGCAAACAGAAAAAGGAGCAAAGGTACCACAAGTTCAAATAAATTCTTTATTATGTCTGACATGACCGTGTTTCGGCAAGAAATGCCTGCGTCATAGACACGTGATCGCAATATAGAGCACAATAAAAACAGCTCTCTGCTTGGCAAGGTCACCGTAAAAGAGGAAGGCCGGCAAAAAAAAAATATATATATATATATAAACAAACATATACTTACTAAACAATTATACAAACACATATGGAGCCTAATTCCATAACATGTGAGCCTGGCCCACAGGCACATACAAATAAAAGACAGGCCCAATTTAAATCTGATCTCGCAACTGCGAGTGTAGACGCATCTGTGCGTCTAGTATAGAGGACAGAGATGTTTCAGGCACGGCATGCACAAAGTCCAGGATACGGATAAACGCAGCAAGCAGCCTGGACATCCATGCCCTCTGTGAATTCCGAAAAGATGTACATATCCAATGTAGCCCGTCTCCGTACAGCCACACCTCCTCAGTTAAAATGTGTATCCCTGAAGCTGCTCCTCAAACTGATGATGTGGTGCTTGGGTGCATATGGAGAGGAATGGCTAGCAGAAAAAAGGAGGTGATAATGCCTCTGTATAAGTCTTTGGTGTGACCTCATTTGGAGTATAGTGTGCAATTCTGGAGACCGCACCTTCAAAAGGATGTGAACAGGATGGAGTCAGTGCAGAGGTGGCTACTAAAATGATTCGTGGTCTTCATTATAAAGCATATGAGGACAGACTGAAGGATCCTAATATGTACACCTTAGAGGAAAGGCGGGATAGAGGTGATATGATTGAGATGTTTAAATACCTCCATGGCATAAATGTTCAGGGAGAGAGCCTCTTTCAATTGAAAGCAAGTTCTGCTACGAGGGGACATGGGATGAGGGTGAAGGGAGATAGATTCAGGAGTGATATGCGGAAATATTTCTTTACGGAAAGAGTAGTGGATCCATGGAATTTGTCTCCCAGTGGAGGTGGTAGAGATGAGGACAGTAACTGAATTCAAAAAAGCATGGGACAAACACAGAGGATCTCTAAAGGTAAAAAGGGGACTGTTGTAGTTGTTGATATGGAAGGACAGACTAGATAGGCCATGTGGTCTTTTTCTGTCATCATATTTCTATAGAAAGCTTATCAATAAACTCAACAGCTTGGGGATGGGTCCCAAGGTGTGAACTGTATCAGAAATTGGTTGACTGACTGATGACAGAAGGTGACAGTAAACGGAACTCACTCGGATGAAAGGAAGGTGATTAGCAGTATGCCCCAGGGTTCAGTCCTGCGACCAGTACTGTTCAATATATTTGTAAGTGATATTTTTGAAGGACTGAATGGAAAAGTCTGTCTTTTTGCAGATGATATGAAAATTTTCAACAGAGTGGACTCTCCTGAGGGAGTGGATAACATGAGGAGAGATCTACAAAAGTTGAAAGAATGGTCTAATGCTTGGCAGTTAAGATTTAATGTGAAGAAGTGCAGTGTCATGCACTTGGGATATGCAATAGGGGGTGAGAGGTTGATATGCACGGACCAGGAGAAGGACCTCGGAGTGATTGTTTCTGAGGATCTCAAGGTGGCAAAATAGTGCGACAAGGCAGTGGCAAAAGCCAGAAAGATGCTGGGTTGCAAATAAAAAGGAATTACCAGCAGAAAGGAAGAGGTACTAATGCCACTGTACAAGTTGTTGCTGAGGCCTCACTTGGAATATTGTGTTAAGTTTTGGAGACCATATCTCGCAAAGGATATAAAAAGGCTGGAAGCCGTTCAGAGGAAGGCAACCAAAATGATTTGGAGCCTGCATCAGAAGACTTATGAGAAGAGACTTAAAGACGTAAATACTGTATGTACACTCTGGAGGAGAGGAGGGACAGGGGAGATATGATTCGACCTTTAAATACTTAGGGGTATGTTTACTAAACCGCAATAACGTAGCAGCGGCTATGTTATCGTGCGATAAGTGACGTTAATATGCGCTAACATCACCAGATGCAACGTTAGCGCGTGTTGACGTCTCTGGCCGCGCTATGTCCTGCAGAGGGTGGAGAGAGGGCAGAGAGAAGGGGTCAATGGGCGGGGAGTGGGCGGGGAAAGGCTCCAGCTACACTAACGCTGGGAAATGAAGGGCTGACAGTTACCACGAGTGAAAACCTGGCCTTAGATGCACATTTGCAGGAGAGAGAAACCATTTAAGTGTCAGCAATGTACAGCATAGGCAGGGAGCCCAAGAAAAGTGATAGTAGTGCTACATGTACAGACAACAGCATAGTGCCCAGATATGAAAGGCCAATATGGCGATGCTGCAAATGGGGCATAGGGGGCTGCAGGCAGAACATGCAGTGGGGCACTTGGGGCACAGGGTGGACTAGGCAGATGCCTAGGTGGCACATAGGAACGTGGAAACTGGAAATCAGCAAGACAGCAACTGACCAAGGTCAAACATGCTCACGAGTCCATGTCCCACAGTGTCCCATCCAGGGGACATTACCCAGCAGGTACCCCAAAGGTCACATAACATTGGCAGGCGGTGCCGGGGGGAAGCATGGGTGTCTCTGTAGGCACCCCTACCCCAGAACCCACACCCCAGGCAGCCGCCTACCTGCACACTGGATGGCCTGGGACTGCGCACTACCAGCACCACCTGCATATGGGCATGTCAGCATGGTGGGGGAGGGGTGCTGGTGGTGGAGGGGGCAGTGGCAACTGCCCACAGCAGACCAAGGCCAAGCCCTGTTCAGGTGGGTGGCGTGCAGTGCAACAGACAAGGTCTGTCTGATGAACAGTCATGGTATCCCCATGGACCGACCTACCTCTGCGGCAACAGTATGGTGCAGTACACACAGCCAGTGTGTCCTGGGGCAAAAGGTCACAAATTTAAGTCCCAGCTGTGGCCCCTGCAGACCATATCCCTACATAGCACATACAACATAAACATGTGCACTCCTTAGAGCATAGGCCAACAAGGGCACAAACACCCATACCCACAGGCTCCACTATCCAAAGCCTCATGGAGAGTCAGGCTGTTGGGCCCGGCACGGAGCAGCACCCACCACCAAAGCACCACTACCAGCACCTGTATACCTTAGCAATGCCTGCACTGTACTCAGGACCAGTTTGGTTGACTAAAAGGAAACATGGCATCTCAAACTTCATCTACATAGCATCTGAACTTTATAAGAAATTGTGAGATACAACTTAGAAAAACTCTTCAGTTCAGCAAAAAATAACGGAATTTTCACTACATGTAAATACTAAAGCTTAAAATATATGAGGGAGTACTATCCCAGCATGTACATATAATGCCGATATCAACGGCAGTTTAATTAACATCTCCCATTCCAGTCTATACAAAATAAATCTACTCAGCATTACACGCTTTCCAGAGGAATCGGCACTACTGCGCTCAGCTAGATGCTGAGGATGAAAAACGTCTGCTTCTGGTACAGATACTGATGGAAATGTCCTTAAACATTGACAAACCTAACGTTGCTGCTCTAAAACAATTTCTAAAGAAAAGAAGGATTTAAAAATGAGATATGAAAAATGAAAAGTAACTTATCACTAACGTGGCCACATTCATAGCATCACTTTTACAAAAAGTAGATAACTTCTGCCCATATTGTTGGCACAGGATTTAAAGAGGTAGTACCACCTCCAATTGTTTGACAGCATACTAGTCATCATATCTGGTTCAGGATAAAAAAAGAGCTTAAAAATCTGAAATAAATGCAAGACAGATAATCTAATATCAATCTTGTGATATCATTAGCCTTAATAGTTTTATATAAAGGACAATCCATCAATGTATTAGTGAAAAAAGTAAAAACTTTAAATAGCCACATGTCCTCGTATATACATGAATTGTTGTACAAAAGAGGTGAAAAATGAATAAGGAAAGAGGGGGAAAAAGAGGGAAAAAGAGGGAAGGGATAGGGCAAAGGGAGGACATGAGGGTAGGGGGAAGGGAAGGTAAGGGAAAGGAGAGGGCAGAGGAAGAGAAGGAAGGAAAATGGAAGGGAAAGGACATAAATGGAAGGGGGGAAAGAGGTATGAAGGAAAGGAAGGTGACAAAGAAGGGGAAGGAGGGAAGGAAGGAAGGAAGGGAAAGAGAAAACAGAGTGGGTAGATGGAAACTGAAATGATGAACTGTTATATAAAAAACAAGACTCAAAGAAACATCCTAAAGTCTATTTCTTGATTCAGTCCAAAAGAATATACTGTATTAAATTTATAGATAAATTTTTATTGTTCTCTCAACAAGTGCTTTTCCAAGTCATCTCTCTTCCAGGAAATGCATGTCATATATATCATGCAAAATCTCAAATCATTAAATGAGTGATTCATTTAAACAGTGGGACTCCAAAGGTTTGTCTTCTAACTTATGTCTCAAACAGCTTTTATGTTCCATCAACCTTACTCTTTTTGTTTTTCAAATGTACAGTATATTAACGTACAGTCACACTGTACTATATAAATCACATTGTTTGAATTGCAATCTAAAAAAATGTTTCAAACTGTATACAACTCCCGATATGGGATGGGTAAAAATATCAGTATTCAAAGACTGAGGGCAAATGCTACACAAGCAATATGAGTAATGGCCATAGGGTTTCAGAATACTTGTTTTATCTCAGCACAGTTTCCTCAAATGGATTACTTTTGCACATGAATTACTATACCAATAATTCATCCACATATAATCTTCCAGGCAAAATGACCTCAGATCAGCTCATGCCCTACATTTAGTGAACATTCACTATAGGGAGCAGCAGACGCTTGCATCACCGGTCAAAGAGCCTCAACCACTACCATTACCCACTCCAAACATAAAACACCACAACATTACCATTGGGAAAAATCGATTAAACTCATCTCAACGCAAACATACCTCAAATTACACATTTCAACGCAAACATACCTTAATCACTAACAAACACATACAAACAAGCGTCCTTCCAACATCGCAGAACCACACAGAGTCCTGTCTGACCGGCAAGTTATCTCCTAAAAAAGAGAGATACAGAAAATAAAGTTACCAATAAGATTAACAGCACAATATAGTACTCCTTTTACTTATCTTCAAACCAAGTCTTGTAACCAGCCAGTCTCTAGACGCTCCTCAAAGGTTCGAATTATAAACAGGATCCAAAGACCTCAAAATGATACGGCGGGGAACAACTTTAACCACAGGAAATTCCACTTAACAAACTTCAATCGGCTTCGCAGCCCGACAAAAGCTTTTGTTTCACCAAAGAACAGCTTCTTCAGGGGCACAGCAACATCAAAGTTTTTCTCCCGTAACAGCAAAGTTCCTCTCTCGCAACGCACATCAACCCCGCCATGTAAAAAAGACGGCGTGTGACGCACTATTTAACACGAACCAACAACCAATCACAAACCTCATTCAAACATGACGTCACGATATTCACGTTAAAACATCAAAAACAAACAAAGCGAACAAATGGAAACTGCACAGTGTCACTCTCAAAAAAGAGTCGTCCGATTTTGTCAAGTAACGATACTCTTTTGGAGCGGGTAGGCATTTTTTTAGATATGTTTTTGAAGCACGAGGTTCCTAAAATTCGTTCCTTTATTAAAGATACTCTGTATTTTTTGCAATTAGTGGAAGATATTGGCTCTATTGCTTAGGTTGATTGGATGGCTAGCCTGTATGTGGAAGCCCTATATACTTCCATTCCCCAAGATGAAGCGTTAGACATTTTGATGAAGATTTGGGACGCTCGGGTGCAGCCATTTAGAGTACCAACTTCTGTCTTACTTACCTTAGCGGAGATAGCGCTGAAGAAAAACTATTTTGTGTATAATCAAACTTTTTTTCAGCAGATCTCTGGGACGGCCATGGGTGCCACATTTGCTCCGTCATTGGCCAACTTCTACATGAGTGACTTCGAGGACCGTTATGTTTATTCGTCAAAGTATATGATGAATATTGTCAAGTGGTTTCGGTACATTGACGACATTTTTCTTTTATGGCATGGTTCTAAAGACCTTCTGAATTAATTTTTGTCATATTTAAATGCCTGTAATGGCTTCATTATTTTTGATATTAATATTCAAGCGCAAGAGTTAAATTTTTTGGATGTTAAGGTCATCAGACAACAGGATCATTTGATTACTACGGTGTATTCCAAACCTACTGATAGGAACACTCTTACATTTTGAGAGTTTTCATCCTCCGCATTTGAAGCGCAGTCTACCTTATTCGCAATTTTTGCGCTGTAGGCGGATTTGCTCTACGGTGTCTGAGTTTAAAATGCAAGCTCAATCGATAATGTGGAAGTTTTTGGATCGTGGTTATCCTCCAGATGTCTTGAATAAGGCATATAAACGAGCACGGTTCAATCATAGGGAATGGTTACTTCATCCTCGTCAGCTGCAATCTGACTGCCAATCACCCTTTACAGTGACATGTGTTTTACCATTTTCTAGCCTCTCATCTCGTATAGTGTCAGCAATATGGAGACGTTGGACTTTGATTAACACTCATCCTCAGTTGTCTGGCTGTGTGCTACGTATGGCATATAATCGTGGACAAAATCTGTGGGATAGTTTGTGTCTTGTGGTATTGAAACAGGATATTACATCAACCTCTGTTGTAGTGGGTCATTCAACATGTTAGCGCTGCTCTTTTTGCTGTTTAATGAGTGCTTTAATTTGTGAGCAATATCAGAAGAAAGTACGATGTTTGACTGTAGCTACAACTTGTAATACTTCCTTTGTAGTATATGGACTGTGGTGTGTGCGTTCGAAATTGTATATCGGCAAGACCACACGGCCTTTGCGAACTCGCTTGGCCGAACATAAATATAAATAAAGTAGTGGTCAAGCTATCACAGAGCTATACATATGTCAAAAAGAAAAGACTCAACTCTGTACTTGAAACTTGAAAGTAGACAGTATCATTGAAGGCCAATGTGTATATGGGTCCCACAAACAGATAATTCTTAAATGTTCAAATAAATCAAAGCTAAATCACAATACCCCCACACAGAAGCAACAGTAGGTCTCAGACTTCCCGGGCAAAACATAAACCAGTCAGATTGTTCTGACACGGCAAAGCCCTGCTAGCATCAACGACCTATGGTATAACGTTGCTCTGGGGTAGGCATCAACCAACTTTTTCACTTAGAAAAATAGTAAAGAATTTTAGCTGAAAGACTGCTGCCACAATATATCAAAAGAGTGGTTTAACGGAACTTAGCTTTTGCACCAATGCTTGAATGTCAGTGCTGAGCCAATGCCATGATCCCCAACGCTCTCACACGCGCTTGTCTTGCATTTCACCTAAAGAGGTTTCTTCAGGGGGTGGCTAAAGGCACTGTAAAACATAAAACACAACAGACTTTAGTTGATACATGTACATGAAGTATGTATCAACTAAAGTCTGTTGTGTTTTATGTTTTACAGTGCCTTTAGCCACCCCCTGAAGAAACCTCTTTAGGTGAAACGCAAGACAAGCGCGTGTGGGACAATATTCAAATTTAGTTTTTCAGAACGAGAAGTATATGACAGAAATCTGTTCTGTTATCCAGGAATTTGAAAATAGATTCTGTGACTTCCAAAAAAATTGGAACAGTTGTGGAGTACTTGTCATACCCATTCAAAGTAGATGTGAACATTAAAGAAACTGCAGCTGCTATCAGTAAAAATTACTCATTGAACAAGCCATCTCTTGAAAACGAAATATTAACCCTTAAAAATGACCTTTTTCTCAAGACCCGTGCTGAGCAAGAATCGTTTTGGAAGCTAGTACCTAGAGACAAATTTCTCAACTTGAGAAGATGTAGTGAAGCTGTACACTCCTGTTTTTTGTGTGAATCTGCATTTTCCCATATGAAAATGACAAAGAGTACACAACATTCCAACATGACGGATGAACATCTCCAGAATTCCCTGAGACTGGCCCTCACGCAATATTCACCCAACTTCAAAAAGCTGGTGGATGAAATGCAGGCTCAGACATCTCACTAATGAGCAAGAGCGAAATATTAAAGATTGTGCAAGATCAGCCTGGATCAATAATCGACCTAAATTTAACACAAATTACTCAATAAAAGTTAAAGAAAGTTATTAAGACAGTTAAAGAAAGTTATTAGTCAATAAAACTTTAAGAAAAAATGTACTTTCCATTTCTCCTTGCAGTTCTTACTGGATCTTCGTCTCTCTGTTTTGTTTTTGCTTAATTTGCTTAACAGCTGATCACATCCAAGTAAATGTCAGAAGGTTCATTAAAAATGGGGGGGGGGGGGAAATCCTCCAACTTTATTGGGTTAAAATTTAATTTGAAACTAATTTGAAACTTAATTTTCATGGTGGTAGATCACCGGCACTTTTGGCCGGAAAAAGTAGATCACGACTTGTTCGAAGCTGAACATGCCTGGAATATACGATGAAAGAAGGAATCTCCTTTACAGACAGATAATGGTTCTAACAAAGATCCTATTGTACTGACAATCAGTCTACAAGATGGTGAAGTTAAAGATTTATATATTTTTGGTAGGATATAAATCGTAGGAGTCACAGAATATTTTGCCTCAAAAAAAAAAAGCTCCTTCTCTAGCAGTAAGAAACCTTCAAAACTGGCAATATCCAATAGTCATAATTTCTTTTTGAATGGTCTTTGTGGGATTTAATCTTAACAGTTTATAATAAATTTGGTCATTTAACTTTTTCAATTTCTTTGATGTAATCTGCATGATTGAGAATAACAATCTCTCCACCTTTATTGGCCAGCTTAATATCAATTCTTGAATCGTTTTATGCTGCAAAATAACCCCAGACTTCCGGTTTGCATAAACCAGAAATCTGCATTGGAGGAGGAGAAAGTGGCAGATGATAGAAGGCTGAAACTGCAACATAGCACCGGGGAGTTTAGGTAAGTGCTACATCTCAGTTTTCAAGCCATTGTCACTGTTGCAGGCCCCAGAGAGGTGCAGTAGTGGTGACAATGGGAGCAGGGAGGCACTAGTGGGGGTGGCAGGATGGAGGCTTGATTAGGGGCCTCCAGTCCTTGAACTGACCTTGAGTTTGTGGCTAATTCAGTTGAAAAGGGATCATCCACCATACGACTAGTCAAGACCATTGTGAATTATGGTCACTAGTCATCAAAGCCAGAAATAAACGTGTGACTTGTCTGTGACAATGCGGTTGGATGTATCAGACCAATAAAAAGACTAATTCAAACACGTTGCATTTCATGTTTGTATCTCTGCTGTGCACTCTGGCCTGGCCAAAAAAAACATGTCTAGGCTGTGACATGCAGCAGGATGAGCGTGGGGGCGGGAAGGGTAGGATTATCGATGCAAGATAAAAACATGACCAGCTTGCTGCCCTTATGTACCCTTGCCCAACGCTCCTCCAGTGCCTGCCTAATGCCCCACCCACTTCTAATTCTGCCTGTCCATCTGAACTTTGCTTCTATTTTTTCCCCATGCCATTACCGTACTGTGCTTACTATCCTCTCCACTCACGGTCCTTACCCTTCCCCACTCACCTGTTTGTGACCGGACTCCCTATATGGATTAGCCATATCCTTTATTAAGGTAGACTTGTGCAGCTTACTCCTGGGAAGCCACTGTTTATTCCTAGAGGTAAGCAGCACAGAATCTAGCTACTTTTTGGATCGTGTCAGATACTTGCAACCTGATTAGGCCACTCTTGGAAATAGGATACTGGGCTTGATGGACCTTTGGTCTGACTCACTATGGCATTTCTTACGCTCTTAAAACCAGATAGTTGATTGTGACTTCATGGGTTAAGCTTTAAAATAAATTACTAAGGCTGAGGTTTCAGCTTTGTTGCAAGCATCACAACCCTACATTTTTCTTTAAAACCCTTGCCCCTCCTCGTTGGTTAAGATGGCAGCTTCTTCCTTTCTTAAGGCCTTGACTTCTATTGTTAATTTGCTCTATCAGTGAGATTTTTTTCCTGGTGGGCTTAAACATTCTTTAGTCATGCTTTTATTGAAGAAGATTTTGTCAACCCCTAAACAAGTTGAGAACTACAGATCCATGGCTAATGTTCTGCTTTTGGACTAATTACTTGAAAGAGCTGCTTGGAACTAATTAAATGAATTTCTTATTCTTAATAACTGTCTGGATTCCTGATGGTCTGGTCTTAGCATATGTTTTAGTACTAAAATAGCCATATTGCATATGGTAGATGATTTTAGGAGGGGGACGAGATGTTTGCTTTGGTTTTACTTTATCTTTCCTCAGCCTTCAACATCGTTAACCATGAACTTTTTCTTTAATTAGAATTTATTAAATACAATCCATATAGATTCAAGAAATCACACTGATGTCAGCTCATAATTCAATGCATCAAAACATTAGCATATAAGTAATAAATCAACAGTCACTCAGTGAAGTAGCCCTCATCAAGAGGACGGAAGAGGATTAATTACCAAGAAATTCACTATGAGCTTTTTTAATATAGGTTGCGGGCAATTGGGGTAGGGTCCAGGTTAGAAAGTGGTTTGAAGCTTTTTATTTAGTTGTTGATATGGAAGGACAGACTAGATAGGCCATGTGGTCTTTTTCTGTCGTCATTTTCTTCTGTTTCTGTTTTATTCAGTATGTGCTGTAGATAGACAAAACCTCTTTGCCTGTTTCCTTGAAATGTGGTGTTCTTAAAAAAGCTTTTAATATTGTTAGATCTTCTGATTATCAAGTTCAGTGCTATACTGTTGCCCTGTAGATGTATTGTTGTCTGTAGGGCAATTTTATTGACTCTCTGAGTTCATTGAAAACTTGCTTAGCAGAAATATCAGATTAGATGAATCTTAGCTGCTTTCCTTTGAATCCTTCCAAGAGAGGCATGTTAATGCTAAACAAGGGCAATGTTAAACTTGTATGGGGGCATTTTTAGCAGTGGTGGCCAGCCCGAGTAGAGCAGCTGACCGTCATTGCTTTAAATTTAACTCAGATATTCAATGCTAGGGTCATATCCTGCTACCAGCATTGAATATCCGGTTTGCCAAAATAGAGGATTAGATATCTGGTCAGCAGTGATATTCAGCCATTGGTTAGATAGCTAAACCTGCTAAAGTTAGGCCAGCTTGCTTTTTGGCCTAACTTTAATCAGTTAGGATTAACTGGACAGTGACTCAATATCAACACTGACCGGCTAACCCCCAATGCTACCCCCACTCTGTCTCAGGAATGCCTTGATGATAAGCAGTTAGCGTTTAGGCATACGTACAAACCAGAAGCAGTAACACTAAACAGTTAAGCGCTTCTGAGTAGCCTGCTGACTGCCGTTTAACCGGCAGATCTGCTAACCAGTTAAATTTCTTTGAATATGCCACTTATAGACTTTTACCATAACAAAAAAGCCCAGTATTATTCAAAGGGAAAAACCACCATTACGTGTCACAAGTAAATTTTTGTCGGAAAGGCCGTCAAAGTGTAAAGGACTTGCCCTCACACCACTGCGGTCCATCCATTTTATTATAAAACCTTAAAAAACGGTTTGAAATATATTTATGAAAATGTATTTGTCAAAATCACTTAGCTGAAGAGAGCTGCTGTAAACCTTTCAACAAACTGTTCTTCAAACGACCGTCAAAGATGACGTGTCACGTTTCGGGGAACCTCTCATCCTCCCCTGCCTCAGGTCCAGTCGCTAAACTTCAGATTATCCAGCTCCATCAGCTAAGTGATTTTGACAAATACATTTTCATAAATATATTTCAAACCGTTTTTTAAGGTTTTCTAATAAAATGGATGGACCGCAGTGGTGTGAGGGCAAGTCCTTTACACTTTGACGGCCTTTCCGACAAAAATTTACTTGTGACACGTAACGGTGGTTTTTCCCTTTGAATAATACTGGGCTTTTTTGTTATAGTATATATTTCCAGACCTGGTTGGGTATTTGAATTTGGCTTTGGTAACTTATAGACTTTTGGCTAAACTTGGAAAGAGATGTGCTAAATGCAAAACCTTAGGTGAAGAGCTTGAGAATAAATTTGGATTCCCATTTGAAGTTACAAAATCATGTAGCTTATAAGTGTAAAAAGGCTTGGCATACGTTCTGCCTTGTTGATTGTCTTAAACCTTATCTGACCTTCCAACAGTGGCAAACCCTAGTTTATTCAACACTGGACTATTGTAAATTCCTGCTCATACGGCTTCCCATGAAATGTGTCAGGAACTTAAACCTGGCCTAGCATCCTACTCTCAGGTGATTTGGGCTTTGAGATGAAAGATCATATTGCTTTAAATTTCATTGGTTGCCTATTCATCTAGGCCTAAATGTAAGGCTTTAGTTTGGGATTTAAGTAGGAATCAAGCTGTAAGATATCTAATTAGTCAGTCAAAATAACAATATGTAACCCTGGGCATCCTCTAAAGTGGAGTCAGAGGGCCTCTTGGCTGTGCCTGTGCCTTCTAGTAAGGTATGTAGTTGTTCTGCAGTCGCTCCCAGGCTTTCTCCTGTGTAGTTCTGGTTCTTTGGCATGTTGTTCCAAGTGAATTACAGCTGGAAACTCATTATTTGAAAATCAGGCATCTTTTGTAGGTTTATCTTTTTCAGCAAGTCTGTTCTTGTTGTTTTGCAGAACTGTCATTATTTTATATTTTAAATTGATATTTGTATTTTTAGTTTGCTTTTTAAGGACATTTTGTTCAAACAATAGATGAATGAACTGTCCCCAACAGGCACTATCTGTTGGCCCATATGTCTACACATGTGTTCTGACAGAGACAGGATGAATTGCTGCGACATCTAACGGCAGGGACCCAACTATCACCGGCATAAATAGTGTGGAGAACCACCACAGAAGCAAAAGTAGTTCTGCACCCAACCTCCTTTGACACAAGGAGTATGAACAGCAGCTGCAGTGGGGAAAATCTGAAGCCATCTGCTGGAAGGGGATGGGCCATGGGAAACTCGAGGAGAGAAGGCATGCCATAATGAAGGAGGCCATAAAGAGGATAAATAGAAAAAGATAAGAAAAAGGTGAGGGAGTGGGGATGAGGCAGGATGGAAGGAAGAGAAAAAGGAGAGAGGAGACAGAACTGAGAGGAAGGATGAGGAGAGTGAAAAGGGGATTGGGGATGGAAAAGAGCAGGAAGAAGGGAGAAAGGAAACGGGGGCCATCGCACACATCCTCATCCCAATCCATTGCCCCTCACCCAAACACATATCCTTCACGCTCACCCCATCCACCATACACATACACACACCCATCCTTCATACTGCCCCACAAGCACACAGTCCAACAGGTGTGCCACCCTTAAAAAACACACTTTAGCATGTTCCTTCCCATCGATTCCCCTGCCCAGAAATACATAAGTTTGCAAGGGAATGCCAGTGTGTTATACTCTAAGGGGGTCATTCTGAACTCCGTTTAGTGGACGTCTGATCCTGACATCCAGACCCGCTAAACAGCCAGGCAGCCTACCTGGGACAGAGCTCCCCGTACAAACAGGCGATTTGTAAGGGGAACTCTGTTCGTGGGAAGGAGGGGGTGGGACAGAGGCAGAACAAGAGCAAGCAGTGGGCAGAGAGCGACCCCGGATGTACAGGGCCAATTCTGAGGTCAGCCCTGTACGTCTTGGGTCTGCCACGGAAACGGGGGCTTATTCTACCTTGGAGGTGAAATACGTCCCCCTGGATTTTGGGGGACCGTGGCGCCATGCAGAGACGGAAGGTGACGGGGTGCAGGGGGATCTCCACAGCCCGACCCTGGTCATGGGATGCAAGATTGGGGGTTGAGCTGTGAGGAAATGATGGTGTCGCTGTCAGCTGGGGATCACGGCTTCTGAATGGAGCCGCGGTGCCATGGCAATGGGACGCCAAGGCACTGCAGTTCCATTCAGAAGCCTGGCTGAGTTATACAGGTATGTGAGCTGGGCGTGCAGCTAATCAGAATTGGGGCCTGGCCTGCACGTCCAGGCCATAGACCCAGTTCTGATCCCGAGGGCACGTCTAGTCACAACAGGATCAAAATCAGGTCTACCTCTGTATGCCCTGATTCTGATTGGGGGCTGGACAGCCAGTATGGAATCAGCCTCTATGTGTGCATTTTTGAACTTGTTTATTTTGTTGGTTTCTTTGCATTTTATTATTATTGTACCGTTGTTATTGATTTTTGTTTTATGTTCATCACTTGGAGCTGAATACAAGTGATTAAGCAGTATATATAAATGAAATGCAACGTAGTCTCAAATTATATAATGGTCTAATAATACCAAAGAAACATTATTTAAGTTTTCTAGTGATCCAATTTAGGTCATCTGGAATATGTCCTGCTAAGAAAGCAGTCACTGGAAGCCAAATCATCTAATCTAATTCTTCTTTCCAGGAAATAAATCCATTTTCTTTGTGTATGATATACATACAGACCATAATGCTTTGAAGTAGATCTCAAAATTCTTTATGTTGATTAGTTAATAATTGCACTAGAAACATAGAAACATGACAGCAGAAAAAGACCACATGGCCTATCTAGTCTGCCCTTCCATATCAACTACAATAATCCTCTTTTTACGTTTAGAGATCTTCTGTGTTTGTCCCATGCTTTTTTGAATTCACATACTGTCCTCTTGTCAACCACCTTTGTCCCATGCTTTTTTGAATTCAGATACTGTCCTCTTGTCAACCACCTCAACTGGGAGACTATTCCATGCATCTACCACTCTTTCCATAAAGAAATAGTTCTGCATATTACTCCTGTGGCTATTCCCTGATTCAGACCTTTAAATACTTAAAGAGTATTAATGAACAAACAAACCTCTTACAAAGACGGGGAAGCTGTAAAACTAGAGGGCATAACATGAAGCTGCAAGGGGGTAAACTAAAAGGTAATGTCAGGAAATACTTTTTCACAGAAAGGGTGGTAAATGCTTAGAATGCCCTCCCGATGGAAGTGGTGGGGGCAAATACAGTGAGAGAATTCAAAATGGCATGGCACAGACACAGTGGATCACTTTATAGGGCCCGATTCCGTCCCGCATATAGATCCCCTCTGTGCATCTGGCCTGAACCGGACGTACAGAGGGGATTGTGATTCTGATCCCGCAGCACAAGTCTAGCCCCGCGGAATCAGAATTGCGAACAGTCATGTACGTGTAGGCCAGGATTGAGATTCAGTCTGGCCTGCACGTACATGAAAAGCCCGGCTAACTCAGTCAGGGTTTTTAAATGGAGCCACGATGCCATGGCATCTGGTTGTTTTGGCACCGCGGCTCCATTTAAAAGCCTCGATGCTGGCCGCTGGCAAAAACTGCCTATTCCCCACAGCCCGACCCCCGATCTGGCCTCCTAAGGCCAGAGTCGGGCTGTGGGGAATGTCCCCTGGCCTCCCCTGCCCCATCCGCACCTTGTGCACAGCAAAAAAAAACATCCAGGGAAGTTATTCCACCTCAGAAGTGGAATAACTTCCCCACACATGTCGCTTGCGCTGGACGTACAGGGCCAACATTAGAATCAGCCCTGGAAATCCAGGGCCAGCGACCGCCCACTGCCCATCCAGACTCCACCCCCAGGCCGTCCATTCCCCGACCCCGTCTAATGTCCCCACACAACCGACAGGGACATTAGTCGGGGGCAAGAACTAGCACGAATAGTGGGGATGGACGTCCCGTCGGGCCATCCATCCCCTCTATTCATAGCACAGAATAACCCCCATACTGTCCTCGTCTCTACCATATCCACTGGTAGACTATTCCACGCATCTATCACTCTTTCCGTAAAGAAATAGTTCCGCATATTACTCCTGAATCTATCCCCTTTCACCCTCATCCTATGTCCCTAAGAGACTCTCTTGTGCATTTATGCGACGGAGATATTTAAAATCTCTTTCATATCTCCTCTATCCCACCGTTCCTCCAACATATGCATATTAAAATCTTTAATTCTGTCCTCATATGCTTCATAATGAAGACCACTAACCATTTTAGTAGCCACCCTCTGCACTGACTCCAACGTGTTTATATCCTTTTGAAGGTGTGGTCTCCAGAATTGCACACAATGCTCCAAATGAGGTCGCACCAGAGACTTATACAGAGGGACTATCACCTCCATTTTTCTGCTGGCTATTCCTCTCCCTATACACCCAAGCATCCTTCTGGCTTTCGCTGTCACCTTTTCTACCTGTTTAGCTAATTTAAGGTCGTCGGATACAATCACACCCAGGTCCCGCTCTTCTTTAGTGGACAAAAGTACTTCACCCCCAAAACTGTACCGTTCCCTTGGATTTTTGCAGCCTAAATGCATAACCCTGCATTTTTTAGCATTAAATCTCAGCTGCCAAATTCTCGACCATTCTTCAAGCTAAGCTAGATCCTTCTTCTTATTATCTACTCCTTCCTGGGTATTTACTCTATTGCAGATTTTGGTATCATCCGCTTACAGGAAAACCTTATCCAACAGCCCTTCTTTAATATCACTAACAAAGATGTTAAAAAGAATCGGACCTAAGACAGATCCCTGCGGTACACCACTGGTAACATCCTTCTCCTCAGAGTGAGCTCCATTTACCTGTACCCTTTGTCGCCTCTCTCTCAACCAATTTCTAACCCAATCAGTAACTTTAGGGTCCATCCCTAGGGTGCTCATTTTGTTTATAAGTCACCTGTGTGGGGGGAGAGCAGAGAGGCAGTGCAGAGGTCCGGTGTGGCAGGCTCTGTTCCGGCGGCCCCGACGTCACCGGGGGCCTCTTCAAAAGTCGGAACAGCTAGAGAGTTGCCTCGGGAGAGCAGAGAGGCAGTGCAGAGGTCTGGTGTGGCAGGCTCTGTTCCGGCGGCCCCGACGTCACCGGGGGCCTCTTCAAAAGTCGGAACAGCTTGAGAGTTGCCTCGGGAGAGCAGAGAGGCAGTGCAGAGGTCCGGTGTGGCTGGCTCTGTTCCGGCGGCCCCGACATCACAGGGGGCCTCTTCAAAAGTCGGAACAGCTTGAGAGTTGCCTCGGGAGAGCAGAGAAGCAGTGCAGAGGTCCGGTGTGGCAGGCTCTGTTCCGGCGGCCCCGACGTCACCGGGGCCTCTTCAAAAGTCGGAACAGCTTGAGAGTTGCCTCGGGAGAGCAGAGAGGCAGTGCAGAGGTCCGGTGTGGCAGGCTCTGTTCCGGCGGCCCCGACATCACCGGGGGCCTCTTCAAAAGTCGGAACAGCTTGAGAGTCCCTTTAAAAGACCGTTGGTTTGGCGCAGCCGGAGGCGCTAGCCGTGGCAGCGATAGAAGGGGCCAGATACAAGGGGCATGATAGGCCCCTTGGGAGCCCCTTGGAGCATCGAAGGAGCATTGAGGGAGCACAGTACCTGGGGCTGACCTCCGGCTGAGCTGAATCCGATGGGGAAAAGGAAGAAGAAGACGGAGTTGGTGGTACCAGCTGAACCTGCGGTGGGCCCTATGGACAGACATGTCAAGGTACTAACTGGCGCTGAGGCTACACTTGACCCTGATTTTCTTGTACTCCGCCCATCTCCTGTCTCTTTGAGTTCCCCGGACCGGACTCCACCTTCTCCTCCAGTCTATATCTCCCCCCCCCAGTGTCTGCCTCTGCGGGAACGCGGTTTCTCCAGAGTACCCCGGTAGAAGGGGGAGAAACACTGAAACCGGTTATATGGGCACCCGTGCTAAGTGCAGCCAGAGTAGTGCCTGATGATCAGGTTACCCTGGCTGATATTTGGCAGGTGGTAACCCGTATTGAAAGTTCCTTAGTACCTACTGTTGTACAACTTTGTAGTTTCTCATCTGAGATTACTACACGGTTGTCAGAGGTGGACACTAGGTTAGGGAAAATGTCTAACTTGATTAGTGGTTGTGAAAATCAGTGTCAGGCTCTTAAGGTTGTAAATTCTTCTCATATTAAAGAGAGATTAATGTTACACCATAAGATGGAACAATATGATAATATGCTTCGTTCTAAAAATATTCGTTTGTTAAATTTTCCTATGTGTCGTTTGCTGTCTGCTGAAATTTTGCTGAAGAAATATTTTAGAGAGGCTCTGGGCTTGGCTTCGGCCAACTCTATTTGTCTCTCTAAAATTTATTACTTGACTGGTAAAGTGCTTTCTCAGGGTCCTCCGGGGGGGTTTGATGAAGTTCAAGGCCAAGTTAGCCTGGGGCTCACCAAATTCCTGGAGGACTCACAAGATAATATTTCCTCTAGAGCCACTTTGTTGGTTTCATTTGTTTCTGACCAAGATAAAACTCTTGTTTTTCGGAGTTACTTTAAAAATATGTCAGTTCCTTTCTGTGGTGCTAGAGTGCAAATGTTTCCTGATGTTTGTAAGGCAAATCAAACTAGGAGACAGGGGTTTTTGGCCCTTAAGCCTAGGGTGGTTGCTTTATCTGCTTCATTCTTTCTTAGATACCCCTGTAAGTGTCTGATAACATTTCAGGGGCCAAGGTTTATATTTTTTGATCCTACTCAGCTTGAGGTGTTTCTTAGTGAAAAAGAGGGGCTTGGCACTAAGTGACTGGGGTGGGTGGTTAGTTTAATGCTGTCTGGAATTTAGAGCTTTGCTCTTGGTTTTTCCTATTTTATTTTGTTACTTTATAATCTCCCCATATTGTGGGCTAGGTTTGATGTATTGCTTTGTTTCTTATGCTTGTTTGTGATTTCTGCTATGGCTATCGAATGTTTCTTTACGCTTGCTTCTGTAAGTTTTGTTAAATTCTAATTTAAAAAAAATAATAAAATAAGTCACCTGTGTGGAACGGTGTCAAAGGCTTTACTGAAATCTAAGTACACCATTTCTAGGGCTCTCCCTCAGTCCAGGGACTATTCTCTCTTTAAGCAACTTTTCCAAAACTTTACTTACCACAGAGGTTAGACAAAACTGCCTGTAGTTTTTAACCTCATCCTTACTTCTGCTTTTGCATAAAGGGACCACATGTGCCTTTCTCCAGTCCTCTGGGACCACTCCTGATTCCAAAGAAGCATTGAAAAGGTCAGTCAGTGGAGTCGCTAGAACGTCCCCAAGTTCCTTCACTATTCTCAGATGTATCCCATCCGGTCCCATCACTTTGTCTTCTTTTAGTTTAGCTAGTTCCTCACGAACACAGTCTTCTGAAAATTGTTTGAGATCCCGTCATCTGGGTGTTTTCTGAGGTCCTGCTCCTGGCCCTTTATCTGTGAACACAGAACAGAAATATTTATTAAGTAATTCCGCTTTATCCTCATCAGTTTCTACATATTTCTCCCCTTCACCCTTGAATCCGACAATACCACTTTTGCACTTCCTCCTCTCACTAACATCTGAAAAATGTCTTATTCCCCCCATTTTATTGCATTGGCTATTTCTTCTTCTTTTTGTATCTTTGCTTTCCTGACTACTTTGCTAGCTTCTCTAAGTTTTTCCAAATATAGATGTCTGTCTTCCACTCTCTGTAATCTCTTGTATTTCCTAAAGGCCTCCCCCTTTTTCTTCACCTCGACTACTTCTTTTGCGAACCTTAATGGCCTCCTTTTCCTTTTACATTTATTTATCTTTCTATCAAAAATGTTTCTTGCCCTTAAAATATTCCCTTTAAGTTTTACCCACTGTTTTTCTACATCCCCCAGCTGTTCCCATCCTGCTAATGACTCCTTGAAGTATTGTCCCATCTTGGCAAAGTTAGTTTTCCTAAAGTCTAAGACCCTCACTTTTGAATGGATTTTATCAGCCCTACTGCTAACACTGAATCACACCATCTGATGATTACTATAGCATCAGAAACACTTTCCCCATTTTAAGCACCAAGTCCAGTATGGCCCCGTCACATGTGGGTTCTGTTACCAATTGCCTGAATAGTTCTCCCTGTAGAGAATCCAGGTTCTCTTTACTTCTAGATGACAGCAGGGATCAACATCCAGCATATTGAATTTACTGCTAATGCTTGGTGTAATAATTGCATTAAGAACATAAGATATGCCATACTGGGTCAGACCAAGGTCCATCAAGCCCAGTATTCTGTTTCCAACAGTGGCCAATCTAGGTCATATGTACCTAGCAGTTTCCCCAAGGGACACAGGTTCCACAATGCTTGTATTGGTTCAAGCATTGATATCCTGGGTCCATTCTTAATAATGGTTTATGGACCTTTACTCCAGGAACTTGTCCAAACCTTTTTTAAACCCAGCTACACTAACAGCCTTTACTACATCCTCCGGTAACAAATTCCAGAGTTTGATTTCACGTTGAGTGAAAAAATATTTTCTTTTATTAGTCTTAAATAGTTTACCCTGTAGCTTCATTGCATGTCCCCTAGTCTTTTTATATTATGATAAGGTAAACAATCAACCTACGTTTACCTGTTCCACTCCGTTCATTAATTTATAGACTTCTATCATATCTCCCCTCAGCCGTCTCTTTTCCAGGTTAAAGAGCCCTAACCTTTTTAGCCTTTCTTCATAGGAGTATCCTTCCATCCCCTTTACCATTTTGGTGGCTCTTCTCTGAACCTTTTCTAAAATCGCTATATCCTTTTTAAGATATGGCAACCAGAATTGCAGACAATATTCAAGGTGCGGTCTCACCATGGAACGATATAGAGGCATTATAATATCTTTTGTTTTATTTTCCATTCCTTTCTTTATCATACCTAGCATTCTATTTGCTCTCTTGGCTGCTGCTGCACACTGGGCCGAGGGTTTTAACATGGTATCCACAATTACGCCTAAATGCATTGTATCAAAGAGAACTTCCTTCTGGAGTTTGTAAGATGTAACAGGGATGGGTAGTTTGTCAAGATGTGCTTTGAAATTCTTTTTTATCAAGCCTGTCGTCCTAGTACTATGTGAACGATTTCTGTATCTTTCTACCACATTTTTTTCATCTCGGACTGCATTTCTTGGTACTTCAAGATCTTCTGTCTCTCCACGTGATTCACAGAATAATCACTCGATACCGACACTTCCATTATCAATGCTGTTCTGGTATTCTTCTCCTTTACCACTATGTCAGGTTTCCTGGCATCCAGTTTATATGTTAGAATGGGAATGTCCCAGGTGAGGGGGATCTGTATATCACTCCAATGCAAATGGATTTCCTTTTCCCTCTTTCTGGTTTAATCCACAGTGCCTCCTCTCTCCCTTTTAAGCCCTGTAATTCTATACCTTTAATATTATTTTTTACATATAGTGCCACGCCTCCCCTTCTTCCTACCTTGTCCTTCATGAATAAAGTATAGTCCGGAATAATTACATCCCAGTAGCAAAATGTATTTGCCTGGTGAGAAGTGTGAAGGTGAATAAAGACAAGAGACATCCCCTAGAGAAGAATCAAGAATGAATATTTCCAAGGCAGTCTGGAACTGTTGGTGATATTAGAGAATTCTTAGGATGGGATTCTAGAAAAGACTACATTATTGTTTCCTTTGTATTTGCTCATGATAAGTACTATGTACTACATCTGTATTTTAAAAATCATTATGTAGTATACAGTATATGGGTGGTAAAATTGTTATATTTTTCCAAAGTATGTTAAAAAAAATTCAGGAGAGGCACAACTTCTTTCTTGCCATAAGGCATGAAACACTCTGCTTGAGCATCTCATTTCTTCTGAGATTTCCCTGTAAATAGTTCTATATTAGAATAATGTGCACTCCTTTTTATTAACCTGCCCAACTTTTGGAATTTTCTGGGTTGTGAGTAGAGCTTGAGATGTCTATATTTTTTCACAATGAATATATACCTAAGACCAAGACCACAAAATCAATCTCAGCCTAAAGGTCAGATCAAAACGAAGAGCAAAATCACTGTTTAATGTCGGAACATCTGTGCTGCAAGGTAATCATTTGACAGTAATAGTCTTGTGGAGATCGAAAGTCATCAGTTTGACTCCAATCAAATGATTTATGTCTTGCTGAAGAAAGGTTGGAATAATGTGAGTTGAACTTTATCAACTTTGTTGAAGAAGGCTTGAACCAGGCTCATGCCTTTGTGGGGCTCAAAACAGAGTGCTGTGTCGCTTCCTCCTGGCTCCTGTTCACCAGCTAAGTACTTCTCTTTGGCGTTTTCCTTATTAGCCATTTAAATGTGATTTTATCCTAGTGTTTTGCACATTCAGTTGGCTTAGCACACATTGGTGGTTGAGTACCACTTTATTTAGAATAAAAGGATGTTTGTAAATTCGAAAGGATTCTTGACCTTGCACAACAAATATTCCGACATAAAGGGAGGGGTGGCCTAGTGGTTAGGACAAGGTACTTCAGGCCAGAGGGCCGGGGGTTCAAGTCCCACCTGGGGACAGCAATCTCAGGCCGGAGGGACTGGGATTTCTAGTCCTATAGGTACTCCTTGTGGTCTTGGGCAAGCCACTTAACCCTCCATTGCCCATGTTCCCTGTAAGTATTAGCGTATGTGTGTCATATCCCCTTGTGTTAAATGTATCTCCCAATTGACCGCTAAATAAAATAAATAGAACAGTGATTTTGCTCTTCGTTTTGATCTGACCCTTTGGCTGAGATTTATTTTTTCAGGAACATATTTGGTAATCTTCTTAACTGCTGCATTTTTTTTTTATTTTCTTAATTTCCACTCCCCGAAGTCTGATATTGTTCTTGGATCCTGCCCTATTTGTAGGCTACCAATGTTGGGGGACTGATTTAGTCCTTTTTCCATTTTTCCTGTATTGTATTTCTCAACTTTTTGATTTATTTTCTTTGTTCAAGGTGATCTTGATGTAACATGTTAAGTACAAAAAATAAAAATGATATAAGTAATTAGTATAATCTATATTGTGAAAAAGCAATTTAATGCAGAAGTTAGTTTAAGAATGTGAGTAAAAGGTGATTATTTGGTTTTCTAACACACAGAGCTTCCAATTGGAACTGGTACAAGAGTATTAGAGTATCAGGCATCCCTAGGCGAACCTATAGCCTTGCAACTTTTTCCCATATGCAAAGCAATATGTGCCTTTGAGTCATTGCTGACTCCTGGTGACCCAGCAGCTCCTGGGTTCTCTTGGCAGTGTGACTGGGAGTAGATTGCCAGGCCTTTTCTCCAACGTATTGGAGGATTAAGTGACTTGCCCAAGACCACAAGGAGTGCTAGTAGGAATCAAACTCTGATCTCTTGGTTACTAAGCCAGTGCTCTAATCATTAGGCTACTCTTCATAAATACAATTAATTAAATATGTACTTAAAAATATATAATATACTATAATTATGATTCCTCCTGCAAAATAGTCTACATATTATTCCATAAAACAATAAGATAGAAAAAGATTACAACCTGGCTGCCTTCAGCAAGGAGTTTCTGAACAATCTCTTTTACAACAGCAAGCAGGTAGGAGTAGGCTACATGGACAGCAAGCCCGAGCCACTGTCTAATCACCTCCTGGCCACAGCTTATGGCCTTTGTCATCAAGAAAAAAGCCACAATAGGCGACAGCAGCAGCGGCGGTGGTTTGATGGGCCGCACTACTGGCATCTTACCTTCATCACCTCACGATTACACACTGCTCATGGACCCATCATGCACCTCCAGCCTGGCCATCTCACAGCCTGGTTAAAATGCAAAAACAATATGATCATGTTACACCTCTGCTAACAGAGGAGCATTGGCTACTTATCACTTACCAAATTTATTTTAAGAATCTAATTCGGGCTCATCAAATCTTTTATTCTGGACTACTGGCTTTCATTGCCAGCTCTTTGATTCCCTATGTACCTTCTAGATCACTCAACTCTTTACAGAAGTCTTATTCCAGCATATTTTCATATCCACTAGACAATCAACTTTTACAATTTTTGATCTGCCTGTGGCTATTAACTTTGAAACATCTTACAAGCATTTCAAATCAGCTTTAAAAACATAATATTAACAAGGCATTTTACCTTCGCAATAGCTCCAGCTTGGAATCGGACAGCGGTGGTCGCTGGACAGGCTCAAGGATTCTAGACTTGGTTTTCCTTTCCTTTCTTACTTTATTTACCTTTTTATTCTGAATGATTTTTAGCTTGTTTATTCTTTATTGTATTGTATTGTTTTATTTTTAACTGAATTTATAGTATGTTTTGTTTTGTTTTTTTAAGGTAAACTGCTTAAGACAACATTTGATAAGTGGAATATCAAATAAATTGGAACCTTGAAGCATTGATCAACATCCCCAACAGAATACTGCTCGGCGGGGCTCTGGCAAAATGTTGCCATCAATCACTAGGCCAAATCAAAGAAACTGGTGAATAAGAGCAACACGGAATACCAGGTAAATGTGATGCTCAAAGGTCAGAAGGAGGTGGAGCTATACAATGCGAGGACACAGCAGAAGATGTTGGAGTTCTCAGTGTAGAACAAGCGATTGCAGAGACCAGTGGACAGTTAAACTGGGAGATGGAAACCCTCTGGGCACTCTTCAGGCCCCTAACCAAC
This sequence comes from Ichthyophis bannanicus, assembly GCA_033557465.1. Lineage (NCBI taxonomy): Eukaryota > Metazoa > Chordata > Amphibia > Gymnophiona > Ichthyophiidae > Ichthyophis > Ichthyophis bannanicus. The sequence continues at coordinate 633,674,634 of CM066033.1, forward strand.
AGCTTTCTGGTCAAAGTCATGAGCAACTGTGTGTGAAGGCACAAAAAGACGCGCCCCCTGAAATTCCAAAAGAGGTGCTATCACTGCTTTCTGCTGGCATTTATCTTTCCACTGAACATCTTTGGAATAAAAAATATATGCATTCATCTTGTCAAAAAATGTGAACAGGTTAATGGAAAAAAACATGTTGCCTTGCCTTAAACAGGGCTCGCACAACCATTAGAGGAACTAGATGTCCACCTAGAGCACCAGTGGTCCAGGGGCAGTTCATTACCACAGCTGCCACCCCTCTCTGGAACTTGCAGCGGTGGCAATGGTCTCATACAGCCCGCAGCGCTCACCTTAAACCTCTGGTGGAGCCAAACAGCCTCACAGTGCCGGAGGTTTAAGGTAAGCGTTGCGGGGCTGTTTGAGGATATTGGCGCTTTCGCACCACTGCCTGTCCTGAAGAAGAGCAGCGGCAAGGGGGCGCAAGGGATGAGGTTCGCCTAGGGTGCCTTATATCCTTGCACTGGTCCTGGTCTTAAAGCTTTGTTCCCCGGCAAAAATGTATTTTTGCTTCCCAAAGTAGCTTCTGGGACAGAAGAATTAGCTACCCAATACTAAACTATTAAAATGTCTTTTTCTTTGAGCCGCTGAAGTTTACACAGAGGCAGCCTGAGAAAAGCAGTGGCTATATTAAAGGCACATTTTTCTAGTTTGGCAAAATGTCAAATGAACAAAGCTTTATTTATATCTATTTTATTGATCTTTAGACATGGAAGAGTGAGTGCAGTTCTCTTTGCCCGTTTTTTGTTTGAACACATCGTCAAGAAGAAGGATGTTAATTTGTGGCACTTCTGGACGTGGTGCTTTCATAGCATTTGCTTTTCTATGTGCATGTGAAGCTGAACAGGGAGTAAGTGGCCTGAGATGTTTGATCCAAGAAGTTGTCTTTGTTCATTTGGCATGATATTAACATTGTGCGTTTTTGTAATGTGCTTAAGTAATTGCAGCTTGTTCTGGTTCCAATGGACTATTGTAATTCATTGTTATTTGGGCTGCCAGTGGGGGCAGTGAAGCCATTACGATTCGTTCAAAGTTCAGCTGCATCTCTCTTAATGGGTTTAAAAATCCATCAAGGTATCCTGCTTTGGTAGCCCTTCATTGGCTGCTGCTTCTGTGGTGAGTTAGGTTTAAGGTTATTATGTTATTGTTTAGAAACGTTACTTTTAGGGGGCTTTCTGACAACTTTTGTCCCAGTTAGTTTTATTGTGGGAGTCTGCTCTCTAATATCTCAAGAAGGCGGCCCCCTAAGGGTTCATGCTCCTTTGGGTATGCATGGAATTAGGACCTACAATAAAATGTTGTCCCTCTCCAAGTCACCCTGATGGAATCAGTCACCTGAATCATTAGGATGTATGACTAATGTGGTGGATTTCAGAAGAAAAGCAAAAGCTTTTTTATTTAAACAGGCTTTTACATGATTTTTTAAATTTTATTTTTATAAGTTTAACATAATTACAGCATTAAACGCATGCCTCAGGAATAAAAGAAAAAGAATTACATAGAGAAAAAGGAAAGAAACAATCTCAATATAGTACCACATATCAGTACTGAATAAGGGGGCATAATAAGAAATTTCTGGATAAATAAAGGAAAACATAGTAATATCCTAAAGAAAAAGTCAAAACACGGTGGTTATGTGATAACCCAAAGCCTAAACTACAAACTAGTCTTCAACCCTCTTATGGGCAAACAGGTGACTGTTAGCCTCAAAGCCCAAAAAATAGACAGCTGGACGGGTTCAAAGAAAATGTATTTAACATCTACAAAAGCACAACATATTTACAGGGATTGGGTAACATAAAAACTGCTCCCTACTGAGTAACTCTAGGTCTCAACAACAAAGACTCTCTTCTGCGTCTCCAGAGGCTAGTCAGGGAAAACTCCTAACTTTAAAACTGAGAAACAAAGGGGTATGTTTATTAAATGGCAGTAGCAGCTTCCATGCAAAATCAGAGCAGCGGCTCCAATGATTTCAATGGGGCCGCAGCTCCGATATCGCACAGAAGCTGCTATCGCCATTTAGTAAACATACCCCAAAGAGTCCTTAAATTTAAGGAACATTTTCATCATCCAGTCTCTATCAGAGTCTAATGCAAATTGAACTAATAAAGTTGATGGACCGGCCTGTGCATCTCCAGACTGCTCAAGGAAATCTGTTAGATTCAGGGTGTAAAAGTGTAAACCCGGCTCCATACCATCAGAAGCCATGACCCTCCATCCTGAGGCAAATAGTATAAGCTGGTGACCAGAGATACAGCAGACTCAGGCACTTGCAAAATTTTGAGTAAATAAAGCTTAAACATATCTTAAGGAGTTGCAGTGATTGAGTGAGGCAAAGTCATAAACCTCAAATTTCTAGCATGAGATCTTTTATCTGAGGCTTCCATTTTCTTCTGTATAGTCAAATTGTCCCGAATCAAATTTGCCTGAGTAACTTCCAACTTCTGAAATGTATCTTGAATAGAGGAATGAATCTGTTTTATTGAAGTCAATTATAAGAACATAAGAACATAATTCCATCTTTTACTCCTGTGAATACTTAACAACTGTGACATTTTAAGAGACAGCACATTAAATTGTTTTGATAGGAACTTCTGGATAGTTTGCAAAGTGTTCCAAACACTATACAAATCATTGGAGGCCGGACATCCAGCATCAGAGGAAATAATATTAAAAATACCTCCCAATGCCATAGTTTCTTGAATATTTGAGGACTCGGCATGGTCTCCTTTCAATAGCTGAACTAGCAGGTTACTTCTCCCCCTAACCCCCCCCCCCCTGTGTGTGCAGGATACCAAAACTGCAGCCCAAGTCCATCAAGCCCAGTATCCTGTTTCCAACAGTGGCCAATCCAGATCACAGGTATCTGTCAGGTTCCCAAAAACATACACAGATTCCACAATGCTTATCCCAGGTAAGCAGTGGATTTCCCTGATCCTCTTTAATGATGGTTTATGGACTTTTCCTCCAGGAACTTGTTGAAAGTATTTTAAACCCAGCTCACTAACAGCTTTTACTGCATCCTACGCTAACAAATTCCAGAGTATGATTACGTGTTGAGTAAAAAAAATATTTTCTCTTATTAGTCTTAAATGGGTTGCGTTGTAGCTTCATGGTGTGTCCTCTAGTCTTTCTACTTTTTGATGGCATAAATAACCGATCTACGTTTACCCATTATATGCCATTCATTAATTTATAGACCTCTATCATATGCCCACTCAGCTGTCTCTTTTCCAAGTTGAAGAGTCCCAATCTTTTAAGCCTCTCCTCATAGGGTATCCCTTCCATTCTCTTTACTATTTTTGTCGCTCCTCTTTGTACTTTTTCTAATTCAGCTATTTCCTTTTTAAGATATGGCAACCAGAATTGCACACAATATTCAAGGTATGGTCACACCATGGAACAATACAGAGGCTTATAATATCCTTGGTTTTATTCTCCATTCCATTCCTTATGATTCCTAGCATTCTGTTTGCTTTCTTGGCTGCCGCTGCACACTGGACAGAGTGTTTCCATGATGATATCTAAATCTTTTTCTTGGATGGTGGTTTCTAAGGTGGTACTTTGCATCATGTAACTATAGTTTGGGTTGTTCTTTCTTAGATGCATAATTTTTCACCTGTCCACATTAAATTTCATCTGCCATTTGGACATCCAGTTTTCCAATTTTTCAAAATCCTCTTGCAATTTTTCACAATCTTCTTGGGTTTTAACAACTTTAAATAATTTTGTGTCATCTGCAAATTTCCCAGCGGAATGTGCAGCCCCACAATCTGTCTCAACTTTATTCCCCCTCCAGCTCTCTTCAGGACAGGGAGAGTTGGTGGGGGACGGACTGGGAGTGGGTCAGATTGGCAGGACGTACAGGGCCAATTCCGGTCACAGACCTATACATCCTGCCAAACCCATTGCAACATGCTGCTTATACCACCTCAAAGGTGGTATAAGCAGCACAATTTGGCCAATCGGGGCACAGAAGCCACCGGGCCGGGCCAAGTGTGGGGGGCCCCGCCACCCAATCCAGGCTGCAGCAGGTCAGCCATGAGTTGGGCAGCGGGAATTTGGGGGGGTCAGGAAAGCTGCGGTCTGGGGTGCCTGTGAGGAGGATGTCCCTGCAGGCAGAAGGGGCACGCTGGGTTGTCCTCGGGCCCAATTCTGTCTCCCACAGGAACCTTTTGTTCCCATGGATCAGAATCGGGTCCAAACATCCCCATCTTCGTCGGGGACGTCCAGATATCCCCTCTGCGGAATGGGGCTCCACATCAACCAGCTCACTTTTGTCTACCTGTTTATTCACACCTTAGAAACATAGAAAAATAGAAAAATGACTACAGAAAAAGACTACATGGCCTATCTAGTCTGTCCTTCCATATCAACAACTTCAACAGTCCCCTTTTTCCCTTTAGGCATCCTCTGTGTTTGTCCCATGCTTTTTTGAATTCAGATACTGTCCTCATCTCTACCACCTCCACTGGGAGACTATTCCACGGATCCACCACTCTTTCTGTAAAGAAATATTTCCGCATATCACTCCTGAATCCTTTCACCCTCATTCCATGTTCCCTCATAGCAGAACTTGCTTTCAATCAAAAGAGGCTCTCCTCCTGTGCATTTATGCCACAGAGGTATTTAAACGTCTCAGTCATATCACCTCTATCCTGCCTTTCCTCTAAGGTGTACTTATTAAGATCCTTAGGTCTGTCCTCATATGCTTCATAATGAACACCACTAACCATTTTAGTAGCCACCCTCTGTATTGACTCCATCCTGTTTATATCCTTTTGAAGGTGCTGTCTCCAGAATTGCACACAATACTCCAAATGAGGTCGCACCAAAGACTTATACAGAGGCACTATCACCTCCTTTTTTCTGCTAGCCATTCCTCTCTGTATGCACCCAAGCATCTTTCTAGCTTTTGCTGTCACCTTTTCTATCTGTTTAGCTACTTTAAGATCATCAGACACAACCACGCCTAGGTCCCACTCTTTTTTAGTGGACAAAAGTACTTCATCCCCTATACTATATCGCTCCCTTGGATTGCTGCAGCCCAAATGCATGACCTTGCATTTTTTAACATTAAATCCCAGCTGCCAAATTCTAGACCATTCTTCAAGCTTAGCTACATCCCTCCTCATGTTATCTACACCTTCCTGGGTGTCTACTCTATTTCAGATTTTGGTATCATCCACAAAGAGGCAAGCCTTACCCAACAGCCCTTCTGCTATATCACTAAGAAAGATGTAAAAAAGAATCAGACCAAGGAGAGATCCCTGGGGCACACCACTGGTAACTTCCTTCTTCTCAGAGTGAGCTCCATTTACCTGTACTCTTTGTCGCATTCCCACTTAACCAATTTCTAACCCAAGCAGTAACTTTAGGGTCCATCCCTAGGTGCTCAGTTGGTTTATAAGTCGCCTATGAGGAACGGTGTCAAAGGCTTTACTGAAATCCAAATGCACCACATCTAGGGCTCTCCCTCGGTTCAACTCCCTGGTCACCCAGTCAAAAAAAATCAATCAGATTTGTCTGACAAGACCCACCTCTGGTGAATCCATGCTGCCTCGGATCCTGTAATCCGCTGAACTCCAGAAACCTCACTATTTTCTCTTTCAGCAGCGTTTCCAATAATTTACTCACCACCGAAGTTAAACTAACCGGCCTGTAATTTTCAACCACATCTTACTTCCGCTTTTGTGTAAAGGCACTACATGAGCCTCTCTCCAGTCCTTTGGCACCACTCCCGACTCCAACGAGGCATTGAAAAGGTCAGTCAATCGAGCTGCTAGAATGTCCCCAAGTTCCCTCAGTATTCTAGGGTGTATCCCATCCGGTCCAGTCGCTTTGTCTACTTTAAGTTTAGCTAGTTTCTTATGAACACAGCCTTCTGAAAATTGTTCAAGATGCCCCTCGCTTCTGTTCCTGTTTTGGATGTTTTCTGAGGTCCTGTTCCTGGTTCTTCATCTGTTAACATATTTGTTAAGCAATTTTGCTTTATCCTCATCAGCTTCTATATATTCCTCCCCTTCACCCTTGAGTCTGACAATACCACTTTTGCCCTTCCTCTTCTCACTAACATTTCTGAAAAATGTCTTATCCCCCCATTTTATTGCATTGGCTATTTCCTCCTCTTTTTGAATCTTTGCTTTCCTGATTACTTTGTTTTCTGAGGTCCTGCTCCTGGTTCTTCATCTGTGAACACAGAACAGAAATATTTGTTAAGCAATTCCTCTTTATCCTCATCAGCTTCTACATATTCCTCCCCTTCACCCTTGAGTCTGACAATACCACTTTTGCCCTTCCTCTTCTCACTAACATATCTGAAAAATGTCTTATCCCCCCATTTTATTGCATTGGCTATTTCCTCCTCCTTTTGAATCTTTGCCTTCCTGACTACTTTGCTAGCTTCTCTAAGTTTTTCCAAATATAGATGCTTGTCTTCCTCTTTCTGTGATCTCTTGTATTCATGAAGGCCTCCCTCTTTTTCTTCACCTTTTCAGCTACTTCTTTCAAAAGCAATAGCGGTCTCATTTTCCTTTTACCTTTATTTACCATTTTAACAAAAAGGTTGATTGCCCTTAAAATATCCCCTTTCAGTTTTGCCCACTGTTTTTCTACATCCCCCAGCTGTTCCCATCCCGTTAATGACTGACTCCCTGAGGTATTGGCCGATCTTGGCAAAGTTAGTTTTCCTAAAATCTAAGACCCTCACTTTTGAATGGATTCTAACAGCCCTAATACTAATCTAACAGCCCTAGTCCTAATACTGAACGACACCATCTGGTGATTACTGGATGCAAAATGATCTCCTACTATAACATCAGAAACACTTTCACTATTGGTAAGCACCAAGTCCAGTATGGCCCCTTCACGTGTGGGGTCTGTTACCAATTGCCTGAATAGTTCTCCCTGTAGAGAATCCAGGATCTCCTTACTTCTAGATGTTACTGCAGCAGGAATGTGCCAATCAATATCTGGCATATTGAAATTCCCTGTCAGTAGCACGTCCCCATTCCTAGCAATGCTGTGTATGTCTTCAATTAACTCTGTCCACCTCTTCCTCTTGGAAAAGAGGTCTGTATATCATGCCAATGCAAATAGATTTCTCTTTCCCTCTTTCTAGTTTAACCCACAGTGCCTCCTCTCTCCCTTTTAAACTCTGTAATTCCAAAGCTTTAATATTATTTTTTACATATAGTGCCACTCCTCCTCCCCTTCGTCCTACCCTGTCCTTTCTGAATAAAGTACAGCCTGGTATAGTTACATCCCAGTCATGATTTTCTGTGAACCTTGTTTCTGTAACTGCCACTAAATCCAAGTCAGCCACTCCCACCAAAGCTTCAACATCATGGATCTTATTTCCCATGCTACAAGCATTTATACACACTGCTTTCCATATGTTACCCCTTTTACCCATTTCTATAAAGGCATTTAATGTTTCACTTACTTGGGGGCTTTCACTTACCTGGGGTTTTTCTTCACCCATGCCCAGTGAATCTAGTTTAAAGCCTTCTTCAGTAGATTAGCCAGTCTACTACTGAAGATGCGTTGACCTTTCTTGGACAGATGGATGCCATCTCTGCTCTGCAACCCTTGGAACAGCATCCCATGGTCTAGGAAACCAAAACGCTCTCGATGACACCATCCATGCAGCCATGCATTCATCTCCAGGATGCAAGCCTCTCTACCTTGGCCTTTATCCTCAACAGGGAGGATTGAAGAGAACACCACCTGTGCACCTATCTGCTTCACCCTCTGTCCCAGAGCCATGAAGTCACTTTTGATATGCTCAGAGCAGGGGCGGCCCAAGGGGGGTGCGGGGCCATGTGCGGAGACTCAGTGCGGGGCCTCATTTGCATAAGTGGCCTTATTTGCATAAATATTTGCATAATGTTACCATACACTAACTTTTAGTAAACATGTCTCTTAATGAGTGTATGGATAAAGAAAGACTAAAAGATTTCTACATTACTATAATCCAGTGCCAACCGCCAGGCACATTAGGAACCACTACAAACGCTGCCCATTTAGAACCCATAGCAAACCCACCGTATCCTGACAGCATTACCAGGACTCACAAAGCACCATACCCTACCTATCAAAAGGCAACACTGCAAATATTAAACCAATACATTTCAGAGAATACTGGGGAAAGAGAACAAGTGGCAATGTCAAATAGGAATTACATAAACAGAATACCTCAGCTCAGTTACATATGCAGAACATAGACCATCACCAAACAAGGAATCACAATTTAGAAACAGGAAGGCAATAATTAAACTGGGAACCCCAAAAGCCAAACTTGGAAGTACAACAACACTGTAGAAATAAAACTATAAATTAATTTCCTCTTGTACCAAACAAAGCACAGACGTTAATGATGCACATTTCCTAGAGGTTTCATATTCCAGTTAATAAATTCAAAATAAAGAGATATTTCTACCTTTTGTGCATTTTTTTTCAGTTGCAATTGTTCCAGCCACTTTCTTCTGGTTTCTTCATGTTTTCTGCTAACTGTCCATCGTCTGCTGTCCATTTGTTCTTTCTTCTCTCTTCTAGTTTTTTTTCCATTCTCTCTCTCTACATCTGCTTTAACATACTAATCTTTCTCCTTTTGCTCTTTCCTCATTCCTATTTCATCCACACAAATTTTACCCCTCCATCCTCAATCCCCACTTATTCTCCCAATACCAGGCCAATTGTAGATTTTTCATCCCTCCCACACAAAATATTTTTCCCCTCTCCATTTTACTCTCCCAGCCCCATCCCATTCTAATCCTCCCCCAACATCAGCTCCCTTCTAGTTCCAGAAATGGGCTGTTGGGGGGAGCTAAGATTGGAAATGGGCTGTGGTGGGGGCTTGAATTGAAATGGACTCATGGAGGGGCTAGAACTGAAAGTAGGCTCATGGGGGGGGGGCTTGGACTGGAATTGGACTGAGTGGAGGGGAGCTATGATTTGACATGGGCTGATGATGGGGCTAGGAAATGACTAGAAATGAGCTGATGGGGGGCTAGGATTGGAAATGAGCTGATGAAGGGACTCAGACTGAAAATGGATGGGGGAGCTAGGACTGGAAATGGGTTGATGGGGGGCTAGGACTGGAAATGGGCTGATGCAGGGACTAGAAGGAAATGGATGCTGGGTGAGACTGGAACTAGAAGGGAGCTGATGTTGGGGGAGGATTAGAATGGGATGGGGCTGGGAGAGTAAAATGGAGAGGGGAAAAATATTTTGTGTGGGAGGGATGAAAAATCTACAATTGGCCGGGTATTGGGAGAGTAAGTGGGGATTGAGGATGGAGGGGTAAAATTTTGAGTGGATGAAATAGGAATGAGGAAAGAGCAAAAGGAGAAAGATTAGTATGTTAAAGCAGATGTAGAGAGAGAGAATGGAAAAAAAACTAGAAGAGAGAAGAAAGAACAAATGGACAGCAGACGATGGACAGTTAGCAGAAAACATGAAGAAACCAGAAGAAAGTGGCTGGAGCAATTGCAACTGAAAAAAATGCACAAAAGGTAGGAAGATATCTCTTTATTTTGAATTTATTAACTGGAATATGAAAGCTCTGGGAAATGTGCATCATTAACGTCTGCGCTTTGTTTGGTACAAGAGGAAATTAATTTATAGTTTTATTTCTACAGTGGTGTTGTACATTCCAAGTTTGGCTTTTGGGGTTCCCAGTTTAATTATTGTCTTCCTGTTTCTAAATTGTGATTCCTTGTTTGGTGATGGTCTATGTTCTGCATGTGTAACTGAGCTGAGGTATTCTGTTTATGTAATTCCTATTTGACATTGCCACTTGTTCTCTTTCCCCAGTATTCTCTGAAATGTATTGGTTTAATATTTGCAGTGTTGCCTTTTGATAGGTAGGGTATGGTGCTTTGTGAGTCCTGGTAATGCTGCCAGGGTACAGCGGGTTTGCTATGGGTTCTAAATGGGCAGCGTTTGTAGTAGTTCCTAATGTGCCTGGCGGTTGGCACTGGATTATAGTAATGTAGAAATCTTTTAGTCTTTCTTTATCCATACACTCATTAAGAGACATGTTTACTAAAAGTTAGTGTATGGTAACATTATGCAAATATTTATGCAAATAAGGCCACTTATGCAAATTAGGCCCCGCACCGAGTCTCCGCACATGGCCCCGCACCCCCCTTGGGCCGCCCCTGATACCTGGCAGTATCATTTGTTCCGACATGGATTAGCAACATTGGGTAATAGTCAGTGGACTTGATGAGACTCGGCAAACTCTCCATAACATCTTGGATTTTGGCACCAGGCAGACAGCATACCTCTCTGGACATCGAGTCAGGTCAGCAGATGGATGCCTCAGTACCCCTCAGAAGAGAGTCTCCAACCACCACTACCCTTTGCTTCCTTGTGGTCACTGATTCTGCAACTTTGGAGTACTTGAGCTCTGGTTCTTCCCTTTCCAGGGATACTTTCACCTCCTCCACTTCCAGGGCTACATAATGGTTCTTCAATTCAAGGGCTGGAGAAGTTGGATTGGTGATTCTGCAGGCCCTGGTGACTTGTGTCCAACCTTCATCATTATGTAGGCACCCCATCTTCTTCTCTGCTGGAGAGCTTGGTTGTTGCAAGAAGCATCTCATCAATGTACTTCTCACTGTCTTGAATGCTCCTCAGCCTCACCACCTCCTCTCTGAGTTCCTCCACCTGTTTCCTGAGAGCTTCAGCATGCAGGCACCCTGCACATGGAACCGGTCCTTCAACTGGCATTGGGACCTCTGTCTGAACAGAGGCAGAAGCTGTAACGGGAGCAACAGCTTTAGCGATATGATTTTCCCAGCCATTATTCTGTTTGTGGAGCTTAGGTATCTGTTAAAGCAAAAGAGAGAGATCTACCAAAGTACCAGCAGGTTTCCCAGCTGTCCTTTCAGAGAAAAAGCAGTTAAATCTCTTCAATTATATTCAAAATGTGCTGTTCCAAGTCCCTGTGTTTTGTTAATTGGGGAGGTGCCCTATAAAGCAAGACTGCTCACTAAGAGTGGGTAGGAGTTGGGGGGGGGAGGGAACTAACTCCTGATTAGGTGTCAGTAGCTCCAAAGAGCTGAGAAAAATTACTAAAGCAGAGTTTTAAACCTACCCCACCAAAGAAAATATTTCTACTTTTAAACTAAAGCACCAAAAAGAATGTAACTTTGTTTTAAAAATGTACCAAAACTCTTTTTAGAGCTCCCAGTCAGAGAGCTAGCAATTTAAAAAAATACAAATGCTTACCTTTGTTTGAAATGTATAGCCCCTGTTAGTAAGATTAGAAAGACAAGACTTTCCTTGGCTAAATCCATGCTCCTCCCACCTCCCCTGGAGTCCCTGTAACTCCAGCAACGTCACCGGCAGAGTGTATGTTGGGGGTCAAGCCTTTCTATAGCCCATAGGCTGCAATGGAAGAACGGGCTCCCCAGGTGATAAAGTGCATCCAGCTCATTCCTCTCCAATGCCTGCCAGGTAAGCTCCAGGGTTTCCATAGCAATAGGTCCCTAGTCCAAAAGGCTATCCTTTATACTGGGTGATGGAGTTGCAAGGAGGACATTGGACTTTGGAGGCTTTTTTTGAGACCATCCCTTCTACTTTCTCTAGCAGAGAGAAGTTTGCAGTTCACGAAACAGTACTGCCATCTTTAAACACTCGCATTTGTTTTTATTGAAGTTTTTGCTGTCTATGCTACTGTAAATGTCTCTGTGTTTGTTGTTTTGATGTATGTTAATAAGATTATTTCTTATGTTATAACGTGATCCACCGAGAATGAACTTGGATCGGAGGACTATAAATTTATGTAAATAAAAATAAATGCTATTCTATTGTGTAAAACACAAGTAATTACTCTTGCATAATTTTGAATTTTTGGGGGCATAATTCCCTAGGGTGTATCCAAGATCATCTGGCAATTTATTCCAATTCTCTGGTGCAGCAGTCATAAAATGCCCGCACCCTCTATATTTTCTTTTTCATAATTTACATCATTGGAACAACCAACCAGTGTCCCTTTGCAGAATATAGATTCCTCCTTAGTATATATCTCTGCAATCTGTTTTTCATGTATTCTGGTTTCTGCGTTAACTCACTGAACCTTTGAAGATTAATATTAGGTTTTAGCATGAATACATATTCCAACTTTTGTCCTCAAGGCCTCCCATCTTCCTTCTGAAGCAGTGTCCAACACAACAATATAGGATAATATTCACAAGCTCCCAGGGTTGGCCTAGCACCAGGCAAGCTAGGAAATCACCTAGGACAGGACAATTTTAGGGGCGGCACTCAGCAGGCCATAGACACTGGCTCGCACAGTGCAAACGTTAAGGAGGAGGCAGGAGCCAGAACAGAAAACTACAGTGTTCAGCACCATGTCAGCGATGCAGGACAGGCAGCACTGCCGGCTCCCTGACCATCACCCACCAAGTTGAGTGCCATTTGCTGGCAGCTACTCTTCCCACACCAATTTGAAAATCACTTACTGGCTCCTCTGTTTCCTACTGCTGTGATCTCGATTCTGATGGGGACTTCAATGGCATAGGCGCTGCTATAGAATAGCTAGGGACCCAAAATAACCAAACTTTTGCCCACTCTGATGGCTCACTGCCCTAGATAAATTTTTATTGATCCTTTCCCAACTGCAGCAGAAGAAACATTTTATAAAGGAATCATCGCCTGCTGCGAGACCAATGTCATGATAAGAGCTGCAAAATTTCACAGCCCTTAGCACAGGAGTGGTATCACGGCTGCAGGAAATGACACCTTTATAAAATGCTTTTCCTGCTGCTGACAAGGCTGTGCACTGCAGTGGTGAGTCGGCTCAGGTCGCAGTGAGGGAAGACTCTAATGTATGGGTCCAGGACCAGACCAACCATTAGGCAAACTAGGTGGCCACCTAGGGTGACAGCTTCAGGGGGGAGGGGGGTGGCAAAGGGCAGGGCATTCAAAGCCAAACCACAGATTCTGACAGCAAGAGGGGGCATTAGGCTTAAGGTTTGCCTAAGTGCCAACACCTTGAACCAACTCTAAGGCCAGCCCTTTATGAGACACAGTATGCAAGAAGCGGAAGGAAACACCTACAGGAAGAGAGTGAAAGAAGGGGAGAAGAACCTACAGTGGGATTAGGAATGATGGGAGGCAGGGAGCAGGTGAGAAGGGACAAAGAAGTGCCTCTGGAGGGAGGGAGTGAAAGGAGAGGGTGAGTAAGAAGGATGAGGGGTGAAAATGGGAGGAAATTTCTAGTGGGAAGGACGATGCAAAAAGGGAGAGCTCTAGAGAGACAAGGAGAAAGGGAGGAGATGAAAAGAGGAAGTTAAGTGTCTCTCACACACAAACACATACAACACAGCTGCTATGCAAGCTTCCTGCAAACACAGAGCACAGATACACACATGCACACACACAGAAGAAAAGGCCTAGATGTCAGGAGATGAGTGATAGGGAAGGAGAATCAGAAAAAGGCTTGGGAGGTAGGGATGGAGTGAGTGAAAGACAGGAAGGAGAATAGGCTGAGAAAGGAGAGAGAGAAAGAGACAGGGGATGGTGGGAGGGTGAAAGCTGGTAAGTAGGTGAGATGTGTATAGAGAGAGACCAAGGACTGGAGGGTGAAAGAAGGGGAAAATGAGGAATAAAACCTAACTGAGTGGAGAAGCAGAGAAGAAAGAAAGAGATAAAAGATGAAAAGGAAGATCAACGTCAGTCAGATGTAGAGAAGGATGGGAAAAAGATAGGAGGTGAGAGAAGAAATAGAAAGGAGAAACAGAAAAAAAGAATTTAGGAGACAATGTAACATGAGGAAAGAGAAAGAAAGAGACTAGAATCAACCCAATTAGAAAACTAATATGCCCAGACAACAAAACTTGGGAAAAAAATGTATTTTAAAATTTTAGCAAATGTAATGCGTCAGCTTCGAGTAAGGTGCATCTTTTCTATTTTTGTATTTTGCAGAGTACAAAAGGAAATGCATTTCTGTTTCTCTTTTTCTAGTATTACACTGCTTATAGAGTCTGCCTTTCTTGGGGGTTGCCATTTCAATGCTTACCTACATGTTTGCTCCTATTTTGTGAACACTTGATTCTGTATTAGGCGAGGGTCTGAGTTCTGTGCATGTGACTGAGGTGAACAAGTCTGCTGGCGCATAATAGCTTTGTAGGACCTGTAGCATCCAGCTTCTTGTTTCTCAATAATAAGTGAATCGGTGCTCTAGGGCCTGGTGTAATATTTACAGTGTGTATTCATAGGTTGCATTGCTGCAGTATGAGTCCTGGGAATTAAGGTTGTTGTACAGACCCTACTATACATAGCAAACTTACCAAACCATATCTTTTGGCAGGCTTTTTGTTATTTTGCAAAGTGTCTGGCATTGAAAGAAGCATGTGCTCTTCCTGAGATGAAATCACAATTTGAATATAGTTTGTATGTGAGTTGTAAGGGGAAGGCCCCAGCTCCATGGTTTGGGAATATGGAGTTTGTGATACAGAACCGGAGATTAAGGGTTATACTGAGATTCTGTACAATCCTGTAGAGAATCCAGATTTCACTCACATAAAATAAACTTGTTGAATGATACTATCAATTACAATTGCGGGTTTAATGGGTGCCTGAAACTGACTATGAAGGGTTTCTTTATGAACATAGAAGGCCCTGTAGATTTTCTTGTAATGTTTTACTGTATATAGCTAATTTAGGGAGCTATGATGTGTTGGGCATGATGTAGAACAGTCACTTTGGCTTGGACTCTTTCATACCTTGCTTGCCCCCCTCCCCCCACCCCCCCTTACCATCCTAAATATTTCTGTCTTGAGATGTCACCAGTTGCTGAACAACCCCTGCTCTGACATCCAACCAATGCTACAGTCACACTGCCCTCTAACTCTGGCCCCGCACTCCTCCCAGGCCCCTTTTCCACAGGAAATTAAAGCAGAAGTAAAACGGCTGGTATGTGGCAGAGTGACTAAATTGTTGGCTGGCTAAGCAGTGGCTCTGGGGCATAGAACGACAAGCAGGCTAGCAGGCAGCAACAGTGAGGGGCAAAGGAAAGACGTCCTCTGCCCTTTTAAGGTACGTTGTAAGCATGTGCCAATGAATGCTGACAGTGACTCCACACAGCTTATTTTAAGTTCTACCCCCGCATAGACAGCTGGGACCGATTCAGGGACTAGACGTGGGTCGGGCTATAGAGATGGCCAATGACATGTAGTTCTAAAAAAAACAACAATATTGTGTGCTGTAACATAAGACAGCATAAAACATCATATGGCCCAAACTCAAAAATTAAGTCAAGGGTTGTTATATCCTTTGCCACCGAGTTGCTCTGATATAGAGTTTTGCTGGTTCGACTAGAATTTGGATCTGCAAACCACGTGAATGCTGTTCTGTGGGATATTCAGCTGTACTAACATGGTTAGTGCTGTTGAATATCTGCGACTGCCACTGCTACATGCTCCAATGTTAAACGGTTAGCATCGGGGTGTGCTGAGGACAGGGCCGTACCAAGGGCTGTGCGAGCGGTGTGTCCGCACAGGGCGCAAGCACAGAAGGGGGCACTGAAATTGTCACTGAGCTTCCAGGAAGCTCAAAAAGAGTGAGTTACTGTACATGGCTGGGTGAAGGGGGGCACCAGATTCGTTAGTTGCACAGGGCACATTTCTAGCTTGGTGTGGTCCTGGCTGAGGGTATTCCGGGGGCGGCACCCATCGTTAACGAGGCCACTGCCTGGTTAGCGATATGCAGTGAAAGTCAGATGCAGTAAACCTTGGCCTAACTTTCACTGCAAAAGTTAACCGGGCAGTAACTGAATATCGCCACAGCCCAGTTAGCTTTGCAGCAATCTGGGCAGCCCGGATATCCAATGCCAGAGCCTAGATATGGCCCTGGCATTGAATGTCTTGGTTTTAAGTTCAGTGCTGATGGCTATCCACCAGCACTGAATATCGGGCCCCAAGTTTTTAATGTTCAGTCCTCGCTCATTATTAGCAAAGGCTATCTTCCATGGTATCATCACTATGAAAACTCTGCTATCATCTGCCCCATAGGCCATAGAGGGAGAATATCTTCAGGAAAACAATAGTCTTAAATGCATATACTTTATCAGTTTTCCACATGAATCACCTCTGACAGTCCCAGGTTTTCCCAAGATCCCAAACCTTTCCGCTTATGCCTTCTGTCGGTTCCAATTTAAAAGTCTATATCTTGCAAAAGATGTAAAAAGACTGGAAACTGTTCAGAGGAAGGCGACCAAAATGATTTGGAGCCTGCGTCAGAAGCCTTATGAGAAGAGACTTGAAGACCTAAATATGTACACTTTGGAGGAGAGGAGGGACAGGGGAGATATGATTCAGGCCTTTAAATACTTAAAGAGAAATGATGAACAAACAAACCTCTTCCAAAGACGGGGAAGCTGTAAAACTAGAGGGCATAACATGAAGCTGCGAGGGGGTAAATTGAAAGGCAATGTCAGGAAATATTTTTTCACTGAAAGGGTGGTGGATGCTTGGAATGCCCTCCCAATGGAAGTGGGTGGGGCAAACATGGTGACGGAATTCAAAACGGCATGGGACAAACACAGCAGATCCCTTTACAGAAACAGGATAAAAACAAAATAAACTGAACCATCTAACTTCTCAACAAATAGGGGTGTCCTACATGGAGTGGTGGGTTCACCCCTAAACAAAGACATGGGGAGGGGTGGCCTGCACAGAGCGACAGGTGCACCTACTCTTGCCATATTGCTGGGCAGACTGGATGGACCATGCTGGTCTTTATCTGCCGTCATTTACTATGTTACTAAGACTCACAGCTCCAGGTTTAGCCCTCACACAAACTATTTCCTAGTCCATTTGAAATCAGTTTACAAAATCTAACCTTATTTCTTATCATCTTTCTTACCATCTTTGAATGTATCCTACTCCGGTACTGCACATACTTCCATTCTCTCTCCTTTCTCCAGCTTCGAGTTAGTTGTCCCAGGCACCTCTGCTTCCATGGATTTGCAACTAAAACTATTCCTCCTGCTTTTGTCCATCCACCTCCATGTATGAGGACTCCTCAAATTGCCACTTCTGTGGATCTGCCTCTAGTTTGGAAACCCTGCCCATCCTACTCCCAGGGCTTCCTCCCACAGGGCCCTTCTAATCCCAGAATTCTCTCTGGTGACTTTTCCTGTTTCTGATGTAGTATTAATTAAATCCTTTTCCAGCTTCTCCATACAAAGACACTCTCTCTGGTATGTCTTACCCCCTCAATCTTCTTTCCTAACCAGTAACTGAAGTTCCTGCACAAGGATTCTGTCTGGAAACAGTCCCTTACTACCTTCATTTCAACTCACGTAGCACACTTTCAGTGCTCTAAAGCCCCGAACAGACCTTTGCACACAAAAGTAATTTTATAGGTCATTTTCTTTAAAGTTTGCTAAGTACTGTATTGGTTTTATTAACTTAACTGCATCATGCTTTTTATCTCCTTTTCTCCTGTGAGCTTTCCTTATCTCCTGTGAGCTCTCCCCCTGTTTCCTCTTGCTCAGATACTTCCTGTATTAGTCCTGCTTTGTGCATTAATTCCTATACAGTTTGATTCCCTATACATTCATACACACATATGCCCACACATATTCCTTCAGAATCAATAAAAATGTATTTATTTGGCAGGTTTCCTTATTTGATATTTTGCTGACACTTTTCATTTCTTTTTAATGTGGCAGTCAGCAGTGTCAAATGTTTCTTTCTTTCTCTCTTGGTAGTCATAAATAGGCTCAGCATTGACCCGACAGCAGCTTCCTCTTTTATGGGTTTATTACAATTAGAAGACAATTACAAAACAATTACGGCAATTGCTCGGAAAGATGGATGCTGCCCCTCCCTCAAACAGCATCGGCTGATCCAAAATAGTCCAAATGATCTGGACAGTACAGGAGCAGCCTTGAAATCTACGCGACCAAAGACAGACAGTCCTTTTTATACTGAGTTACACAAAGAAACCTTCTTTTGCCACTCATGTTCAGCCACACATTCCCTTCATCATTTCTTATCTAGACCCAGCTCATCTTTCAAAGACATTACCCTAAGAGATGCCATCTCATGATATAGAAGAGGCACATAGTCACTGAGGAATAGTAGCCATTTTATGACTTACCAGCCTCCCTTTCTTGATCACATGGTACTGGCAGCCATCAGAAGTGTAGTTCCTAATCCACAGTTCTCTCCTTTTGGTCATACCCCTCTAAAAGGGTATTGACCAACCAATCTAACAAGAGGAATTAGCAAGCTGTATGGCTTGAAGACAAGTAATTCCTTCCACTAACATGGGTACTATTTCATCTGGGGTCAGCATGGCCCTATCTAACTCTACCAAGCAGTGAGATTGAGGATCATGGATTGCCTTCACATTAGCTATGTGAAGACTCAAAGGCTTGGCAATGCAGCGGGATAGGACATGTATTAAAGTACCTGCACTTTGGAATAAGCAGTAAAATACAACTCCTATAGTTAAAGCAATAGTTAAATATACTAAAGGCCTCAGGACCTGAAAACCAGGAGGCAAGGGGTGACCAATCAATACCTCCCTCATAACTATCTACCCCGTGACCAATTGTGACCAGTCATCCATAAAGGTGCAACATTGCTCGCCTATAAGAGTACAGATTCCGCCCTCGGCCATTAATAAATAGTCAAGTGCCATACAATTCTACAATGAATAAGTGTGCAATTGAGATACTTGGAAAAAGAAATCTATCAGGTGCCATGTCCATTCACTCTCTTCATCACCACATTTTGAGGCATCGGTGAGGACTCAATCCGAATCCACATTGAGGATCACATACCAGAAGACGCCCTTGTACCATTGGCGAATATCCAGGCACCAGTGGGCTTTCAAGTATAGTGGCAAGCTATACTTTCCCCCAACAGAATGGTTTCTCTCCCCCTGAAAACAAAAGGTGGGGATGTCCTGAATAATCATTTTAAAAGGATTAACCTTGGGGTGTAATAAACCCACCTCCTTCCAGGTAATGTTGTGACGACCTGCAAAGGTAGTTTCGATAACATACTGATCTTGGGTGGTATTAAGAGGATAGGCCGCAAAGGGTAATCCTATAACCCTAGGGAGGGGAATCCTACTGCAGACCAGACAATTAGTCAGTCCAATAGGGCTATTAAACTTCTGTAAGATCTGCACAAAAAGGTTGAGGGTAAGAGGAGGTTTAACACCCATTCTCCCTCAACCTTTAACTTCTGAGCTTTCTTTCTGGGCCCTATCATGGAGTAATAAGAGGTAAACAATTATTCCATATATTAATAATATAGTAACACCTAGAACTGGCCAATGCAAGTTTGTCTTTGGTCCCAGTCCACAAAGTCTATT
The DNA here is from genome assembly GCA_033557465.1 of Ichthyophis bannanicus. NCBI lineage: Eukaryota > Metazoa > Chordata > Amphibia > Gymnophiona > Ichthyophiidae > Ichthyophis > Ichthyophis bannanicus. The sequence goes on from CM066033.1 coordinate 633,694,029, forward strand.
TCTCAGGATATCGGCATCCATTTCACTTGTGCTAGATCTTCAACTGCAGGTCTCCAATTGCTTGTGAGGACCATGACTCCTTGGGTTATGTTGCCTTCTTACAGTGAGAAATGTGGACTCATCGGAGATGACCCTCTAACTTGACTGCTGAATATCCCCTGAGCAGTACTTGGTGGGGCCCTTTTCATGAGGTTCCAGCGAAGGTCTTACATTGGTGGACCTTCAAGTAGACCCAATCTCCTGGCTGCCCTGTATGGGAACTTGAAATGGCTTTTGCACCTGTGAATTCATCAGAGAAAGAGAAACCATGAGACTTTTGCAATAAGACAATAGTTTGCTATGTGTTAAGACCAGGTCTGTTTCAGGGTGTATATGAAATGGGGAAAACGATCTCCCCATAACAATTTCATATGGGGTCAGATGATCTCTTGTCCTACTAGGTGTGGTGTGGAGACTCATCGGCCCCAGAGGCAGGACTTGTACCCAGTTTTGATTCATTTTCTGTGTTAATTTGGACAGCTTCATTTTTAGAATCCCTCTCTACCTGGCCAGAGCTTTGAGGAGATGGGGAGTATGCAGAGTTTGTTTAATTCCAAGCCCCTGACATACCTAGGCCATAATTTTCCCTATAAAATGTGTCCCTCAATCACTCATGAGGACCTGTGGCATTTCCCAAATAGGAATAAAATTTTGTAACTACTTTTAGCTACAGTAGCGGCATCTACCTTCCCGCAAGGATAAGTCTTCACCCATCCCAAAGACATGAACACAGCCACCAGACAATACTTAATTACTATCACTTTGAGCAGTTGGATGAGTTCTATTTGCAACATTAAGAAAGGCTTTTCAGAAGAGGGGAAGTTACCTTACATGCTTTCCCCACATTGTTTACCTGGCAAATATGGCAACTTCCAACACACTCGCTTATGACCTTATCAGGGACATTCTCTTCATTTCTCCAGTGTAGAGCCATAGCATATGACATAGCAGTTTTCCCTTTATGTGTTACCCTGTGATACAATTAACATAATGAGTGTAATAAAGATTGAGGGATTGAGGGGCGTAGGGCCTACCGGCCCGATCAGTTCAAATCCCCCCTTTTTGACATCCTGAGGACTGCCATAATTGAAGCTCCTCTGGGGTGGCAATGTGCTAAAAGTCTTGGATAAGCATCGCGGTTTGCACCTGAAAGACAAGAAGGTTAGTTACACAGAAAAAATTAATATAATAAGGGAAGCAGATTGGCGGCAGCATATGCCCTGGCCTAGCATCACCCTTGGCAACATCAGTATCTGAGGAGTCATGGTCCTTGCACTTCACAAAAGCCAGTGTGGAGGGTAACAAGGAAGACCCAAGGAGCTTGAAGATAAGATCAGCATAGGCAATGGGTTTGTTGGAGGAGGTCAGAAACCCTTGAGTTTTCCATATCATGCTAAAGTTCCAGATGACACCGTGGGCGTACCTAGAGTCAAGAAAAACAGTCAAATTTTTGCCTTGTCCCAACTGACAAGCCCACACAAGGGTGACAAATTCAGCTGCTTGGGCACTTGAAACATCAGCCAAATATCCATTTTCAACAATTTCATACAAAGTACACGCAGCATAACCTGAGGTTAAAAACCCATCCTCATCCCTCAGGCAAGAACCAGTTTTCTGTCAGTCAAAGTCATTTTTTAGTAAGTGACTATAGATGGAAGATATAAGCTTATATATAGATTTCCTTCACAACAGTTTATAGCAGTGAGCTCAGTAGGAAGAAACATAGCTTCTAACAGAAATTTGGAGGCAAGGGGTACTGGCTTTATTAAGGGGCAGTCAATGACCTTGTGACTCCATCATCTATTGGGATCTGTGTAGATTGTCCATTAATTGGAGTGTCAAAGGATCCCTCTCAGGCAAAAGGAATAAAAGGGTGCAAGGCATCTGTGGGTGGTCTGGTTGGAGAGACTTCCCCAGATCCTTCCTGGCCTTCATTCACCCCTGCTCAGTCATGCCTCTTCAGAGTCATGAATATGCATGGTTTCAGTCCCTTCTGGTCTTGGGGGTCCTCGGGGAAGTCGCTTGAGGCAATCAAATTTCCAGTGGCCCAGCTCACCACATGGAGAAGCACTTCTCTGTTGGTGTATGTTTATTGTCTTTTTTAGGATGTTGGCCCCCTGAGCCTCTCCCTCCAGTAGTACTTGTATTATTGCCTGCAGAGTTGCTGGCATGGAAGGAGGGGCAGCTATAGATTTTTTTGTATGGAGCATTCCACGGTCTGGTTTTTGTCAAATACTTTAGTGCTTTAAAGCGCTCTGCCATATCAACTACCACAGTGTAGTAGACTTCTAAACATGTCTAGATAAGGTATCATTAGGAGGCAGAATCAAGATATACATAGTGCCCAAATTTCTAATTACAAATATCAGAATATCAGCCCAGGAGGGGCTGCACATTTCTCAAAATCTCAAACTAAACTTCAAACATGACATAATTATATCAAATAAGGAAATTAGTTCCCCGTTAGAACATATAGCAGAGCAAGCACAACAAACGGCTTTTTTTAAAATAAGGACAATCTGGGATATTTTTTGCTAGTCTTGTTGTATCTGCACAGCTTTACCAGTACATTTCCAAAGTTGAAGGAGCAGGCTTTCTGGTTGTGAACAGGTGGTTTCCTGTTTTTTCTCATCGCACAGTGATCTTAGCCAAAGAAATAGTATGCTCAAACTAAAGTAATACATTACACGAAATCCATCGTAGCCTCGAATTGACTCAAATTGACTCGTAGCCTTCAAAAGGTTGAAAAAAAAAGTTACTTTTGCATTTATGATTTGCCTTTATGTACAGATCAGACAAGAAAGAAAGGGAGAGGAATGGGGGAAGCAGGCTACTACCTCTTGCTGGACCACATGCACAAGGAAAACTTAATCATAATGAGTAAGGAACAAACAACACTTTTATTTTTTTTTTAATTTATATTTTAAACAACACAACAAATATTCATAAGCAATACAACTTACATCTCACCCAATATCCATACCACTATATAAGCACATTCGTTACAACATTCCCTCATGTCATGTTGTTCTGGTTTTTCATTTATTGAGACATCCTAACCACCCCTCCCCCGGATTCCCTCTGCATTCTCCTTCTAACACAAGTCAATCTTTTCCACTATTGAATGTTTTACAGCAACGCTGTCCACTGTATATATTTCCCCCATACCAATAGAATTTTTGTTTGGTCTAGCCCTTGTAAGTGCTGTTAATTTACTCATCAAGTAAACCTGTGCCAACGACCCCTTGTATTCTGCCATCTTGGGTGCTTCTACCTGTTTCCATTTCCTGGCCAGCAGAACTCTCAGGGCAACACACCCCAAGTCCACAAAAGTACCCTCTACCTTATTCAAATTTTGGGGTTTCACTCTCAAAAGAGCCATCTCTGGCCGTTGGACAATATCCTTGCCCAAAATCCGTCCCAGCAACCCAAACACCTCTGCCCACAATTTATTCACCTCCCTACAATTCCACCAGACATGTAGGTACGTACCTCTCTCACCACAGTTCCTCCAGCAATTCTCTGCTACCCGATCGTAAATCTTATATAATCTGACTGGAGTCAAATGCCATCTATATAATACTTTGTAATTATTCTCAATTAAATTTGTGGCTAAAATTCCTTTGTATCTATTCAAATATATGTGTTCTGTAGGTAGGGGAGGGGTTGCTATCACTTCTATTAGTTTTTCCTCCTCATCTGGGGAGTCTTTTACGTCCTCGTCCTCCTCTTCTACGTCCTTTTCACTCCCCTGTTCTGATATGCGGTGCAGCCACTCAGCATATCTATATTCAAAACTTTCTTGTCGTTTATCTAGGGTTTCTTTCTCAACTTCTAGCTGTGCTTGTTGCTCGGCAAATTGAGCTTGCCGCTTTGCCAGTTCAGCCCGTGCCTCTGCGTAACCATCAGGGTCAGCGGGCTGTGGGGCAAGCGCAGCTTTTAAATTTACGTGACCCTCTATTTTAGCCCATGTGCCTTCCTTAGCAGCATCATTCAGGGCTTGTTGTAATTCTGGATCTGGGGCTGTAGGGGGTACAATTTTAGATTTTAGTGGTTGGAGGATCGGATCTGAATAACCTATGGCTGCCATAGTTTTACTCTCAGATGCCCAGTAGGGCGGTGGTGGGGCAGGCGCTGAGGGCAAAGGCTCGGGGGCCGCCTGCATCCATAAAGAAATATGTCTCAGGTGTTCTAATTGGGCTTTACCGCATTTACTAAATAAAATATGATCTCTAATTTTTGTTAAAATGAGCGGATCGAATGATCCTCCCGCTGGCCAGGCGAGAGTAGGATTCTTTTTCGCCCATTTCTCCCATTTCTTAGAACAATCTTTTATAGAGGATTCCAATAAGGGGTTTTGTTTAATAAGACAATCTATGGGGTTGGGGTCGGACTCAGTCCTTTTTTCATTGCCCACTTCCTCTATGGATTTCTTTTTAAACATTTTCTAAACTGTCCCTCTTCCTATAGTCTATGTAGACCTGGTGTTTTCACTGTTCGGGGACAGGGGCAATTAACTTCGCCTTTTACCGATAGCTAGTCGAACCTCCTTATTTACAGAGGTGCGCGTAGCTTGCTTTTACAGATGGTAATTCAAACCTCTTTATTTACAGAGGTGCAAAGCTACGAAATCCAGGATATACACAAGCACGCAATCTTTATGCTTCGTCCAAACCCAGCCAATCCCCTCGCGGGGGTGTATGGAAATGTGGATAGGGACACACACTCGCTTCGTATCAATGATACGTACAGTCTCAAGCATACACCAATCAATCCTGGAGATACAAAGACCTAATGTCTGGACAAAACTTTTCTTTCCCTTATCTTTCCCTAATGTTACAACTAAATACAGAGACACTCTAACAGTTTTCTACATAACAGAACAACATTAATTACATAAAATACATATGCATATGTGTAAATTTGGCACGTAAATTTGGCACTCACCCACTAGCCAGACCGGGCAAGTCTTCTGTCCTTGCTTGTAGATCAGGAACTCAATATACTCACCAACGGAGTCTTCCCAGGGATTCAAATCACACCGTCACTCAGGGATGGTTCTCTCTCTGTCAAATCACACCGTCTCTCAGGGATGGTTCACTCTCTGTCATTCAGGACCTCGTCTTCTGGACCAGCAGAAGGTATTCTTCTTCTTCCCCTAATGAGAAGGTATTAACATCTCCTGCTTTTGTCTTTTAAAACAGGAGATATCCTCTCTGACAGAACGCAGCCAAAAGCAGAGTCAGAGGAATCCTTGGACAATTTGGCTGAATTTAGGAGTGTCTACACTCAATTTGGTGGCCAGAGATTCTCAGGATCCCGGCTTGTCAAGTCCCTGTTCGGGCGCCAATTTGTAGGAAGGGTCCACCTACAAAGGTTCCCCAATATTACCAATTACCAATTAATCAATTAATAGTTCCAGACAACAATTGCTTGGCTACAAAAACTCTTTATTTGACATAGCAAAGTAATTATAAATGCAGTCTAGCAAATGTCAGTCTGAAAAGATGGCGAGCAGTGTTCCCCCTCCTAAGTGAGAGCGAAAACTGCCCCCGATGCTCTACAGTAGTACTCTTATATACCTCTCTATAGCAACACTCTGAATTACTAATGTCATTGGCCAAACTTGCAAAAGCCTAAGCAAAACCTGCAAAAACTTGCAAAGTCAGAAGAACTTCTGCAAGTACTTCTTCCCTTAGGACCCTCCTATGTTTATCTTTAAACAACAGTTGGTATTTCAAGGTCTGCTCAAGGTTTGCTTATCTATGCAGCTGAATGCGGCTGGACACAGCCCCCCTTATCTCTGCCTGTGTCCTGTATAATCTGACACTGTGCTCTTCAGGGTTCAGAGTATGGCTCAACTGACAGTTTTGTTTTTCTCAGTCTCTCAGCTTCTGGGCCTGTATTCCTGTTCTCCTAGGTTCACATTCTCTCTTGTACACTTCTGCACAAAAGTGTGGTTCACCAGGCTCTCCCATACAAGGCCGCAAAATACTCTGTTTCATAACCCACATGCGTGTCTTCTTGTGTCAATCATATGTTCCTGTGTATATTTTCAGGCAAACAAGGGTGCAATCATATAAAGCAAACATGAAGCAGGCCTGAAATCCAGACTTGGACTGATTACCCCTTCAGTTCCCATATTGAGTACTCCCACTGTACTCCCAATTCTGCCTCTCAGGTTTTTTGATAGATTTCCCTTCCCGTCTCCCTAGCCATCATCCAGTAAAAGCTAGCCAAGGCCTTCTTCTTTTGACCCATCAAAAAAAAAATTCTCCACCCCAGTAAGTTCTCCCTTAATTTCCGGTACAATCCTATGTTGAATGTAATGGCTAATCTGCATATAGCCATATACATCTTTCTCATCCAGCTTATACAACTCCACCAGTTCATCAAACTCCTTTATTTTCTTACCCTCCAATATTTGACCTACCCTTCGTAACCCATTCTTTTCCCATTTCTCAAAGATGTTCTTCCCCAGTGCAGGCAGAAAGTCCGGGTTCCCCTGAATAGGTACTAACCTTGAGATTCCATTTTCCCCCAACCATATGTTTCTCCACTTATTCCACACTCGTAGGGAGCTTTGTATATAGGGGTTATTACCTGAGTATCCTTTTTTTGCCTTCCTCGGTAACCACACATAATCTCTTATCCTTCCTCCTTCTATGTCTTCTGATTCAATCTGCACCCATTCCTTTGGTTCTTCCGCCCCCCCCCCCCCCATTCCACAATAGCACACATTTGTGCTGCTTCCCAATATTTTAATAGGTTTGGCACAGCCATACCCCCGTGTTCCCTCTGTTTCATCAATATCCTTGCTGCTACCCTATTTTTCTTTCCCCCTCCCACAAACTGCATAATAATCGTCTGCATTTTCCCAGTATAAACCTTGATACCCCTATCAGGAGGTTCATAAAGAGGCAGGGCCATCATTTTTATAGCAGAGATCCTCCCCATCCATGACAATGTTTTATTCTTCCACTCTTCTAGTTCTTTTTTTATGATTTTTTCCACCCGCACATAGTTTTCTTTAAACAGCTCAGACTCTTGAGATGTTAAATATATTCCCAAATATCTAATACTACGCTTGGCCCATCGGAAGGGGAATTCAGCTTTTATCTTTGCCTGCAAGTCTACCCCTGCCAAAATATACAATATTTCTGATTTTGTGGCATTGATTTTGAAACCCAAATAATCTCCAAACTCCCTTAGCAACTTGTTTAACTCCATTAGGGATTCCCTTGGTTTAGTCAATATAAATAGCCGATCATCTGCAAAAAGAGATATCTTGCTTTCCAGATTTTTCCATTTTACCCCATGGATATCCATACATTCTCTCACCTTCTGAGCTAGCGGCTCTATTGAGAGCACAAATAGCATTGGGGATAGAGGGCACCCCTGCCTGGTCCCTCTAAACAATGCAAACGGCTTTGAGTATTCCCCATTGACCCGAATCCTTGCCATTGGTTGTGCATAGATAGCTTTAATCCACTTCAAATAATTTCCCTCAATCCCCATTTGTTCTAGCACTTTAAATAGAAAGGGCCAGGATACACGATCGAACGCTTTTCAGCATCGATAGCCAGCAATACCATCTGTTCTCCCCCATTCCTCCCTTTCCATATAGCATTTAGCACTTTCCGCATATTATCCACTATATGAGGCCCAGGAACAAAGCCAGATTGATTTTCATGCACCAATTTAGGCATAAACTGGAGTAGCCTATTTGCCAAAACTTTAGTAAATATATTAAAATCCGTTCCTAGAAGGGATATGGGTCTATATGATCCACATAGGCTGGGATCTTTCCCCTCTTTAGGCAGGATGGTAATCACTGCCATCCGCATTGTTTCTGGGATGGGCTCACCTTCCTTAAAGGCATTAAAAAGTCTTGTCAGAGGACCACATACCACATCACTAAAGGTTTTATAAAACTTATTCGTAAATCTGTCCATCCCTGGTGCCTTATTCGATGGGAGTCCCCTAATCACCTCCACCACCTCTTTTTCTTCTATGGGATTGGAAAGCTGTTCTGTTTCCGCCCTTTTTAGTCTCGTTGTTGTTGTTAAGTGCCGTCGAGTCGGAGTCGACTCATGGCGACCCTCTGGATAGCTATCCTAAATTGTGTTCGTTCTTGAGTCAGGCGGCTCATTGTTGACATACTGGTACCTGTAGCTGCTGTTATTGTATCGATCCATCTCATTGCTGGCCTTCCTCTTTTGTGTTGACCTTCTATCTTGCCAAGCATGATGTCTTTCTCTAATGATCTCTCTCTTTGCAGGATGTGTCCAAAGTATGAAAGGCGAAGTCTTGTCATCTGAGCTTCTAAAGAAAGCTTAGGTTTGATCTCCTCTAGTACTGACTGGTTTGTTCTTCGGGCAGTCCATGGTATACACAGTATTCGCTGCCAGCACCATAATTCAAAGGCACCAATTTTCTTCCTGTCTATCTTTTTCACTGTCCAGCTTTCACATCCATATGATGTTATTGAAAATGCCATGGCTTGAACAAGTCGAATCTTTGTATGGAGAGAGACATCTCTGGTCTTGAGAATCTTATCTAGGTCTTTCATAGCCATTCTGCCAAGAGCAATGCGTCGTCTGATTTCTTGACTGCTTGTTGCTTCTTTATTGATAGTTGATCCAAGTTGGTTAAAGTTGTTCACAGTTTCAATTTCTTCTCCTTCAACAATGAACCTGTTGATTATGCCAGTTGCCATGATCTTTGCCTTCTTTACATTAAGGTGCAGGCCCATTTTGAGATTATGTTCTTTGATTGTGAGAAGCAAATGTTTCAGATCATCTTCACTTTCAGCCAGTAATGTGGTATCATCAGCATAGCGAAGGTTGTTGATGAGTCTTCCACCAATCTTCACACCTCTGTTGTCTTCATACAAGCCTGCTTCTCTGATGATTTGTTTCTGCATATAAATTAAACAGGTAGGCGGAAAGTATACAGCCTTGTCTTACACCTTTGCTTATTTTAACCCATTCTGTTTTTCCTTGTTCCATTCGAACTGTTGCTTCTTGATCAATGTACAGATTGTGCAAGAGTATGATCAGGTGTTCTGGTATACCCATGCTTCTTAATGTGGCCCAGAGTTTCTCATGGTTTACACAGTCAAAAGCCTTGCTATAGTTGATAAAGCACAAATAGATATCCTTTTGGTATTCTTTAGTCTTTTCAAGGATCCATCTCACATCCGCAATGTTGTCTCTCGTTTCTCGTCCTTTCCTGAACCCTGCTTGCACTTCAGGTAGTTCTTGTTCCAGGTATGGTTGTAGTCTCTTTTGAATAATCTTCAGTAGAATCTTGCTGGCATGTGAGATCAGAGCGATTGTGCGATAATTTCCACAGTCAGTTGGATCACCTTTCTTTAGTATTGGTATAAACACAGATCTTTTCCAGGCAGTTGGCCATGATGTTGTCTTCCATATTTCTTGACAGAGCCTTGTAAGTACAGTAACAGCTGCATCAGATTGCTGTAATACTTCTATGGGAATGCTATCAATGCCTGGTGCTTTGTTCTTTGATAAGGCTTTCAATGCTGCTTCAACTTCTTCTTTCATCACCAATGGTTCCCGATCATAAGGTACAGGTTGAAACGGCTGTTGGTCCACTTGATCTTTATCATATAAAAACTCTGTATATTCCTTCCAACTTTTCTTGATCTTCTCAGCATCATTCAACATAGAACCTTGAGCATCTTGTAACATTCCAATTCGAGGCTGGAACTTTTTCTTTAACTCTTGTAGCTTGTGGTGAACAGCGCCCTCCTGAGCCTATGGAAATGGATGAAAATCCTGAGGTTCAGCAGGATTTATGCCTATTTGAGAAACCAAGGAAGAAAGAGAGACTCTATTCCACAGAGCTGAGCATGGAGACCAGCCCAGGGGAGGAGTCCTGCAGTCCTGATTGGGCACACCCTGCCCTTGGAAGGGGCGTGTCCAGGAGAGAACGTGGTTTTAAACCAGAGCATGGCTTTGCTAGTAGAAATGGGATTAGGAATGAGGAGAAGGAGAGGAGAAAGAAGGAGAAGAGGAAGAATGATTGGAAGTCCAGAAAACAGTATGCTGATACTTGGGAACCTGGCATTGGAAGGAGACCTGCAAAGTTCTATTCAGAGGCAGTGAGTAGAAGTCCCAAGGAGAGAGGACCTAGCCCTGAATTAGATAACCGTTGGAAGGCACAGCCCTGGGAAAGGAAGCCTTCAAGGCAGGCACAAGAAAGAAAACAATCATTCTGTGAAGTACCGTTTGAGCCAGAGAGCAACAAACATTCTAACAGCTGGAGAACGTTGGAGCCATCTGAAGTCAGAACGGCATGGCAACAAGTAAGTGAATGGCCACAAAGTTTCCAGGCTGAACGTAAAGCTAACTCTCCTGTGTGTGAAACATTAGCAAAAGAGACTAGCAGTTACTCTGATACAATTAATCTAAGAGAGGAGAAAATAAACAGCCTTAAGCCAGAGGGAAGTTGTATAGCTGATAGCAATTCCCTACCTCCCAAACAGCAGGCTGAATTGCTCCTACAGAGTTTTAAGCAGTTTTTAGAGTTGCAAGCTAGAAGACAGCCAGTGTTACCAGAAGCCAGTAATTCCATACAGCTTGAAGAATTAACACAAGATAATACAGACTTACCAGATTGTGAGAGCATGGATTGCATGGTCTGCTGTGTAGAGATGCCAAGCTGAAGGAAACTGCTTTTTACCGTATGTGAATTGAATGCTACGGAGCTGTTGTATTGCCTTGCTGAGAAAGCTCTAATTATGTGCACCTGATTTTCCCCAGCACTGTGAAGGTAACAGTGGCTGAAATAGGCTGCAGTGAATCTAACTGACCTCTTGGGGCAAAGTGAGTAATTTGCTGAGACGTGAAAAGAAGCAGTTATACTTTAAGTTGCCTTTATCCTAAGTTTTCCTGTTAGCATTTGAAGCACCTAATTTGTTTGCATTTATTTGCCATGTGATGGAACAATATCCTTTACTATAATAAAAATACTGGAAACCCCATAACTACAACTCTTTATTTCGGAGCGAGAGGAGCAGGAACTACAATACCCAGCATTCCCTGGATACAGGTTACTCTCCTTCCTCACGAAGCATCAGACCGCCGCTCCTGTCTTTAGCCCCAAGGCCGGGCAGGAGCGCCGCAAGCTTTAGGAAAGCCGATCTTGTTCTTCCTCTAATAGTTTCTGCTTCTATTTCCTTACATGTGTCGTTGTAGTACTTTTCCTTGTCCTGTCTTGCTGCACATTGGAAATCTCTGTTGAGTTCTGTTATTGTCTTTCTTTCTCCTCTGGCTTTAGCTTCTCTGCGTTTCTTGGCAATTTTCAGAGTTTCTTCCGTCATCCATTTTGGCCATTTTTGCTTTTTCACCTTTTGTAGAGACTTCTCGCTTTCTTCCAACACCACCTTCTTGATGTCATTCCATAACTCTTCTGGAACTCTGTTATTTGTATCTAAAGCAGCAAATCGATTTTGCAGGCAGTCTTTAAATTCCAGTGGTATGTTCTCAAGGTCATATTTTGCTGCATTCATGAGTGGTTTGCTCTTTTTCAACTTTAGCTTGAGTTTGCATACTAGTAGTTGATGATCTGTACCACAGTCAGCTCCAGGTTTTGTCTTTGTTGATGTTATAGAACTTTTCCATCGTTGACTTCCACAGATGTAGTCAATTTGATTTTTATTTCAATCCATTGGGTGAAGTCCATGTGTACAGTCGCCGCTTGTGTTGGAAGAAGGTGATGGAAGAAGGTGTTTGAGATGAATAGGTCGTTGGTCTTGCAGAATTCTATCAGTCTTTCTCCAGCTTCATTTCTGTTGCCAAGTCCATATTTTCCAACTACTTTGCCTTCTTCTTTGTTGCCAACTTTTGCGTTCCAGTCACCCATGACTATCAGGATATCCTGTTTGCATGTTCTGTCAATTTCAGCTTGTACTTGTTCATAGAACTCTTTAATTTCATTCTCTTCTGCAGCTGTTGTTGGGGCATATACTTGAATTATAGTTGTGTTGATAGGCATTCCTCGTAGACGAACAGAGATTAAGCGTTTGCTGACTGCATTGTATTTCATTACAGTTCTTGCAAGTTTCTTCTTTATTATAAATGCAACACCATTTCTTCTTTGTCTTTCATTTCCAGCATAGTAGACCATGTGATCATCTGATGCAAAGTGCCCGATGTCAGTCCATTTCAGTTCGCTGACACCCAACAGATCAAGCTGTACACGTTCCATTTCATTCTTGACCACCTCCAACTTCCCTTGGTTCATGCTTCGTATGTTCCATGTTCCAATGCGTAAGACATCTTTACAGTTTCTGACTCTCATTTCATGTGCAGTCTCGTTAGATTCATTTGTAAATATTGATCCATTGTTTCCCCTACCTTATTAGTCTCATCCGTATACAATAGTTTATAAAATTCCACAAAGCTCTGCTGAATTAATTCCGTCTGCCTCACTTCCTTCCCTTTTGCATCCCTTATTTTGGTTATATAATTCCTATTCTGATGCTGTTTCAGAGTATGCGCCAACAGACGACTCGGCTTATTACCCAATTCAAAAATTGTTGTTTTAAGATAACCTGTGCATGTTGTATCTCCATTAATTCTAATTCATTTAATTCCCTCTTTACCCTATTTAATTCCTGAGTTAGCGCATTCTCAGTTTTTCCCTGTATTTGCAAGCTCTCTAATTCCCTGATCTTTATCCTTAGGGCCTCCTTTTGACTCTCCCTCTGTTTTTTTCACATATGCACCTATGGAGATTACATCCCCTCTTATCACCATCTTCAAGCATTCCCATAAGGTTCCAATCCGGCATCCGTCCCTGTCGTTCTCCTCCAAATATTGTTTTATTTTCCTCCTTATCTGTTGCGTTGTTTCCAAATTCTCCAGTAGAGACTCATTCAGTGTCCACCCCGTATTCTTCCTTCCCGCACCTCCCAGCTTAATTTCCATCCACACTGGCGCATGATCTGACCACGTCTTCTCCCCAGTCTCACACTCTTCCACCTTCACCACTAAAGATTTGGACACCCATATCATATCTATTCTAGAAAAGGAGTGATGAACTGGTGAGTAGAACGTAAATATTTTTCCCTCCCCTTCAACTCCCTCCAAACGTCTACCACTCCCAAATTTTTACTCAACTCCTTCAAACACCTCCTACTTTTAGCACTCCCCATCCATTTTCCCATGGCGTTATCTATATCTGGGTTAATTGTTAAATTAAAGTCCCGTCCCCCATAATTAATTGTCCTTCTGCAACTTTTTCCACCAGACCATTCAATTTCTCATAAAATATCCCTTGGCCCACATTTGGCCCATACACATTTACCAGGGTATACATTTGTTCCTTAATCCTTAGTTTAACTATAATATAGCTTCCCTCTTTATCTCAGAGCACCGCGCACTCCGAGTATGATATCCGCCCATTGATCAGGATTCCCCCCCCCCCCCCTTTTTTCAATTCCAACCTATTAGATGCAAACCATTTCTCTTGAAATTTTTTATGTGTTACCATCCATTCATCACATTTTTTCAGGTGTGTTTCCTGTACAAATATAATGTCACCTTAAAGCCTATTAATCTCCTTGAACATTCTCTGCCTTTTTATCGGGGAGTTTAGCCCCCTTACATTCATCGTCATTATTCCAAAGCTCTCCATTTGACAGTTCCCCCCTCTCCTGCCCTCCCCTTACTATGCAGTTGGAAATCCTTTTGCCCCCCTCCCCCCTTCCTTCCTCCATCCCCCCTCCCCCAAACCCTTTCTCTATCCTCCAGCACCCCTTCCCTTTTACTTCCTTGAGGCATGATTCATCACCACTCCAGGAAGCTCTATCCTTTTCCTCCTTCTTTTCTCCTTTGCCCGCTTAATATGTTTAAGCAAAAAAAAAAAATTCCTTTTCCTTTTTCTCTCTTCCTTTTCTTCCCCCTCCTCTTTTCTTCTTTAACAATACCCGCAACATACAACAAACATATACATAACATTCGCATTTAACGTATACTATAACCCTATTGCTACATTGTCCAGCTCTTCATCCATCGCCTTCTACCACAGGCCCATTGCTTTGTCTTTGCCTACGCAGTCTGCGATCTCCTTGTGGTGCTCTTCTCCATTCCCTCATCTGGTGTCTCAGCCCTTTATTGTGCTTTGGTAGTGCCGCTTCCAGTATCTCAGTCCATCCTGCTTCTTTCATTGCCGTGACTGCTTCTGCTGTTGTCTTAACATACGATGTTCTCCCCTCAATACAAAATTGTAATCCAAAAGGAAATAGCCATTTATATTTGATTGATTTCTCTCTCAACATTCTAGTTACTGCTGCCATTTCCCTTCGTTTCCGCATTGTAATAGCTGACAAGTCTGTATATAATTCAATTCAATGGTTGTTCCACCTAGAGTCCTTAAGCTTCTTCGCCGCCTCTACTACAGCACATTTAGTGGAGTACTCATGGAACCGAGCGATTATGTCCCTGGTATATCCATCTCTTTTGGGACCCAGTGCTCTAAGAGCACGGTCTACTTTCCAACATAATTGAGAGCCATCCTGACCCGCTTCCTCCATTAAGCGTTTGCATATGCGTTCTACTAAATTTCCACAGTCTAAGTTCTCCATAGTTTCAGAGACCCCTCTCACCCGACTATTTTCTCTTCTTGATCTGTTTCCAGATCCTCAAGTTTGGACCACAAATCTTCCGCTTCCATTTCCATATTGTCCATTCGTTCCTGCATTCTCTGCATTGCAATGTCCTGCACCTCCATTTTACTCTCCAGGTCTTCCACATGCTGTCCCACCTCTCTCACATCCGCTCTCAGCTCATCCATCCATGACTGAGCCTCTGTTTTAAAGTGAGCTAAGTCTTGCCTGAGAGTGCTGAACCAGCTTTTTATCTCCCCTCTCAGAACCTCCATATCTCCACTCTGGTTGTTATCTCCATTCTTCGTTTTGCTCTCCTCCTCCGCATTTATAGCACTCACCGCGGCCATTTTGTTCTTCCCTTCGGTGCTCCCCGCGGCGTATTTATACGCGAATCCTTTTAGGTCCGCTGCACCCTTCTTCATCTCCCCACACTACCACAGCCTCTTCAGCCTTCACAAGGTTAATTTTGCTCGTTTTACGTCCTTCGTTATGTATTTTTTCAGGCAATTTTCCTCTCGCTTCCACGGAGCTCTGCTCTCACGAGGCTGCTCCGTTCGATGACATCATTTCCTCTTACAAACAACACTTTTAAAACATTTTTTTTCACATTGGTTAAACCTTCGTACTGTTTGCAATTTCCTTCTCCTAATTCCTGAGCTATGTTCCCATAAGACTAATCTCATCAAAAATATGATCATTTGATATCAGAAACCCCTTAAATTTTCCTTCTACTAAAACATGCCTTACAAACTGTCCAGTTTCCTGCCTAAAGGATTGAGTACAAAATGCACAAAAGCGTAGTTATTCACCTTTAACAGGTGTTCTCCGGGGACAGCAGGAATCAATCTTCACATATGGGTGACGTTGGCGCCGATGGAGCCCTCGCTGAAGCATCTCCCCAGCTTTCAAAGGAAGTTTTTTGAAATGCCACCACGCATGCATGGTGCCCTTCCCACCAAAGGGTGCCATCTTGCTCAGTCAAATGACATAGCTAAAGATGGCAAAAACAAAAGGTAGTAAAGAAGCAACTCTAAGGAGAGGAGGAGGGTCGTGAGAACTGATTCCTGCTGTCCCCAGAGAACACCTGTTACAGATGAGTACCTACGTTTTCTCCGGAAACAAGCAGAAAGTCAGTCCTCACATATGGGACTCCCTAGCTACCAGCTACCTGAAACCCTTATGAAAAACCACAGTCGCCCTCAAGGGGAGCCATGAGCAGCAGCAATTGAGTCCGCAGACACAGACTATAGTAGGATCCATGTGTTCAGTGGGAATCAATGCTCTGGTAGCTGAACATAGACAGTTCGGAGGGTAGGAGTTGCCTAGACCCCAAAAAGATTACAGAGCATGGCTTGGCCGAAGGCGCTGTCTCATTGGGACTCCATTTCCAGGCAGTAGTGAGCTGAGAAGGTATGGACTAAAGACCAGGTGGCAGCCTGTCAGATGTCCAGCATCGGGATGGAGCACAGGTTTGCCACAGAGACTGCCATGGTCCTGAAGCTGTGAGCCATGACCCAGGTGGGCAGTATCCAGCTGACTGGGGTCGTAGGAAACAAAAAGCTGAGAAGCTTTTCGGTGGCCCTGGGTCTGCTGAATGTAGAAAGACAGGGCCCTCTTACAGTCCAAGGTGTGAAGGACAGGCTCCGCTCTGCTGAATTGAGGCCTTGGGAAGAAGGTAGGTAGTACCACCTCCTGGTTGATGTGGAAGGGAGATACCACCTTCTAAGGGAATTTGGGGTGTGTACATAGCACGACCCTGTTCTTATACAACCTGGTATATGGTGCCTCTGCCACCAGGGCTTGGAGCTCACTGGTCCTGCAAGCAGAGGTGAGCACCACCAGGAACACAACCTTCCACAAGAGGTACCTCAGGTGGCAGGTAGCTAGAAGCTCAAATGGGTAAGTGAGCTGCACCAATACTACGTTGAAGTTCCATGTCGTCAATGGAGGGCAGATGGGGGGGTTGGACAGCAGACGTCTTCTCAAGAAGCGGTCACCAGAGGCTGGACCAAGAGCGGCTTGCGTTCAACAGGATGGTGATATGCCACCAGGGCATTGAGGTGCACTCTCACAGAGTTTGATTTCAGCCCAGATTGCGAGAGATGAAGAAGTTACTGCAACACCAGCTGCACTGGGCAAGAGAACAGGTTCACCCGTTGCTCCGTGCACCAGACCGAGAACCTGTGCCATTTGAAGGTGTAAGCTCTCCTGGTATTGATCTTACAGGAGGCCAGTGGGATCTCTTCCACTTCTCCACGCCGTCCGTGATAGGAACCCCAGGTTGGAGTGCAGGACAGAGCCCTCCTCCTAAGACAAGAGCCCCAGGGAGTTCCCCAGGGGATCAGAGTCTCTATGGCTGCCTGGGCCACCATGAAGCCACCAGAATCAGTGACGCCTTGTTGCAAAGAGCCTTGAAGCAGCATGGCAATCAGCAGCATGGATGGAAAGGCATACATGAGGTCGTCTGACCTTGGAATTATGAACGCCTCTGCTGCTACCCAGGACAGGTGGGGCAGCCAGGAGCAAAAACGGGGCAGCTGATAGTTGTCCAGACTGGCAAAGAGGTCCACCCATGGGGTCCCCCAGAGACAGAAGAGCCGGCTGGCTACCCTAGGGTCCAGCTGCCACCTGTGTGGCTGGAAGACCCTGCTCACTCTGTACGCCAGTGCGTTGTCCTGGCCAGGTAGGTATATTGCCTGTAGGGATATTCCCTGCTGATCTGCATAGGGACAGAGTGTCATCACTTTGCGGCAGAGGATGTGAGTCCCCGTGCCCCCCTGCTTGTTCACATAGAACATTGCCACCTGATTGTCTGTTTGGACTAGCACCAGTGGTGCCTCAGGTGGCAACAGAATGCTCGGAGGGCCAGATATATTGCCCGAAGCTCCAGGAGGTTGATCTACTGGTTTCTTCCAGCTTGAGACCAGCTGCCCTGGGTGTGGAGTTCTTCGCAGTGGGCTCCCCATCCCAGCAGGGAGGCATCCGTAGTGAGAACCCATAGAGGGCTTGGGGTTTGGAAAGGCATCCCCCAGGAGTGGAGGAGTGGCCTAGTGGTTGGGGCAAGGTACTTCAGGCCGGAAGGTCGGGGGTTCAAATCCCACTAGAGGACAACAACCTTGGGCCGGAAGGACTGGGGTTTCTAGTCCCTCAGGTGCTCCTTGTGGTCTTGGGCAAGCCACTTAACCCTCCATAGCCCATGTTTCCTGTAAAATAGTTATCCCCAAGTTATAATGCCCTGTTCAATGTAATTTCAGTCTGTTCAATGTAAACTGCACTGATGCAGAATAGCGCAGTATATAATTGAATGTAAAAAAAAAAAAATCCCTGCCTGTAGGTGTTGGGGGTTTTGCCACAAAGTCAGAGATTCTGCCAGCTGGTGGGTCACCAAGACTCTGTCTTGGAGATAGCCCTTGGCCTGTGTCCACTGGTCCCGAAGGCACAACTGGGCAGCCCTCATGTGCAGACAGGCATCTGGGGTGACATGGACCGTTGAGACCTTGTGCCCAAGTAGGCGCAGTAGAAGCCGAGCTGACACCGAGGGGCAGTGTTGCACGTCTACGGCCAGTGCTCTGAGATGGTCTGCCCGGTCCTTGGGAAGGAAGGCCTTTACCTGAAGAGTGTCCAGCCTTGCCCATATGAACTCCAGACACTGAGTCGGGAGGAGGTGGGATTAGGGGTAGGTTATCACGAACCTCAGATGTTACAGGACCTGGATGGTGCATGCTGTTGCCTGCTGCATCTCTGTGGTCATACCTCCTTTTATGAGCCAGTCATCCAGGTAGGGGAAGACAAATACCCCCTGAAGACAGAGGAAGGTGGCCACTACTGCCAGGCATTTGGTGAAGACCTTGGGGGCGGAGGCCAGGCCGAAGGGCAGTACCCTGTACTGGTAGTGGCCACCTCCTACCATGAAGTGCAGGTACTGCCTGTGACTAGGGTGAAAGAGGATGTGGATATAAGCATCCTTCAGATCCAAGAAGCATAGCCAATATTACTGTCGGAGGTAGGGCAGCAATGTTCCAAGGAAAAGCATCTTGAACATCTCCCTCACCAGGAACATGTTCAGATAGCACAGGTTCAGGATGAGTCTTAGGCTCCCTATTCCTTTTGGCACAAGGAGGTACCTGGAGTAGAACTCCATGCCTCTGAGGTATTGGGGTACTGGTTCTACCACTTTGTCCTCAAGAAGGCCTGCGAGTTCCTTCAATAAGAGGCCTCAGTGAAGGGGAGACCTGGAGGGCTCTCCCGGGAAGAAAGGAGGGGTGTCTGAGCCAGATTGAGGAGGTAGTCCTCCCTGAATATCTGGAGAGTTCAGGAATTAGTGGTGATGACTGGCCATCTGTGGGCATACAGGATTAGACATCCCCCTGAGGGCTGCTGTCCTCGTTGGGGTAGAGAGGCTATTCTCAAAGAGTCAAAAGCTCCTCCCTGGCTGGGCCAGAGCTGGGGTCTGGGAGCCTTCTGCTTACAAGGGCCTTGCCCATGTCTCTTAGCCTGCTGACCCTGCTGGGGAGCTGGGGAGGCCTGGAAATGTGGGTAGTTTTTGTAAGCCACCCCTTTCCTCAGGTAAATGGGCTTTTTACCTGAGCCCTTCGATTGGGGAGGGGCAGTGGTCTTCTTGGAGACCCTTGTCCACATCATGAATTTGGTCTCCAACTCGGCAGTTTTTTCCATCATGGGTTTGCCAAAGAGGTTCACCCCTTGGCATGGAATATCAACCAATTTGTCCTGAACCCATTGCTTGAAGTCGGAAGACTGTAGCCAAGCCTGGCATCAGGCACCGATGCCCATTGCAGTTATTCTAGTTGCCAACTCAAAGCAGTCATAGGCTGCTCAAGTCATGAATTTGGAGCACTCACAGACGGCCTTGGACAGGTTCCTGAACTGCTCCAGGGGTTCCTTGGAGAGCCCAGCCAAGAATTTGGCGAGTTCCTTCACCAGGTCTCTCAGGTACATACCCATGTATTGCTGGTAAGCCTGGATCCGGCCGATGAGCATCAAGCCCTGGTAGCACTTTCTACCGAGGGCATCCAAAGTGTGGGCCTCCCTACACAGGGGCACCAAGGAGTGCGCATTCTGGCTCTTGAGCTGACACATGGCCAACTCCACCACCATGGAGTTGTGTGGCAGTTGTGACTTCTGGAAGCACAGGTTCCAGCAGACCCGATACATCGAGTCAAGCCGCTTGTTCACCACCAGCACCGATGCTGGTATCTCTCACATATGGAGCATTAGCATGGGTGGGATGGGTACTGTGAGTAATTCCCTTGGCAAGGCCTCGTACTGGAGGATTTCTAATTCCTCCGTCCGAGGGTCTCCTCTGATTCTGTCAGTAATGTGAGGGCTTTTGACATATCCCACATGAAGTTGAGGAATGCCATATCCTTGGATGGGGACCAATGCCAGAGCTCAGAGGGTGGCGAGTCGGAAAGGGACATGCGGTGGCATCGGGTGTCCGGGAACTCCTCGCCCTCAGTCTCCCACTCCGAATAGTTGGTGGAAGACTCAAAGGAAGGGTGACTTGCGGACTCAGGGCCAAAGCCCTGCCCGTGTCCCATGGAGGTCCCACGGCTGGTGCCATGTGCACTAGCCAGGGAAGACCTCGGTCCCGACGAGCAGGACCCTGAGCGAGACCTAGGGTAAGGTTTGACTTGAGGCCATATGTCTCGAGGATAAGCTCGGCCTCCAGGGACGTCCTTGACATAGAGGGTCTGGTGGTCTAGGCAGAGGAACTGGTAGTACCAGACAGCAACACCCACTGCTGGTCCATGAAGGCAGTCAGGCTGTGCTCCAGGGCCATCATCCTGGATTTGAGTCCAGAAGGCTCCGCAGCCGTTGGCATGGGCACCAAGGAACTCGGGCCTGGAGCTGGTTCCCCCGAAGGGGAGTCCTCAATGAGGATAGGTTCTGGCGACTGAGACCAATCTGCAGTTGACTCCTTTCGGGCGATCTTGGTAGGCTGCTCCCACTCCAATCCCTCTGACAACCGTCGTGGACTGCGGGACCTAGCCTGGAGCTTACCCGACCCTTCAGAGCCATCCAGGGATGCTGCCTTCAAGGGTTTATTCTTCTTCTTGTGTTCCCTCGAGGGAGACCCCTTTCTGAAGAGCCACGGTGTTGACTGGGGTCCGCAGTGGTGACACCGAATTCTGCAGCTTCAGAGGAGTTCTTGGCCTTCGGAGCTGGGGACTCTGGGAAGAACTTGTCATGCTGCTGCTGACGGCTCTTGAGGGTGGACATCTTTATGCACAGATTGTAAGCCATGGGGTCGTGGTCCAGACCTAGGCAATGTAGGCAGCAGTCATGTGTGTCGGTGAGGGACATTATCTTGGCATACCAATCACACTTCTTAAAGTCACTGGTAGCCATGGGGGAAAAATGTACCCCGGCGAGGTCAAAGACCTGCAGTGCTGTCAGTTGGAGGAAAAAGGTGCCAAGGCGCCAAAAGGAAGGAAAAAATGAATGGACCCGAGACTCGATGCCGGGGCAGCGGGTTTGGGTGGCAGGAAGACTACCAGTGCACAACCAGGAAGAATTTGAAACGCAGGTCGAGAAAAATCAACTTTTTATGGAGGAAAACCAGACAGATATCTGAAGGGCTCCGCGGAAAAGAGACTGAGCAATATGGCATCCTTAGGCAGCAAGGGCACCATGCATGCATTGTGGCATCTCCAAAGGCCTTTTTTGAAAGCTGGAGAGATGCTTCTGCTAGGACTCCTTTGGCGCTGACGTCATCCATATGTGAGGACTAACTTCCTGCTTGTTCCTGGAGAATAAAATTTAACACTTACATACACATATACATACGGAGTGGAGGAGTAGCCTAGTGGTTAGAGCAACTGCCTAGTACCCAGAAGATCAAGGGTTCAATCCCCACTGACACTCCTTGTGACTTTGGGCAAGTCACTTTACCCTCCATTGCCTCAGAAGAAAAGGCTGGCAATCTACTTCCAGTGATACATTGCCAAGAAAACCCAGAGGTAGCTGTGTCACTATGAGTCAACACTGACTTGATGGCACTAAAAAAAAAAAAATATACATATTGTCACCATCCCCTTCTCGATAAGCAATTGCCTAGGAGTTGGGAATGGGCATCTTATTTATTTTCCCTTGATAATTGCCTATATTCGTGTAGTTGTGTGGTTGAATGAATTCAGCCGAGATAGATTATAGGCTCGCAGGATTTTTATTGTGCTTCAACCAAATGAACTTCTTATTTGTAGTTCAAAATATAGAAACATAAGTTGTGGATATTTTTTCCAGAGTAACAAACAAAGTAAAGTTCTTCTATATTCAGCTTGCCAATCAAATCAAGAGAAAGTATCTCTTCATACAAAAACAGCAGTGAAACTCTTGTGCAGACAAAAACCAGCTTCCAACGTGGCTTTAAAAACAGGTACAGTTTGCAACTTCCCAACAACGCAAAACTTTAATTGCAGACTGTTTCTTTCTTCTCACAAATCATTGGTTTCTCTGTCTGCTGTATTGCAGGTTCTATACTTATTAGCAAACAGTCCTTTAAACACACGGTTAAGGGTTAGAATCTCAGCAACCTCATTTGCATATTCTTCTCAGCCGTGCCCTTTTTGTACTCAGCTGCCAGGTTTTAGAGTCTCTAGAAACCTTCTAGCTTTCACTCAATTTGTACAGACTAGAGAGCAATCCATTTCCAGGTCTGAGCTCGCTTCCTGTATCATAGGGGCTTCTAATTCCATGCTTTCCACATCTGACTCTATTAGAGAAGTATTGGATTCAATCTCAGAACTATCCTGTCTTAACTTCTCTAGGATTTGTAACACTCTGCTTAAGGCAGACTCTTCTCTCTTCTGAGGAGTGCTATTATGTTTAAGAAGTTTCTTAACTTTCGGGAGATTAGCAGAGGATTTAAAATTGCTCACCTGTGGAAGTAAGCTTCTGGCAGGCTTTACTGCTGAAGGCTCTGTCTCCATATAAACTTCAGGAGAATGCTTTCTGCTACTCACATGGCTTGCAATTTCCCCTGGGTAAGCTTTCCCTCTAGACGGAGTTCTCCTGTCTCTCTTACAGGTCACTGTGTTAACTTCAATGTCTCTGGCTGGGCTTGCCTTTCTCCAAGAGGTTTCAGGTGAAGTTCCCTTGACTCTGCGTGTTCCTTCCTTGGTTAGTTTCCCGGAGCTCCTAAGGCCTCCTCCCCTTCTGGGACCTTCTGACCCACTCCAACCAACGCTGGAATCAGAACTAGGACTCCTCCTTCTCCTTCCTCTCTCAATAGAAGTTTCACCCTCTCTGGAAGTCAGTCTTCCAGTGCACATCCTCTCCTTGAACACCTTCTCGATGCACCTCCTCCCCCTTTCTCCAAGATCCTCCCATTTATATCTGTGATTTCCCTTTCTGCATCCTAACTCCTCCCCCAGCTGTCCCTCGTGAGCAGGACTGGTAACCATGGAGCTAGGGCGTGTCTCTTCACTACAAACTTTCTGCAGGGAGTTTTTCTCTGAACCAGGAGTTTTAACCCCTGAACTTCTGGATTTGATTCCTTTCTCTGAGGAAAATGACTGATTTTCCCCTCTTTTCTTATGCTCTCTCTCGGCTGCGCCACCACAATATACATATTACATACAGTATATATATATACATACACATATAGATATTCTTTTTACTTACATAATGTCTTGGTGTAAGCATTCCTGAGACCGGACCATAAAAATAATAATTTGTTTCTTGTTTCTTTAGATTACATTCTGTAAAACTGTACAATGAACTAAAAAATGGCATAATTTAATGCATATACCAAACAGATCTGGGAGACAGTGACTGTACAGGATTTTTCCCTCACTAGACATACATTATCTTAAATAAACCAATTTACTTATCACCCACGACCCATCAAGAGGAAACTGCTTGTCCACACAGTTTCTGGTATAAAAATTCCATTTCAGAAGATAGGTTCAAACACTGGATTCATATTTCTTACTCATTATCCCCTCTAAGGAATCAGATGGACATATGCATGCATATTTCCTTTCCAGTTTTTCAATTTCTCTATCTTTTGAATTCTCAGGAATCAGTGCTGCCACTCCTTCTCTTAACAGTAAACACATAGTGACTACTGATGTTACCCAAAATTTACAGGGACAGTGTTGCCAGGAGCACAGTAGCTCTGGGGAAGGGTCAGTGCCAGTGCCACCAATGCCAATCCAGTGACAGCTGTGCGGTGATCTGAATCCAAACCAGTGTCACTGAGTGCACAGTAACCCTGGAGGGTCTGTGCCATTGCTGCCTATACAACAGGCACAGAGACCCAACTTCTAATTAATTAATTAATTAATTAACCAAGTGCTGTGCCCTCCACAAAATCAAATTAGCTGTCTCTCCTGCTTATTTTCTGTGACTATTTTTATGACTGGGTCTCATACAGAGCTAGAGTGCTTCCCACAAGGCAGGAAATAATGCCTGCATAAACAGCCGGAGTAAAAAACTTCCTATCTTTGAGAAGCTCTCTAGGGCTCTGTGCCCCATGTTGGGCGTCAGTCTGCCTCTGTGCCCCACGTTGGGCGTCAGTCTGTTGAATGTTTCTTTCTCTCTCTTTGTGGTCATAAATAGGCTCAGAGATTGGCCCGACAGCAGCTTCCTTTTTTCTGGGTTTATGTCAGACAATTAGAAAACAATCACAAAACTATTATGTCAATTGGAGAGATGGATGCTGCCCCTCCCCCGAACAGCCTCCTCTGGTCCAAAATAGCCCAAACAATTTGGACAGTACAGGGGTAGCCTCCAAATCTGCACATCAAAAGACAGACAGTCCCTTTTATACTAAGTTACACAAAGAAAGCTTCTTTTGCCAATCATGTTCAGCCACACATTCCCGTCATCATTTCTTATCTAGACCCAGCTCATCTTCAAAGACACTACCCTAAGCGATGCCATCTCATGATATAGCAGATGCACATAGTCACTGAGGAACAGCTGCCATTTTATGACTGACCAGTCCCCTTTCTTGGTCACATGGTACTGGCAGCCATCATAAGTGTGGTTCCTAATTCACAGCAGGTACTTTTAACTTTTTTTCTCTGCCATTATTCTCCCCTGAACTAGAACGTAATATTGTCCTCAACATTTTTCTCAAAACTTTACAGTACACCGCTCACTTATATATTTCACAGTTAATTACATTCTCAAAATACACTGTTGTCTTTAATAACAATCGTAATTTTCACCCAAATATCTTGGAACCAATTCTTTGGCAGATCTAGAAGGCTCTCTGTCATCTTCAATTAAGTTTTCTTCCTGTGCTGAATCAGGACTAGCATCTTTATCTAAGCTAGCAATGTCTTCCCCTTCCTGTGCTAAATCGGTAAATTCTAATGAATTATCATCTACAGGTTCTTCATTTATTTTGGGGTTGACCTGCTCTTCCCTAAGAGGTTGAGCATCATACTTTTGAAGAAACCAAAATTGATCACTTTAATCCTGTTCCTCATCAGTTTCAAAATTGTCAGAAGCTAAAGCATCTCTTTCTAATAGAGGTATCTCTACAATAGTTCTGAACTTTAAGCATCATTACATCTTCAATATTAGTATCATAAACTGAAAATGTCAACATTTTAAAATTATTCTGGCGTACAACTTTGGATTCTCCATATTTTGAACAGATTTCATACACCATTTTGTCATGCTCAAATACTTAGTGACAATGTAAGGAGTTCTCTCCCATAAGTCAGCAATCTTATGGCATCCTCTAAATTGATGCCTATGCAATAAAGCTCTATCCCCCACTCCGAATGCCATCCTACAAGCCTTCTTATCAAAATGGTGTTCAGGCAGATGGTTAGTCCAATTATTCTTTTCCTTGCCTGACAGAGTTCTGAGCATATCATGCATCGTTTTGTTGAAACATTCACATTTGGCATTCCCCTGGGTATGGTACAGTGTTGTGCAAGTCTTCAGCATTCCATACAGTATGCAAAGTTCTTTTATTATCTTTGATTCAAAATTTCTACCCTGATCGGAATGTGTATGGGCAGGACATCCATTGTAGACTAATTAGAGCTTGAGCTGTTGTTCTAGATGTCTGGTTATATATAGGTACAGCAATGGTACAGCAATCTAAATACATTTGGAATGACTAAGACATTTTCTGTATGGTGAGTTGTTGATTCTAGCCCTGTATAGTCTAGCGCTACGACTTCTAAAGGATATGTCACATTGAAATTCCTCATCAGGCATCTCTCTCTAGGAAATACATCTTTGGCCAGTTGGCAACACGAACAGTTATGAATCCACTCCTCTAGCTTAGATACCATATTTAACCAATAATAGTCTCTTTGTAGAATCTTCATCATGTGTTCAACTCCAAAATGTCCAGCAAAATTGTGTTTAACCTTCAATACTTTAGTTTGTAATGACTATGGTACCATGAATTGGTAAATTATTCAGTTATCCTGAGAATCTCTCACAAAGAGTAGACCATTTTCAATCAGCAATCTACCTGTTTCCACAGTATTTTCTGCTGACTAGACCATTTCTTCCTATTAGGATCAATGTTGGATCTCAGAGCTCCATAAAAGGACCAATTTCTGGATCTTCATTTTGTAATCTTCTCAGTTCTTTTACAGAGTATCTATCAATCGGACCTTGGACCTTTGCATTGATTTTCCTGGCTTGAATATGGAAATCTTCCTGTTTCTCTTTACCATGCTTCCAAAGATAGTGTTGTATATCTGTTGATTCCATCATTTCGGATGATTACTCTGGCCATACAAATTCTTGGAGGTAAGCACGCCGAATTGTGTCCAGCATTCATAAGTGTTACAGGAACAGTTACCCTTCTTGAAATGGTTAGAACATCATGGTTAGAAGAATGGTTAGAACACTAGCAGCCAAGACAGAGGAGAGTAATCATGCTGTTTCAGTAGATACAACTGCCACTTGACAATTTCCCACTGGTCATAATTGAAAACATTTGCCTTCAACAACCCTCTCAGTTATTGTCACACTTTGACTTACAATCAGTTTCTCAAATCCTACATTCATAGGTTGCTCTACAATTTCTTGCCTGTATTGTAGCTGAAGTAAAATTCTGGAGGTACTTCTTTACTTTCCAGATACACAATTTAAAAGTGTCAGATCTTTGAAAATACCTTTGAGATTTTGCAAGATGTTCATGCCCATTATACCAGGAACCGGTTCATCCTTATCTGTAACACTGTGTATCGTTTCATTCTGAATAATGAATATACACATCGATGGCAAAGTTTATCCCATACATTTAATCTCTGCTTCAATACATTCTATCACAGGTAACTTCGTCCCATTAACAGTAGTTAGTTTAATCCAATATGTGTTATCAACTCTTTCACCCTGAAAATTCTTCTGTCACTGTTGTTACATTTGATCCTCTATCAAGAAAACACAGCGTGTGAATGCTATTGATTTTGGCTTTGATCACTCAACTCTTTCCAAATATATGCCTCTAAGGATATGCTCTCTCCACCATTTGCATTCTGATGCATGATGCAGAAGTAGAAGGTCTTTCTTGGTCTTGGACTACCTTTGAACCAGCACTCTTTTCTGATACATCAGCTTGTACAATTCCTGTTGTCGTTCCCATAGCTTTTCTGGGTTTATCAACTGAGGATCTCTTTCCTAGAGTTCTCTCTTGTTTGCTATGGCAATTTCATCTAGGGCAACATGGCCAGGTTCACCACAAACATAGCATACAAAATTTTGTTTCTCTTTTCCAACTTAAGATGAACTTTTGCCAATTACATCTGAATTAACTTCTTGAGGTTGTCTTATTTTAACTCCAGCATACATGTATAGTTTCATCTCCATTCTCTCGGGTCATGATGTAAGATTTTGAAGAGCAGAAATCATAAAGTTCTTCTCCGAGGATGTAACAGGAGAAACATTTTTAGCTCTTACTGTCAGTTCTGATGTTTCTAAATCTTTCCTGTCTCTGGTAAGAAGATTTGACTTTTCTAAATCTTTCCACCTCAGGCTTTATCAGCTGGTCTTCTTCTGCGCAAAGTATAAAATTTTGCATGAGATCTGGAAACAAAATTTCTAAATTTTCCTGCAATCTCCTCTTCATCTCATGTTTTAATCCATTGACAAATTTACATTAGAGATCCAGATAAAACTTTAAAAGGAATGAGTTATCTCTGGCAAGTATTTTTGTAAGTTATCTTGCAAAAAATATGCAAAATCCCATATGATCTCTCTGGGTTGCTGTTTATGATCAAAAAACTACTGTAACCCCTCAGTTGCTGGCACTCAATTCCTATAAAACCTTTTCAGAACTTCATATAAATTGTCCACTGTTTCCTCTCTTAATTCAGAGTGGAATGTCACAGTTTCATAAACTTGATCTTTGAGATGATCTTTCATGATCTCCATTTGATCTTCTGGTGGAATTCTGAGAATTCTTAACAATGCTTTCGCCTTCTGTATCCATTCCTCTATTGTCAGGTCACCTGGCTTCTGAGGTGCTCCAAAAAAATCAGGGATTTTCTTCTCCCACAGAATATACAAGGTTGTAGTTGTCGTTGCAGCTGGCTGTTCTTGAACTCGTGCCTGAGTCTGCTGAGCAATGGCAGCCATCCTCTCAACCATTCCCATGCAGTTCTCCATTCATTCTTGCTTCTTGAATCTGCAGTTCAGCATAAGAATGCCTCTAATCAAGATTGCCAGTCTTCCATCTTCTTGGCTTGGGGTGACAATCAGAGTAGAGAACAAAGCTAGATACAGACACCACACAATAATGACTTTCATTTAATTATTTTTCTGAATTCAAAATTCAATTAATTCAGGAGCTGCAAATCCTATCCTGTCCTGGGGTGTCTTATCCTGGCCGACTGTTGTATCCTGTCCTTTGATTTAAATTTAAGGCTCAAGAAGTTGTAAAGTGCATTGAGAAAAAAATATTTCTCTGTAAGCTGGGAGTTTCCATCGATGGCTTACCTGAGGTAACTGAGCCACCTGTGACACTCATAACATCCAGGTGAAGTAGGGTAACGCCTCCATGGAGCCCCCGGTTTACAGAAGGATGTAGGGACATGTGGTTTCATCTAACCTCCCTATGCTTTTCACCCTGTGGGACTGAGGAGCTTCCTTCCCATCCTTACAATTTATGCTGACTTTATTGACATGAAAAGGAGAATATAAGCATACTAATAAAGAGCCAGTAAAAACAGAATCTCCTAAGGCAAAACTATCACTTACTGTGACATGTACCTTCTATTCACATCAACTGCTGTGGTGACAATTAAAATATTTACTGAAAACAATGCAAAAAAAAAACATTTAGCACTTATCTAGGAATATGCTATACCAAAACATCACTAACTTTCAGGACTCACACTGTACTACAAAGGCAACACTGAAAATATTATACCAGGTTCTAGTCCACCAATACACCTTCTGAGAACAAGCCAGACTGTGGCACTTCCATATACAGAAACTATATGCTGTACATCTTCACCATAAACTGGCATGCAGAAGACAGACAGACCCTCAACAAATATAGAATATGGGGCTGCATATTAAAAATAGAAATCTGAAGACAAAATCTGAACTGGAAACCCCAAGAAGCCAAGCTCTGCATACAGAGCAACACTGTAATAATAAAAACCCAGAAATGCATTTCCTTATGTACTGAGCAGAATAGAAAGATATAAGAAATATACATTCCCAAAGCTGATATATTGCAAGCACTAAAAACTTGAAATAAAATGTTTTCTTTGTACCTTTGTTGTCTGATCATTTTATTTTTTTAATTGGGTTGGTCCGGGAATCTTTTTTCTGCTTTCCTTTGTCATTTTTTTCCTTAGGGGCCCTTTTAATAAAGTGTGTTATGTTTTTGCACCAAACACAAGTTTATTGCAAAAACTAAAGTGTGTTAAGTGGAAAGCCTCTGGTAATTGTTAGGGGTGTGACCAGCATGTTTCTTGGAGTTAACATGTGAATGTGTGCCCTAATGCATGGCACAAATACCTTGATTCAAGTAGCTCCACATATTATGGTGATGTTAGATGCACCCGTGCTAATGGCAATATTGACAGCACGCAATATATCCCCCTGCGCTAACTGAAATATACCCACCTATTCAGCTTACAACGTACAAGTGGCAGTTAACGCAAACATCAGTTACTATGCGTGAAAAGGCACGTTACCTGCTTAGCACACTTTAGTAAAAGGGTCCCTTCATCTTTTTAGAACATAAGATATGTTATGCTGGGTCAGACCAAGGGTCCGTCAAGCCCAGTATCTTGTTTCCAACAGTGGCCAATCCAGGTCACAAGAACTTCTCAGGTTTTGAAAAGGTAGACAGATTCCATGCTGCTTATCCCAGTGGTAAGCAGTGGATTTCTTAGTCCACTTTTATAATGGGTAATGGACTTTTCCTTCAGGGACTTTCCCAAACCTTTTTTAAACCCAATTCTTCCAGGAATTTGCTGAAACCTTTTTTAAACCCAGCTACACTAACAGCTTTTACTGCATCCTCCGGCAAAGCACAGTTACTTACCTGTAACAGGTGATCTCTGGGAACAGCAGGAATTAGTCATCACATATGGGTACGTCGGTACCGACGGAGCCCGCGCGGGAAAGCTCCCCAGCTTTTCAGATTAAAAGCTTTTGGGGCCTCCCACTGCACATGCGCGCTGCCTTCCCGCCTTCCTGACCAGCTCTCGTCAGTTCGAGTTTAAAGCTGAGACAATAGAGAGAGAGGACAGGAAGATAGATAGATAGAGATACAACTCCTAGGGGAGGTGGGTGGGTTGTGATGACTAATTCCTGCTGTTCCCAGAGATCACCTGTTACAGGTAAGTAACTGTGCTATCTCCAGGAACAAGCAGGAATACGTCATCACATATGGGGACTCCCTAGCTAAGATGCCTGGGAGATCCCCCTCCAAGGGTAAACCATCTTCGCATGGATCTCAGGCATCCATCCAGGGAAGGTGGGCAGGAGTTGTTTAAGTATGGAACAGGTGTTTGAGGACAGCCTGACCAAACAAGGCATCCCGGCGGGAGTCCTTGTCCAAGCAGTAATGGGCTGTGAAGGTATGAACCGAGGCCCAAGTGGCTGCTCGACAGATCTGATCTATGGACACAGAGTGAAGATGAGCCATAGAAGTGGCCATGGCCCTCACATTGTGAGCTGTGACATGGCCCTCCATAGAAATGTTCTTACTCTGGTAAGCAAAAGAAATACACTGAGCGATCCAATTGGAAAGTGTACGCTTGGTGACTGGAAGTCCCAAATGAGAAGGATCAAAAGCCACGAAAAGTTGGGAAGACTTTTGATGTGGTTGAGTCCTGTTGAGGTAAAAGGCAAGAGCTCTTTTACAATCCAGAGTATGAAGGTTCCTCTCTGCACTGGATGCATGAGGAGCCGGGAAAAAGACAGGTAGATATACCTCTTGATTAAGATGAAAAGGCGAGACCACTTTGGGCATAAAGTGGGGATTCGTCCTAAGGACCACCTTATCATGATGAAACCTAGTATAAGGTGGATGAGCCACTAAAGCCTGCAGTTCACTGATGCGGCGAGCCGAAGTGACTGCAATAAGGAAAACAACCTTCCAGGAAAGAAATTTGAAGGAGGTAGAGTCCAAAGGCTCAAAAGGTGGCTTCATAAGCTGACCTAGAACTAGGTTCAAATCCCATGCTACCGGAGGAGGTCGGATGGGAGGTTTAGTTAGAGTCAGGCCTCTCATGAAACGTGAAACAAGAGGATGAGAGGAGACAGGTTGTCCATTTATAGGTTTTAAGGATGCTGCAATAGCACTCAAATGGACCCTTACTGAATTCGTCTTAAGGCCTGCATTTGAAAGATGCAGGAGATAGTCCAAGAGGGAATTCAAAGGAAGTGCTAGAGGGTCAAGACCCTGCTGAGCACACCAAATGGAAAAACGTTTCCATTTGAAAGCATAAGAACGCCTCGTGGAAGGTTTCCTAGAGGCATGAAGGATATCTGTCACAGGTTGAGAAAGATTAAAGTCTTGAAGACTTAGGCCTTCAGTAACCAAGCTCTGAGATGTAGGGATTTGGGGTTTGGGTGCCACAAAGTCCCCTCCTCCTGAGACAGGAGGTCTGGCGCAGCTCCCAGGTCCAGGGAGGATCCCTGGGAGAGATGCAGAAGTAGAGGGAACCACACCTGGCGTGGCCAGCGGGGAGCTATGAGGATCATAGTCCCGTGATCCCTCTGGAGCTTGAACAGAGTCTTGGATATTAGAGGAATGGGTGGAAAGGCATAGAGGAATTCCTGACCCCAATGCAGGAGGAAGGCATCGTGGGCCTGAGCTCCCTGACACTGAGTTCTGGAACAGAACCGGGGAAGTTTGGCATTCCACGGACTTGCAAAGAGCTCTATGTCCGGGGTCCCCCATTCCTGAAAGATTCTGCGTATCTGGTCCATATGTAGGGACCATTCGTGTGGAAGCAGAACTCGACTGAGTCTGGCTGCACGAGAGTTTTGAACTCCTGGAAGATACACTGCAAGAAGGTGAATTTGATGCTCTCTGGCGAAGGCCCATATTCTGAGAGCTTCGTTGCAAAGCGACAGAGAGCCTGTCCCTCCTTGTTTGTTTATATAGAACATGGCTACCTGATTGTCTGTCTGAACTAGGACAGTCAGGTTGACAAGGAGGGTATAGAAGACCTTGAGGGCAAGGTAAATTGCTCGCAGTTCCAGGAGGTTGATATGAAGGGTGGCCTCCTGTGGAGACCAAGTGCCCTGAGTGGAGAGGTTCTGAAGATGAGCTCCCCACCCTGTCTGGGAGGCATCTGTTGTGAGGGTTGCTTGGGGCAACAAAGGTTGGAAGGGGGCCCCCAACAACAGATTCTTGGTGGATGTCCACCATTGGAGGGACCAAAATAGACGGCTTGAGGTGAGTATTTGGTCGGAGAGCGCTCCAGATGCTTGAGTCCACTGGGTGGCCAAGGTCCATTGAGCTGCTCTCATATGCAGACGAGCGTAGGGCACCACATGTACCGTGGAGGCAATGTGGCCCAGAAGTCGCAGCATTTCCCGGGCTGTCAAATGACTGCTGGACTGAGCTTGGGAGGCCAAACTCAGCAGGCGTTGGGCCCTGACCTGAGGCAGGTAGGCCCTTGCAGTGATGGTGTCTAACTGGGCCCCTATGAACTCGAGAGACTGAGTAGGGATTAGCTGAGACTTGGGAAGGTTTACTACCAGTCCTAGATATTGCAGAAGACGCCTTCTGCGGTCCAGGGAAATTTGGGCCTGGGACTGAGAGGGAGCTCGGATGAGCCAGTCGTCCAGGTATGGGAATATGAAAATTCCCAGGCCTCTTAGAAAGGCAGCTACGACTGCCATGCATTTGGTGAACACTCTTGGAGCAGAGGCTAGACCGAAGGGGAGTACTCTGTACTGGAAATGTTTTCCCTGAAACAGAAATCGAAGGTATTTTCTGTGGGATGGGTGGATGAGTATGTGTGTATACGCATCCTTTAGATCTAGAGAACAAAGCCAATCCTGACTCTGAAGGTATGGAAGGAGAATGCCCAGAGAAAGCATTTTGAATTTCTCCTTGAAAAGAAATTTGTTCAATTCTCTCAGATCCAGAATTGGTCTGAAGCCCTCTGTCTTCTTTGGTATTAGAAAATAAGGGGAGTAGAATCCCGTCCCCTGTTGAAGAAGAGGGACCTCCTCTATTGCCCCCTGGGCAAGGAGGGAGGAGACTTCCTGACCCAAGAGGGCCAGGAGAGATGGGGGAGAATTGAACTGCCTCACCATAGTATAAGGAGGAAGGTCGGAAAAATGGAGTTTGTAACCCTCTCTGATGATAGAGAGGGTCCATTGCTCTGATGTAATTTGCTCCCATCTGGGAGCAAAGTGAGCTAACCTTCCGGGTATGGTGAGGGGCTCTGGTTGTTCTAGAGCCAGAAAAGTTAAGTTCTCTAGGGGCAAGTCAAAACCCCTGAGGGGGTGGAGCCTGCTGAGGCGTAGCAGACGCCGCAGGCTTTGACCTTGCCTGTTTAGGTTGCTGACGTTTAGCAGCAAAACGAGGCTGAGAGGATTGTTGGCCAGTATTTGTAGAAAATCTGGACTTCTTGTAATAAGGCCTCTTAAAAGACTTCTTCTTGGCAGGAGTGGAGGTAGACTTAGAAAGTCTATCTAAGGTGGCATTTTCTGCATCCATTTGAGTGGCCTTAATTTGCCACTCCTCACCAAATAAGTTCTCACCTGTACAGGGCAGATTTCGTAAGCCATCTAGGACCCAAGGTTCTAGATCAGAAGCCTGGAGCCAAGCAAGACGTCAGGCTGCTATAGCAATGCCCGAAGCCCTACCAGCACCCTCAAAGGAATCAAAAGCTGCCCTGTTGGAGAACTTTGAAATATCCAAAAGGTGTTTCACTAAGGAAATGAACTGCTCCCTCTTATCCTCAGGGATAAAGGGGGCAAAATGCCGAACTTTTAGAGCGATTTCACTGAGAAACATGCCCATGTAAAGACTATAGGAATTAATCCTGGCTATAAGCATAGTAGCCTGGAAAATTTTCCTGCCAAAAGAGTCTAGAGTCTTACATTCTCGCCCTGGAGGAGTAGAAGAGTGCCTTTTGGTACTCTTTATCTTCTTCATTGCAGACTTCACCACAATAGAATGGTGAGGCAACTGGGTTTTTTGGAAACCAGGAGAAGGGGGGACACGGTACATGGTGTCCAACCTGCGAGAAGAAGGAGACAATGTTAGAGGAGCCTCCCATAAGTCCATCAAGTGTTCTTGAAGGATTTCATGGATAGGCAGGGTGACTGCCTCTTTAGGAGACTTAGAGTATCCTAAAATATCCAGTTTCTTTGATCTGGGTTCCTTTTCAGAGGATGAAGCAATAGAAAGACCTTTAGCCATTTCTATGATGAAGTCCTGAAAGGACAAATCCTCTGGTGGAGACATTCTCCTGTTAGGAGAAGAAGGCTCCTCAGGAAGATCAAGGGAGAACTCATCAGAATCATCAGAGGAGTTAAAATCCTCTGAAGAAGCAGAGTATCCTCTATGTGCTTCCAACGCACGATACGCATACCGTTCGGTATCGACATCGGGCGTACCGGGTATGGGATCGGTACCGGGCAAAAGCCCGGATCCGGCATGCGGAACCGATCTGCGTTTGGAAGACGATGGCCTCGGTTCCGGTATGGAAGCCATTACCGGAACCGGACCCGGTACCGCTGGCTGCGGTACCGAGGGCGTAGCAGCATTAATAAAAGCCAGAATGGCCTGCTGCATGACTTGGACAGTATTGCCCATAGACGCCACTGCTGCCTGGATGTCGGTACCGGTATGGGCCGGTACCCCAGAGCAGTACAACAGGTGATCTGTCGAGGCCGCGCCATCGATGTCAACCTGTGACCCCATGATTGCTTTGGAGGCCGGAGCCTCCCGCCGGGGTTTTTTTAAAAGAAAGAAAGAGAGACCGGCAGTACCGGTTTCAGAATGGGGAAGGCAGGTACGCGGTCTAAAGAAAACAATAAAATTAACAATTTCTTCAGCGGTGACAGGAACACGACCTTCTGGCTCCGCGGAAAAAAAGAAACTGACGAGAGCTGGTCAGGAAGGCGGGAAGGCAGCGCGCATGTGCAGTGGGAGGCCCCAAAAGCTTTTAATCTGAAAAGCTGGGGAGCTTTCCCGCGCGGGCTCCGTCGGTACCGACGTACCCATATGTGATGACGTATTCCTGCTTGTTCCTGGAGATTGAATTCAAGAGTTGATTACACATTGAATGAAAAAATATTTTCTCTGATTAGTCTTAAATGTGCTACATTGTAGTTTCATTGCATATCCCCAAATCTTTATACTTCTTGAAGGAGTAAACAAATGATCTACATTTACCCATTCCACTCCACTCATTATTTTATAGACCTCTGGCATATCTCCCCTTCAGCCATCTCTTTTCTTAGCTAAAGAGCCCTAACCTTTTAAGCCTTTCCTCGTAGGGGTATCCTTCCATTCCATTTATCATTTTGGTGGCTCTTCTCTGTACCTTTTCTAATTCCACTATATCCTTTTTAAGATATAGTGACCAGAATTGCCCGCAATATTCAAGGTCTGGTCACACCATGAAGTGATACAGAGGCATTATGATATACCTGGCTTTATTCGCCATTCCTTTCTTTATAATTCCTAGCATTCTATTTGCTTTCTTGGCCACCGCTGCACACTGGGAAAATCATTTTCCTGGGTGACAATTCCTAATGTGTAACTTTGCATTGTGTAATTGTAGTTTGGGTTGTTCTTCCCTAAGTGCATACTTTGCACTTGTCCACATTAAGGGGCTTGTTTACAAAGCCGCGGTAGCGGTTTGCGATCGTAATCGGACCCGCGGCCCCATTGATTTCAATGGGGCCGCGGCTGCGATCGCGATCGCGAACCACTACCGCGGCTTTGTAAACAAGCCCCTAAGATTTCATCTGCCATTTGGACCCCAGTCTCCCAATTTCTCAAGATTTTCTTACAAGTTTTCAAAATCATTTTCTGCTTTAAAAACTTTGAATAATTTTATGTCATCTGTAAATTTGATCACCTCACTTGCTGTTCTCATTTCCAGATTTTTGAATATGTTAAAAAGCAGAAGGTCCAGCACAGATCTCTGGAGTACTTCACCATTCACCCTTCTCATTGAAAAAAATGGCCATTTAGCTCTAGCCTCTGTTTTCTATCTTTTAATCAGTTCCCAATCCACAATAGTACACTGTCTCCTGTCCCATGACTTTTCAATTTCCTCAAGAGTCTCTCATGAGGGACCTTATCAAAGGCTTTCTGAAAATCAAGATATACTTTGGGGACCATTTTAGAAGCCGTATTCTTGCTTTGGATGTCTGAAAACAGGCATAGAGACATCCAAAGCACAGAGACATCTCCAGAGCCATTTTGTGGAGGAGTGGAGTGGAGGAGTGGCCTAGTGGTTGGGGCAAGGCTGGAAGGTCAGGGGTTCAAATCCCACTAGAGGACAGCAACCTTGGGCTGGAAGGACTGGAGTTTCTAGTCCCACAGGTGCTCCTTGTGGTCTTGGGCAAGCCACTTAACCCTCTATAGCCCATGTTCCCTGTAAAATAGTTATCTCCAAGTTATAATGCCCTGTTCAATGTAATTTCAGTTTGTTCAATATAAACCACACTGCTGCAGAATAGCACAGTATATAAGAGAATATAAATAAATAAAAATTTTAGAATCCATCTTTGGGGATGTCTCCAGTATGAGGATATCCATATCTGAATGGGGGTGTGGTGGAGGCATTGCTGGGGCTTTCCCAGGAATCTGGACATCCCTGTCTGATTTCAGAAATGTCATGGGCATTCAGCATCACATCTAAGTTCAAACTTGCTCCAGGCATGAACAGGTATCTGAAAAGTGCTTATTTTGGCTGAAAAAAGAAGGCTTAGGGAAGAAGACACTCCATCATCCCCAGTATTCAGAACAATGTCAATGATAGCAACAGTGAGATTTGAACCCTGGCTGTCTTGTTCTTTTCTCACTACTCTAATCATTAGGCTATCCTAAATGTCTAGGCTCTGAAATATGGTTCTGGGGACATCTATGTAGATGCCACAGCAAAGGTTGAAATCGGGCACCTAGACTTCTGTGAAATCATGTCTGCACCTGGATGTGCCTGCATTTTTCTTTTCAGATATTCTGGCTTAGACATCCCAGATTGCACTTGGATGTCCCTTCTAAAATTCCACTCCAAATTATCCGACTCGACTTTATGTACCTGTTTATTTACACCTTCAAATAAAATATAGCAGATCCCATTAACCCAAGAATATCTACATGTTCGGTAATTTTGTTTTTATTATGTTTTCTACCATTTTGCTTAGTACTGATGTCAGTTCATTGGTGTGTAGTTTCCTGGATTGTCCCTGAAACATGTTCATATACTACAGATAATTTTATTGATAATTCACAGATTACTAATAGCAGTCTGCAATCTCATTTTTTAGTTCTTTCAGCATCCTGGAATGTATACTATCCAGTCCAGGTGATTTGCTACTCTTTAGTTTATCAAATTGCTGTATTACATCTTCCAGGATTATTGAGATTTGTTTGAATTCCTCTACCCCTTCCCCGGCGTTTGTCCTACTTCCTTCCCTAGGATCCATTTCCTTTGCATCTACCCCTACATCAAAATCTATTTCTCCTGTCTCCCCCCAGCTTCTTCCCCTCCCTCAACATCTGCCCCTACCTCTCCCCTCCCTCCCCTAGCATCTACCTCACTTCTCTTTTCCCTTCCTTTAGTCCCTGCACCCTTTAAAATAACTAAGCAGCAGATGGAGCAAAGCAAGCCATTCACTCTACTCTCTACCACTTTGCCCACAGTTAAGCTGCAGGCTCTGCAAACACTTTTGATATTTGCAAGTGGGACTGCCTGTTGCAGATCTCACCACTTCTCAGAAGATTGGCAACAAGAAGCCCTACCCATATTGAAAATATTTACGGTACCTGCAGTTCAACTGAGAGCAGAGTTGTAGGGAGCAGAAGGATTGACTTTAAATCCTCTTCTTGCTGGTGACATGTGGCCAGTGATGGGTAGGAGAAGAGCAGAGAGGCAGGTGGCAGACAGCCATGGTAATTGGATACCCCTCCACCAAAATGTTGGTATGCTAGACTACTACCTAATTGATTTAATGATAGGGTCAACCCTATCTCCAAGTTGTGCTTTTTACATAGATCATTTGACCTTCATTGGACTGTAAAGCCTTTTGATCTGAGTAACATGCTTCAGATGCAAAGACTTGTATTTGTCCCAAAAGTTACAAAATAGTGACAAATTAGGTTTTTCTACACCAAGGTATTCAACTACACTGAAGAAGAATCTTGGATTAGAACTCAATGATGCATGATGGGTATTTCATACATCATCTATTAGATAGAAACCAATATATAAACCACAAAGTTCTCTTTTATTGTTAATGAACAATCCTTGTGTGGTGATCTAGTGGGTATAAAAACCACTCACCTTTTTCTCAAGTGCTGCTTTTGAGAGCATGATTCCTGTAATTGCATTTCCATCTCTTTCTGTGAAAATATCTGTAAAGACATTTGGCATCTCATCAGCAGCAACAGCAGATGAGGAAAGGCCTTTGTACGTGCACTGTCAAAGGAATTACACATTTAGGTGTGGTTTTAAAAGACAGCAGGGGTTTATTGATGTGCAATAGACTGTATATTCTCACCCTACCTTTTATTGTGCCTATCTTTTTATAAGCAATATGAAAACAATTAGAATGCAGCAGGGGTAGTTTGGATGATGTGCAACTTGAGCGGACATACAAGGGGGTATTGTGAGGGTGAAACCTTCATGCCCATCCACATCACATGAACATAGTGAAAGAGAGAAGGGTATGGAGGATAGTGATGCTGGCAGAAGGTGAAAGAACAGGGCCTAGTATCAGCAAAGTACTTTTAGTTTAAATTTAAAACACAGAAGAGAGCTTTCTGGTTAAATTTGGAACCCAGCAGAGAGCTTGTAGTTTAAATTTAATAGTCACTCAGGGCCTAGCATCAGCAAAGTACTTTAAGTTTAAATTTAAAACACAGAAAAGAGCTTTCTGGTTAAATTTAGAACCCAGCAGAGAGCTTCTAGTTTAAATTTCATAATAAGTTAGAGTTTAGCAGCAGCAAAGAGCTTTAATTTAAATCAAATCAGAATATAACTTAGCATAAAGGCAAAACAGGGTCAGTAGTCTTTGAGCAACAAATAAAGTTTTCTAGAGACCTTTACAAAGAGGTCTTCTACTTAGGGGGCAAGAGACCTGTGAAACTTTTTCAATAGGTGTTAATGCCAGGTGGCAGGTCAAAAGGCCATTTTGAAAGACTCCTTCAATCCAAGCAAGGACTGTTAATCACTCAGGAAGTTGGTCACAGCTTACCTCAGCAGCACAGGCATAAATAGTTCAACCAGAGTTCTGTGATCCTCAGTCTTGAAGGACTAGAAAAGGGGACTGCTACTTCTGGAGAGAGATCTGCAATTGTGAGTGTATACTTCTGGGAATTTTTCTGAAGGGACTTCTTTGGATTAAAGCTGATTAATTTGTGAACCCAGTGTATTTGTTAAATCAGTCAGGGTCTAGTAGCAGCAGTTTAAGTTTAAATTTAAAACACAGAAGAGAGCCTTCTGGTTAAATTTAGAACCCAGCAGAGAGCTTGTAGTTTATGTTCAAACTCTTTATTGGCATTTATAGTAACACTCAAGTAATTAAATAAATGAGAATATGGAAAATAGGGGAAATTAAGCATTAATTACATGCATTATAACTCAAAATAGTTAAGAAATAAATTCCCCAACTT
Organism: Ichthyophis bannanicus; assembly: GCA_033557465.1. NCBI lineage: Eukaryota > Metazoa > Chordata > Amphibia > Gymnophiona > Ichthyophiidae > Ichthyophis > Ichthyophis bannanicus. The sequence goes on from CM066033.1 coordinate 633,733,997, forward strand.
TTAGACCACAGTAAATGTTAAGGGGCTACAAGAAATAACATTACCAACATTTACACTCTTTCTCAAGAGGAAAAGTAAGGTTCCAAAAGAAAACAATAGTCCAGCAGGCTAAGACTTATGCGTCAACCGTAATGGGCCCCACCTCTACCCCAATCTCTTCCCTTGCACATATAAATTCTAAGAGCTGCTTAGGGTAAAAAAAAAAAAGAAAATTCTTCCCCTGGTAGGAAACATAAATCTAGACGGATATTTTAAACACAAAAGAAGTCCCCAAGGAGATGGTCCTGGCACGATAAGCCAGGAATTCCTTCCTCCTTAATTGGGTTACACGTGACAAATCAGGAAATATACGCACATTTGAACCCAAAAACTGCTTATTAATATTTTTGAAAAAAGATTGAAAAATTAAAGCTTTGTCAGCCTTTAAAGCCAGAGTCACAAGCATAGTCGATCTTTCTGTGACCACGTCCAAATAACTTTCCAGGAATCCTATTAGGTCCCCCACTCCACTCACGGAAGCCTCCACATTCCTCCCTCTTGCTTCCATGCTCTTAACCAACAAATATTGTGCCCTAGTGAGTGAAGGTAAGTGCTCCATTGGAATTTTAAGCACCTCCATTAGATATTTCTGCACCATCTCCAATGAGAAACATAAGAGGAGACCTTGGAAAGTTCAGCAGATGGAGATTATTCCATCGGGCAAGATTCTCTAGATGTTCAGTTTTCCATGTTAACACAGTCCTTTCTTTCATCAGAGCAACATGCTCCTCCTTAAGGCTAGAAATCTCCTCCTTAACTTGTAAAAGAGAACCAGCTTGCAGCTCCTGGTTTTTAGATGCTTCCAATTTCATATTAGACATTTCAGTACTTACTGATCCCACAACGGTTGAAACGGTGGTATTTAAAGCTGAGATGGCATCCCACAGCGCTTCTAAAGTAATAATTGCAGGCTTTTCCAACACCAAATTCACTGGCTTCAGCTTTCCTCCAGGCTCCAACTGCCAGGGGGAACCCACACGAGTAGACGGGTCCTCCACCATCCATCTCTCTAGCAGCCTTTCCCCACCGGAGTCCAAAGCCAGCCATTGATAAGACTGTCCCTCTCCATCGGGCAGCGGAGTACTCTCCCAACCACCCGGCAGCACAGGGGAACAAGCTCCATCCGGAGAGATAACATTTCCAGGTTGTGTCGGAGGTGCTTGCGAATCAGGAGACAGACCTACTCCTGATGCGCCCAGCACCGACTCAGAATCATCAATCAGTTCCATCGAGGATGCTGCTGTAGACCCCGCTGCTGCAAACCCGCATCACTCAAGGGTCTGCTGGCTCGAAAGGGAAGCCTGCGGTGGAGCAACGGGGAAACCAGCCTGTTTCCTTTTCCTCCACCACATACTCAATGGAGCAGGAGTTCGCCGTCAGCACGATCACCACGAGCGAACTGCAGCTCAGCAGTCCGAGGCCAGATACCTGCCGCCATCTTGCCCCGAGCTTGTAGTTTCAATTTAATACACAGAAGAGAGCTTTCTGGTTAAATTTAGAACCCAGCAGAGAGCTTCTAGTTTAAATTTCATAATAATTCAGAGCCTAGCAGCAGCAAAGAGCTGTAATTTAAATCAAATCAGAATATAACTTAGCATAAAAGGCAAAACAGGTTCAGTATTCTTTGAGCAACAAATAAAGTCTTCTAGAGACCTTTACAAAGAGGCCTTCTACCTAGGGGGCAAGAGACCTGTGAAACCTTTTCAATAGGTGTTAATACCAGGTGGCAGGTCAAAAGGCCATTTTGAAAGACTCCTTCTATCCAAGCAAGGACTGTTAATCACCCAGGAAGTTGTTCACAGCTTACCTCAGAAGCACAGGACAGGGTACTGTGTAGCAGCCCTCTTTTAATAAGTGTTATTTTCCTCCCTCCCTCCCCAACACCCACCCACCCCTGGGATAATCGTAGCTTGATAGGTACTTACACATCTTAAAGGAAAGGAGGTGCTCTCAGGTGAAGCTCGTTACCCAAATCAGTCATACACTAAGGACCTGAGATTAATTTAGCTTCAGGTGAACAAGGTATATTAAACGTATTACATACAATTTTATTAGTATAAGTATCCATAGCAACCCTTAGTAAGTAAAGAACTTAAAGATCTAAACACAAGCTTAAAACTAAGATGCAGACAGCCGTCCAGCAGCACGATGTGGGCTTTCCAGTCTTTTGCATTGAGTGTCACATGTATGATTTTCTTCCAGTTGGTGAGAGGTCTTACGTGTGCACTAGGTGCAAGGAGCTCTTTGCTCTCAGGGAATGAGTCTGTTCTCTAGAGGCTAGAGTAGCAGACTTGGAAGACGTAAGAAAGACAGAGAGGTACATAGACGAGACCTACAGGGATATAGTCCTGAAGTCCCAAGTCCCACCTCCTGTCTGTCAGCATCCCTGTTGCCATGCAGAAGAGAGGTCACCTGACAGGAGAGCATCACCCTGATGTGGCAGGAAGTAATCCTGTAACTAGGACCTGTCCTCCAGGTGATGTACAACCCTCTCACACCGAGTAAGTTTCTCCAGGGCCATGTGCCCATGAGGGAAGGGTTACAACAGCCGTTATAGTTGGTGATTCGATCATTAGGCATATAGATAGCTGGGTGACTGGTGGAAGTGAGGATCACCTGGTAACATGCCTGCCTGGTGCGAAGGTAGCAGACCTCACGCGCCACCTAGATACGGTCTTAGATAGTGCTGGGGAGGAGTCTGCTGTCTTGGTACATGTCAGTACCAATGACATAGGAAAATGTGGTAGGGAGGTTCTGGAGGCTAAATTTAGGATTTTAGGTAGGACGTTGAAATCCAGAACTTCCAGGGTAGCATTCTCTGAAATGCTTCCCGTTCCACACGCAGGACCCAAAAGGCAGGCAGAGCTCCAGAGCCTCAATGCGTGGATGAGACGATGGTGCAAGGATGAGGGTTTTGGATTTGTTAGGAACTGGGGAACATTCTGGGGAAAGGAGGGGCTTTTCTGAAGGGATGGACTTCACCTTAATCGGAATGGAACCAGGCTGCTGGCATTAACCTTTAAAAAGGAGATAGAGCAGCTTTTAAACTAGATAATAGGGGAAAGCTGACAGTCGCACAAAAGCGCATGGTTCGGAAGAATGTATCCTTGAAGGATACTACCAAAAGCAGAGAGGTTCCAAAAAAGAGTAAAGTAGCACAAATGCCCTCGAGTATGGAGCAGACAGAGCTTAAAGATCCCAAATTACCCATGCCTACCAATAGCCAAATTAATATGAATAAAATACAGTCTCTAAAATGCTTATATGCAAATGCTAGAAGTCTAAAAAATAAGATGGGAGAGTTAGAATATATAGCACTAAATGAGAGGTTAGATATGATTGAAATCTCAGAGACATGGTGGAAGGAGGACAACCAGTGGGACACTGTGATACATGGGTACAAACTATATCATAATGACAGAGCTGATAAAATTGGTGGAGGGGTTGTGCTCTATGTTAGAGAGGGTATTGTGTCAGAAAGGATTAAAGTTTTGCAGGAAACACAATTTGCTGTAGAATCTCTATGGATTGAAATTCCATGTAAAAAGGGGAAGGCGATGGCAGTGGGGGTGTACTATCGACCGCCTGGCCAGAATGAACAAATAGATGATGAAATGCTCAAAGAAATCAAGGAAGCCAACAAAAGTTATAGCACAGTAAAAATAATGGGTGATTTCAATTTCCCTGGTATTGACTGGGTCAGTGTCACGGCAGGACATGCTAGGGAGATAAGGTTCCTAGATGAAATAAATGACTGCTTCTTGGAGCAGCTGGTTCATGAACCGACCAGAAGGGAAGCCATATTGGACCTAGTCCTTAGTGGAACACCAGATCTGGTGCAAGAGATAAGGGTGTTGGAGCCACTTGGCAATAGTGATCATAGCATGATCACGTTTGATCTAATTAATACAGAAGGGATGGTAAGGAAATCCACAGTACTACCTTTTAACTTTCGAAAGGGAGACAATGATAAAATGAGGAAAATAGTTAAGAAAAAATTAAAAGGAGCAGTTGCAAAGGTTAAAGATTTACATCAAGCTTGGGTGTTGTTGAAAAATACTATCTTGGAAGCCCAGAACAGCTGTATTCCAAGCTTTAAGAAAAGAGGAAGGAAGTCCAAAAAACTGCCAGCATGGTTTAAAGGTGAGGTCAGAGAGGCTGTTGTTGCCAAAAAAGCATCTTTCAGGAAATGGAAAAAAGAGCCAAACGACGAAACCTGGAAACAGCACAAGCACTGGCAAGTTAAATGCAAGGCATTGATAAGGCAGGGAAAGCGAGAATTTGAGTTGCTGCAGAAGCAAAAACACGTAATAAAGACTTTTTCAAGTACATTCGTAGCAAAAAACCTGTGAGAGAGTCAGTTGGTCCATTAGATGATAGAGGAGTTAAAGGGGCACTAAGGCAACAAGGCGATAGCAGAGAGACTGAATGAATTCTTTCCTTTGGTCTTTACTGAGGAAGATGTAGGGATGTTACCCATGACTGAAGTGGTATTTAAAGGTGCAGAAGAACTGAAGTAAATATCAATATATCGGGAAGATGTATTAGAACTATTAGATAAACTGAAGAGTAGCAAATCACCTGGGCCGTATGGTATACATCCAAGGGTGTTGAAAGAACTGAAATATGAGATTGCAGACCTGCTATTAGTAATCTGTGAATTATCATTAAAATCATCTGTAACACCTGAAGATTGGAGGATGGCGAAAGTAACGCCAGTTTTTAAAAAGGGTTCCAGGGGTGATCCGGGAAACTACAGACTGGTGAGCCTGACGTCAGTACCGGGAAAAATGGTAGAAACCATCATAAAGAACAAAATTGCTGAACATGTAGATAGTCATGACTTAATGGGAGACAGCCAACATGGCTTTAGACAAGGAAGATCTTGTCTTACTAATCTGTTATGTTTTTTTGAAGGTGTGACTAAACAGGTAGACAAAGGTGAGTCGGTTGATATAGTGTATTTGGACTTTCAGAAAGCCTTTGACAAGGTCCCTCTTCAGAGACATTTGGCAAAACTAAAGAGTCATGGGATAGGAGGCAGTGTACTATTGTGGATCAGGAACTGGTTAAAAGATAGAAAGCAGAAGGTAGGGCTAAATGGCCAATTTTCCCAATGAAGAAAGGTGAATAGTGGTGCACCCCAGGGATCTGTGCTGGGTCCGCTGCTTTTTGACATATTCAAATAATGACCTGGAAAAGGGAATAACGAGTGAGGTTATCAAATTTGCAGATGATACAAAACTATTTAAAGTTGTTAAAACCCAAGAGGATTTTGGAAAATTGCAAGAGGGTCTTGATAAATTGGAAGACTGGGCATCAAAATGGCAGATGAAATTTAATGTGGACAAGTGCAAAGTTATGCACCTAGGGAAGAATAACCCAAACTATGGTTACACGATGCCAAGTTTCACATTAGGAACCACCACCCAGGAAAAAGATTTAGGTGTCATTGTGGATAACATGCTAAAACCCTCAACCCAGTGTGCAGCGGCAGCCAAGAGAGCAAATAGAATGCTAGGTATCATAAGAAAGGGAATGGAAAATAAAACAAAGGATATTATAATGCCTCTATATTGTTCCATGGTGAGACCACACCTTGAATATTGTGTGCAAATCTGGTCGCCGTATCTTAAAAAGGATATAGTGTTATTAGAAAAGCTTCAGAGAAGAGCCACCAAAATGGTAAAGGGGATGGAAGGATACCCCTATGAAGAAAGGCTCTTTAACCTGGAAAAGAGACGGCTGAGGGGAGATATGATAGAAGTCTATAAATTAATGAACGGAGTGGAACGGGTAAACATAGATCGATTGTTTACATTATCAGAATATAGAAAGACTAGGGGACATGCAATGAAGCTACAGGGTAAACTATTTAAGACTAATAAAAGAAAACATTTTTTCACTCAACATGTAATCAAACTCTGGAATTTGTTAGCGGAGGATATAATAAAGGCTGTTAGTGTAGCTGGGTTTAAAATAGGGTTGGACAAGCTCCTGGAGGAAAGGTCCATAAACCATTATTAAGAAGGGACCCAGGATATCAATGCTTGACCCAATACAAGCATTGTGGAACCTATCTTTTGGGGAAACTGCTAGGCAAGTATGACCTAGATTGGCCACTGTAGGGCTTGATGGACCTTGGTCTGACCCAGTATGGCGTATATTATGAGATGTTGCTTAGAAAGAGAATTGGAAAGGGAGATGCTGTGCAGGAGACATTACCATCACTGAACAAGGAGGTGGTATGCCAGCGCTCTCTCCCACTATCCCCCCCCCCCACCCCCTTCCCCGAGACTGTCAATGGAATGTTTTGGGGATTCACTTATATATTATGCTATGTCATCTATTGCTCATACTGAATGTGGCAAAAGCTGTTAGTGTAGTTGGGTTAAACGAGGTTTGTATATGTTTCTGGAAGAAAAGTCTATAAACCATTATTAAAGAGCACCAGGAAAATCCACTGCTTACACTGGAATAAACAACAAGGAATTTGTGTACTTTTTTGGGAACCTGACAGGTATTTGTGACGTGGATTGACCACTATTGGAAAGAGGATACTGGGCTTGATGGACCTTTGGTCTGACCCAATATGGCATATCTTATGTTTTTATGTCCTGACCTGAAGACGTTTTTAACCTTCAAAAGCTAGTCCAAGAATGTATTGTTAGCTCACCTCATTATCCTTTATTTTGTTTTTCTTATTTTCTAACTACCCAAAGAGAAGGGAACTAATTTCAGTTTGAGCACAAGGCACAGAGCTGGAACGTAGAAAAGATCAGACTTTTTTCATATCAGTTCTATTCACTGTATAGTTTATGCTGTGGAGGTATTACTTCGCAGAATTTATCTAGGAATATAGTCAGAAGATGCCAAAGAGACCGAGTTCTTTAATTGGGAAGAGGAGGGTGAAATACAATGAAAGTTTTCTGCCTTCCGTGATGTTAATGGCACTTCTACTAAGCTTCATATTTTTTAGAGCAAAATAATAGCTACTGTATACTGAAGTGAAGCAGAGAGATTTCATGGCTTTCATCTATAAGATGAAGAATTACTACAGTTGTGAGCTGGAACTGCTTATAAAAAAATGTGTCACTCCAAGGCAACAGTGGCATTTACCAGTGGACCAAAGGGACAGACTATCTGAATGGATTTCCCTGGAAGTTTGTTGATGAACAGGGCAAAAGTTGATTGTTATTTCATTGTTGCTTGAAGATAATGAATTCGGAGTTTTTCACTTCCCTGCCCTTCTTTCATTTCATAAGACATTTAGAATCCTTATGGCTGATGGTTCTAATGCCTTCAAAAGGCAGAAAGACGTGACCCCACCATCTCTGAAGAATGTGGCATTTGAAAAGTAACATTTAATCATTTGTGCTCCATTATGTGTTATATTCATCACTTCTGCTTTGTGTTGAGAGGTAAGTAGCCTTGTAAGGGAAGAAAAGGGTAACATACGTTATAACTTAGAAGTCTCAGAGTTTTCAAGTACCTTTATTAGAGGTTTACGCCTCTGTTTAAAATAATGTAACCATAAATGCATTTTGCACCTTAAAAAATACTGGTGACTTTTTCATTTTTGAAATGAGCGCATGTTCCTCATTTCTGCTTAATGTGCCCTTTACTGCAGCTTTTGGATATACATCTTTCTAGATTTGCTTGTTCTTTTTTCACTTACGCCAGTGTAGAGTGTTAAAATGTTCATTTATATCATAGGGGAAGAGGATTCTGGGTATTGTTAAGAACATTAAGGGTGCACTAGATTTAGAGCGATAACGGCAGCGTTAAGGGGTTTGCATGCGATAAAGGCCTAGGGCAGCTAGTAGGCGTTCTGGCGGTAAGGGCACAAGGGCCTACTTAATGTGCGCTAACAGGACACTGGGCATTAAGGTGCCAAGCGTGCACCTTGGAGTGGAGGAGTGGCCTAGTGGTTGGGGCAGGGTACTTCAGGCCGGAAGGTCAGGGGTTCAAATCCCACTAGAGGACAGCAACCTTGGGCCAGAAGAACTGGGGTTTCTAGTCCCACAGGTGCTCCTTGTGGTCTTGGGCAAGCCACTTAACCCTCCATAGCCCATGTTCCCTGTAAAATAGTTATCTCCAAGTTATAATGCCCTGTTCAATGTAATTTCAGTTTGTTCAATGTAAACCACACTGATACAGAATAGCATGGTATATAAGAGAATGTAAATAAAATAAATAAATAAATAAATAGGATGTGGGGGCATGCTATGCATAGAGGTGATGGAGCCAAAGCTGGGCAGTCTCAGTGATGATGAAAGAGTCAAATCATGTTTGCTATGTATGTTAGATATTTAGTTACATCAGTGGTGTCTGAGATACCTCTTTATCATCTCAGTCATAACGGTTCACATTGTAGCATTTACGTGGTAAAATACCTAACAAACAGGGGCAGTGATAGCTTGGATTATGCTGAGGCAATGGGGGTTTAAGTGACTTGCCCAAGGCCACAAGGAATGGAAGTCATGCTTTGAAGGATTATACAGTCCACAAAAAACACACATACTGTCTCACAGGAAATCACAAGGGCAAGAAAGTAAAAACACTCCTTTATTCACTGACCCTTACAGGAACCCAGGTGCTGGAGCCTACCTAAAAACCACCTATCTTTGAAAGAGAGCCTGCTGTGAAGGCTAGGAGTTGACAGGAGTCAGATTCAGGGACAGCACTTTTACAAAGAAAGAAGGTACCCCCTGATGAAACACAGCCAAGTAGGGGTCAGTGAATATAGGACTATTTTTACTTTCTGCCCTTGTGTGTTTTTTGAAGAATTAAAAACCCAGGAGCTTCTGGGTTGCCAGGAGTCAGGACTGACTCGAAGGCACACATTGCATTTGCATACGTACATAAAATGCCTCTGTAAAATACTCTCACAAGGAGCACTATTGAGAATCAAACTCTTGTGTCTTAGTTCCTAAGCCACTGCTCAAAACATTAGGCTACACCTCAACTCAGGTGACATACTTCTGCAGTATGGGCATGTCTGACCCTCTGCAATGGCTTACGGCAGAGCCAAGAAAGGCATGCTCTCAGAAGGTCATGATTGTAAGTAGCATGTGCCAAGACCCAATGTGCTCCCGGAACACATCAAAAAGCATAATGTGTGTTTCCGCCAGTCAAAGCTGATCTTGGACTTTTTCTGCCATCAAAATGTACTGTGTATCCAAGAGCCACAAAAAGAACAAGTGGGAATCAAACCCTCATCTATTGCTTATGGAGCCAGTGCTATAATCATTAGGCTCCACCCCCATACTGTCCTATGCAACAAGGCCTGGACTCAAATAGACTGCAGATTCCTGCCAGCAATGAGTGAAATCAAGCACATGAAACAACGTGTCTGGCACATTATGAGACTATGATACGCCACACCTAAACCCTTGCACACATGCAGTACATAATAAACAGGAAACGCAGTACTGTAGCTGCTCAACAAACACACTGCTGCAGGCAAGGGCGGCCCAAAGGGGGTGCAGGGCCATGTGCGCAGATTAATTGTGGGGCCTCATTTGCATAAGGTGCCTCATTTGCATAAATATTTGCATGATATTAACATGCACTTTTAGTAAACGTGCCTCTTAATGAGTGTCTGGATAAAGAAAGACTAACAGATTTCTACATTACTATATTGCAGTGACAACCGCCAGGCCCATTAGGAAGTACTATAAACACTGACCATTTAGAACCCATAGCAAACCCACCGTTTCATAACAGCACTACCAGGATTCACAAAGCACCAAACCCTACCTATCAAAAGGCAACAATGCAGATATTAAACCAATACATCTTAGAGAATACCAATACATCTCCTACTGGGGGATAGAGAACAAGTGGGACTGTCAAATAGAAACTACATGAACAGAATACCTCAGCTCAGTTACACATGCAGAACATAGACCATCACCACACAAAGAACAAGGGATCACAATTTAGAAATAGGAAGATAATAATTAAACTGGGAACCCCAAAAGCCAAACATGAAATGTACAACACTGGAGAAATAAAACTATAATGTAATTTCCTCTTGCACTAAACAAAAATGCAAAGATGTTAGCAATACACACTTTCCAGACCAGACATATTCCAGTTAATAAATTCAAAATAAAAAGCATTTTTTTACCTTCTGTTTGGGCATTTTATTTTTCAGTTGCAATTGCTCCAGTCACTTTCTTCTGGTTTCTTCTATCTTCTGCGAGCTATCCATTTGTCCTTTCTTCTCTTTTAGATTTTTTCCATTCTCTTTCTATATCTGCTTTAACATACTGATTATTTCCCTTTTGCTCTTTCCCCCATTTCTTTCCTTATTCCTTTGTCATCCACTCAAATTTCACCCTTCCATTCTCAATCCCCGGCCCATCGTAGACTTTTCTTCCCTCCCACACAAAATATATTTTTCCCTCTCCATTCTCATTCTCCATCCCCATCCCCTTCTAGTCCTCCCCCAAAATCAGCTCCCTTATAGTTCTAGACCCACACAGCATCTGCTGCCTTCTAGTCCCATTCTCCCATGCCCCCACATCAGCCCATTTCCAGTCCTATCCCCCCATATGCTCTTTTCCAGTTCCATTCCAGCCCCCCATCCGCCCATTTCCACTCCAAGCTCCCCCATCAGGCAATTTCCAATCCTAGCCCCCCCATCAGCCCATTTCCAGCCCTATTTCAACTCCCATCAGCCCGCTTCCAGTCCTGTTCCAGCCCCCATCACCCCATTTCCAGTCCTATTACCCCATCAACCATTTCCAGTCCTATTCCAGCCCATCAGCCCATTTCCAGTCCTAGCCCCCCATATGCTCTTTTCCAGTTCCATTCCAGCCCCCCATCCACCCATTTCCACTCCAAGCTCCCCCATCAGGCAATTTCCAATCCTAGCCCCCCCATCAGCCCATTTCCAACTCCCATCAGCCCGCTTCCAGTCCTGTTCCAGCCCCCATCAGCCCATTTCCAGTCCTGTTCCATCAGCCATTTCCAGTCTTATTCCAGCCCATCACCCCATTTCCAGTCCTATTACCCCATCAGCCATTTCCAGTCCTATTCCAGCCCATCACCCATTTGCAGTCCAAGCTCCCCCCATCAGCCCATTTCTAGTCTTATTCCAGCTCCCCATCAGCCCATTTCCAGTCCTAGCCCCCCATATGCTCTTTTCCAGTTCCATTCCAGCCCCCCATCAGCCAAGTTCCACTCCAAGCTCCCCCATCAGCCAATTTCCAATCCTAGCCCCCTCATCAGCCCACTTCCAGTCCTATTCCAGCTCTTCATCAGCCCATTTCCAATGTTAGCCCTCCTATCACAGCCCATTTCCAGTCCTAGCCCCCCAATCACAGCCCATTTCCAGTCCAAGTCCCTCCCCTCATCACAGCCTATTTCCAATCCACGATCCCCCCATCACAGCCCATTTGCATTCCTAGCCCCCCCCTCACCATCACAGCCCATTTGCAGTCAAGATTCCCCCCATCACAGACCATCCAGTCCTAGCCCCCCCCCCTCTGAACAGCCCCGCGGCTGTCTAAGGGGCTTCATATATATATATATATATATATAGAGAGAGAGAGAGAGAGATATATGTATGTATATATATATATTACAATGTAGATACATAGCTGTGACATGGTCAGAGTGAGAGTGACCTCTCAGCATGAAATGATGTGTGCACCCTGGTCATGCTTGTTGCAAACACATGGTAGGCTGGCTCTGCTATATATCTAATCTCTGACTCATATACATCCAGGGCAAATGGCACTGTTTCTGACAATATCCAGAATCCTCTTCCCTTCATTTGTGTACCCTTTAGATTTTGGACTTGTGTAACAGGAATGTAATGTAAGGTGCAGTTGACATTGGGCCACAGACAGGCTTTCAGTGCATGCTGGGCCACAGTGACCTATGTCTGACACATCCCCAAACACTGTGTCTCCCTACACAGCATGTGGCAGTAAGCATGGCACATAGTGCCATGCTTGTACACCTACATCATGTTATGTCCCTTGCAATGGATCCTGCCAAAATGAACAGTGCAGCACATGCACTCACCCACACTGCAGATGCAATGGAAACCCCGCCAAGAGCGCATTGATGCATGGCAGCATGTACATGAGGCTTCACACTGTATATAGAGTTGTTGAAGAGCTGACCTGCAGCGTGTTGTATGCACAGACATAAAGCTTGGGCATCATATGCATTGCTATAGCTCACAGTCCTCTGCATACACACACACACACACCGGCCACACTGTCCTTTAAGTGGTGCACATTGACATTGTTACCAGCCCATTAGGCCTCCTGTAATGCTCATCCATTGTGAATACCTGCCCAGTGTGCAGGTGTTATTAATTCACACTGCACATTATGGGCGCTATCAACACCCATTCAGTATGCCAGTGTTGTTAGCATGCTCTGCCATCCAGCCTTACATTGTTCAGTTGATCCGTCTGACATCTGGGTGTGGGGGCCCATTCTGGACAAAATGTGGGGGGTTGCAAATGATGCTTCTGTTCCTTGAAGGTATGATAAAGTTAACACATCTGGACCTACCATCCTGGTCCACAGGCTGACCTTGAACCCCTGACCCTTCACTCGTACACACACTGGCCTTGTGTTTGGAGCCACAGAGCAGCTGTATGGCGTCTTCAATTCATGGGTATATAGGTGGTCATTGTCAGAGTGCATGAGGGCATGACTTGGGGTGTGCCTATGTGTGCTTTAGCTGTCTGCAGGCTCTGTGCCATCTTTGTCTGTTGGGGTCTGCTAGGGAGGTATGTGAGAGTGATATCTTGTGAGGTCAGTATGTTGCACAGCCTTGCAATGCTGCTGGTGCACCACAGCCACATATCCACTCAATATGTGCAGGTGTGGGCATCCTGATCCCAGGCCCAGCCCATCCAGAAGGCACCCTAGCCATGTCCCAGGGTCCACAGCTGATGGTATTTAGCATGCCAGCCAATCACTCCCTGCAGGTGTGCACCTGCCACCACCACAGTGCTGCCAGTGGTCATATTTAGGTAGCCCACCTACAGATAGTCACACCATGCCACTCCTGCTCCCCTCTACCAGGGGCTGGGGCACAGGTGCTGCTGTCTTAGAACTCAGGAGGGTGGGAGGGGGTTGTGCTCTGCTGTGTCTGCTGCTGACATGCTTGGCATTCCACTGACAGTGGCAAATGCTGCGTTGCGCCTGTTACAGACTGCAGGTTGCAACCGCTGTGCCATCACCCCCATACTGGCACAATACTGACATGGCGACATGGTGGCAGTGGGGGTGGCAGACCTCCATTCTAACTGCGACAGCATGCATGTGTACTGCCGCTGTCACTGCAGAGTCATACTAGCCATAAAAATGTTCTCCCTAGGCAACCGCCTTGTCACCCTAGAGGACCTACCAGCCTCACAGCAGCACCCACATGACACCTCCTTTGCCACATTGGCACCATCAACATACTGCCCTGTCATAATAGGCACTATGCTGTTGCTGCTAATGATGCACTACTATCACTTTCTTGAGATCCCGTGTGTGCATCACATTGCAGACTTTGAAATAGGCTCACTCACCTCCAAAACTACCCCTTTCTGTGAGGTTTTATTTGGCGCTAGGGTTTCTGGCATTAAGGGCTCTAACATACGATTGTGCAAGCCAACAGTAAGGGAGCACATGCTGTCAATGCCCACTCTCCGCCCCATTAACGCCCACTCTCCACTTCCTTTTCCCTTGCTGTGGGCCCCTGTAATGCTTGTTAATGCAGCGTTATTGGCCCTTTCTACAGCATTAAGGGTGCAAGGATGCCAGTAACAGGCATTAACAGCATACTTCCAACACCCTTAATGCTCTTTAGTAAACATACCCCCAATAAGCAATTTATAAAATACCAAATGACTGATAAAAACTGGCACCACAGGCACATTTAGAAACAATTGTATGCCTATAGCATTTATTAAAAAAAAAGAAGGTACACTCCTCTTTGGAGAAAATATTCCAGAAGACATGCACTCATTTGGATCTATGACACTTCACTAGATCTCTGACAGCACACATAAGAAGCAGTGTTTGCTTTGTACAGGATCAAATGGACAGCAACTGGCTTTCCTGACAATTTATTTTGTTATTTGTGTTACCCACTAGGATCTGATTTACTACAGCTGTTCTCCTGTTATTATTTATTAATTTGTAGCATGCCTATCTCATAAAGGCATAAAAGCTTAATAAATCAGTTCTTATTTCAGGGGCACCTACGTTTTTTTCAACTGTGGGCCACATGATCAGAAACCCAAATGTCTGAGGAGTGCATTAATATTTTAGCCTGTTATAGCGTGATTTATACTCATCAAAATCTGTGAATCTCTTCTGAAAAGGTGACTTTATATACAACCAATAGTTCTGCAATGCTTCAAAATCATGTGTGCAGAGTAATTATCAACAAATATTTGTGCTAATAATTCATCCTGAGGTCAGCCAAGTTGCATTTGGACCACAAGTCCCACAGTGAATGCCCCGATCCTAGACCATATTATTACTGACAAAAATATGGTGATTCTGTTTTAGGTGCAAAATGAGCTGAGACACTACCGCCCCCCCCCCCCCCCCATCTAAAAAAATAATCTAGGAAAACATTAGGGGGCAAACATGTTGAGATCACTTGGATTTCTTACTTAATCATTACCATCATAATGAATCTTAACAGAAAAGGGCACTGCTGCACTCATCTTGATCATTACCATTTATTGAACATTTATACATCACCTTCCAGTAACAATCAAAAGCAGTTTACAGTGTAAAATACAGGCATAATAAAAAAATACAACATCTGATACAATAAAAGCTCCTTTACAAATAATATTCAGGGACTTATTTGCTGAAATGTGCTATTGCTTTAATCTGCATAAAAAAGTGTTGACATTAAAAAAGTGTCATTGTGCATTCATGGTAACACACATGCTTGCATTACCATTAATGCCAAAAAAATCCCCTTAATCTGAGAAAGACATGAACGAGCTGTGTCACATGCAAATCAGCTCATTAAATTAACAATGTATTAATGCACATCATGTTAAACCAAACAATTTGTGTTAACACTTAACTACACCTCTTGATGTATAGTTAACTCTAAGTTAATTTTTTTAGAGCAGGGATCTCCAATTCCAGTCCTGGAGGGCCGCAAGCCAGTCAGCTTTCAGGATGTCCCTAATGAATATGCATAAGATATATCTGAATACACCATCCACCAGGCAAACTAGGCACCTGCTTAGGGTGGCAGAGCCCAGTGAGTGGCATGATTTTTCAAAGTGCTGGCTGCACGGCAGCACCATAGTGGGTCTTAAAGCACCTGCACACATGTGTGCAATCACAGCCTGCTGCTCCTGCTCCCTCCTACAGGATATTGCGTTGGAGGGGGCAGGAGCATCAGGCCATGAGTGCATAAACATGCATAAGTGCTTTACTGCCTGCCACAGTACTGAAATTGCAGCAGAAAGCTATTGCTTTGAAAAAGCATGGAAGGATTGCCATGCCACCCACCTCCCCCAGGTGAGATAATGGATGCTGGGAACAGCATCACGGTGGGAGGGAGGGGGGGGTTGTCACAGCATGGCTTGGCGCGGTTTGGTGGGCCTGCTTAGGGCGACAGAAACTCTTGTGCCAGCCCTGAATGTCCAGCAGCCCAAGCAGAGGTGATTCCCAGTTGCTCCTGCTCCATCAGGCTCCAGGTACAAAATAGCACCTGTTACATACTATATGATGGCAGATAAAGACCAGTATAGTCCATCTAGTCTGCCCAGCAAGGTGGCAAGAGTAGGTGCACCTGCTGCTCTGTGCAGGTCAGCCTTCCCCATGCCTTTGTTTATGGGTGCACCCACTGCTCTGTGCAGGTCACCCCTATTTGCTGAGATATAAGAGATGGTTTCCTAGACCATGGGATGCTGTTCCAAAGGTTGCAGAGCAGAGATGGCATCCATCTGTCCAAGAAAGCTCAACACGTCTTCGGTAGTAGACTGGCTAATCTACTGAAGAGGGCTTTCAACTAGATTAATTGGGGATGGGTGAAGAAAGCCAGCCAGGTAGGTGATACATTAAATACTTTTATGGAAATGGGTAACAGGGGTAACATATGGAAAGCAGTGTGTATGCCCGTACCATGGGAAATAAGATCTCTGATGTTGAAGCTTTGGTGAGAGTGGCTGACTTGGATTTAGTGGCAGTTACAGAAACATGGTTCACAGAAAACCATGATTGGGATGTAACTATACCTGGCTATAATTTATTCAGAAAGGACAGGGTAGGAAGAAGGGGAGGAGGACTGGCACTATATGTAAAAACTACTATTAAAACTTTGGAATTACAGAGCTTAAAAGGGAAAGAGGAGGCATTGTGGGTTAAACTAGAAAGAGGGAAAGAGAAATCTATTTGCATTAGTGTGATATAGAGACCTCCCTCACAAGAGGAAGAGGTGGACAAAGAGTTAATTGAATACATATGCAGCATTGCTAGGAAAGGGGAAGTGCTACTGATAGGAGATTTCAATATGCCAGATGTTGATTGGCACATTCCTGCTGCAGTATCATCTAGAAGTAAGGAGATCCTGGATTCTCTACAGGGAGAACTATTAAGACCCCACACGTGAAGGGGCCATACTGGACTTGGTGCTTACCAATGGTGAAAGTGTTTCTGATGTTGTAGTGGAAGATCATTTTGCATTCAATGATCACCAGATGTTGTGGTTCAGTATTAGGACTAGGGCTGTTAGAATCCATTCAAAGGTGAGTATCTTAGACTTTAGGAAGACTAACTTTGCCAAGATGGGCCAATACCTCAGGGAATCATTAGTGGGATGGGAACAGCTGGGGGATGTAGAAAAACAGTGGGCAAAACTGAAAGGTGATATTTTAAGGGCAACCAACCTTTTTGTTAAAATGGTAAATAAAGGTAAAAGGAAAAGGAGACCGCTATGGCTTTCAAAAGAAGTAGTTGAAAAAGTGAAGAAAAAGAGGGAGGCCTTCATGAAATACAAGAGATCACAGAGAGAGGAAGACAGGCATCTATATTTGGAAAAACTTAGAGAAGCTAGCAAAGTAGTCAGGAAGGCAAAGATTCAAAAGGAAGAGGAAATAGCCAATGCAATAAAATGGGGAGATAAGACATTTTTCAGATATGTTAGTGAGAAGAGGTTGGGCAAAAGTGGTATTGTCAGATTCAAGGGTGCAGGGGAGGAATATGTAGAAGCTGATAAGGATAAAGAGGAATTGCTTAACAAATATTTCTGTTCTATGTTCACAGATGAAGAACCAGGAGCAGGACCTCAGAAAACACCCACAAACAGGAACAGAAG
This sequence comes from Ichthyophis bannanicus, assembly GCA_033557465.1. Classification (NCBI taxonomy): domain Eukaryota; kingdom Metazoa; phylum Chordata; class Amphibia; order Gymnophiona; family Ichthyophiidae; genus Ichthyophis; species Ichthyophis bannanicus. Next base: position 633,751,358 of record CM066033.1, read on the forward strand.
TGAGGGACATCATGAACAATTTTCAGAAGACTGTGTTCGTGAGAAACTAGTTCAACTTAAAGTAGACAAAGCGATGGGACCGAATGGGATACACCCTAGAATACTGAGGAATACTTGGGGACGTTCTAACAGCTCCACTGACTGACCTTTTCAATGCCTCGTTGGAGTCGGGAGTGGTGCCAAAGGACTGGAGGGAGGGTCATGTGGTGCCTTTACACAAAAGCGGAAGTAAGGATGTGGTTGAAAACTACAGGCCGGTTAGTTTAACTTTGGTGGTGAGTAAATAATTGGAAACACTACTGAAAGAGAAAATAGTGAGGTTCTGGAGTCCAGCGGATTACAGGATCTGAGGCAGCATGGATTCGCCAGAGGCAGGACTTGTCTTACAAATATGATTGATTTCTTTGACTGGGTGACCAGGGAGTTGGACCGAGGGAGAGCCCTAGATGTGGTGTATTTAGATTTCAGTAAAGCCTTTGACACTGTTCCTCACAGGCGACATACAAACAAACTGAGCACCTTAGGGATGGACCCTAAAGTTACTGCTTGGATTAGAAATTGGTTGGGTGGGAGGCGACAAAAAGTGCAGGTAAATGGAGCTCACTCTGAGAAGAAGGATGTTACCAGTGGTGTGCCCCAGGGATCTGTCCTTGGTCCGATTCTTTTTAACATCTTTGTTAGTGATATAGCGGAAGGGCTGTCGGGTAAGGTTTGCCTCTTTGCGGATGATACCAAAATCTGCAATAGACACCCAGGAAGGTGTAGATAACTTGAGGAGGGATCTAGCTAATCTTGAAGAATGGTCTAGAATTTGGCAGCTGGGATTTAATGTTAAAAAATGTAAGGTCATGCATTTGGGCTGCAGCAATCCAAGGGAGCAATATAGTATAGGGGGTGAAGTACTTTTGTCCACTAAAGTAGAGCAGGACCTAGGCGTGGTTGTGTCTGATGATCTTAAAGTAGCTAACCAGGTAGAAAAGGCGACGGCAAAAGCTAGAAGGATGCTTGGGTGCATACGGAGAGGAATGGCTAGCAGAAAAAAGGAGGTGATAATGCCTCTGTATAAGTCTTTGGTGCGACCTCATTTGGAGTATAGTGTGCAATTCTGGAGACCGCACCTTCAAAAGGATATGAACAGGATGGAGTCGGTGCAGAGGGTGGCTACTAAAATGATTAGTGGTCTTCATTATAAAGCATATGAGGACAGACTTAAGGATCTTAATATGTACACCTTAGAGGAAAGGCGGGATAGAGGTGATTTGATTGAGATGTTTAAATACCTCCGTGGCATAAATGTTCAGGGAGACAGCCTCTTTCAATTGAAAGCAAGTTCTGCTACAAGGGGACATGGGATGAGGGTGAAGGGAGATAGACTCAGAAGTGATATGCGGAAATATTTCTTTACGGAAAGACTAGTGGATCCATGGAATAGTCTCCCAGTGGAGGTGGTAGAGATGAGGACAGTAACTGAATTCAAAAAAGCATGGGACAAACACAGAGGATCGCTAAAGGTAAAAAGGGGACTGTTATAGTTGTTGATATGGAAGGACAGACTAGATAGACCATGTGGTCTTTTTCTGTCATCATATTTCTATGTTTCTAATTTTATTTAGATTTTATCCTGTTGCTATAAAGGGATCCATTGTGTCTGTCCCATGCCATTTTGAATTCTGTTACTGTATTTGCCCACACCACTTCCATCGGGAGGGCATTCCAAGCATCCATCATCCTTTCAGTGAAAAAGTATTTCCTGATGTTGCCTTTCAATTTACCCCCTTGCAGCTTCATGTTACGTCCTCTAGTTTTACAGCTTCCTCATCTTTGAAAAAGGTTTGTTTGTTCATGGATACCCTTTGAATATTGAAAGGTCTGCCTCATATCTCCTCTGTCCCTCCTCTCCTCTAGTGCATACATATTTAGGTCTTCAACTTTCTTCTCATACGACTTCAGGTGCAGGCTCCAAATCATTTTGGTCACCTTCCAATGAACCGTTTCAAGTCTTCTTATATCTTTTGTGAGATATGGTCTCCAAAACTGAACACAATACACCAAGTGGTACCTCACTAGCGACTTATACAGTAGCATTAGTACCTCCTCCTTTCTGTTGGTAATTCCTCTCTGTATGCAAACCAGCATCCTTCTGGCTTTGGCCACCACCTTGTCACACTGTTTTGCCACTTTGAGATCCTCAGAAACAATCACTGCAAGGTCCTTCTCCTGGTCCATGCACACCAACTTCTCGCCCCCTATCACATACAATTCCCTTGGACTTCTGCATCTCAAGTGCATGACACTGCATTTCTTTACATTAAATCTAACTGCCAAGCATTAGACCATTCTTCCAGCCTTTGTAGATCTTTCCTTATGTTATCCATTTCTTCAGGGGAGTCCACTCTGTTGCAAATTTTCGTGTCATCTGCCAAAAGACAAACTTTTCCATTCAGTCCTTCAAGAATATCACTCGCAAATACATTGAACAGTAGTAGTCCCAGGACTGATCTCTGAGGCATACCACTACTCACCTTCCTTCATTCAAGTGAGTTCTGCTTACCATCACTTTCTGTCATCTGTCAGTCAACCAACCAATTTCTGATCCAGTTCACCACCTTGGGACCCATCCCCAGGCTGTTCAGTTTATTGATAAGCCTCCTATGAGGGTAGCTTATGGGTCTGAAAATTAAGGAGGATGGGACTGGGGGTGGGGATACAAGGCTGAACATTTGCCCAGGGCAAGGGTAGCTAACCAGGATCTTGCAAGCTACATGTGGCTTGCTGACAATGAAACTGTAATTCCTTAAAAGCTTTGCTAAAATCTATGTAAATCACATCCATCACATGCCCTTGATCTAGTTCTCTGGTCGCCCAGTCAAAGAACTCAATCAGATTTGTTTGGCATGATCATTCTTTGGTAAAACCATGTTGCCTTGGATCATGCAACCTTCTGGTTTTAAGAAAGTCCACTATTCTCCCTTTCAGGAGCGCCTCCATTAATTTTCCCGCCACTGAGGCAAGGCTCACTGGCCTGTAGTTTGTTACTTCTTGTCTATTACCACTTTTGCGAAGAAGTAGCACTTCAGCCCTTCCCTAGTCTTGTGGAACTTCTCCCTTCTCCAAGGATCTATTAAAGACATCTTTTAAAGGCTCTACTAGAGCCTCTCTGAGCTCTTTCAGTATCCTTGGATGTATCCCATCCGGTCCGATGGCTTTGTCCACTTTCAGTTTTGCAAGCTGTTCTAACACATCATCTTCTGTGAATGGTGTAGTATCTACTCTATTCCCATTTGTATATTTGTCAATTACAGGTGGTCCTTCTCCAGGATTTTATTTAGTAAAAACAGAAGTCTTTGTTTAGCATTTTTGCTTTTTCAATGTCACTTTCTACGAATCTGTTCTCAGCACTTTTGAATCTTGCATTTCTACCTCTGACCTTCCTCTTCTCCCGAATATACCTGAAAAAAGTTTTGTCGCCACGCTTCAGATCTTTAGCCATCTTTCTTCGGCCTTTGCTATCTTTATTTCTCTCTTTGTTTCTTTTAGCTTTATCCTGTATTCTTTTCTGTGTTCCTCTGTTTGTGAACTTCTGAATGTTGTGAAAGCTATGTTTTTTGTCTTTATTTGTGCAGCCACTTCTTTGGAGAACCAAATAGATTTCCTTTTCCTCTTCTTTTTATTTACTTCCCTTACATATGTATCTGTTGCCACTTTTATTGCCTCCTTTAGTTTAGCACACTGCAATTCTACTTCCGTTAAATCCTCCCACCCTGCCAACTCCTCCTTCAGAAGTTGATCCCTAGCAGTAATCTTGAGGTACTACTATTAGGGGTCAAGCAGCCACATAAGGGTTCTGGGGTGGGGGTGTCTGTGGGAGAGGGGGCTTAACTAGGGGTCTGGGTGGGGAAGTATGATGGGCGGCAAGGGGGTCTGTGCAGAACTTTTATTTTTTTAATACTGGACCCTTTTAAGAAGGCGCCCAGACCACATTAGTAGCCCGATGCTCCTGGTAAGAAAAATAATGCAATCTCAAATCTGGTGTTAGTTTTCCACAAATAAGACAACCTGTGAAGTACACCGCAAGCTATGTTAATTGATTTGCATGATATTGAGATGCTTTGCATGCACTGCATCTCATTATTTGCTAATGCGCCTTGAGAAAAACTAATGTGCACTATGGTAAAATAACACACGATTTTGCCATTTAAGCACGGTAAGTGGCAAACATTGTATTCTCTTAGCACACATTATTAACTACCTCTATAGAGTATAATTATACATTCACATGAGACATTCCCAGATCAACAGTGAAAATTCCCCCAACAACAGGTACAGGAATAGAATGTTTCACTTTACAACTGAATATACAAAGATATTCTCCAGGACCAAGCAGGAATCAGTCCTCACATATGGGTGATGTCGGCGCCGATGGAGCCCTCGTGCGGAGCATTTCCCCAGCTTTCAAAGAAAACCTTTGGGAATGCAGCGCGCATGCGTGGTCCCCTTCCCACCCAAGGGTGCCATCTTGCTCAGTCTTCTTTTTTCTGCGGAGCCCGATGGACGTGTGTCGTTGTCACCCGGTAAAAGTAGATTTTTTTTCCTGCGTTGGATTTGTGGTTTTTGCCCGGTTCGACGCTGGTTCTCCTTCCCGCCTGGGCCCGGTACACCGGTATCGAACCTAGAGCTAGTTTTTCGGTTTTTGTCCTTCGTGACTAGCGTTCCCGCTTTTTTTCTCTTTTTCACTGGCAGCTCGGTCTTTTGTCCTTGCAGGGGTCTTTTTTTCCCCAATGGCTGCCAGTGGGTTCAAGAAGTGTGATCGGTGTAAGAAGCTAATGTCTCTCACCGACACACATGACTGTTGCCTCCAGTGCCTCGGGCCCGACCATGACCCGGTGGTCTGTGTCCCGTGCGGCAAAATGTACTCTAAGGCGCTGAGGAGCCGTCAGCATCAGCGTGAAAGACTTTTTTCTGACTCCGCGTCCGGCCAGGCCCGGACCTCGTCAGAGGCCTCGACATCTCGGGAGTCTGACCCCGAGCACCGTCGAGGCTCCTCTGAAAGGGGATCTCCTTCTCAGGAACACAGAAGGAAGAATAAACCCGCGAGGGCGGCATCGGTGGACGCTTTTGGCCCCTCGTGGGCCAGATCGCACAGCCCCGACCGCCGTCCCGGATCCTCGGAGTTGGAGAGGCCTGCCAAGTTGCCTCGAGTGGAGCCGGAGTCCCCGAGTCACATGAGTGCTGTTGTCCTCGCAGACTCCACTTCGGGGGAGCCGACGTCGGGCCCGACGCCGTTGGGGCCCGAGTCAGGGGCTGCTGAGTCTCCTGAGCTGAGTCTCAGGTTGACGGCCTGGGAGAGCAGCTTGGCTGCCTTCATGGAGCAGCAGCGGGTACTGATCGCTGGTTTCACCGGTGCATCTGCCCTGACCACCGGGACCTCGACATCCAAGTCAACCCCGGAGGCCGAGCCGATCCTCGGCCAAGGTCCCCCTCGGCCTCTCGCTCGGGGCCGAGGTCGTTGACGCCGGTGCCCTCGGCGTCGGGGCAGATGGCATTGATGCCCGCTAGGCCGGAGCCGCTCGATTCCTCCTCGGAGGGGTCCGAGTGGGAGACGGAGGACGAGGAGTCCCCGGACACTTTCCGGACCCGGTGCATCCCATCGGACTCACTGGAGTCCGAGCCTCGGAGACGGTCCCCACCGGAGGATACCCGGTTCTTGGACTTTGTGTGGGACATGGCCAAAGCCTTAGCCTTCCCCGCGGATCCCGAGGACGATCCTCGAGGCGAGGAGCTTGAGGCCCTCCAGTATGACTCTCCGCCTAATGAGGCCTTTACTGTACCGGTTCCTCCGATGCTGGAACGGCTGCTCTTCCGCATGTGGGAGGCACCAGCCTTGGCGCCGGTTCTCAGCAAACGGGTCAATTCCATTTATCGAGTCCGTAAGAGCCCTGGGTTCCAGAAGGCACAGCTACCGCACCACTCCATGGTTGTGGAATCGGCCATGCATCGTCTGAAGAGTCAGAAGATGCACTCCTTGGTGCCCCCCGGCCGGGAGACCCGGAACCTGGATACCCTCGGTAGAAAGTGCTTCCAGGGCTCTATGCTGGCTTGCCGTGTCCAGACTTACCAGCTGTACATGGGCATGTACCTCCGAGACCTGGCAAAGGAGATTGCCGGGTTCTCAGCTGGCCTCTCCGAGGAACCTTTGCAGAGGTTTAAGGCTTTGTCATCAGGGATTCGAGAGTGCTCAAAGTTTATCTCTCGAGCAGCCTATGATGGCTTCGAGGCTTCGGCCCGAGTAGCCGCGGCCGGCATCGGTGCACACCATCAGGCCTGGCTACAGTCATCGGACCTCGAACCATGGGTACAGGACAAGGTGGTCGATGTCCCTTGCCGAGGTGAGAACCTTTTTGGCAAACCCATAGCTGAAAAGGCTGCAGAACTCGAGTCTGAGACTCTCACCAGGACAAGGCTGTCCAGAAAAACTTCTGCCCCTTCTCAGAAGAAGAAGGGCTCAGGGAAAAAGCCCTTTTACCGAAGGAAGGCCACTACCTACAAATCCTACCCTCAGTTTCAGGCCTCTACAGCTCCCCATCAGGGTCAGCAGGCCAAGGGGCAGAGACTTGGGCCCCGTAGGCAGAAAACCCCCAAGCCATCAGCTCCGGCTCCTGCACAGCAGGGAGCGGGGTTTTGACTCCCACTGCATAGCCTCTCCTCCTCAGCTGGCTCCTCTCAGCACAGGAGGCCAGCTGACACTGTACGCCCACAGGTGGTCAGCCATAACAGGGGATACCTGGGTACTGAGCATAGTCCAAAAGGGCTATTTGCTCCACTTCAAACAGTTACCCCCCTCCTATTTTCCAGGGGAGCCTCCAAGACTCCCTCTGCACAGGAACCTCCTCCTTCGGGAGTTGGCAAGTCTTCTACAGGAGCAGGCGGTGGAACCGGTGCCCCACCACCTGATAGAAGCCTCGCCCTATTCCAGGTACTTTCTGGTACCAAAAAGGACTGGAGGGCTCAGGCCCATCCTAGATTTGCGAAATCTCAACAAGTTCCTGGAGAGGGAAAAGTTCAAGATGCTTACTCTTGGAATACTGCTGCCCTACCTCCAGCAGGGAGATTGGCTATGCTCCTTAGACCTGAAGGATGCTTATACTCATATCCTCATTCATTCAGACCACAGACAATATCTCAGATTTGTAGTGGGAGGAAGTCATTTTCAATACAGAGTACTTCCATTTGGCCTCACCTCCGCCCCCAGGGTTTTCACCAAGTGCCTGGCAGTGGTGGCAGCCTATCTCAGAAACCAGGGCATCTTTGTCTTTCCATACCTGGACGACTGACTCATCAGAGGTCAGTCTCCACAAGAGGCCAGACAGGCCACCCTTCGCACTGTTTCTCTTCTCCAGCATCTAGGCTTCGTAATAAACTTCGCAAAGTCCACTTTGCTCCCCTCACAGGACATGGAGTTCATAGGGGCAAGATTGGATACCCTCCAGGCGAAGGCTTATTTGCCCGAGAACAGGGCCCACAGACTGATGGCTTTGGCAACACAGTTCCGCAGCAGTTCTCTGGTCTCCGCCAGAAACTTCCTAAGGCTCTTGGGTCACATGGCATCCACAGTCCATGTAACTCCCAATGCCCGTCTGCACATGCGACCTGCTCAGTGGTGCCTCAGAGCTCAGTGGGTGCAAGCCACAGGCGACTTGAAAGACAAGATAAGGGTGTCCAAACTGCTGGCAGCCTCCCTACGGTGGTGGCTGCATCTCCCAAACCTGGTCCAGGGGGTGCCTTTTCAGGCGCCTCCACACATGCAGGTACTGACAACCAATGCTTCCCTTCAGGGATGGGGTGCACATTGCCAGGGGGCTTGCACTCAGGGCCTCTGGTCTCCTTGGGAGTCCACACAGCAGATCAATCTGTTGGAGTTGCGAGCTATCCGCTTAGCTATATAGACTTTCTCTCATGTCCTCTCTCACCAGTCTGTCTTAGTTCAGACAGACAATCAGGTGGCAATGTTCTACGTGAACAAGCAAGGGGGCACAGGCTCCCAACTTCTGTGTCAGGAGGCGCAGGCCCTGTGCTCCTTGACAATCAAACACAACATGTTTCTCAAGGCAGTTTATCTGCCTGGCCAGGAAAATTCCCTGGCAGACAGATTGAGCAGGATTCTACAGCCTCATGAATGGCATTTGAATCCCCTGGTGGTCCAAGGGATCTTTCTAAGATGGGGTCTTCCAACCATCGATCTCTTTGCGAGTCCACTGAACCGTCAGCTACCCAGGTTCTGTTCCAGGCAACTGCATCCTCTCCAAATAGCAGCAGATGCGTTTCTAATCTCTTGGTCCACGGGCCTACTGTATGCGTTTCCTCCCATGCCTCTAGTGGCCCGCACGTTGTTCAAGGTTCTTCAGGACAAGGCCTCGGTGATTCTGGTAGCCCCCAGATGGCCGAGGCAACCATGGTTTCCATTCCTTCTGCAGTTGTCAGTGAACACTCCACTCCCTCTGGGGGTGCAGCCTGATCTCCTATCTCAGGATCAGGGATCTCTCCTGCACCCCAACCTCAGGTCCCTCAATCTGATGGTCTGGCTGCTGAAAGGGTAGTTCTAGCCCCCTTACTTCTACCTAAGGAAGTGGAAGAGGTGGTTTTGGCCTCTAGGAGGCAATCCACCTGAAAATCTTATGCCCTCAAGTGGCGTAGGTTCTCCTCCTGGTGTGCTCAGTGCCAGGAGGATCCTTTTTCATGCCTGGTGCCAGTGGTGCTGCAGTATCTGCTTCACCTGTCGCACCTAGGCCTTAAGTCCAACTCTGTTCGGGTCCACCTCAGTGCTCTATCGGCACACCACACACAGTTAGAGGGCCAATCTCTGTTGGGTCACCCCTTGGTGTCCCGCTTCCTCAGAGGCCTGTTTTTGCTCAAGCCTCCGATCCGTCCACCAGCCACTGAGTGAGATTTGAATATGGTCTTGCACCAACTTACTTGCCCACCGTTTGAGCCGATGGCTACCTGTCACTTACGCTTCCTTTCCTGGAAGGTGTTGTTCTTAGTGGCTCTTACCTCGGCCAGGCATGTAAGTGAACTACAAGCTCTGGTTTCTGATAGACCGTACACACAGTTCTATAAGAACAGGGTGGTCTTGCAGACTCACCCTAAGTTCCTTCTGAAGGTTGTCTCCTCCTTCCACCTCAATCAGGAGGTGGTTCTTCCAACATTCTTCCCCAGGCCGCATGCCAGCTGGGCTGAAACAGTCCTGCATACCCTGGACTGTAGAAGGGCGTTGTCCTTTTACATAGACCGTATGCAGGGGTATCGAAGGGCTCCTCAGCTCTTCGTATCTTTTGACCCTAATAAAATGGGGTTGCCTGTCTCCAAGCGTACGTTGTCCCTTTGGGTAGCAGATTGTATCGCCTGGGCGTACAGGGCAGCCGGCCTCTCCTTGCAGGGTCGAGTCACAGCCCACTGTGTCAGGGCGAAGGCCGCGTCAGTAGCTCATCTCCGCTCTGTTCCATTGGCGGACATCTGTCGGGCCGCTACTTGGTCTTCAAGCCAGACTTTTGCGGCCCACTACTTCCTCGAGAGGGAGTCCCGTAGGGACAGTGCTTTCGGACAGGCGGTACTCCATAATCTCTTTGAGGTTTAGGCAACTCCTACCCTCCGGCCCTTGTGTTGGGCTACCGTACGGGGGCGTTCTCAGAAAGGATTCTTTCATGGATGCTGACGCTCTAGAGGGAGCTTATTTTTCAGCTGTGGGTTCCCGGTAGCCTAAAACTGGGGAGTCCCATATGTGAGGACTGACTTCCTCCTTGGTCCTGGAGAAAGAGTAGTTACTCACCTATAACAGGTTTTCTCCAGGAGCAGCAGGAATCAGTCCTCACGACCCTCCCTCCTCCCCTTGGAGTTGCAGTCATATGATTTATTTTCTGTTTTTGCTGTCTTTTAGCTATGTCATCAGACTGAGCAAGATGGCACCCTTGGGCGGGAAGGGGACCGCGCATGTGCACTGCATTCCCAAAGGCTTTCTTTGAAAGCTGGGGAAATGCTCCGCATGACGGCTCTGTCGGCGCCGACGTCACCCATATGTGAGGACTGATTCCTGCTGCTCCTGGAGAACACCTGTTACAGATGAGTAACTACTCTTTCTTTTCAAACTCTGGTGTCAGAATAGTGACAGCAATACAAACTCTACACTGCCAGACACTGTGAGAAGTAACACATAACCCTGCAAACAGACAATCAGAAGTTTATCATACTATACAAGCACCAAGAGTGTTGACCCTATCTATGAAAAAAATCATGACTGCAAATATTCGAGGACACCAGTACATTTCTAACTGGGAAAAGAGAACAAGCTGGACTATACGGATTCCTACACAGAATCCAATGTTAACAGAATAACCATGATTACATATGAAAAATACAGACCATCACCTTGTAAAAGGCACTACAAATTAGAAACAAATATGCAGACAAAATATGAAATGCAAAACACAAGAAAGCAGGCTTTTGTGAACAGTTTAACACTGAAGATAGAGAAACAAAATAGAAAAAATGCACATTTTTCAAAGCTGTCAAATTTTGTTCTCTAAGACCATTTTTTGCACCTGTGTTGTCTGATCATTTTGTTTTCCCAAAGCTTAACTGGGCTGGTCCTAGTCTCTCTACCACTTAATTTTGTTCTCCTAAGTCCTTTTCCAGGATCTCATTTCCATTTTCTGTTTCTTCATTGTCCTTGTCTTCTTTATTTCCTCCCTTATATCTCTATCTGACATTGATCCTTCTGTTTCATCTTTGCTTTTTCCATTTCTCTCATCTGCCTTTTTATATCCCTGCAGCTGGATTTCATTCTTTCTTCTTCCCTCTACAATCCCACTTTTCACTGTTCACCTACTTACCAGCTTTCCACTTCCTACACTTATCTCCCGAGTCCCCCCCACCCTCACCTCTCTCATTCCTTCACTAGCTTCCCATTCCCTCTGTCCATCGCAGTACAAAAATTAGAGGCAATGTCACAGTTCCTGCCTTCTATGACCTTCCACTACTGTCCTTCTCTTACTTTTCACTCCCCAAGACCCTTTGCCTAGTCCTACATAGCCTCAGCTCTCGTCCCACCCACCTCACCATTTGACAGAATCAGCCCCTTCTGCTATCATCAGCCTTGCTTCAGTCCCAGCCTCTTTTCTCTCAGTCCTAGCTCCTGCATCTCTCCCCAGTCTTCTTCTCTCAGCCCCAGCATTAACCTTCCCATTAGCATCTACCTCCTTTTCTCATTTCCAGCCTTGTATCAGCCCCCAATGCCCTTCTCCCAACTGCATCCTTTAGCATCTATCCCTTCTCACATCCCCAGTCACATCAGCCCCAGACCCAACATCAGACCTATTTTCTAGCCCTATTCCCAGAATCAGCTCCCTTCTTCCACCTGCCCAGCACAGCTATTGCCTTTATAACATAGGCTCCCAAACCCAGCCTCATTAGCATGCAAATGCCAAGACACATACTTAAAGCTTTTCTAAAGTTCATGAAAATACCTCTACGCCCTCAGAACATCTATACACAATCTTGTAGGCATGCATACACGTATGCGCAATGGCTGCCTAAATTTATAAAAGTCCTTTTCTGCCCAAAAAACATGCTTAACGTATGGAGAACCCTTTGTAAACTGATTTCCTTTATGTATTACTTGTCATTTTCTTGGCGGAATAACCCTCCAAACCATAGATGACACATTTATCAATGTGATACGATTTCAGAAAAAACATTTGTATTATGTCTTTAAAATCAAAATTAATGTTTTAAGCTATTGGGGGGGGGGGGACAGAAGAATAATTTTCTACATTGTGCATATTGGTGCAAATTCTGTGCTTATTTTTACCTGTGAACCTTTCACCAATTTTCATAGGGAAAGCACATGCATGCTCTTTCCCTTTGAACTGTGTGGGCTTTTAGGATAAGTGCTTTTAGGACAGGCAGTTTTCAAAAGGTCTTGTTACCTGGGTAAATTGGTATTTACCAACATAAATAGCTTTTGAAAACTGTCCAGTTGTGTGTTTTACAGAATTGTTCTGAAGGGAATGGTGGTAGGGACACTATTATTGTTGATTTCAATCATCCAAATCTCAGGGGGAGGGTAGTTTATGGGTCTGAAAATTAAGGAGGATGGGAGGGGGAGAGATACAAGGCTGAGGATTTGCCCAGGGCAAGGGTAGCTAACCAGGATGCTGCAAGCTACATGTGGCTTGCTGACAATGAAACTGTAGTTCCTTAAAGTCAACTGTGGCTCTCAGTGGCAACTGTATGAGCGAAGTGAAAAAGCTGCATCACTGGCCCATATAGGCAGTCATCTGCAAAGTGGACCAGGGAGCTGCTGGGAAGAGCAGGTTACTGTGACTGAGGGTAGCTGGGCAGGGAGTGATACTCTGAGAAGGGATCAGCAAAGTAAAGTAACATAAAAAAAGTAGACCATAAAAAAATAGCCAAAATGGGAAAAAAAAGAAAAAATAATTACCTTTACTCCTAAAAATGTTAAGGGGGTACCTGAGTTTCAGAAATATTTATCCACAACAGGTAAGAATGGGGGGGGGGGGGGGCAGGGAGAGAGAGAAAGGATGAGAGAGGAGACTGATAGGACAGAGATGGAAGTTGAAAAAGGGCACAGGGCAGGGCTGGTGCAAAGGTATTAGTGCTCTTTGAGAGCTGGCATTCTCACACTCCCTCCTGGATGAGCTTTCATATCCTCTATCACTCCTGAGAGTTTAGTAATTAAAATAAACATTGATGATCAGCCCAATCCCACCTCTCCCAGAATAATTTTATAAAAACACACTTATATATGTTGTTGTTAAGTGCCATCAAGTCGGTGTCGACTCATGGCGACCCTCTGGACAGTTGTTCAAAACTGTGTTCAATCTTCAGTCAGGCGGCTCATTGTTGACAGGCTGGTACCCATAGCGGCTGTTATTGTATCGATCCATCTCATTGCTGGCCTTCCTCTTTTACGGTGACCTTCTACCTTGCCAAACATGATGTCTTTCTCTAATGATCTCTCTCTTCGCATAATGTGTCTAAAGTATGAAAGTCAAAGTCTTGTCATCTGAGCGTCTAAAGAAAAATTAGGTTTGATCTCCACTAGTACTGATTGGTTTGTTCTTCAGGCAGTCCATGGTATACACGGGATTCTTTGCCAGTACCATAATTCAAAGCCATCAATTTTCTTCCTATCTTTTTCACTGTATAACTTTTGCATCCATAAGATGTTATTGAAAATACCATGGCTTGAACAAGTCGAATATTTGTATGGAGAGAGACACCTCTGCTCGAGAATCATGTCTAGCTCCTTCATAGCCATTTTGCCAAAAGCAATGCGTCGTTGGATTTCTTGACGGCTTGTTGTTTCTTTATTGATAGTTGATCCAAGTAGGTTAAAGTTGTCCATTATTTCAATTTCTTCTCCATCAATGATGAACTTATTGATTCTGTGTCAGATGTCCGGATCTTTGTCTTCTTTACATTTAGGTGCAGGCCCATTTTAAGACTATGTTCCTTGATCTTGAGAAGCAAATTTTGATTGTCTTCACTTTCAGCCAGTAATGGGATATCATCAGCATAGTGAAGGTTGTTGTTGAGTCTTCCACTTTAGTTGTTTTCATACAGTCCTGCTTCTCTGATGATTTGTTCTGCATATAAATTAAACAGGTAGGGGGAAAGTATGCAGCCTTGTCGTACACCTTTGCTGATTTTAAATCATTCTGTTTCTCCTTGTTCTGTACGAACTGTTGCTTCTTAATCAATATAAAGGTTGTACAAAAGAACAATCAGGTGTTCTGGTATACCCATACTTCTTAATGTGGCCCAGAGTTTCTCATGGTTTACACAGTCAAAAGCCTTGCTATAGCCGATAAAACACATATAGACAGCCTTTTTGTATTGTCTTTTCAAGGATCCATCTCACATCCGTGATGATTTCTCTTGTTCCTCACTCAGCCTTTCCTGAAGCCTGCTTGCACTTCAGGCAGTTCTCGTTCCAGGTATGGTTATAGTCTCTGCTGAATAATCTTGAGTAGAGTTTTGCTGGCATGTGGGATCACAACAATTGTGTAACAATTTCCACAGTCAGTTGGATCACCTTTCTTTAGTATTGGTATAAACACAATCTTTTCCAGTCAGTTGGCCATGATGTTGTCTTCCAAATTTCCTGGCAGAGCCTTGTAAGTATAGTAATAGCTGCATCAGATTGCTGTAATACTTCTATGGGAATGCCATCAATGCCAGTGCTTTGTTCTTTGATAAGGCTTTGAATGCTGCTTTGACTTCTTCTTTCATCACCAATAGTTCCAGATCATAAGGTACAGGTTGAAACGGCTGTTGGTCCACTTGATCTTTATCATATAATGACTCTATATTCTTTCCACCTTTTCTTGATCTTCTCAGCATCATTCAATATGAATCTTTGAGCATCTTGTAACATTCCAATTTGAGGCTGAAATTTTTTCTTTAACTCTTGTAGCTTTAGGAAAGTTGATCTTGTTCTTCCTTTTTGATTCTATTTCCTTGCATGTGTCATTGTAGTACTTCTCCTTTTCTATTCTTGCTGCATGTTGGAAATCTCTGTTGAGTTCTGCAGTTTCCTCTCTTTCTCTTCTGGCTTTAGCTTCTCTGCATTTCTGGGCAATTTTCAGAGTTTCTTCAGTCATCCATTTTGGTCATTTCTGCTTTTTCACCTTTTGTAGAGACGTCTCACTTCCAACACAACCTTCTTGATGTCATCCCATAACACTTCTGGAACTTTGTCATTGGTATCTAAAGCAGCAAATCGATTTTGCAGTCTTTAAATTACGGTGGTATATTCTCAAGTCATATTTTGCTACATTCATGAGTGGCTTGCTCTTTTTCAACTTTAGCTTGAGTTTGCATACTAGTAGTTGGTGATCTGTACCACAGTCAGCTCCAGGTTTTGTCTTTGATGATGTTATAGAGCTTTTCCATCGTTGACTTCCACAGATGCAGTCAATTTGATTTTTATACAATCCATTGGGTGAAGTCCATGTGTACAGTCGCTGCTTGTGTTGCTGGAAGAAGGTGTTTGAGATGAATATATCATTGGTCTTGCAAAATTCTATCAGTCTTTCTCCAACTTCATTTCTGTTGCCAAGTCCATATTTTCCTACCACTTTGCCTTCTTCTTTGTTGCCAACTTTTGCATTTTGTGGCAATTTCAACATGTACTTGATCCAAGAACTCAACTTCATCCTCTTCTGCAGCTGTTGTTGGGGCATATACTTGAATTATAGTTGTGTTGATGGGAATTCCTCATAGACAAATAGAAATTAAGCATTCACTGATTGCATTGTATTTCATTACAGTTCTTGCAAGTTTCTTCTTAATTATAAATGAAACACCATTTCTTCTTTGTCTTTCATTTCCAGCATAGTAGACTATGTGATCATCAGATGCAAAGTGCCTGATGCCAGTCCATTTCAGTTCGCTGACACCCAACAGATTGAGTTGAACACATTCCATTTCATTCTTGATCACCTCCAACTTCCCTTGGTTCATGCTTCGTATGTTCCATGTCCCAATATGTAAGATATCTTTGCAACTTCTGACTCTCATTTCAAGCGCAGGTACATCAGCAGTCAGACGTCCCTAGGGCTTTGATTCAACCACATCATAAATGCTGGCTTTACTCTGAAAAGTCTTCAGCTCCTCCCCAGTATCCAGTTGAGTGCCTTCCAACCTGGGAATCTCATCTTCCAGCACTATAGTGGAATTTGTTTTATTGTGACTATCCATTGGGTTTTTGTGGCAAGATATGGAAGTGGATTGCCAGGCCTTTCTTCCATGCAGGCTATTCTAGTGTTGTTGCCGTTGTCACAGAAATGTGATCCTCCGCTGCCAACACTGTCCCATTCAGCTGCTGCCCAGATGGGTGGTTTGTCCAACTTGGGAGACCCTGCCAGTAGTTAAGCTACCGATAGCATCACTGATGCACACAAGCCCTCACAGCACAAGCTGCAAACCAAGTGAGGGTTCTATTTATTTATATTAAGCCATATTCTGTATAGTATACAGTACATGATGAAGGCAAGTTCTGAATGTTATTAACCTGGTTAAATGGCTATTTGAAAACTTGCCCATCTTCCCTGTGAGGAAAATAGGTGCTGATGATTCTTTGAATTGTTGTGACTGTGGGCACCTATTATTTTGCCTTGACTGCAGCTGTTGTTTAGACCCCACTGAAGCTGCCCCCCGTGACCACCTATTCTGCCTAATTGTTAAAGTCTCCTCTTCAAAAACGAGACTGTACTACTGGGCAGTCTGATTTTGTGGCTCTTCTTGTGTAAAAGGGTGGCTGGTCACCCTGGTAGGCACTTTATGCCCTGTCACTGGCTCTGAAAAAAATACAGGTTAAAAAACGGTGATTAGTTTGCATTTTAAACTAGAGTCAAACTACAGAAATAACTGAATTGTTCAAATTTTGCAGGATTCAAAACGCAGTTTGAAAACAACAGCGTGTTCCTCTTAAATCAAAACTCAGCGAGGTTACATTTCCTTAGCTCATATTCTACCAATATCCTCAGTTTCAAAAAGAGATGCTGGGGCAGAGAGTCGGAAGGAAAGGTCCAACGCACAAAAACGAGGAGGACCTCTCTGGATGACGAGTTGGACGAGGGGGTCTTTTTTCTTTCGCTCTTTTTCTTACACACGGATCCCCATTCCTCTCACATTCCCGAAAAGCTGCAAACTCTCAGGAATGGAACAGAGTAGAAGGCGCCGAACAAGAACGAAGAGCTCATGTGGGTCTTCGTTCGCAGTCACCAAGGCGGTAATTAAAGACTCTGCCAATCAGCACCAAAGCATCGTGGGCGTTAGAAAGAAATGTAAAGGTTAAAGCAAGTGCGTCGGTTAAGTTTTGCGTATTATTAGCAGGCAATGGTCCACAAGGGCAGAGCGCTCTTCTGGCTCCTCCAGGACCTAGGGCGGAGGGGGAGAAGGAGGAAACATCCCCTCCCTCTCGAAACAAAACCGACGTCCAGTGACTTATTCCGGGAGTTGCTAATCCTGCGAATCCCTCAGTAAAATAAGACATGAAATACTGTACTAAGGAAGCATTCGGGGAAAGCCTCGCATGCATATGAGCTGTCAGGGGACAGGCAGCCTGTGCCTCGGCGAGTCCGGTAGGAGGCGCTAACAGCCGCAGGCCCCGGGGCTCCAGCGCTCCCGCTCGGAGTTTGGGAAGCGGAGGGGGGTGACGTCACCGCGCGACTCCTCCACTCCCAGAGTAGTCCCTGAAAGTAAAGCGGAGGGAGAGCGGCAGTAGTGCAGCCACGGCCGCCTGAGCTGAGTATGGAGCGCTGCCGTCGGGCTGCCATTTCTTGTTTGCGGAGCGAAGAGGGCCGGGAGTGAGACAGCTTGCGGAGTTCGATAAGAGCGGGCGGCGGCGAGGCGTCCGCGAAAGTGTGGAAAGTTGTGTCCAAGTATCATGGCCGGGGGCGCGGCGGCGGGCAGGGGTCCGGGCCCGGCCGCTCTCGCGCTGGTGCTGCTGCTGCCCTGGTGGATCCCCGCGGCGCGCGCCCAGGTTTCTGCAGGTGAGTGCCCGCTTGTGACGCCAACAATGAGCCGCGGTGCCCGGGACAAAGGGGGGAGGGGAAGCGAAGGTAAAACTGGCCGATGGTAGTCGCAAAGCTGGGGGCTGCTTCGAGACTTACCCTTTCTCCTTCAAGTCTGTAGGTACTTCCCTGTCTGCTTTGTTTTGCCTTGCCTTTTATGGACCTTGTGTTTGCCCAGAGTTGTTACCTAACTACCTTTCTTGAACGACTCTTTGCAAGTTTTGTTGTCTTTGGAGGAAGCGTAAGAAGGAAAGTGGAAATCCTGGTGTGAGCGAGTAGGCACAAAACTCTGTATAAGCCAGTGGCAGGGTCTTGGCCCGGCACCTGGATCGGTCTTTGGTGCCCTGAGTCTCGGGGATTCCTTTCATCTTGTTGGCAAAATGAGAAGGAAGCCAGCCAGCTTCTAACACCCAGAGGCGAGCAGTTCAACTCCCATTGTAAAGTCAACTTCTCTTTGCACCTTCCCGTGCCTGAGATTTGTTCAGGGAGGGCCAGAAAGAAAAGAAATGTAGTTTCATATTAAAGCCTGTGCCTTGCTGCAGTGTTTACAGTTCGCCGTTTACCTTTCTATTGTTTTCCGGGGTTTCTTTTATTTGTAATGGTTAGAAATCAAACAAATACGCCTCTCCTTGTATGCAAATCTGGCAGTCTCTCTGGTTTTGAGTCATACGATCCGGTATTTCAGATAGAAAGAAGGAAAGTCATAGTTAGTTGGAGGTGTCTTTGTTTTGGAATGCTTTTATGGAAGTAAACAATCCCTGAACTGAGACGAAGAGAGGATCAGTCCTCCTCCCTTCACTACGGCAAGAACAGGCCAAGTAGTAAGTTTGTCTGCTTAAATTCCAAAAGAGCTGTGTGTGGTGTGGGGGGAGCTCTTTACATCTACTGAATTTTGAAAGGAACAGACTTTGTACAGGCGTGCCTGGAGTGAACAGCAGTCATTAGCCATTTTAAATATTTATTTGCTGTCGCTCAACAAATGTGATTGAAAATGATAGCGCACCAGATATTGGGGAGAACCTCTGAAGAACACGTAACGGGGTTAACAAGTTTGTGACTTGGTTCTTTGCGAAGGCTGCTACTGGAGCAAACACCTTGCTCAGTTGATAAAAGCAGAATGTTTCCTTACCGCTAAACTGAGCGATCTTTCTTTTAGTTTGCTGGAAGGGCTCTGAGGCTTGGAATGTAGTATGAATACGCTGCAAGTTGTCAAGATAGACTGTTTGAAAATTAGATTACGAATGCTGAGGAGTCTGTGCGCCTATTGTTATATCTCTGTTAAATAAGATGTTGCCCCACAGAGTCGGAATATTTAAACTAATGATCGCAGCAATTGAACAACATTAAGTGAGTGATTCTGTGGTGTCTTTCATGGTGAGTGCATGTGTAGTATCGATTGTCGGTAGGAAGATTGACACTACTGTTGAGCGCGAGAGTTCTTGTTAATTGAAAGTTTGAATTATAGCAGTGACATGCATTAATGGGACCATCAGAACTGTTAGTGCCACTGTGGTCGAAGTGTAGTAGAATGTAAAGGAGTTTTTCCGGCGTTGCCTTTCGTTGTCACACTTCCCTGTCATTGGTTAAGAAGCTGCAGGAAGGTGGAGTCTAGCAGAGTTTTTTTTTTTCTTTTAAGGTGTGTTAACATTTTATAATGAACATGTTTTAATAATAGCAAAAATCTTCATTCAGTGTTAAGGACAGCCTTGTAAAGCAACTCTTACCTTTGGATTTTATTTTATGTTTTGTTCAATCATTTTTTCTAAACGCTATTGGATAGATCTTATAAAGATACTAAAGTCCCCTGTTTGATCTCTAGACTTAGAGTAACAGTGTGCTGCATCTAAAACTAAGTATGAGCTAGGAACTTTGTGTTAGGTTGTTAGGAATCTTAACTTTATACTTTGTGTGGATAACAAAGTGAAATATAGAAATAGAAAATAGGTATAATTTTCAGGGTTATTTTTATTTATTTTAACAGTTCATATTTCATAAGGTGGTGTATAGGATATCTGAAACCAGAAGCGTAAATGATTTTTTTCAGAACTGGGTACAGCACACCTCTTATGTATAAAAGGTGCAGGAATGAAGGGTTATTTATCTTTATTTGGTGTTTAGTGTATTTAAAAGCCCATATCTCATAACAGATCAAAGAATACTTGCCACAGAGCAGAAAGTGAACTGCAGATCTCTTGAAATTTAGTGAATTTCAGTTGCCTTGGAGCATTCCCTTCTTTTTTTTTTTTTTAAAGATTGGTCTATATTTTAGTGTTGCTTTTATTTTCCAAAGTCAGATGGTTGCATGCCATGTGTAGTTGAGCATCTAGCTTGAAAGAATCAGATGTACTAAGCATTTTCACCGGTAGACACAATGGGGAAAACACCTAAGTATATCTCTGCTGCTAATTCTTCCCTTCCCTCAGTGGATCTTCTAATTCTAGATCAGGAGAAAGAGAGACCTCTCCTGGTATAATCTGGCCGACATTCCCAGCAGCTCTATGAAATTGTGTAAAACAGACTCCCTGTATTAAAACAAATATAAAATCCCTACCAAACACATTCTGCAAAGCTATTCTGGTAGATTTATTGCATGCACTCTGTCTGTGTATTTAGCTCAGCATCTTCTCTGTGAGGAGAACTAGAATGACACTAGCAGCATTATTGTCACTTGCTTCTTTTGAGGCATGCAGTATTCTGGAAGGACTGGTGGGTATGCTTGCCCTATAATATATCTTTTTCTTAGTCCAGAAAACTGAATTATGTTTCATATATGGAAATTACAGCTTGGAAATGGTTGGGAGGTGGAGGCAGACTTTTTAAAGGTACTATATCCTAAGAAATTTGACTGATTTTACAAATCTAAATGATTCTCTGTGTAAAATGGACCAAGGATTGTGCTTCCTTTTATACAGAAGTCAGTGGTTGGATTTCACCACCACTATTTGTTTCAAAAGTTGTAAATAGATGAAAAGAAAGGAAGTGGATGGTGATGGACGTGCTGGCTATGCCTGGGTCCTCTGCTAGCCCTTACTATTATTTACTGTAGTATGTGGGGATTTGAAGGGTGGGGGAGGGGGTGTTGGAAATGGAATGATCAGAGATCAAAACAAATAGTGGAATTTGCAGTTAAGAATATTTTTGGCAACTGGAAGTGATATGGGTTAATTTCTAAGACACCATAATGGGTATGCACCTCTCTTTTGTTGCCAGGGTATGTTGGAGGAGATTTCAGTCTCAGATTTACTGCAAGTGTTCATCTTGACACATTATGTCAAAGAGCCTTGCTGTTGCCTCCTTGGATTTCATAAGGTGTAATGCATATGGGAAACACATTAGGTGTGCTTGAAAATTCTTTATTCATTGCCCTGACACCCAATGCAATTAGGACAATTTCTGCATCTTTCTGCCACATTTTCTTGGTCTCTTACATTTGTTGTCATTTGAGGACCTTCTTTCTCCATGCATAATACCGAATACTTTCTTGGTACTGACACTTCTATCAAAAATACTGTTATGCTTTTCTCCTTTACCACAATGATTTTTCTTGCATCAAGCTTTCTTTTTTCTACTGCTAACCTCTGAGAGGAAAGTATTGTCATCTTAGAGCAGTAGTTCCCAAACTTGTCCCATGAGACCCCCAGCCAGCATGGTTTTCAGGCTGTCCACACCAGCACATCCAAATTCATCATATATATTCATTGTGTTAGAATACTTTAAGATCATATGCCATAGGTTCCAAAGTGCTGTTAAAAAATATTCCTTTCAGAATATTGTAGTGCTACACAAATGATTAGTAGTAGTAGAATATTGAATGTTAGATCATTGATAACTTAAGTTGTCTTGCCCAAATGCTCTGCCACACACTTATTCTCTGTACTATTTTATATCCATTGATGTCTAAAATCACTCTGCTCTGCGCTTGCCAAAGCTTGAGGAAGAGGAGCACTTGAAATGTCTTATTTCAAAACATTAGACAGCAAGATCTGAGACAAGCAGTGTTTTAAGGGACTTTGTTAAATTTGTAAACCTTCTTTAAATCATATTTGAATAAGATTCTCTCTTTAATATGGGACCAGGGCTGGCTGTAGAGTTGGTCCAAAGTGTTGGCACCCTAGGCGAGCCTCAAGCCTTACAACCCCTCTAGCTGTCAATTTATTATTTAGCTTCAAATGCCTGCTCTTTGCTGCTCTCCAGGAGTTGCCAGCCTAGGTGATCACCTTGTTTGCCTAGTGGTTGGACCAGTCCTTTCCTCTCTGAGCTACGAGTGCAATGCATAGTGATTTAGTCAGCACTGAACAAGTTTGTGCATATGCTTTCTCCATCCTGAGCATCTTCTCTGTGCAAACATTTGGAGGTTAAGACAGTAACAAACCTGTATAGGCAGATATGGTACAGTGGACCAGAAGTTCTGCTAAAGCAGTGTACATTAAAAGCAGGCAACTTGAGTATAATACTTTTATGGCTTTTATTTTTAAAAGCTGCTCTTTTTTATGTGAGAATCAAACTGACCATTCTACTCAGCTTTAAAGAAATGCTGAAAGACCACCACTAATTCTACCAGGTGAAGATTTTAATATTCTTTGGTTCTGACCAAATCTTAGCTCCACATATGTGATGTATGGTTACTATTGATTTACTTGATTACTAAGTTCTTAATGCTTTTCTTTCCCAATTTTAAACATGTTTTGCAGAAAACTGCTGTTGTCCAAGATGTGCCTGTTCATTTGTCCATATGTATGTTGCAGGGGCTTCTTTCATGGATGGTAGGGATGTGCAAGAGCAAAATCTTGGTTAATTTCTGGGGAAAATAACACATTTTTGTAAACCTTTTTTCAGTTCTTTTTTTAAACACACAGAACTTTATATGTACATCAAATCAATTTTGCATGCATTAAAATGAAGGTGCTTTTAATGAAGAGAAGGGCTGTATACAGAAATCCTGTACTAGAGCCCAGCGCTAAAGCTCTAAGACAAGATTTCTTACTGCAACTTTAGCACAGAGGTTTTGCTCAATGATTCTGCAAGCAAGTGCCATGCAAATGAGTTGTATGCAAAAACTCTGCTAAACGAGGAGAACACTTCTCTGCAACTGTGCTGCGTAGTTAATTGATTCATTACCATCCTTTTTAAATGGATTTAATTTTGCAGTACACTGATGTAGGCGCAGACATTTGTGCATCGATTATGCTCGTGGTAGATTTCTTCCTTTATTCTATATCCATGTCGGCATAGAAAATTCTGCGAAAATACAGCTCTTTACCTGTGCTGACGGCAGCACATTTTGCTGCATCGCGCAGTACACATTTTTTTGCCAAAATTTGGTAGCGGTGTCGCTGAGGTGGCTCCTCCTGGATGGATATAGCTGAAATTTTGGCATGAGTGGTAAGGCCACTGATGCATCTGGGGAGTGAGGTGAAAATCTGGATCCCCATAGAGGGGGGGGGGGGGAGCTGAAAAATGCCTTCTGTGTGCCAGGCTATTTGCCTCTTGTTATAGGTCCAGCACAAACAGTGGCAGTAGTGCTCGTTTGCATATTTGTTGCACTGCCCTGTGATTGCTGCTTGTGTTCAGTTTTATTTATATCCTGGCATTTTGGAACACAGGGAGATAGAATTACATACATTTTCTGTCTAGCCAGACGGTGAGAGTCCTAAAATTGGCATGGTGAAAATATTTTTTAAAAATTCTATTCTGTTATATCAGAGTGGTGAGGAGACAGAATCCTTCTAAGAAGTGTCATTTGAACACGTATGGTCTGGGTTTGTCTACTCCCTTCCCTGCCTCCTTTTTTTAATATTCCTCTCAGGGCTGCAGTCCATTTACTTAGACCATCTGGTATAAAAAGCCTAACTAGCGAAAGTGCCCGATCTGCTCAGTACAGTGTATCAGCTCAACTCCTTTAAATTAGACTAGATTTGATGTGTTTTGATAGGTTACGAGGCAACTCAGCTTTCTGGCACTTCATCTGGCAACTTGACGGCATTGAGAACTACAGAGCATAATAACAATATCTATGTTTTCCATGCGCACTAAATGGTTGGAGCTGCAACAGATTGCATAAGTTCTTTGACATTAAAACACTATAACTGTATTTCCCTGCAGTGATTACTTGCGGGTGTTTGGGCTCAAAGATTATTCAAGTGTCAGAAGTGTAGTTTTTACAAGCATATGTATATAGATTTTTAAAATCATATATATATATATTTCTTTTTCAGTAAAACATGATCTCTTGGGGGGGTGGGGGCAAGGGTTGAGTGGACTCCCATGACTTTAAGGGAAAAAAAAAAGGCAGGCAGAATAGGGGCCGGCAGTGATGAAGACCGGCTGCGGGAAATGCATGGTCTTCAGGATGAACAGCCACTGGTTATGTCGGCAAATCTGTGCCATTGGGTGCACATAGGGGATTGCCTGCGTGTCATGGGGCTGTAGATAACAGGCGGTGTATAGTGTGTGGCAGCCACAGAGCACAACTGTCTGAGGTCGGGCTGTGTTATGGAAGATTGCAATTGCTGTAATTTGACCCAGGGGAGGCCTGGGACGAGGGGCCAGAAACTGGTGAGGCAAGCTCTTCGTAGCAAGCTAGTTTTCCCAATGATGGAGGCGGTCCAGGTACTGCTGCCATTTTGAATACCATGATTGCTGCAGGGCAAGAGGAAAAAGAACCTCTTATTCTGCAGCCTATGGGATCTCAATTGGGTTGTCCTGTGGATGTGTGGGGCCTAGTGGCTCTCCTTTCTCCCTGGAGTTTGTCCTCTTACTTCACCAAGCCTTTGTCCTGAAGCAGGGCTTGGGTGAAGGCTTCCCCAGGTTCTTCCAAGTTGCCGTTGGGCAGGAGTGAGGAGCTTTCTGTGCTGGTTAAGCATCCATGTAGGGAAGGGCAGGAGGAGGATATGGATCTAGGCTTTGTGGGTTTCTTGGACTCGCTGGACCCTTTGGAAGGGACAGTGAATCTCCTGGAAGAGGGGGAGTTTCTATGGGGGGAGAGTTGGAGAGGAGATCCTGACTGCAGTTCAAATTATTCACTGGGATGAGCTTCTCTTTCTTATTTCAGAGTCCATGGCCATCTTGCACATTGCCAAAGAGCCTAGGTCAGAGCCCTCTGATTCATTTATGCAGGACATCCGCAAGCCCCCATGGTCCTTTACAGCCCACAGGGCCTTGAAAGCCAAGATCTTGGAGGAGTGGAGCTTTCTGGATGTGGGCTTGCACGTTGGTAGGAGTATGGCGAGGTACCCTATTGCCACTGAGGAGAGGGAGAAGTTGTACCTTTTTCAAGTGGATGTGCTCATTACAGCGGTTATTTATAAGACCACCATCCCAGTGGAGGGTGGTATGGTCCTGAAGAATCCTCAGGGCCGACGTTTAGAGGCCTTCCTGAAGCAGACTTTTAAAGTGTCGGCGTTTGGCTCTGCAGGGGGCTATTTGCAGCGCTTACGTGGCTGGAACCTGTCTCTGGTGGTCTCTGAGGATTCTGGAGGAGACAGATTCTGCTAGCAGGGCAGATGCTGCCAGGCCGGAGTCTGGCTTGGCCTTTCTGGCAGACCTGCTCTGATTTTCTTCAGGCATCAGCCAAGAGCATGGCTACAGTGGTCTTGGTGTAGCAGCTTTTATGGTTGCGCAGTTGATCAGCAGATGTGGCATCTAAGACTAGGCTTAGCAAGCTATCCTTTGCAGGGATGTCGTCGTTGTTCAGGGAAGACTTGGAGAAGTTGGTTAAAGACTGGGAGACTCAAAACTTCCTAAATTGCCGGAGGATAAGCTCATCGGGACCGTGGGTGAGATTTTCATGTTGTCCTGCTCCAGTGGTTAATCCCCAGAGATCCCGATTCCTCCAACAGGGCCCTTCCTTTCACGGTGGCTTCTGTGGAGACTGAGAGTGGGCCTCGGGAGCTCCCAGTGCCACCAACTCCTCCCAATGAAGCTATGGGGACCCTGGCAGGGATTCATCTGATGGGTGGTCGCCTGCAATGGTTCTTTCCTGCTTGGGCCCAGATCACATTGGACACCTGGGTGCTGGAGGTAATCCAAAACAGTTATGCCCTTGAGTTTGCCAGGCCCCTTCCAGATGCATTCATGGTCTCGCTGTGCTGGGCATCAAGCAAGGCCCAGGCGGTGGAGGAGACTCTTGAGCACCTGCTGCAGCTCGAGGCAGTCATGCTGGTCCCTTGAGACAACTGGGGTTCTGGCCGGTATTCCATCTACTTCATGGTGCCCAAGAAAGAGGGGTCCTGGTGGCCCATCCTGGATCTG
Source organism: Ichthyophis bannanicus (assembly GCA_033557465.1). Lineage (NCBI taxonomy): Eukaryota > Metazoa > Chordata > Amphibia > Gymnophiona > Ichthyophiidae > Ichthyophis > Ichthyophis bannanicus. Next base: position 633,777,202 of record CM066033.1, read on the forward strand.
AAAGAGGTCAACCGGACCTTGAAAGGTTCCACGTTTCCATATGGAGACCTTGCAGTTGATAATAGTGGCAATGTGCTATTGAGAGTTCTAGACTTCTTTAGATTTGACTGAAGCTTACTTGCATGTTCGTATCCATCCTGATCACTAGCAGTTCTTGTGCTTGCATTGCCCAGAGAGCATTTTCAGTTTCAGGCATTACCCTTCGGCCTGTCCACTGCAACTTGGGTGTTCACCAACGTGATGGTGATTGGGGTGGCAACCATGCACAAGCAAGGGGTTCTTATCCACCCATATCAGGATGATTGGCTGATTCAGGCAAAGTCATTCCAGGAGACCCTGGAGGCCAAAGTCCTGGTTATCGGTCACTTTCAGCAGTTAGGCTGGGTGATCAACTTTGCCAAGAGCAGGTTCGAGCCTTCTCATTCCTTGAAGTATTGGGGGGGGGGGGGGGGCTTGGGTCAACACCCACAAGGGCATGGTTTTTCTCCTAGAGGACAGGATTGTGAAGTTGCAAACCCAGGTGCAGGAGTTGAGGAGGGTCCCCCACCCTTGTGCGTGGGACTATCTTCAGGTACTCGGCTCTGTCAGCCACACTGGACCTAGTACCCTGGGCAAGGTTACATATGCTGGCTCTTCAGGTGGATCTGTTGCAATGGTTTCTACAGTTGCAGTCCATGAGGGTTTGCCTTACACTTTGACTGGAGGCCAGGGCGAGCTTACAGCGGTGGGAATGCCTCTGGTATCCCTATGCTGGGTAGTGGTGACCACGGATGCCAGCCTTGTCTGTCACAGGCTCGGGGCAGTTGGAGTACTGAAGAGTCAATGATTGATCAATCGCCTGGAGATGTGGGCAGTGTGTCCAACTCTGCTGGTGTTTCTTCCCCTGCTGAGTCACAGGACGGTGCGAGTTCAGACAGGCAATGCCATGACAGTGGCCTACATCAATTTCCAGGGCGGTACTCAGAGTTTGCTGGTAGTGGCAGAGGTGATCCCATTGCTGCAGTGGGTGGAGACCCAATTACTGGTGCACTTGGCTGCCCATGTCGCCAGAAGGAGAATGTCCAGGCGGACTACCCGAGTCACAATTCTCTGGAGAGTGGGCTGTCTCGGAGTCAGTGTTCCAACGGATTGTGGATCACTGGGGACTGCCAACGATGGACCATGGTATCTCCTGGTGAATGCCAAGGTCAACAGGTTCTTCAGTTACTGCAGAACATACATGTCCAAGGGACTGGATGCCCTGGTTCAGAACTGGCCCAGTGTGAATCCGCTTTGTTTTCCACCATGGCCCCTGATTGGTCAGGTCCTACAGCAGATAGAGGTGGATTGGGGGGGAGGAGCAAATGTTGCTGGTTTGTGTTGGACTGGTCTCAACATCTGTGATGTGTGGATCTGGTGGAGCCGCTGATAGCAGAGCCTTTGCCAGCGGAGGTAGACCTACTCTCTCAGGGGCTAGTGCAGATGCTGGACATGGCTTGGTTCTCGCTTACATCTTGACTCTTGAGAGGGCCTGGCTGAGGCACTGGATGATTGCTGCAGGTCATTGATTGCTGCAGGCTTGCAGGCAATCAACAACACCCTTGGCCTATGTGCAGGTCTGGTGCATTTGTGAGGATTGGTGTGGAGAGCGGTGTGTTTTGCCTCCTTTGGGCCTCCCTTCCTGGCATTCTCTTTTCTCCAAGCCAGGCTGGAAAGAGGTTTAGTGCTGGGTACCTTGAGAGCGCACGTAGTGGCTTTGGCATGTTTGAGGTTGTGTTCAGGGTCAGACACTGGCGGCTCATGGGGATGTGATTTGTTTCCTGAAGGGCCTTGAGCATCTTCATCCCCCTTGTTAGTCATGGTTCCCTCGTGGGACCTTTAATTTGGTAATTTTGGCATTGGGGCACCTCTGTGAAGGATTTGACTTTGAAGGTGGTTGGTTGTTTTTTTTTGGTGACGATTTGTTTGGCTTGTTGGATTTTCGAGCTCCAGACCTTGTTTTGTAAGGAATCTTACTAGGTCTTCTCTAAGGAGAAGCTGGTTTGGCATCCTGTTTCTTCCTTTTTATGCCTAAGGTGGTGCCGGTTTTTCACTTCAATCAGGAGGTTTCTTTGCAGACTTTCTCAGAGTTGCAGGATTCTTCAGAGGCACAGGTTCTTCTTGTTCAATGTCTGTCTGTCGGTCTCTTGAGGTACTTGAAAGTGTCTCAGTCCTTTTTGGTGGTCTGAGGGGCTCTTGCTCAGGGGTCCTTGGAAAGGTGAGGTGGCTTCTAAGGCTTCTATTTCTTATTGGATCTGGGAGGCTATCACGTCTGTGAATCTTTTGAAGGGTCATCGGGTGCCCTCTGGTTTGCGGGCTCACTCTTACGCTGGCACAGGAGTCTTCCTGGGTGGATGTTGGTCTGGTTCCACCTCCAGGACATCTTTAAGGTGGCAGCATGATTGTCTCTTCATCCCTTTGTGTGGCATTAGCATTTGCATGTGCAGGCCTGACAGAATGCAGTCTTTGGAGCACAGGTGTTGCAGGCCGAGGTTTGGTTCCCATCCATCGTTTAGTACTGCATTGCTACATACCACTTGTCTGGACTGGACTGGAGGAATGAACTGTAAGGTGAAATTAGACCTTATCTGCTCTTTTCTTTCCTGGAATCATTCCGGTCCAGGATCCATCTGGGATGTGTTTTTGCTCCGTGGGGTGCTGTCTTGCGTTTGTTCTTGCAGAATTAGTTTTGAGTGGGCACATGCTAGGTTTTGCTGGTGTCGGCTCGGTGTTTTTCTGTGTCTTGAGTCTTTGCATTTTCTGTTCCAGTTTATTGCCAGCTATGCAAATTAAAAAAATAAAATTGAATAAGGAAACACAATCTAATTCCCTTACAGGAGGATGTTGCGTACTTGGGAGACTCCCTTTTGGGTGTCATTAGGTTAGTTGAATTGTTTGTTTGCTTTCCTGGAGAGTGTATGGCTGATGGAGAATTGGGGTTTTGAACTCTATTTTCTCTACTTTTGTGATAGTCATACTGGCTATTGTCAATTGGCACGGGCTTCTTACAGTATACGTCGTTAGTGTTCAGTCTTCACCTGCTGGTAGATGATCATAATCCATTGGACTGGACTGGAGGGACTCCGAGAAGGTAAAATTTAGACCTTACCTGCTAATTTTCTCTAATTTCATCTCGGATGACCTTTTTAGGACAGCATGCCAAACTTGAAGATGTGTCTGGCTTGCTCTCCCTGTTTAGTGCATACTTTCTTTTCACAGCTCATTTACATGCTGTTTACAGCATTGGTGAGCAAAATGCTTGCATTAGGAAAACCTGCACTAGCACTTTAGGGCTGGGTTCTAGCACAGGGTTTCTCCATCAAGCTGATATTTTCAAAGAAAACAACCCTAGTAAATTGGGTCCTTTATATACCCCTGCAGTGCTGCATACTTTCCCCCTACCTGTTTGATTTATATGCAGAATAAATTGTCAGAGAAGCAGGACTATGTGAAGATTGGTGGGAGACTCAACACCCTTCGCTATGCTGATGATACCACATTACTGGCTGAAAGTGAAGATGATCTGAAACATTCACTTATCAAGATCAAGGAACATAGTCTTAAATGGGCCTGCACCTTAACGTAAATAAGACAAAGATCCTGACAACAAGCAAAATCAATAAGTTCATCGTTGAATGAGGAGAAATTGAAATAGTGGACAACTTTAACCTGCTTGGGTCGATAAAGAAATGACAAGCAGCCAAGAAATTGGATGACACATTTTCTTTATTTAACAGGTTTTATACAGCTTTATCATTTAAGTTAAAGTGGTTTACATTACAATTCAGCTCAAGTATTACATTACAACAAGGGCAACAAACTTGTACTTATAATTAGGGCAGCAAACTTGGGTTTCAACTAGATCTGGGGGAAACAGTGTTAATAGTCCATGAGATACATTCTGAGCTATGTAATAGATCCATAATGTTCAGAGAAAGTCCACCTGGAGATCTTTTGGTAATGAGTTCCATATTGTGGGTGCTGATATAGAGAATGTCCTGCTGCAGGTTGTCTGTTTTTCTTCTTGTCTTTCTGTTATGTACTATTAGGTTTTTTTATTGTTGGTTCTCCACGGTCTGACTTCTGGGTCTCTTATGAGAGATTGGAGTGTGTCAGCAGAAGTATGGTGTAGGATTTTAAATGTAGTGAGAATGATTTTGTATTCGATTTGTGCATGTATTGGGAATCGGAGCATTTGTTTCAGGATGGGGGTAATGTGCTCTTGACTTGAGGTTCCTGTAATAATGTGATTTTGTGCTTCTTATTCATAAAGCTTATTGCCTTGTGTGTGATCAAAAGGGTCAACAGGGGGGGCACAAGAACAATTTTTTTTCTCTTTAGGCCAGATGCTGGGCAAGCAGCAGGTCAGCCCTTTGAGGCAGGGGAACCTGCAAACAAGAGAGCTAGAAAAGATGATGCGACATGGCTAAGTCTCTGGGCTCCGAGGATCCGAAGGAGCATACATCGGACCTTTGGGGGGCTCTGGGGAGTCAGAACCTAGAGGAGGGCAAAATCTTTCAGGGAGAAGAACCCAATATGTTCAGAGCTTTTTTTTTTTTCACAGACAAACTGTGACAGCCTTATCCAGCCATTCCTTGGCGCTGAACATGGTTCCCGCTCCGATGGTGTCAGAAGAATCCCTGGAAGATCCCTTACTACAGAGGTTTTAGACATCGCAGACTGCATTCCCTGTTCATAGAGTCATATAATGGATGATTGAAGAGGAATGGTAAGTCCCAGAAGCTATCCTCAGGGGCAGCAAGTCCTTGCTCTGCTCGTATCCCATTCCGCAAGAAGAGAAGGAACTTCTCAAGATGCAAAAGGTGGATGTGTTGATCTCGGCAGTGACCAAGAAGACCACAGTTCCCGAAGAAGGTGGGGCGGCTTTAATGGACCTGCAGGACCATAAGTTGGAGACACTTCTGAAGCAGGCGTTTGATTCCTGTGTTCTCTTGCTTCAGGCCCCATCTGTGGGGCTTATGTTATGAGAGCCTGCATCCATTGGATGCAGAGCATGTCTGAGGCAAGTGAGGAGCTCTCAAACAGAATTGAGAAGACGGCAGAGTTGGAATCTGCCTCGGTGTATCTGGCGCAGACGCTCTTACCATATCATAAAAGGTCTCCGAAGTCCATGGCGTCCATGTTTGCAGCCAGGCGATTTCTCTGGTTGCGCAACTGGTCAGCAGATATTTCCTCCAAGCCCCAGTCGAGTAAGCTCCCCTATAAGGGAAAATTGCTTTTTGGGGAAACATTGGACAAGATAGTCAGACATGGGAGACTCAAAGGGGGGAAGTTGCCAGAGGATCAGCCCAAGATGTCGAAGATGGGGACAGCTCCTAGAAGGTAGTCTCGGGTTTATAGGAAATTTAGGGCATCATGTTTTATTCCTTAACAGCAAGGGTACTATTCCCCTAGGAGGTGGCCTTTTTGTGGCTATAGGTGGTACTCTTGAGGCTGTTATTTGGCCTCCTCTGCTTCATCCAAAAAGCCACAATGAATCGAGGCAGGCCCATGTGGAGACTGTGCCGGTAAGGGGTCAGCTACAGCAGTTCTATTCCACCTGGGCCCAGATCGCGACTGACCAGTGGGTTCTGGAAATAGTTCAAGAGGGTTATGTGCTGGAGTTTGCACATCCCCTTCTGGAGGATTTCGTTCAGTAGCCTTGCAAGGCCCCTTCCAAGCGGCATGTGGTACAGAAACACTGAGCCGCCTACTGCATTTTCAGGCGGCTGTCCTGATTTTGCACGACCAATATGGGTTAGGTCGATGCTCCATTTATTTTGTAGTTCCCAAGAAAGCGGATTTGTATCGTTTATCCTGGACCTCAATAAGGTCAACAGAGATCTAAGGGTACTGCACACTCGGATGGAAACCCTGTGTTCTGTCATCCTGGCCATGAGGTGAGGGGAATTTGTCTGCTCTCAATCTTGCATAAGCATACCTGCACATTCCTATTCGCCTGGACCACCAACAATTATCTTCGTTTCGTGGTGCCGATTGGGCATTTTCAGTTTCGGGTCATGGCTGTTTGGCTTAGCCACTGCGCCACGGATATTCACGAAAGTCGTGGTGGTGGCAGTCCTGAGGAAGGAAGGGATCCTAGTTTATCCCCTGCCTGGATGACTGGCTGATCAGGGTGAAGCCGAGGTCGGAATGTATCTCCTCCGTGCAAAAGGTAATTCAGTTTCTGCAACAGTTAGGCTGGGTGGTCAACTGCCAAGAGCAAGCTTGAACCAGTTCAGGATCTCATTTATCTAGGAGCGTGCTCTGATACAATGTCCAATTTGGCTTTCCTATTGGAGGTGCGAGCACAAAAGCTTTGGGACCAAGTGCACAGCTTCCTTACTAAGAGGGCTCCTCCAGCATGGTGTTATCTGTAGCTCTTGGAGTCTATGGCGGCTGCATTGGATTTGGTACCATTGGCCAGGGCGAGCACACATGAAACCTCTCCAACAAGCTCTTCTGTCCAGATTCTGTCTGTCTCCTGAGCATCATCCTTTTGTCCATGAAGTTGGTGTTTCTAATGCAAATCAGAACTCAGTTGCATTGGTGGTTGCGGAGAGAACATTTGGTGGCAGAGATACCGCTCGATTTACCTGACTGGATTTTGGTTATGACAGATGCCAGCCTCATGGGCTGGGGAGTGCATTGCGAGTTGAATGTGGCGCAAGGATGCTGGCCACAGGAGGAATCCAGGCCTTCCGTGCTCGGGTGCTCAACAGCACGGTGAGAGTGTGCTCCAATAATGCGACGACTGTGGCTTACATCAACTGGCAAGGAGGTACAGGCAGTGCTTCACTGGTGGAGGAAGTGGGGCTGCTGCTGCTTTGGATGGAGGAGAACCTGATGACTCTCTCGGTGACTCATGTAGCAGGAAAGGACAACCTGCAGGCCGACTTCCTCAGTCGTTGCAGATTGGACCTGGTCGAATGGGAGTTGAATGCAGCAGGCTTTCACGAGATAAACCGATGCTGGTGGGTTCCCATTATAGATCTGATGGAAACCTTTACCAATGTCAAGGTCAGCAGGTTTTTCAGCAGGCGCAGAGAACCAGTGTCAGAGGGGCTAGATGCTCTCGCACAGCGGTGGCTGACGGAGGGCCTGCTTTGTGTTTCCTCCTTGAGCACTCCTGCACCAGATAGAAGGGCACAGCAGGCAAAAGATCCTCATCATGCTGGGCTGGCCCCGCAGTCCCTGGTACACAGACCTGCTCAGCATGGTGATCTACAGGTCATGGCAGTTGTCATACAGGACCAATCTGGAGTGGAGGAGTAGCCTAATGGTTAAGAACATTGGCTTGGGAACCCAGAGTCCAGGGTTCGATTCCCACTAGCACTCCTTGTGGCCTTGGGCAAGCCATTTAACTTGGATTTTTCCAAGACAATGGAGAGTTATCAATGTCCCTGTTTAATGTACATTACCAAGTTTAAGTTTCAATGTAAACCGCTTTGATTGAAAAGATAAAGCGGTATATAAAATCTGTTGGCGCAGGGCCTGGTACTCATGCTGCAGGTGAAACAGTTTTTGCTTACAGCATGGCTCTTGAAAGGGCATGGCTAAACCGTAAAGGGTAATTAGCAGCTGTGGTCTCCATTCTTCTGAGAGCTCGAAAGAGGTCTCCTCCTCTGGCATATGTAAGTGTGTGGTGGGTGTTTGAGAGCTGGTGTGCTGAGAGTAATGTAAGACTGTTCTCGGTGAACATTCTGGTTATCCTTGCATTTCTTTAGGCTGGTCTGGAGAAGGGATTAGTCTTGGTTATTGCGGGTAAACGTGGCGGCTCTCTCGTGCTTTAAGGGACAGGTGCAGGGGGTTCCCTAGGTGCCCACCCTGATTGGCATATTTTCTGCAAGCAGTGAAGCAGGTGTGGCCACCAGTTTCTCCGGTGGTTTCGCCCTGGGATCTTAATCTTGTGCTCTCTCTACTGATGAAGGAACCTTTCGAACCGCTAGATAAGTCTTCTTTAAACGATCTAATGTTGAAGGTGGTTTTCCTGGTAGCGATCTGTTCAGCTTGGTGGATATTCAGTATTTAAAACACAAGATGATTGTGAAAAATTGCAAGAGGACCCTGACAAATTGGAAGAAAAATTTAAAGTGGACAAGTACAAAGTTATGCACCTAGGAAAGAACAATCTGAACTGTGGTTTCACGATGCAAGGTTCCACGTTAGGAACCACCAACCAGGAAAAAGATTTAGGCGTCATCATAGATAATATGTCGAAACCCTCCACCCAGTGTGCAGCGGTGGCCAAGAAAGCAAATAGAATGCTGGGAATCATAAGGAAAGGAATGGAGAATAAAACAAAGGATATTATAATGCCTCTGTATCATTCCATGGTGCTACTGCACCTTGAATATTGTGTGCAGTTCTGGTCGCTGTATCTTAAGAAGGATATAGCATAACTAGAAAAGGTACAGAGAAGAGCCATCAAAATAGTAAAGGAGATTGGAGGCTACCCCTATGAGCGGAGGCTAAAAAGGTTAGGGCTCTTCAACCTGGAAAAGAGATGGCTGAGGGATAGAGGTCTATAAATTAATGAATGGAATGGAATGGGTAAATGTAGATTGATTGTTTATGCCTAGAAAGACTAGGGGACATTTTATTTATTTATTTAATTCTCTTGTAAACCGCACTGATGCAGAATAGCACGGTATATATTGAAAAAACTGAAATTACATTGAATAGGGCATTATAACTTGGAGATAACTATTTTACAGGGAACATGGGCTATGGAGGGTTAAGTGGCTTGCCCAAGACCACAAGGAGCACCTGTGGGACTAGAAACCCCAGTCCTTCCGGCCCAAGGTTGCTGTCCTCTAGTGGGATTTGAACCCCTGACCTTCTGGCCTGAAGTACCTTGCCCCAACCACTAGGCCACTCCTCCACATGCAATGAAGCTACAGTGTAACCCATTTAAGATTAATAAGAGAGAATAGTTTTTCACTCAACACATAATCAATCTCTGGAATTTCTTACCAGAGGATGTAGTAAAAGCTGTTACTGTAGCTGAGTTTAAAAAAGGTTTCGACAAGCTCCTGGAGGAAAGGTCTATAAACCATTATTAAAGGGGACCCAGGAAATCCACTGCTTGCCCCAATACAAGCACTGTGGAACCTGTGTCCTTTGTGGAAACTGCTAGGTACTTGTGACCTAGATTGGCCACTGTTGGATATAGGATACTGGGCTTGATGGACCTTGGTCTGACGCAGTGTGGCATATCTTATGCCCTTTGTGCAAGGAACCTTACTTGTCTTTTTTTCTAAGGAGAAGGTGGAACTATGTACTGTTCCCTCCCTCCCTCCTTCCCTCCCTCCCTCCCTCCTTCCTAAAGTGGTGTCTCGATTTCATCTTAGTCAAGTAGTATCTCTGCTAGGTCCACTTCGGGAGGTGATGGAAGAAGCATGGCAACTCTATTCATTTTGTATGAGCAGGGTGCTGAAGCACACTGAACACTTCTGTAAGTCAAATCGGCTGTTTGTGCTCTGTGGAGTCTCGTATAAGGGAGAAGCAGCCTCCAAGGCTTCCATTTCTTGCAGAGTGTAGTAAGCCATTGCTTCAGCTTACTTGCTTAAGGGCTGAGAGGTGTTGCGAGGCCTTTGGACACATTCTACCAGGACACAAGCTGCATCTTGGGTGGAGTGCTGATTGGTTCCACCTGTAAATATTTGCAGGGCAGCGACGTGGTCTTTGCTGCATACCTTCCCAGAACATTATTGTCCGGACGTGCAAGCAGCTGGAGATGCACATTTTTGGTGCTTCAGTGTTGCAAGCTGGTATTGCTGGACCCTCCTGTATTTAGTTTCTGCTCTGGTACATCCTATACGTGTGGGACTGGACTGGAAGGAAAAATTAGATCTTACCTGCTAATTGTCTTTCCTTGAGTCCCTCCAGTCCCGGGCCCACCCGGTTCTGCTCAGTATATGCCTGGTTTTCTATTGGTCTTGTTGTAGGGTCTGGACCATTGGGATGTCTGGCTTGAGGGGTGGGATTTCCATATGAATTACAGTTGTTAGAGGGGAATCTTCATGGATTCGGCATGGGCAAATATGTCCTTGATATTATTTTGTTGTTTTGTCCTGCTTCTATTCCACTTGTATATAGTTGGTGTTCTTGGCCAAAATTATTTTCTTTCTCTTTTTTTTTTTTTTTTTTTTTTTTTAAAGATTAAGAAAAATATGGTTTGTTCTCTTGGGTTCTGCTTTGAATATTCTTTTACTGACTCCTGGGCTCCAAAGGAGAAGCTATTCTACTGTAACATCCAGAGCCGGCCCAAGGGTTTCTGCCGCCCTAGGCTGAAACCCCCGCCTCGCCACCCTCTCCTCAAGCTGCTGCTTCTGCTGCTGCCGCTGCTTTTGGAAATGTTGCCACTGCCTGCCTGCCTCCCCCCCCCCAATCTTCAAACAGAATCGGTGGCAGCTGGTGGGGGGGGGGGGGTGCGTGGTGGCGGCACAGCCGCCCGTGTGTGCTGCTGTCGCTGCTGCTGGCTGTCCAGTTCACTTAATAGACTGACCAGCCCTGGTGACATCAGAAGATTGACATGATCAGTCCTCAGCTGCTGAAGGAGGGAGACTACCCATACATGTGGGACTGTACTGGAGGGACTTGAGAAAAGACAAGACAAGAAACTAAATCACACCCAAATATCAATAACTACATTCCAACCACGTAAACTTTCCTGTCTCAACAGCACATTACACTACTTCACCAGATTAACAGTACGCTTTTCAGACACTATGACACTGTTATGTAAATAGTTGTTTTGTAAATAGTTGCTCCTGTTATCCAAGTTGATTTTCCTGTTAACTGTAATGACCAGATAAATGTAACTTGTCTGAGGTTTCTTGTTCCATGTAAACCGCGCCGATAACGAATAGTGCGGTATATAAAAAATGTTAATAAATAAAATAATAAATAAAGGCAATTAGCAGGTGAGGTCTAATTAATCCTTATTCACCCCAAAACCTTTTTAAATTTTCTTTGCTCCTGTTCTCCTTCCAACTTCTGCATTGCTTTACCTTTTTGCTCCTTTTTGCCCAGCCAGCTTTTTTACTTTTCTTTTCTCTTATTTATCCAGCCCGAACACCCTTCTCTCTCTCTCCCCCCTCCCCCTCCCCCCCGCCTCCAGTCCTGCGTTCAGGTGGTAACCCACCAGATTGAAATGACAACTGCAGCTTCTCCACTTGACAGCCTGGTAATAGTTTAGACATTTTTAGGTGCCAGCACTTCTTTTGGCACTAGGCACCAAAATCTGGCCACTTTGTATTTTTTTCTGGCCTTTACCATGTATATAGGATATTTTTTTTTCTAAGTCCTTTCTCTAATCCGTCTCTGACGGAAACTGGATCAAGGGCTGGTAATCAAGTAAAGAATATTGAACAGTGGAGATGTTCTATGAATATGAAAAATATTATTGGAAACATTAGTGTGTCTGAATAAGATAGTAAATATCCATTTGCACATGGGATCATGACACCACTTTTAACTAAGTTGAAGTATCTTAACTCAATTGTGGTATATCAAGTAGTAAAATGTTTTAAAAAAATATCTAAACATATGTAATATAGTTCTGACTGCTAAATACTTCAAATTCTCTTTAAAATACTTCATCATATATTTGCTTTTAACGTCTTTTTCTTTTTTTTGCTATGTAATCTGGGTACTTTTCCTGTAATCCTGCTTATTGGACATAAAACACAGATATTAGGAAACAAAACAGATCAAAATGACGAAGCATATTGATGCTCTTCAGAAAATGACATCATAGGAGGGGAGGTAATTTGTTGAGATTTTTGTAAATGACTAAATAATAGGAAAAGGTGAGTAACACTAATCAATTTTCACAATGGAGAAAGATTAATAGAGGCGTGCTTCAAGGATATGTAACAGGAACAATATTGTTTGACACATTTATTAATGATCTTGGGAAGGTTGCGATGAAATTCTATAGATAACACAACTATTGAAAATAGTAAATCATAAGAAAACTGAGGAATTGCAGGAAGAAGTTAGAGAACCAGAAAAATTGTCTTCTAAATGACAAAATAAATTTCACATGGAAAAGTGCAAAGTTAAGCACATGGAGCATGTATACATGGCTCGATTCCATACTAGAAGTTTCCACCTTGTAATCATTGTGGACTATATAGAAATCCTTAGCTCAAAATGCAACAGTAAGTAATGAGAAATAGGATGCTTAGGAATTATTCAGAAAAGGGTGGTGGTTAAATGGCATCAAGTCTGTGTCCACTCATGGTGACCCTCTGGATAGTTGTATTAAACTGTGTTTGGTCTTCAGTCAGGCGGTTCATAGTTGATAGTGTGTCACCCATAGCTGCTGTTGTATCGATCCATCTCATTGCCAGTCTTCCTCTTTTGCATTGACCTTCAACCTGGCCAAGCATGGTCTTTCTCTAATGATCTCTCTTTTTATATGATATGTAAAAAAACATGTCAAAGTTTTGTCATCTGAGCTTCTAAAGAAAGCTTAGATTTGATCACCTCTAGTACTCGGGCAGTCCATGGTAGACACTGTATTCTTCGCCAGCACCATAATTCTAAGGCATCAATTTTCTTCCTGTCTTTTTTTCACTGTCCAACTTTCACATCCATATGACGTTATTGAAAATACCATTGCTTAGACAAGTCAAATCTTTGTTTGGAGAGAGACATCTCTGCTCTCGACTCTTGTCTAGATCCTTCATATCCATTCTGCCAAGAGCAATGCATCGTCAGATTTATTGACTGCTTGTTGTTTTCTTTATTGATTATTGATCCAAGCAGGTTAAAGTTGTCCACTATTTCATTTTCTTCTCCATCAATGATGAACTTATTGATTTTGCCAGTTGTCATAATCTTTGTCTTATTTACATTAAGGTGTAGACCCATTTTAAAAACTATGTTCCTTGATTTTGAGAAGCAAATGCTTCAGATCGTCTTCATTTTCTGCCAGTATTGTGGTATCATTAGCATAGCGAAGGTTGTTAATTTTTCCACCAAGCTTCACACCTCAGTTGTCTTCATATAGTCCCGCTTCTGATGATTTGTTCTGCATATAAATTAAACGGGTATGAGGAAATATGCAGCCTTATCATATACCTTTGCTGATTTTAAACCATTTTGTTTCTCTTTGTTCCTTTTAAACTGTTGTGTCTTGATCATTGTAAAGGTAGTACAAGAGAACTATTAGATGTTCTGGTATACCCATGCCGTTTAATGTGGCCCAGAGTTTCTCAGGGTTTACACCAGTGGTTCTCAGCTCAGTCCTCTGGGACCCCCAGGCCATTCAGGTTTGCAGTATATCCACAATGAATATGCATGATAGAGAGCTGCATGCACCGCTTCCATTATATGCAGATCTATTTCAAGCATATTCATTATGGATACCCTAAAAATCCAACTGGACCAGGGGTCCCAGAGGACTGGGTTGAGAACCACTAGTTTACACAGTCAAAAGCCTCGCTGGATCAATAAAACACACAGATATCCTTTTTGGTATTCTTTTTTTTTTCTCGCATCCACGATGTCTCTCATTTCCCGCCCCTTTCTGGAACCCTGCTTGCACTTTGGGCAGTTTTTATTCCAGTATGAGTAGAACCTCTTGCTGACATATGGGATCAGAGTGATTGTGTGTGAATTTCCACAGTCAGTTGTATCACCTATTTTTAGTATTAATATAAACACAGATCTTTTCCAGTCAGTTGACCATGATGTTTGTCGTGCATCCGATTGATATAATACTTCAATACTTTGTTCTTTCATAAGGCTTTCAATGCCGCTTCAATTTCTTCTTTCATCGCCAATGGTCCCTGATCATAAGGTACAGGTTGAAACAGCTGTTGGTCCACTTGATCTTTATGGTATAATGATCTGTATTCTTTCTAGCTTTTTCTTGATCTTCTCAGCATCATTCAACATGGATCTTTGAACATCTTGTAGCATTCTAACATAGTAACATAGTAGTTGACGGCAGATAAAGACCAGCATGGTCCATCCAGTCTGCCCAGCAAGATGGCAAGAGTAGGTGCACCTGTCGCTCCGCGCAGGCCACCCCTCCCCATATCCTTGTTCAGGGGTAAACCCACCACTCCATGTAGGACATCCCTATTTGTTGAGATGTTATATGGTTCAGAAGTTAGATGGTACCGTTTATTTTGTTTTTTTCCTATTTCTGTAAAGGGATCCTCTGTGTTTGTCCCATGCCTTTTTGAATTCCGTCACCGTGTTCGCCCCTACCACTTCTATCGGGAGGGCATTCCAAGCATCCACCACCCTTTCAGTGAAAAATATTTCCTGACATTGCCTTTCAATTTACCCCCTTGCAGTTTCATGTTATGCCCTCTAGTTTTACAGGTTCCCCGTCTTTGGAAGAGGTTTGTTTGTTCATCATTTCTCTTTAAGTATTTAAAGGTCTGAATCATATCTCCCCTGTCCCTCCTTTCCTCCAAAGTATACATATTTAGGTCTTCAAGTCTCTTCTCATAAGGCTTCTGACGCAGGCTCCAAATCATTTTGGTCGCCTTCCTCTGAACAGTCTCCAGTCTTTTTACATCCTTTGCAAGATATGGTCTCCAAAACTGAACACAGTATTCCAAGTGAGGCCTCACCAGTGACCTATACAGTGGCATAAGTACCTCTTCTTTTCTGCTGGTAATCCCTCTTTGTATGCAGCCCAACATCCTCCTGGCTTTTGCCACTGCCTTGTCGCACTGTTTTGCCACCTTGAGATCAGCAGAGATAATCACACCAAGGTCTTTTTCCTGAACTGTGCATACCAACCTTTCTCCCCCTATCGCGTACATTTCTCTTGGATTTCTGCTACCCAAGTGCATGACACTGCACTTTTTTGCATTAAAAGAAATCATTCTAAATCAAGGCTGGAATTTTCTCTAACTCTCTTAGCTTTAGGAAAGCTGATCTTATTCTTCCTTTAGTAGTTTGAGTCTATTACTTGCATGCGTCATTCTAGTACTTTTCTAATATGCAGCAAGACGAGGTGAGAAGATCTGTGATTGCCTCTCGTTCTCTGGCTTTTAGCTTATCTGCGTTTCTGGGCAATTTTCAGAGTTACTTTGGTCATCCATTTTTTTTTTCCGCCTTTGAGACTTCAAGCAGAACTTTCTTGAAGTCGTCCTCGTCCCATAACTGTTCCGGAGCTCTGTCATTTGTATCCAAAGCAGCAAATTGATTTTGCAGTCAGTCTTTAAATTCCAGTGATGCAGTCTCAAGGTCATATTTTGCTGCATTCATGAGTGGCTTGATCTTTTTCAGCTTTAGCTTGAGTTTGCATACTAGTCATTTGGTGAACTGTCCCACAGTCATCTCCAGGTTTTCTCTTTGTTGATGTTGTTGAGCTTCCCCATTGTTAATTTCCACAAATGTAGTCAATTTGAATTTTGTACGTACAGTCTGTTGGGTGAAGTCCATGTGTGCAGTCGCCACTTGTGTTACTGGAAGGTGTTTTGAGATAAATAGATATAATTCTGCAAGACCAACAATCAGTTGTTCTGTTGCCAAGTCCATATTTTCCAACCACTTTGCTGCCTTCTTTTTTGCCAACTTTTGCGTTCGTCACCCATGACTGTCAGGATATCCTGTTTGCATGTCCTGTCAATTTCAGCTTGTATTCATAGAACTGATCAACTTCTTCCTCTTCTGCAGCTGTTGTTGGAGCATATGCCTGAATAATAGTTGTGTTGATGGCATTCCTTGTAGACTAAAAGAAATTAAGCGTTCACTGATTGCATTGTATTTCATTACAGTTCTTACAAGTTTCTTCTTAATTATAAATGCAGCACCATTTCTTCTTTGTCTTTAATTTCCAGCATAGTATACCATCAGATGCAAAGTGCCCGATGCCAGTCCATTTCGTATAATTGAAAAAAACAAAACAAACAAACCCCAAACCCTGAACATCATAATTTCTCTGCATAGATCTGTTGTATGACCATGCCTTAATAGAGTGACCAGAATTGGCATGCATCTAAAAATATATACTCGAGGTATGGTTATAGGGAAGGAAAATTAAATAGGTGTGGCATGAGGCCCTTTATGAAGAGACGGTAGACAAGTTAAGGTACTTTTTAACTTGGAGAAGGGGTATTATGTATGTTTAAGCAAATTTTGTATCCCATTCCTCAACATTCCTAAGTAGTTGACAAAAAAACCCACCTCAGTTTAGTTTTAACTAAATACACACAACATTTCAAATACCGTACAGTATTTGTGCAATTTTTAATGGCAATGTGTATTTTTAAATTCATTTCTTTTAAAGGAATCCGCATACAATACAGCTGTGAACCCCTTACGAATCTCTAATTAATCTTTAAATGTAAAACATTGGGCAAAGCATTCCATGATGCTGGACCCGCCACAATAAATTCCTTATAGAATGGATGTTAATGAAATCTTGAGTAGTGTGGAATTAGTTAATAGGGGATGGTTATTAATTTTCCAAACAGAATAACACTAAGAGGCAGCAGATCTAAAATTTGTGTTCTTTCAGTCATCACAAACTTGAATTTGTTATTGGCGGATGTTATCAAGGTCTGTCTTTTTTTTTTTTTTTTTAATATACTTAAAAGAAAAACAAAAAAAAAAGTTTGCTTACCTTAACTGGAGGACAGATCTAATAATAATCTGGTAAGCCTGGGGATTGCAACTTCTTCATAGATTGTATGTCTTTTCCAGGGTGTCCTTCTAGTCCAGTCCAGACAATTGGGTTGTGCTCACTGACCAGCAGTTGGAGACTAAGGAACACTTTCTTAGTTCAGTATAACTAGCTTGTACCTACTGACTGAGCCAGTATTTCCTCCTCCTCAGGTGGTGTAGCATTGCTGGATTGGACTAAGGAGCCTTGGTTGGGCCTGAAGTCTAGGGTAGTTGAGGCCAGGACTGCAGAACCTTGAGGTTCCAGGTCCTTCCTTCCGGTTTGCCTCAGAGCCCTCTTTTCCTGGCTCCCTCTCCCCAACTCTTGGGAGAAGGCCAGAGGTGACAGTCTTGTGCCTGCCTGTCTTGCATCATGGTTTAAAAAAACAAAACAACCCCCCCCCCCAAAAAAAAAAGCAAAAAACACAGGCATGCATCTGGTAATTGGAGGAGGGGGCACTCCGGGTAAGTCCTGAGGACCCCGGGTGTAATAGTGACGCACACCTTTTGATTTTTCTTTTTGTTGGGCCACATATTGTTGTGGTAAGTAGAGCCACTGCAGCCATATTGAGCAGGCTTGGCAGCTGCTGGTCACAAGTCTCTGAAATAGGTTTGTGCCGCGGCTGCCATAGAGTGGACACTTCGGCTGCAAAGGACCTTGTGGGGACCCAGGATGGGTCCAAAGAGGAGGCTGATGACTTTGGGGACTGCAGAGAGCCTGTGGCTGACTTTGGTCCCACGCTTTTGATGGGAACTACCGCCATCTTGTCCTCCCCGTTGGAGACGGCGTTTTATACCACAAAGGTATTTAAATGTGTGTCTCCTCCTGTCTTTTCTCCAAAATACTACTACTAGTACTACTTCTTATCATTTGTATAGCGCTACACGGTGTACACAGCATTGTGCGTATAGATGTAAGATGCAGTCCCTGCTCATCAGAGCTTACGATCTAATCAGGATGAAAAAACATCACAAAATTGAGAACTAGAGTATGGAAAGCTAGACATACAGTAAGTAGTGGACAAGAGAAGGAGGAGCATCAGGATCCAAAAGCAGTCTCAGAGGTGTCTTCAGCCTGGACTTGAATAGGGCAAGAAAAGGAGTCTGATGGACCGACTCAAGTAGTTTGTTTCAGGCATATGGAGCAGCAAGGTGGAATGAATGAAGTCTGGAGTTGGCAGTGGCAGAGAAGGGCACAGATAAAAGGGATTTGCCAGAGGAGCAGAGTTCCCGAGGAGGAGTGCAGAGTGAGATAAGAGAGGAAAGGTAGTGAGGAGCCGCAGAATGAATGCACTTGTAGGTAAATAGGGGAAGTTTGAACTGGATGAGGAAATGGCTAGGGAGCCAGTGAAGTGATTTGAGCAGAAGGGTTATATGAGCAAAGTGACACTGGTGGAAGATAAGCTGTGCAGCTATGTTTTTTTGAACAGATTGAAGGAGAGAAAGATGATTCAGAGGGAGACCAGTGAGGAACAGGTTACAATAATCAAGATGGGAGGTGACAGGGGGGGGGTTGGGGGTCTTAGTGTGTGTAAAAAGGAAGGGACAAAATTTGCCAATGTTATAGAGAAAGAAGCGACAGGTTTTAGCTGTCTGTTGGATGTGTGCAAAGTATGCATATTGATATATTTAAGCCTGTCCCCATATGTTTTATGACAGACTACTGACCATTTTAGCACCCATCCTCTGGACACACTCTGACTTGTTTATATCCTTTTGAAGATATGGTCTCCAGAACTGTGCGTTGTACCACAAATGAGGTTTCCTTAGAGGCTTGTAGAAAAGTCACTATCGCTTCCCCCTTCTGCTGCTTATTCACCCAAGAATCCATCTAGCTTTTTTCCATCACCTTTTCTATCTGGTGACTTTAAAATCATCCTGTATGATCACCCTCAGGTCCTGCTCTTTTCTTCTTTCATGCATTAAACTATTTCACCCCTTATATGGTTCTGCTCTTTTAGGGTTTTGCAGCCCAAATGTTCGACTTTGCCAGATAAGATTTAATGCTAAAAAATGCAATTTCATGACCATTCTTCAAGATTTGCTAGATCCTCCTTAGTTATCTACACTTTTTAGGGTTTCTACTTTGCGAACAATACCATAATCTATAATAAAGAGGCAAATCTTTCCTGACAGACCCACCTATAATGTTGCTTTCAAAAAATCTTAAAAAGAACAGGACCTAGAACCTATCCCCGTAGCATACCACTGTTTAACACCCTTATCTTCAGAGTAAATTTTATTTACTTGCTACCCTCTTGTCGCCTCCCACGTAACTAGTTTCTTACCAAGTAAATCACCAGTGTGAAATGTCAAAGGCCTTTCTTAAATATGACATTTAGTTCTCTGGTCACCCAGACAAAGAAATAGGTCTTGTCAGATGAATATGATCTATCACTAGTAAAGCCACGCTGTCTTGGATTTCAGAAATGGTGCAATGTGTGACTCCTGGAAACCCAGCTGTTCTTGGGTTTTCTTGGCAGTGTTACCAGAAGTAGATTGCAAGCCCTTTCTTCCAAGGCAGTGGAGGGTTAAGTAACTTGCCCAAGGTCACAAGGAGTACTAGTGGGATGCAAACCCCAATCTCTTGGTTGCCAAGTCAGTGCTCTAACCACCTGACTACTCCTTCACTCCGCTTTAGCAGCATTTCCATTAACCCATTTTGGACCAGCGTATGTTTTACAGACATAAGGTTTCCATACTTATTACTCAACTGTTAACTAATTAATGGTTATAAATTCAATGGAACTATATTTAGCTAATATCGTTATGTCAGAAAGCATTATATACAGATTTTTTGTTTGAGATTTATTTAGTTTAATAGGTATTCGAAGCTTGCGTATTTTGACGGTACTGGCGGCTCAACATAAAAAGATCACAATAAAATAGTAAGTAGCTTTTAATGCTGTAATAGCTACTATTTTGCAAATAAAAGTATTTGTAGACTTTAGAAAATAGGTTTAGATAATTGTAAGTTACTTAGTGTCAGAGTTATTGGTGCGTATATCGGCCTTTTATGTTTCTCATACGCAGGGCTAATATGTTGTCGAGACTAATTGCTGTCACGCGTTCGGTTCTAGGTGTTTCAATGGTGCAATATCGACACACTGCATCAGGTGTTTTCACGTGCATCATATTCTGCCGTCGGAATGGACTGTTGACAAACTATATTATATCATAATAAATGAAATGAAATAAACTGCAGTTTCAATAGTATCATACAGTATGTCATGAATATTGATACTGAATCATAACTTTTCTGATCACTTGGAAGACGGACATTGGACCAGTGTATGAAAAACATACACTATGTGAAACTTCCATTTTCTGCAAAGTTTTAATATTTTTTTATTATTGCCTCTATTTCATAGTTGTTTGAGTGTAACAAATCTAATAAATCATCTAGAACAGAGAGAGAATATGCGAGCTGTCCAAAACGGGTTAATTTACCACAGAGCTCAGACTAGCTGGTCTGTAGTTACCAACCTTTTCCTTATTTTTGCTTCTGTGGACAGGAACCATGTTTGTCCAGGGCCAGTGCAAGGAGATGAGGCACCTTAGGTGAATGTCATCCTTGTGCCCCCCCCCCCCTTCGGCACGCATTGCCACCACTGCCTCCCCTCTCTGGGATGCGCAGCAGTGGCCACAAACGGCCCATAGTGCAGATGTTGTAAAGGTAAGTGCCACAGGGCTGTTTGTGGCTAATGCTAGGTGACTACCTAGTTCACCTAATGGTAGTGCCGGCTCTGTATCGTTCTCCAGTCCTTCAGGATCACTTCTGACTCTACAGAAGTATTAAAAGCGTCAAACAGCAGAGCTGCCAGTACTTCCATAAGTTGCTTCAATATCCTCAATCCCATCTGGCCCCATCAATCTGTCTACTTCTAGTTTAGTTGCCTCTTCATTAGTAGCCTTCTGGAAATTGTTCAAGGTCTGTCTTACTTCCATTCCTATTTGTTTGCTTACTGAGGTCCCATTCCCAGCCCTTCATCTGTGAGCACAGAAGAAAAATCTTTAAGCAATTCCACTTGATCCTTCTGGGTGTGAACAACAGGAAAGGGTTTTACTTTTTAATCTAGTATGACTTCAGAAGGCCTATCTGATTTTTGTGCAAGGGAGATTCCACACTTAAGCTCTTGAGGCAAGTTGAATCGGTATTTCAAATTGTAGTGATTTAGAAGAAAAGACTTTCAATGGCTCCCAAATCATCAGAATGGAAGAAGGGAAGTCCGTACTACAAGTCAACAATAAGAAACTTAAGATACTCCAGTGAGCCATCAAAAGGAGCATATGTTCCTTTGACATGATACCACAGAAGATACTGAATTAAAATAGAAGTTAACATGCGGCGGTCACCTTGACATTGTGGGAGAGTAGGTCTTAGCCTAGCAAGAGCTGGCAGCAGCAAGATGTTAGGGAACTGGAGTGGTCATTTGGTGTCGTGGGTGGGTCTAAGCAGGCAGAGCAGCAGTTGTGGTGGGTGTGGAATAAACATTGGTTTCTATGTGTTGTGTGCAAAGTGAGCTGTAATGGCTGTCTGAAGCAACTGAGAAGTAGCTTGAGAGAGTTGTTGCAGCTGGGATTTTATTAATTCCACAACTGGAGGCAAATTTTGTGGAACAGACTCCCCCTCCCCCCTTCCCAAAAAAAAAAAATTGGGGACCCTGACTTTAGAGTAAGTGATGCTTTTGGATGACTGTCTAATCGTAGTTCTAGGTTAAGACCGTACACAACTTGGTTTGCACTAATAGATTAGATTAGCAAACTATGAAGTCTGGATTTACACTATTGAGTTTTAACACATTTCTCAGTCTTAGTCCCACAGTCTTGTTGGAGATGGGAGCCCAGAGTGTTAGTTACACTTAGGGGGATGTTTACTAAACAGCGGTAGCTAACTCTGTGCTATATCGGAGCCACGGCCCCATTAATTTCAATGGGGCCGCGGCTCCGATATCACATGGAGTCCGCTACTGCCGTTTAGTAAACATGCCCCTTAGCAACCAGAGCTTGTCAGTAGCCATTGACAATTTTGGACTATCTTTCCCAGCTCTGGATTGAGTAGTAGGTGCCAGAAATTTGGGCGGCCCTAATTCTTTGAGTCTTTGGACAGAGTTCCTGGAGGTGACTCACTGATTTTTATATAGCCGAATAGAGCACTCTTGGCTGGTTTTACCAGTTTGTTCAGTGATTTATTCTGCCTTTCCTCCATGTTCTATAGCATGCTTTTTTTGTATTTAATCTTGGGAAGATGTCATTGTAGCAGAAAGGAAGCAAGAGTTAGAAGTTTCACAATAAAATTAGGGGGAATTGCTTTGATAAGCAGGCATTTTGATGCAAGTGGACAGTGTATCAGTGCATACTTTCATAGCGAGGGGGGGGGTGGAAGGGAAGGTATAGACTGTGCACATTACATGCTTGCTTGTACTATAATTACCTTATCCATTTCTCTGTATTCTTCTGGTCAATAGTGTTATTAATCCCTTTGCTTTACCATGCTGGAGGAGGAAAAACAGGCAAACCTTTTATTGGGTATTCACTTCCCTTGACTGTGTAATCATCTATTTATGCTGGCACAGTAGTCCATTGTTGTGGGAGAGTTGGGAAGAAGCCAAAGCACACAGTTATTGTTAGAAACCTTGAAGCCAACCCAAGGGACATGAAGTGTTCTCACTTTGGGCTTCGTTCAAACACTGTATGTAACTGAACATTGTACTTTTTTCCTGGAAAAGGCAAAGTTGACTGATCTCATACCTGGCCCTGCTGTAAAAACTTGGATTAGACCCTTTTTGTTATCAGGCAACAGGCTGCATCTTTTTCCTTTCCAGAGACACTGGTGACCCCTTTTTTTTTTTTTTAAATTCTGGGTTACTTGGCCAGTTGAAGTTGCTTGATCCTCCCCAACAAGTTGCAGGCATGAACCAACCATCAGAAAAATTCATGGTTTTCACTTCTGGAATGGAAGTGAGGCATGGGAAAACGAAGAAACCAATTCTTAAAACGGATTGAGATTGTAAACTTGAGAGAAATGACCTCCTCCCATGCACAGTGAATGAGCTGGATCAATAGCAAGGGGTGCTCAAGCTCCCACTGCACCTGCACATAGGATTGGGAAAGGGTGCTTTTTAAGTGCTTTTATGCTTTAATGTCTGTGACTTCAGGCATCTCTAGTTGATGATTTTATTCCTAAGAGGAAATGTGTTTCATTAACTGAATTTTTTAAATTTGTTTTTCCTGAAGCTGGCAGAAACTTCTGCAGTTTGGATGTAAGATGCTAGTTGCTTTGTTACCTCATATGTTGCAAAAAAAAGTGTCTAAACCCAGGCACACTTCCCACTATGGCTCACCCGTTTGGAGTTAAGTAAAGGGTCAGAAAATGGTCTCGGTCTCTCTCTCTGTCTGTCTGTCTGTCTGTCTCTCTCTCTCTCTCTCTCTCTGTCCTGTCCAGAAGTAGAAAATCAAGGTTTGAATGTAGACCGTTATTTAATATTTCTGGCTTCAGGTTCAGGATTCCAGTATTTACTTTTGACTTGAAAGATGGGGTTTTCCCCTTAAGACAGGGGTCACCAACCTGCGGCCCGCGGGCCGCATGCGGCCCGCGAGGTCCCTCCGTGCGACCCGCGAGACCCTACCCCGGTGCGGCCCGCCAAGGCAAACTCACCGACTCCTTCTTCTGCAGCCGCGGCTCCCTGCCTCTTAGGGAACCGCGGCTGTGCTTGTAAAATCATCGCGGAGCCCTTCCTGTCTTGACGGGCTCCGTGCAGCATTGTCCCGCCTCCAAAGGAAGTGGTAAACAACTTCCTTTAGAGGCGGGACAATGCTGCACGGAGCCCGTCAAGACAGGAAGGGCTCCGCGATGATTTTACAAGCACAGCCGTGGTTCCCTAAGAGGCAGGGAGCCGCGGCTGCAGAAGGGAGGGAGCTGACATGGATTATTCAAGGTTAGGAATGAGCAGGGTTTTTTTTCGCGTGGGGGGGGAGGGGGCTGCGGCCCGCGAGTCTGCCGGTAGTCGGCTGTGCGGCCCGCGGCCCTCTGGAGATTGGTGACCCCTGCCTTAAGAGATTTATTCATTAACACAAATTAATAAAACAAATGGAGTCTCTTTATTCTGTTACACTTAATCAGTACATAATCCTTTAGAGATACTTCGGTACCAGAACATCCCCCCTCCTGCATTGTTCTTTGTATCAAAATAACTGACAAAATGTCAGAAAATTACTCCTAAAACTAGGTGAATCTAAATGCAGGAGCCATACCCTTTCCTCTCTACTCTCTTCACCAGCTCTTTTTGAAATAAAAGGGCATGATGTAAGCAACGGAAAAGGCTTGGCGGATTGGTTTGGAAGCTTCGTTTCTGCACAGCTTATTGCTTGAAATAAGGCATTAATGTGTAAGTGGCCCTTGGGATCCTTTGGAATAAATGGTGCTGATTTTGTGCTAACTTTTGTAAAGAAGTTTTGTTTTACGTGATTTTTGTCATGAGCCAGGGGAGCGTTTCAGCATCTTGCGCAGTGTAGGCAGGTAACATTCATGGTGGTTGCTGTAAATTGCATGGGTAACTTGTGTTGGGATATGTTTCTTGCATGGAACCTAAAATGCACGCATTCAGGACTTTGTACTGCTTCAGCACTTTGTTTGTCAACCACTCCCAGTGTAGCTTTCCTTTTATCTCCTTTCCATCTCCTCTCAAATTATTTTTTTTTTGTAAATGAAATTTGTTTTTCAAATGCACTTTTAATTTGATTTTCAAGCATATTTAAATACGTTTCAAACCAAGATAAATTAAGGGCCCCATAGACACAAAATGAAGGAAGACCTTTAGAAAACGTGGCCCTATGACTGCCTGTCTGTATTTTTAAAGTTTCTTGAAAGCTGTGCAGTGAAATGGGATATGAAACATTTAGATTATATAGGGTGAGACTCTATTTTGGTTTTGCTTGTGTGTGTGTGTGGGGGGGGGGAGTAGTTTAGGTCTCTTGTTACAAAAATTAGCTTTTTAAGATAGATTCCAGCTACAGGTTTATTGATTCTTTAGCACCATGCTCATGCTGCTGTACTGCAATCTCTGCCAGTGATTTTTTTCCCTAGATGGTTGCCTTGTTTTTACTTTTATGGCCACCAGTGGAGAAGATGCTGGAGCGAATCCCAACTCCTGGTAATTGAGTGGCTCTCTAATGTGAGGATCTGGGTTTGGATGGCATCTGTTTTCTACAAGACCTCTGTATACCTTTTACATTCTGGCATGTGGAAACATTCCTGCTGCAGGGAAGGTTTAATGAAGAAGAGGAGGAAGGAAGCTTCTATTATTTTGTTTACAGTTCAGTGGGAAAAAGAGGACTGGTGAAGCTACTGGAGGCTGCTTATAAAGTCTGGTAGAGAGGGCCCTATTGTGTGTTAGAACACTTATTGGGTCCTTGTGGAGTGCTATATGCAGGTGTAGCTCATATCTGCTCTGTTTCTGAAGTCTGCCTTAAGTAGAGACCTAGTCTACCAAAATATTTTTAAAACATTGTCATTTTCTGCCTTGTCTAATTTGGTCTCCATCTCTGCTGGTTTGTTTGATATTCTGGTGGTTTCTGCTCCTCAGGTTTGCACACACATGTGCATGCTGCACACCTCGGATTGTCGGTGCATCAGGACATCACAGTGGAGCAGAGTGATAGCCCCGTTTATCACACTGTTGCTGTAGGTGTCTTGTTTGAGGACTCTCTCTCTTCTTTGGAGTTCACAGCTGACTGGAATGGGGCAATTTGAGGCTCGGTACAGCCCTTCTGTCACTAGAGACTCGGCCTGTACCATACATGGACCTAATTACTGCGGATATTTGCGTTAAATCAGTTGAGAGGACGGTCTCTTGTGTTCATGCAGCACTGCCTATTCCTTTACGTTATATGATCATTTTTCCACTTAACAGTATTAATAGTACTAAGAGTTCTTATATTAATTCTTCTACTTCTCCCTCCATCTCTTCTCTCATGGCTCCACATTATTTTTTTTCTTTTTGTCACTCCCTAATCACCTTCTCTCATACCAACTTCTTCATGCCCCCCTCCACTCTCTCTCTTCTCTTCTTCAGTTTTGTCTTCCTCAGATCTTGAACTTTACCTTTTTCTTCCTTTCTTTCATTCCTCTCCCGCTTCTTTTAAAATACCACATCCTCCTTTCTGCCATTCCATCTCCTCTCTGCCTCACACTCTTCTCCTTCTCCTCCTTCTTTCTTCTTATGACATTAATCCTAACCCTGGCCCCCCTAGACTATTCTCTCGCTCCCATTCTGCTCACAACCTTTCTACTCTCATCTGTATTCCTCTCCTTTCCCCCTCTTCGCTCCCTTTCTCTTGTGCATTATGGAATGTACATTCCACTTCTAATAAACTCCCCTTTACTCATGACCTTTTCGTTTCTAACTCCTTCGATCTTCTAGCTCTTACTGGAACCTGCCTCCTCCCCGATGACACTGCCTCAGTTGCTGCCTTCTGTCATGGATGCCAATTTTCCCACACTCCTCGTGCCACTGGCCATGGTGTTGGTGGTGGTGGATTTCCTGCTTTTTCATTCCTGCCAATTCCAACCCCTGCTTTTACCTTTGTCTCGCTCCTTTTCCTCCTTTTGAAGTCCAGTCCATCCACCTATTTAATCCATTACCTCTCCGGTTAGCTGCTATTTATGGGCATCCTGATACATCCATCTCGACCCTTTTCCCTTGACTCCTGGCTTTCCCTATTTCTAGATTCTTTTTCCCCCTTCCCTTTATTCTTGGTGACTTCAGTATTCATGTTGATAACCTGCTTCCCTTACCTCCTTTTTTTTCAGTCTCCAACTTTGCTCTTCCGCTTGTACTCATCAGCATGGTCACTGCTTTGACTTAGTTTCATCTTTGTTTACCCTCCAATTTCTGTTCCTCAGTTCTTCCCCTATCTGATCATCACCTCCTAAGCTTCACCCTTCATCATGCCCCACCTCAATCCCGCTCTGTCTCCTTCTACCTTTTTAGGAATCTTCATGCTATCAATCTATTGGATCTTTCCACTATCATCTTATCTCCTCTTTCTTCCACTTTGTCTTCTAAATCTGTTGATGAGGCAATAGTTTCCTATAATACTGTTCTCTCCTCTGCTCTAGATACTTTTGCTCCACCTATCCCATGTTCTGTGAAATGCACTACACCCCAGCCCTAGTTGTCCTTGACTACCTGCTATCTCTACTCCTGTGGCCGCTCAGCTGAGAGTATTTGGTTCAAATCTTGCTCCCTTCACTTCAAATTCATGCTTGCCTCTTTCAGTCAGCCTTAGCACTTGCCAAGCAAAACTACTATTTCATCTGACTAATTCTCTTGCCACCGACTCCTGCCATCTTTTCTCTACTCTTTAACTCTCTCGGTACTGACCCCTCCAACCCCTCCTTCTCTTTCTGCCCAAACCCTAGCTGACTTTTTCCATAACAAAACCCACGAGATTACTCTCCAGGTCCCCATTAGAACTTCATCCCTTCTTCCCCCACCTCAATACCAGCTCTTCCCATCAATCTCTATTACCCTTTCATCCTTTTTCCTTGATCTCTGAAGATGAAGCCTCTCATCTTCTTTCCTCCTCCAAACTTACTATTTGCTCTTCTGATTCTATCCCCACCCATCTCCTTAACTCCATTTTCTCCTCTGTCATCCCTTCTATCTCACATTTTCTCAATCTTCTGCTCTCCACTGCTATTGTTCCTGCAGCCTTCAGGCATGCTGTGTTTACACCCTTGCTCAAGAAACCACCTCTTGATCTTAGCTCTCCTTCTAATTATCGTCCCATCTCCTTTCTTCCCTTCATTTCCAGATTTCTTGAGCACGCAGTCCTCCACCGTTGTCTTGAATTTCTTTCCCCTCAAGCCCTTCTGGATCCTTTTCAGTCTGGCTTTTGCCCCTTACATTCTACTGAAACGACACTTGCCAAAGTCTCCAGTGACTTGTTCCTGGCTAAATCTAAGGGCCTCTACTCTATCCTTATCCTTCTTGACCTTACTGTTGACCACCACCTTCTCCTTGACACATTATCCTCTTGGTTTTGTGGGCTTTGTGCTGTCCTGGTTCTCCTTTTCTCTCCCATTGCTTTTTCAGTGTTTGTTCTTGTGGTCCTCCTCTACTGCTATCCCACTCTCATCTGTTGTAACCCAAGGGTCTGTTCTGGGCCCTCTACTTTTCTGTCTACACCTAGTTCCTTGGTGCTCTCATCTCCTCCCATGGATTTCAGTATCCTTTTTATGCTGACGATTCTTGGATCTATCTTTCTACACCTGATATTTTTGGACATTCCAGGCCCGTATCTCTGACTGTCTCTGACTGTCTCTCTGACATTGCCATTTGGATATCTTACCACTGTTTGAAACTAAACATGGACAAAACCAAACTTTTATTTTTCAGCCCTTCCTCCTTTATCTGTCTCTGTTTGATAACTCTTCTTCTTTCTGGTTCCTCAGCCGTTAACCTTGTCATCTTTGACTCCTCCATCTCCTCACATATCCAACAGATAGCTAAAACTTGTCATTTCTTTCTCTTTAACATTAACAAAATTCACCCCTTCCTCTCTGAACACACTACTAAAACACTTGTCCGCTCTCTAATTGCTTCCTGTCTTGACTATCGCAACCTCCTTGCTGGTCTCCCTCTGAGTCATCTCTCCCTCCTTGAGTCTGTTCAGAACTCTACTGTGTGACTAATCTTTTGCCAGCCTCGATATACACTTATAACCCCTCTTCTCAGGGCACTTCGTTAGCTTCCCTTCTGTTTCTGTATTCAGTTCAGACTCCTGACCTTTAAATGCATTCATTCTTCTGCTCCTCACTACCTTTCTTCTCTGCTCTTCTACTGGCTTGCTCCTCTTTGCCCTTTCTTCCACTGCTAACTAGACTTTTTGGTCCTTTCACCTTGCTGCTCCTTATGCCTGGAACAAAATTCCTGGTTCTGTACGTTGGGCTTCATCTCTGCCCCTTTTCAAATCTATGCTAAAGGCTCACCTCTTTTGAGGTTGCTTTTGGATCCTGATACCTTGTTTCCTTGTGTCTCCTTACCTTGCCCTATTCTGTCCTCCTTATCTTTTGTCTTGTCTGTCTTGATTAAATTGTAAACTCTGACAAGTATATGTGTTTGTACTGTGCTGCATATGCCTTGTAATAGTAGGGTAGGATGAATGGGTCCTCCTTTCCTGTTCCTTCCATTGAAGTTTGAAGCCGGCCTATGTTCTAGCATATGGAGACAAGTGGTCTGCATTCCTCCTTTGGTCGTCTTAAGAGTTTTTAGATTGGAATAAAACTATGAAGCTGCTTTTGGAAAGAATTCCTTAAGTGGCAAGTCTTTCTATATTTTTTGGGGGGAGGGGTCCTGATCTTCAGAGAGCTTTCGGAAATCTGCCATGTCCTATTTTAATTTAGCATTTTGTAACATCAAGTTAGAGTGCCGTTGTGCATAGAGCTTTTTCCTTGATTAGTGGAGAAAAATGTCATGGAAAGCAAAGCTGGTAGTAATTTTAAAATTGCTTCTTCCATCCTGTTCTAATAGATTCTCCTGCATAGGAATTGAAGCAGGGTTTATTTTCCCTTCCCCCATTTTTCCCCTCCCATGTGTGAGCCAAGTAAGTCTTCAATTCTGGAATACTATAATTTATTGTGTTGTGCAGAATTCACTGTTGTGTGGTATTTTATTTGGCTGGATTTGTGTACACTTTTCATAGAGGTCAAAGCAGTTTACATGGAACTTTAAACAAATCAAACAACATTTTACATTGAGCGATCAACTTTGTATAGTAAAGATAAAGGACAGGAATAGATGTTATAAGTTTTTGGGTATGCTTAGTTGACTTTAGCTTATATACAAAATGTTCTTCATGGTATTTGGTCGTTAACAATATGCAGAATGCTCTTTATGTTGTAGGCAGGGGAGGGGGTGCTATTGGAGGGTGGGACCGAATAGGTGGGTTTTTAGGAGCTTGCCGAAGGTTGGGGGGTTAGTGGTGTTCCAGCACCTGGAACAAGCCTATTGGGTGCTTCTTGTTACTGTTTGGGGGTTGGTTAGGGTGTTCATAGTGGAAGATCTCTGTAGTCTGTTCGTCTGCAGTGGTATGATGAGGGAAAGAAAGGTGGGTGGATAATGGGTGAGTAAGAGCTTTGAGTATTATTAGTATGATTTTGTAGAGTATTCTGTTTTGCAGTTGGAGCCAGTGAAGAAGCTTGAGGATGAGAGTGATGCGATTGCGCCTGGTAGCGCCTTTTAATGATCCAGGCTGTCATGTGGACTGCTGTTTGTAGAGGATGGAGCATTGATTTTGGTAGTCCATGGTATATTGGGTTCTAGTAGTTAGCGTGTGGTATAGTGAGAGCCTGTAAGGCTAAGTGAAAGTCTGATGGTGCGAGGAGAGTGTGAAGGTGCTGTAGAGTTCAGGTTTTGTAGTAGATTGATCTTGCTGTGATTTGCTTTCAGAAGCGCATCTCTTTTTTGTTAATGCTTCGAGACCACAACTTTATGCATGTCACCAGAGAAAAAAAGTCTTGTTTGGACACAAGAGGAAGATATTACTGATAGCAGTAATGGAGAAATGCCACAGCTCGCTACATAATAAGAACATAAGAAATGCCATACTGAGTCAGACCAAGGTCCATAAAGCCCAGTATCCTTTTTCTATCAGTGGTCAATCCATGTCACAAGTACTAGCAGTTTCCCAAAAAGACACACAGGTTCCATAATGCTTGTATTGGGACAAGCAGTAGATTAACTGAGTCCTCTTTAATAATGGTTTATGGACCTTTCCTCCAGGTACTTGTTCAAAACTTTTTTAAACCCAGCTACACTAACAGCTTTTACTACATCCTCCATTAATGAATTCTAGAGTTTGATTATGCTTTGAGTGAAAAAATATTTTCTCTTATTTAACAGGATTTTTATACCACCTTCTCGTACAATCAAAGCAGTTTACATAAAACTCAAAAATGTTAGAAAACTCAATGAACAATTCAGGTAGGGGTGGCATGTGGGAGATGCCTGGAGGCAGAACTTAACCCCGTTCACTATGTTGCTATGTGTATAACTGTAATTTGGGTTTGAACAGTGAGGTGGCAGGACTAAGTGTTGTCTTTGAAGTGGTCAGTGAAGAGAGGTCTTGAGGAGTTTTCAAAAGTCCTTTAAGTCTTTGGTGGTTCTGATTGTGTGTGTTTGGTTTTTTTTTCTGGAAAATTGTTCCAAATGGTGGGAGCAGCCAAGGAGAGAGCTCTCTTCATGGTAGTTATTTGCCTTAGTGTAGCCTTAGTATTAGCTATTAAACGGGTTACACTAGCTTCATTGCATGTCCCCTAGTCTTTCTACTTTTTGATGCGTAAAGAATCGATCTATGTTTACCCATTCCACTCTATTCATTAATTTGTAGACCTCTATCATATCTTCCCTCAGCCGTCATTTCCAGGTTGAAGAGCCCTAATTTTTTAAGCCTCTCCTCAGAGTATTCTTCCATCCCCTTTACCATTTTGGTAACTCTTCTCTGTACTGTTTCTAATTCTGCTATATCCTTTTTAACATACAGCGACCAGAATTGCACACAATATTTAAGGTATGGTTGCACCATGGAACAATACAGAGGCATTATAATATCCTTTTGTTTTATTTTCCATTCCTTTCCTTATGATTCCTAGCATTCTATTTGCTCTCTTGCTCACTGCTGCACACTGGGTGGAGGGTTTTAACATGTTATCCACGATGATGCCTAAATCGTTTTCCTGGGTGATGGTTCCTAATGTGGAACCTTGCATTGTGTAACCATAGTTTGGATTGTTCTTTCCTAGGTTCATAACTTTGCACTTGTCCGCATTAAATTTTCATCTGCCATTTCAACGTCCAGTCTTCCAATTTATCAAGGTCCTCTTGCAATGTTTCATAATCCTCTTGGGTTTTAACAACTTTGAATAATTTTGGGTTATCTGCAGATTTGACTACCTCACTTGTTGTTCCAATTTGCAGGTCATTTACAAAAGTTAAAAAGCAGCAAACCCAGCACAGATCCCTGGGGTACTCCACTATTCACCTTTCTCCATTGGAAAAATTGGCCATTCATCCCCACCCTCTGCTTTCTATCTTTTAACCAGTTCCTGATCCACAATAGTACACTGCCTCCTATTCCATGCCATGACAGTTTAACTTTGTCAAGAACCTCTCATGAGGGGCCTTGTCAAAGGTTTACTGAATATTCAGATACGCTATTATCGACCGATTAACTTTGTTCTCTATTATACAAGTTCATTTCCTACATTTTGTCTTTTGGATCCAGGTGCCTAAAGGATAAAATATAAACTAACTACTTATCCTTCTGTGAGCTGCATTCGCAGTATGTCTAGTCTGCAGGTATACTTCCCTCCTTGAAGTGTATTTACAAGGTTGTAATCTTGTGGTTTTTGTTTTATTTTAACAATCTTTGCTCTAGATTAGGTCTTCACAGCCCCCTGATGTGCTGCACATTAAGTAAGGCTGCACTGATAGAGAGTGAGCAGATGGATTTGATGCACAGCTGGAGTGAATGTGGAGGGCAGAAACAGTAAGAGGGCCAGTGCTTATGTTTGGTGCTGGGAGGCTCCTGTTTAGGAAACCTTTCCTCTCAGCACTTGAATTTGTTGAGTTTCTGCCTTTCCATTCGCAAAAGTAAGTGGCTGTATATTTTAGTAGCAATTTTTTTAATGGAATCTTGTATTTAAGGCAACAAAGTGCGATAACTGGCTTGTTCTAACTGTGGTAGTTTTATTTAGTTGGCTCCCCTTTTTTTATCTCCCCTTTTCTTTTCTCCCCTTTTCTGAGGGTTCCGATTCCTTTTTTCCAGTCTGGTTTGTCATTTAGTCTCTTTAATGGGGCCTTGCCTTGTCTGATAGTCCTACCTGCTCCGTCATTTCACCCCTTCCCCCATCATTCGACAACTTCATGCCTATAACCCTGATAGTGAACTTCTCTGATGCTGCAGTTGTATTCCTGCTCTCTCACTTTGCTGTTGTGAAACCTGAGCAGCTGTGCTCTGTCATTAAAGCGCATGTTTGTCAGGGCATGGCAACATAACCTCTGTGCCCAAGTGTGCTTTTTATAGTGGTGTGTTTTTATTTTATTTTACTATACTGTATATAAAGTGTGTGGGGTGGTTTGGTTTTTTTTGGGGGGGGGGGTCTTCCCCAAAGTATCTAGCACCCTAAGTGAATCTTTATGCAGGTGCCACCCTTTTTCCCTCCCCATGTCCACCATCTTTTCTTTCCTACCCCCATCCCCAAGGTGTCCAACATGTCCTCTTCTAACCCACAACTCACCCCCCCCCAGCTGCTTCTTCCAGTGTTGTTGTACATCTTACCTCTGCTATGGGCAGCTCAACCCTGCCCGAAGACAGCACAGCATGGCAGCAGGCCTTTGAGCACCCACACATGTGCCTAAGGCTTTCATGACCCTGCTTCCTCGGTGTACATAGGAGGAGCCAGAATGCACATGTGTCCATGTACAGAAGGTCCACTGCCACCCTGGGCTGCCTTTAGCCAGGACTGAGTCGGCAGCTGAGGAGAGAGTGTTTGCACACCTGCCCACCCCTAAAGGTCAGCCGTACAGCTGCCTGACAGTGTGCTACCTTAGGCAGATGTCTAGTCTCCCTTATACATGGGCTGGCCTCATGCAACCCCAGAATTTCTCTTGTACAATTATTTTAGTAGTTGCTGGGTCCAATTTGAGCATGGATGGAAGCAGTGCGCTGGGTCCAATTTGAGCATGGATGGAAGCAGTGCACAGGGCCGCAATGAATAAACAGTAATTAACTTGTGATAAATGGTAAAATATTTATTTTTCATGGGGAGAATGCATAGCATTGGGAGGAGGATTGGTGTTAGGACTTGGAGGTCTTTTGTGTTAAAGTTAAGGGCCTGCTTTTTCTAGTCTGCCAGTGGCCTAGATCTAATTTCTTTCTCTACACTTCCTCCTTGCCCTTAGACGTAGGTTTGGTTTGGGGAGGGACTGTTTTTTGGTTTCTCATGTTATGTTACTGTGCTGATTATAAACATTACAGTACTAAACCCATTACCTGATGATTTTTCTGAGCCTCTAGTTAGGATGAGGACTTCACTGTGCATTGTGACGTTTTAAAAATAGCTTTTGAAGCTTGCAGCAGTTTTGCACATAAGCCTTGGCATGTTTGAAAAACTGGCTTGCTGGGGTAGCCATCAAAATTTATGCACCATTGTGTCAGTCATCTTTCTTGGTTAATGGTTTGTGTGTTACCTTTTAATAATGTTGGAGGAACTTGCTAGGTGGTTGAGACTGCGTGCTGTAGTGATTGTATCCAGATGCTCACTCTAGATGTCTCATAGAAAATTGCCTAGGAATGAAACAATAAGCATCAGATTTATTTCTGCTTTGCAAATCCGTGGTTTTATGGATGGAAGCATATGGGAAAAGACTTTATCACAAATATATTAAAACTGTGCTGCTGTCTTCTTGGCCATCATTCTTCTCTCCCCCCCCCCCCCCCTCCTACCTTATTCTGTTCCCATGAAGCTAGGGTTATAAAAATTGTAAAGGTCTACTTAATCCGGTGAGGGAAAATTAAAATAGTAGAACGGATTAGAAAAATACTGATGTAACTTGCTTTAAATACTGAAGTAAACCAGGGAAAAAGACCCCTCTGGAGACAAACTGAAAAATTCAGTTCTGAGGACTAATTTCTTATGACTGTCTTGGCATTTTTGTGTTGGAGAACATGACTGAGTAGTCTCTTTTGAGTTGCAATAAAGTATATACTACTGATTGGAAGTTTTATGAGAAGCTTCAAGGCTGGTTTTAGGGTCATGTGGTGAAATTAAACAAGGTACCACCACTGCTTCAGAGCCTTGGGAACAAGCCCTGGGAAGTATCCTTTGGATTCTTGTGGATGGGTGGAGGAGGGTATGTGGAGTATTTTCTCTTCCTGATGTTATCTTGGAGAATGACTGGTGGAGGAGGCTTCAGTGTGTGTGGTGGGGGTTAGGATGTCCGAGGAATGGTAGGTGGGGAAAAGGCTCATCTCTTGTTCTAAGAAAACAAGCAGATGGCCTAATTCAAGAACAATTTCTGGTTTAAAAGTAAAGGTTTGCTACACAGAGAACTGTTAAGATCAAGGAAACAGAATTGAGCTAATCTGTCTGACAGATGCCCCTTATTAGAAATTAAGGCACTTGTTGCAGGTCAAAAAATGTAGTGGAGGAGAAACATCAAGGGAGAAAAGTAATTTTGTTTACAAGGAGTCAGGATATTTTCTAACAATTTTGGACCTTAGTTGCTGCAGTTTGACTCCTTTTACTAATGCTTAGCACATGCTAACCGGCATTAGAGTACACTTTCTGCCGCATAGCCCATAAGAACAGAATGGGAATGGTGGCAGATAACCAGTGCTAATGCTTAGCGCGCACCAAGTGTTAGTAAATAGGGCCCTTTGTGCTTTCGGTAAAACAAAGCAAAACGGAGTTGTGTGTGTGTTACACCCAAGGTCACTACTCCCCCCCCCCCCAAACTGAATCTGACGTACCTTGTTCCCTTTCTGTGTGAAGGGTATGGTTTTGCCTGCGGTGAGTTTTACAGCTTGAGTGTGGGGGTAGGGGTAGGAAGAGTTGGGGCAGAGCAAGGGGAAATACAATTGGGCATGAATGCACAATTCTAAAGAGCCTTGCTTATTGCATACCTGCTACGGTAGAAACACTCTTGCTTCAAGACTTTCTGTTATATTCATTGCTGGTAGAGTCCACCTCTGAGTAGGGGGATGGGTTATGAATCTAGGAGAATCTATTCTGAAGTTAACATCCTTCCTAGTATGTTTGTTTAAAGCAAAAACTTTCATGCCAAGTGTAGACAACTTAGTTTGATGGCTGCATATTATGTATTACGGGCACTGAGTGTTCAAACCATTCTTAAATGTCCTTTTCTAGTGGGCATACCAAATCTTAGGAGTTATTTAGCTGTGTATTTTTCATGCAGCATAGTGAGAGGTTTTTAGCAGAAAACCTAAATCTTCTAACCACATTTTGTCTAGCTGTCTGCCGCACTAATTAAACTCTCTACCTTCAACAGGGTCATTAAGTCTTCCCTCCCACATTGTACTCCACAAAAGCCTGGATTTTGCATACAGGAAAATGTTACTGTCCAAGAATATTAAATCCGTTTTATTCTTCCTAACACAGATTGCAGTGTAACTCGTTAAACATGCCATGAAGTGTATGAGGAGTGGAGGGAGGCAACGCTGTTTTCTATGGCTTGTGGTTCAAAGTCTGGCTGGAAAGAGCAATTTTAAATTTGATTATTCCCCTATCCATTACAAAAGTACTGTAGGTGTTTCCATGTCCAGGAGGGCTTACCATTTTAAGGCCTCAATTTACTAATCTACATTAAAAAATCATATTGCAGGTTGGTGAATCCTGCATTAAATTTTGTTCTTTGCTTTGCAGGTGAGAGTATTGCACATTCATGGCTGCAGCAACTGATAGTGGCCCCCAAATTGGGCCCATTATCTTTTAAAGGGCTGGTCCAGAGATAGGTACCCCTTCCCCCAAATTCCTTAAGAAGTAACAGTACCTCCTCCCCCTCCATACCTACTGGGGGCCTCCTTGGTAGATACTAAGGCAGCGATGGCGAACCTGTGGCACGCGAAGGCCTTGCAGCTGGCACGCGGGAAGGTCGCACATTAAAAAAAAAAAAAAAGCTGCCCGCTGCCGCCGCGGCGGCATGGAGTGTCCCGCGGGGCTCCCTCTGCCCGGCGGGACTCTCCCGGCGCTGCTCAGCCCCTCTCTGCCGGCTTGCAGAGACGCGAAGGGAGAGTCTCCCTCGCGTCTCTGTTAAGCCCGCAGGGGCTGATGGGAAATTTCCCATCTGCCCCTGCGGGCTTAAGAGAGACGCGAGGGAGACTCTCTCCCTTCGCGTCTCTGCAAGCCGGCAGAGAGGGGCTGAGCAGCGCCGGGAGAGTCCCGCCGGGCAGAGGGAGCCCCGCGGGACACTCCATGCCGCCGCGGCGGCAGCGGGCAGCTTTTTTTTTTTTTTTGCCATGAGCCGAGGGAAGGGGGTTAAGACTGGCAATGGGCTAGGGAGGGAGAGAGGGGGGTTAAGACTGGCAATGGGCTAGGGAGGGCGGGAGGGGGGTTAAGACTGGCAAGGGGCTCGGGAGGGGGGGAGGGGGGTTGAGACTGGCATTGGGCTTGGGAGGGAGGGGGGGTGAGACTGGCAATGGGCTAGGGAGGGTGGGAGGGAGGGGGGTAGAGACTGGCAATGGGCTAGGGAGGGGGGGTTAAGACTGGCAGGGGGCTAGGGAGGGGGGTAAGACGCAGTGGGCTATGGGGGAGAGTTAAGACTAGCAATGGGCTGTGGGCTGATGAGGGCTGGCAATGGGCTATGAGCTGATGAGGGCTTTCTGGAAATGGGGTGATGGGGGGTTAGGACTGGTAATGGGCTATGGGGGGGTTAAGACTGGTAGTGGGCTGATGGGGGTGTAGGACTGATAATGGGTTATGGGGGGGGGGCTAGGACAGGAAATGGGCTGAAGGGGAGGGGTTAGGACTTGAGGTGGGCTGATGTGGTTAGGACTGGTAATGGGCTGTGGGCTGATGGGGGGGTTTAGGACTGGCAATGGGCTATGGGGGGCTGACTGGAAATGGGCTGATGGGGGGTTAGGACTGGTAAAGGGTTATGGGGGGGGGCTTAAACTGAAAATGGGGTGATGGGGGTTAGGACTGGAAGTTGATTGACGGGGGGCTAGGACTGGTAATGGGTTGGGGTGTTGCTAGGACTGGAAATGGGCTGAGTGGAAGGGGAGGCTTGAACTGCAAATAGCTGATGGGGAGGGGGCTTGGAATGGAAATGGGCTGTGAGGGAAGGGAGCTAGGACTGAAAATGGGCTGATGGAAAAGCTAGGATAGGACTGGAAATGGGCTGTTGGGGGGAGCTAAGATTGGAAATGGGCTGTGGTGGGGGCTTGAATTGAAATGGACTCATGGAGGGGCTAGAACTGGAAGTAGGCTCATGGGGGGGCTTGGACTGGAATTGGGCTGAGTGGAGGGGAGCTATGATTTGACATTGGCTGATGGTGGGGCTAGGAAATGAGTAGAAATGGGCTGATGGGGGGGCTAGGATTGAAAATGAGCTGATGAAGGGACTTGGACTGGAAATGGGCTGATGCAGGGACTAGAAGGGAATGGATGCTGGGTGAGACTGGAACTAGAAGGGAGCTGATGTTGGGGGAGGATTAGAATGGGATGGGGCTGGGAGAGTAAAATGGAGAGGGGAAAAATATTTTGTGTAGGAGGGATGAAAAATCTACAGTTGGCCAGGTATTGGGAGAGTAATTGGGGATTGAGGATGGAGGGGTAAAATTTGTGTGGATGAAATAGGAATGAGGAAAGAGCAAAAGGAGAAAGATTAGTATGTTAAAGCAGATGTAGAGAGAGAGAGAGAATGGAAAAAAAACTAGAAGAGAGAAGAAAGGACAAATGGACAGCAGACGATGGAGAGTTAGCAGAAAACATGAAGAAACCAGAAGAAGGTGGCTGGACCAATTGCAACTGAAAAAAAAATGCACAAAAGGTAGAAAGATATCTCTTTATTTTGAATTTATTAACTGGAATATGTCAGCTCTGGGAAATGTGCATCATTAACATCTGCGCTTTGTTTGGTACAAGAGGAAATTCCTATTTGACGTTGCCACTTGTTCTCTTTCCCCAGTATTCTCTGAAATGTATTGGTTTAATATTTGCAGTGTTGCCTTTTGATAGGTAGGGTATGGTGCTTTGTGAGTCCTGGTAATGCTGTCAGGATACGGCGGGTTTGCTATGGGTTCTAAATGGGCAGCGTTTGTAGTAGTTCCTAATGTGCCTGGGGGTTGGCACTGGATTATAGTAATGTAGAAATCTTTTAGTCTTTCTTTATCCATACACTCATTAAGAGACATGTTTACTAAAAGTTAGTGTATGGTAACATTATGCAAATATTTATGCAAATAAGACCACTTATGCAAATGACGTGCTGGCACTTTGAGGAAATTCTTTGGTTTTGTG
Source organism: Ichthyophis bannanicus (assembly GCA_033557465.1). Classification (NCBI taxonomy): domain Eukaryota; kingdom Metazoa; phylum Chordata; class Amphibia; order Gymnophiona; family Ichthyophiidae; genus Ichthyophis; species Ichthyophis bannanicus. Next base: position 633,815,909 of record CM066033.1, read on the forward strand.
CGGCAGTTTGGGCACTCGGGCTCAAAAAGGTTAGCCATCACTGTACTAAGGGAAGGAAAAACAGGAGCAGATGCCTGCCCTAGTGGCTGTCTTAAGTAAAAAAAAAAAAAAAAAGCAGTAGAGGGACTAGCACTAAAGTGGTCAGGCTGCTAAGTCTGTTATAGTTTGGGCTGATGCTGACACTAGTACCTCTTTTCAGGCTCCATAGCAGCAGGTGCAGCACAACAGCCTATTGTTTCCTAGTCCTGTGTTGATATCTGCAGAGCAAATGGAAGCTTTTAGCTGAAGTGTTAAGGCAAACATTAGGTGGCATGTTCACTAAAATGTATTAATTTAGTGTGCGAATGGGCCACAAATATAGCACAGACACCCATGCTAACCTCTGGCTTGTGCATACGTCCCCCTTCCATTAGCAACTGTGTGGTACCGCTCTAACTGGCATGTGGGTGCTCTTACATTTGAGGTGGCATTAAGTACAGCTGCGGTTAGCATGTGCCTAAGATGCCTGTGCTAACCATGTACTATCAGTGCCCATGTTCTTCCCCTGCCCCGTCCCCACCCAATCATGCACTTTCCAGTTACTGCAGGGTTTAGCATGTAGCAAGTAGTTAACGTGCTTTAGTAAACTGCCCCGAAATGCATTAGTATTAGTAAGCTAGCATTTATTGGTACACTTAGAATATGCATATAGGTGTAGATTGTCATGAGTGATAGATGTTAAACACAAAGATGTGTGCCAGTGAGTCAGTGCCAACTCCTGATGACTCAGCAGCCTCTGAGCTTTCTTGGCAAGGTGTGACTGGAAGTAGATTGCCAGGCCTTCTCTTCCGAGGCAATGGAGGGTAGGGCGACTCGTCCAAAGCCACAAGGAGTGCCAGTGGGAATTGAATCCTTGTCTCTTGGTCACTAGGCTGCTGCTCTAACCACTAGGCTCCTCCACTCCACAGTATACTATTATATAACTTTGGTTATGTGTCTAATTGTGATCCACCTAGACCAGTGATGGCTAACCTTTTTGAGCCCGAGTGCCCAAACTGCCGCACAAAACCAAAGAATTTCCTCAAAGTGCCAGCACGTCAATTAAAGCCCCATTTGCATAAGGTGCTTCATTTGCATAAATATTTGCATAATGTTACCATACACTAACTTTTAGTAAACATGCCTCTTAATGAGTATATGGATAAAGAAAGACTAAAAGGTTTCTACATTACTATAATCCAGTACCAACCGCCAGGCACATTAGGAACTACTACAAACGCTGCCCATTTAGAACCCATAGCAAACCCGCCGTATCCTAACAGCACTACCAGGACTCACAAAGCACCATACTCTACCTATCAAAAGGCAACACTGCAAATATTAAACCAATACATCTCAGAGAACAACAATACATGACCTACTGGGGAAAGAACAAGTGGCAATGTCAAATAGGAATTATATAAACAGAATACCTCAGCTCAGTTACACATGCAGAACAGACCATCACCAAACAAGGAATCACAATTTAGAAACAGGAAGACAATAATTAAACTGGGAACCCCAAAAGCCAAACTTGGAATATACAACAACACTGTAGAAATAAAACTATATATTAATTTCCTCTTGTACTAAACAAAGCGCAAAAATTAATGATGCACATTTCCCAGAGCTGACATATTCCAGTTAATAAATTCAAAATAAAGAGATATTTTTCTACCTTTTGTGCATTTTTTTTCAGTTGCAATTGTTCCAGCCACTTTCTTCTGGTTTCTTCGTGTCTTCTGCTAACTCTCCATCTGCTGTCCATTTGTCCTTTCTTCTGTCTTCTTGTTTTTTTTTCCATTCTCTCTCTACATCTGCTTTAACATACTAATCTTTCTCCTTTGGCTCTTTCCTCATTCCTATTTCATCTACTCAAAATTTACCCCTCCATCCTCAATCCCCACTTACTCTCCCAATACCCGGCCAATTGTAGATTTTTATCCCTCCCACACAAAATATTTTTCCCCTCTCCATTTTACTCTCCCAGCCCCATCCCATTCTAATCCTCCCCCAACACCAGCTCCCTTCTAGTTCCAGCCTCACCCAGCATCCATTCCCTTCTAGTCCCTGCATCAGCCCATTTCCAGTCCTAGCAGCCCCCCAACCCAATACCAGTCCGATCCCCCCCTCATCAACCCACTTCCAGTCCTAACCCCCCATCACCCCATTTTCAGTTTAAGCCCCCCCCTATAACCCATTACCAGTCCTAACCCCCACTTCCAGTCAGCCCCCCATAGCCCATTGCCAGTCCTAACCCCCCCATCAGCCCACAGTCCATTACCAGTCCTAACCCCATCAGCCCACCTCAAGTCCTAACCCCTCCCCATCAGCCCATTTCTTGTCCCAGCCCCCACATCGCCCATTATCCGTCCTAAACCCCCCCATAGACCATTACCAGTCCTAACCCCATCAGACCACCTCCAGTGTTAACCCCCCATCAGCACATTTCCAGTCCTAACCCCACCCAACAGCCCACCTCAAGTCCTTACCCCTCCCCATCAGCCCAATAGCAGTCCTAACCCCCCCCCCCTAGCCCATTAGCAGTCCTAACCCCCCCTCTCTAGCCCATTAGCAGTCCTAACCCCCCCCCCCCCATAGCCCATTACCAGTCCTAACCCCCATCACCCCATTTCCAGACAGCCCCCATCAGCCCACAGCCCATTAGCAGTCCTAACCCCCCCTAGCCCACCAGCAGTCCTCCCCGCGCCTAGCCCATTAGCAGTCCTAACCCCCCCCTCCTAGCCCATTAGCAGTCCTAACCCCCCCCAGCCCATTAGCAGTCCTAACCCCCCCCTAGCCCATTAGCAGTCCTAACCCCCCCTCCTAGCCCATTAGCAGTCCTAACCCCCCCCCAGCCCATTAGCAGTCCTAACCCCCCCAGCCCATTAGCAGTCCTAACCCCCCCCTAGCCCATTAGCAGTCCTAACCCCCCTCTCTAGCCCATTAGCAGTCCTAACCCCCCCATAGCCCATTACCAGTCCTAACCCCCCATCACCCCATTTCCAGACAGCCCCCATCAGCCCACAGCCCATTAGCAGTCCTAACCCCCCCTAGCCCATTAGCAGTCCTAACCCCCCCCCTCCTAGCCCATTAGCAGTCCTAACCCCCCCAGCCCATTAGCAGTCCAAACGCCCACAGCCCATTAGCAGTCCTAACCCCCCCCCCTGCCCATTAGCAGTCCTAACCCCCCATCACCCCATTTCCAGACAGCCCCCATCAGCCCACAGCCCATTAGCAGTCCTAACCCCCCCTAGCCCATTAGCAGTCCTAACCCCCCCCCTCCTAGCCCATTAGCAGTCCTAACCCCCCCCCTCCTAGCCCATTAGCAGTCCTAACCCCCCCCAGCCCATTAGCAGTCCTAACCCCCCCCTAGCCCATTAGCAGTCCTAACCCCCCCCCCCCCGCCAATTTAAAAACAGAAAAAGCGGGCTATGGCGGCTGCCGCGGACGCCGCCGCATGCCGGGTCCCGCGGGGCCCCCACCCCCCGCAAAGCCCCTCTGCAAGGGCTTTCAGATTCGCGAGGGAGACAGCGTCTCCCTCGCGTCTCTTGTTAAGCCCGCAGGGGCTAATGGGAAATTTCCCATCAGTCCTTCGCGTCTAAAGGGGCTGATGGGAAATTTCCCATTAACCCCTACGGGCTTAACAGAGACGCGAGGGAGACGCTGTCTCCCTCGCGAATCTGAAAGCCCTTGCAGAGGGGCTTAGCGGGCGGAGGGGGCCCCGCGGGACACTGCATGCTGCCGCGTCCGCGGCAGCAGCCAGAGCCCGCTTTTTCTTTTTTTGCGGACCTTCACGCGTGCCAGCTGCAAGGCCTTCGCGTGCCACAGCTGGCACGCGTGCCATAGGTTCGCCATCGCTGACCTAGACCATTGAATAGAGTGGGATAATAGAACTGCTGATGCTCATTATTATGGCAGAGGGGCGTGTGTGTGTGTGTAATATATAATTATGGTTAAACTGTCTATGAAAGAACCATATACTGTTACATTGATGCATGATTCTCTTTACTTTTTACATACCAACCATTGTCCAGAAGGAATCATTGCACATCACAATTATGTTCCAATGTCATATCTGTGTCCCCCCCACCTCGTTAAATTTAATATGTTCCTTTGAATTCCCAAATCGTCCTTCCCTCTTTAATTCAACATTTTACTTCTTGCAGCATGAGGTAAAGTATGCCAAAAAAGGCTCTCGGATGTTTTTGAAAAGATCTCTAGCTGGTCACAGAGGTTAGTTTGTGCTTATGCTCCATTGACACTAAAGAGTTTTATAGCTGAAACATTGCAAACAAAATAGTCCAGGTATTCAAACGGGGCAAGTACAAGAAAACCTGAAATGTTTACATTTCAAGGGAGTTGCCCAAAAATGGGGGGTGTAGGGCTTTTTTTATTCTTTCACACCCAGAGGAGGTTGGAAAAAATCATACAAAAGGAGTGAGGTGGTCTGTAAGTAAACTAACTCTGAAAATTTAACGGAATGGAATGGGATGAAACTTGACACATGGTAAATGGTAAAATGATATATCAAATGGGAGTGGGGGAAAGGAGGTGTGCAATATGAGAGTCATAAACTGATGACTTTTTGGCATAGGTGAACGTGCAGAGGAAAGAAATGACCCTAGTCTGTACAGCGCTTTATAAAGAAGGATGAGCTTCGCACTGCTCTTTTCTGTGAAACTATCTACCTCAATACTGTGGAGCAGGGCCCACCGGTACCTGGAGTGACTGGGAGACGGTGTCATAAGAAGCAAAAAAGCCGTGATTGACCCAGTTAACAGGCGGTACTCAGAAAACAGAAAGCATCAGTGTGTTGAATAGTTTGGACTTGTTAAATTGGATCGTGAGGACCGATTTTTGGAGGCAGCATGCCCCACTGGGGGACAAATCTTCTGTAACCAGCTTCACTTGTGAGGTTGGGTGTAGGAGACATGGAGGGTCGTGTATAATGATTGCATAAAGAATTCTCTGCATGACTTGCCCATTAGCCTTGCTGTCCTCCCCTGTGGCTGTTGCTGAATAACTGTTTGGATGGACAGTCGCGAAACACTTGTAGCAAGAGAAATCACCTGTGGTATGACAGAACAGGGGACGACACTGAGTAAGGTGGAAAATATGACTTAACTGTTTTGGTGGGCAGAAAGTGCAAAGCACGCTAGGAAATAACTATGAGCTGGTCTAAGCCATGGAGCTGGGAAGGTTTGATTTCAGAAGCAGGGCACGACCTGAGCAAAGAGTCTGGTTTAGAAAGAAGATTGTATGGTCCCCCGTCAGTTTTGTTATATAATGTACATTTATAGGCAAAGCAGAGCATGAAGGGCAGTCTGCCGGCTATCGAGGACGTAGCCTGATAATTCACTGGCAGATCCCAGAACTTGTGAATGGGTATAGAGTGAATTTAACACAGCTGGATTTCACCAATGCCAGGCAAGAGGGATCTGAAACTGCATGTCCGCACAAAATTTGGACATTTGAGTATGCTGTGATTTTGGGGAAACTGGTCCCCGAGGGAAGGAGAAATAAAATTAACCTTGTAATGTTCCATTAAAGGGGATTTAACCAGGCTAAAGGGTTGGGGAGTTTACAGGATTGGAGAGCTGTCTCTATTGCTGGCATGGTGTGTAAATGGGTCCGTGAGTAAGGGAGGGTATATGCAGTTGGAGCTAATTTGTGGGAGAATCTGGCAGGGCAATAGTATGGGGAGTGAAAGTAAGGGAAAGTGCAGTGATGAAGGGGGGCAGAAATGTAAAGTGGAGAGGATAGAGCAGTTGGGGGGAAGGGCAAAGAGGGATAAGAGGGGTAAGCAGTTCTATACAGGGGATACTGGATGAAGGGAGAGGAGTAGGGTTTGAAGAGGGGCGAAGGGTATAAAGTATAATACAGAGGGGGCTGGAAAGGTGCATGGAAAGAGTCTTTGAGGTCCTGCTGGGAAACCTATGGGGGCACGAGGAGTAAGTATGTTTTAAGGACAATGGTGGTATGGCTGATGCACCATTCTTAACATTGAAGATGTGGAGAGCCCACATTAGTTAGTGAAGGGCACCAAAATTCTGAGGAGTTGGAGGAAGGTCAAAGCCAATATGATTTTTTTTAAATTTTATTTTTTTACAGGGAACACACTTAACATTTGCCGAGCACAAGAAGCTCCAAAGGGGATGGGTTGGGCAGGTGGCTTTTGCCGCTTATGACAGCAGACAATGAGGGGTTACCATCCTAATAAATGAAACTATCGCCTTCAAATCCCACAAAATTATTACAGATCTAAAGGGGCGCCATATATTGTGGTTGGAATTCTTAAATGGCTAGAAAGTGTTGCTAAGTGAGATCTATGCTCCGAATGTTTATCACTATGGATTCTTCTTGTCCCTCATGGCTAAAGTGGCGGAGTATGCAGAATATAGACTAATCACTGGGGGAAATTTTGAATATAGTAATGGACCCACAGTAGACTGCTAGCTGGCTAGGGCGTTAAAGGGCTCATGAACACGGTAGGGGGAGAGGGTGTTTAAATTTTTTTTGAACTCTGAACTGGAATTGGTGGATGCCTAGAGGATGTTGTGACCACTTGATGTAGAAGTTACGTTTTACTCAGGGGCGCTCAATGTACTCAAGGCTAGATTGTTTGCTGGTCTTTGAAGCTTTAGTTGGTCACACAGTTTCAGCAGAAATAGATGTGCTCTTGCTATCAAACTACTGAATTGTAATAATGTATCTAAAACATTTGACATTAAGGAGAGAAAATCTGGAGATTGAATCCCACATGGTATTTGACTCATTTTTCCAGGCCTTCTGAAGAATATAAGGAAGAAAATGGGGAGGTGGTGGTGGGGGCTGTAACTTACACTCAAGTTAAAAAAACAAAACAAAACAAAACACAACAGTGCTTCAAAAATGGGCGAGAGTTGCAAGTTAAGGGTTTTTTTTTTTTAAAGAAAAAAGATAAGCTGTTTTTGAACTCTCTATCTCTACATGGTAAAGAGTTAAAAATGTGCAGAAAGATGTTATATTTTAATTGTGTTGCTTTTTTAAATGTGTTTTATTTAAGAGGTTCAAAATAAAACCGCAAATATGGCAAAAACCTGTGCTCTTTCAGTTAGCACTTGGTAATGCTTCCTTTAGCAAAAATAGATTCCAAATGTTTCCTGTAGCCAGCTCACATTGTTTCTATTCTTATTCCTTATCGTCACTTCAGTCCAGTCCCTTAACTTCTGGGTTGCGCAACCCTTCCAGCAGCTTGGAGGCTGAGCCCATCATCGTTTTGATGATGGTGGGGTATAAATACCCCTGGCACCACCCATTGGCACCAGTAATCTCAGCCTCCAAGCAGCTGGAGGGTTCCTGTAAGCCAGAGTGCTTACGGGCTCTTTCCTAAAATTTAATTTTAATTTAATTTATTTTAATTGGATTTAATTTGTAGACTATCTTTTGCTTTATTATTTTTTCTGTTTCTACAGTACCTTTGTGAGGGCTTGTACCTTTAAGGCTCCTGCTCTTCTCCTCTCCCCCCCCTCCCTCCCTCCCTGCCTGCCTGCCTGCCGTCTTCAGCTTCTGCTAGCTTGAGGCTCCGGAGGAGGGGGTTTTCCCATGCTGCGGAGAGGTCCGGAGAACTCTCCTCCCGTGCACGCCGAGGCCGCGATCACCTGGCCCAGCCGCTACTGCCTCGCGCCGAAGCCCCCTTGGCGGCTGAGCCCTAGAGGCAGCACCGACTTCCTGCAGCGGCGTTTCCTTGCCTCGTGCTTCAGCCTCGAGGCGGCTAGGCACTTGAGGCTGCGGCAGGAGTTAAATGCGGGTGTAGAGTGATTTCCTCTACCGCGCCCCGGTAGGAAAGCCAGTAGCGCGGCGGCGTGTTTCCTCAGTCCGCAGGTCCGGCCTCCACGTGGCTGCGGCCTACCGCGTGGGAACCGGCAGAGGACAGCCGGTTCCCTCGTGGCAACAGCTACGTGCCAGAGCAGCGAAACGCAAGTATCAGGATGCAATCTTCTTCCACATGAACTTATTTTGATGTATTTTCAGAGTAAATTTGAATTTTGTGTAGCTTTTTGGTGCGGCTGGAGGGGAGGGGAGTGCTGGGAGTCTCGGGCATCACTTATTTAATTTATTTGGTTTAGTTTATTTAGTTTATTTAATTTAATTTATTTATTTTAATTCAATTGGTTTTATTCTGTTTGCATTTGAAGTTTGAGAGGAATGACGGGCAAGCTACGGTGTCCTTCTTGCGGCACTCGTAGAGGGACGGCCTCTGAGGCAGGAGTCTGCAGGGGTTGTGCAGCAGAGGCCGCTTCCGTGGAGCAGGAGATCCACCAGAGCATGTCTCTAGCCCTTCAGGGGTCAGGGGACCTTCCAGAAGGGGGAAGGGATTCCCACTCTCCTCCGCCTTCTTCCTCAGAGGGTCCAGGCCCTTCCCAGTCTCTTCCCTCTCTCCCCTTGGGGGCGGAGGGAGACTGGGGTCAATTTTCACCCGAGTTTGTCCTGCTTTTGCACAAAGCCTACTGCTTACGCAAGCAGGGCTCGGCAGGCACAGCAGCAGCGAGGGACAGCATGGACGCTGGTGCAGGGAACACAAGATCCCTTGAGCTGGGGCCTCCCCCCAAGCGAACTAGGCTGGTGGGCAAGGATCTTGTTGACTCTCCGCCCCGGGATCTCCCTGAAGAGGATCTTTCGGACAAGGAAGAGATGGAGGAAGGGGAGGAGCTTGAAGAGGGGGAGATCCCTGAGGAGGAGCAATCCCGCATAGTCAGAGTTTTTAGGTGGGAGGAGCTCCTGGCCTTAATAAGTGAATCTTTAAAAGTACTCAATATGGTGTCGGAGGCTCCAACAGAAGAAGCAGCTCTGGAGGATCCGCTGATCCAAGCCGTAAGGAAATCTCAGAAGGTGTTTCCAGTCCACAGAGTGGTCCGACAGATGATTCAGGAGGAATGGAATCAGCCCGAGCCTACCCTGAGAGGAGTACGTGCTATGTCTCGCCTATATCCTTTGCCGGAAGCGGACAAGGACATCCTGAAATCGCCTAGAGTGGACGCGGCGGTCTCGGCGGTAACTAAGAAGACGACTATCCCGGTCGAGGGCGGCGCGGCCCTGAGAGACAGTCAAGATAGAAGACTGGACACCCTGTTAAAACAGGCATTTGATGTTAGTGCCCTTGCCTTACAGGCCTCCGTTTCGGGAGCATGGGTGGCTAGAGCCTGTTTGAGATGGTCTCAATAGCTGCAACTGGCTGACAGCCCTTCAGGCATCCCCCAAGAAGTGGCGGCCAAGTTAGAGTCCGGTTCGGCCTTTTTAGCGGATAGCCAGTATGACCTTATTAGAAGTCTGGCGAAGAATATGGCCTCGGTTGTAGCAGCCAGAAGGTACTTGTGGTTACGTAACTGGGCGGCGGATGCTTCTTCTAAGATGCGCCTGAGCCGACTTCCCTTCAAGGGGAAGCTGTTGTTTGGGGAAGACCTAGATACGTTGGTAAAGGAGCTGGGAGAGTCGAAAGGAGGTAGGCTCCCCGAGGATAGACCAAGGCTGGGTCGTTCTTTGGCGCCGGTGCGGAGTCAGTCAAGGGACTTCCGTAGGTTCCGGCAGTCCAGACTCTGAACCCTTTCCCCAGGGGCCGTTTTCCTTCCAGGGGTCAGAACTTCCGTGGGTTTCGCGGAGCAGGTAGAGGTTTTGGTGCCGCCTCCTCCTCCTCGACACCTAGAAAAGCACAATGAGAAAACGGGGGTCCAGGAGGGAGTGCTGCCGGTGGGAGGGCGCTTAAGGCAGTTCCTTCCCGCCTGGTCCCGAGTCACATCCAATCAGTGTGTATTAGAGGTGATCCGAGAAGGGTACGCTCTTGAGTTCACAAAGAGAGTATCCCCTGCATTTATTCTGTCCCCCTGCGGTCCACCAGAAAAGGAGGCAGTGGAAATCACCCTTTCAAGGCTCCTAGCGCTGGGAGCGGTGTTGCCGGTCCCACCAGACCAAAGAGGGTACGATCGATACTCCATTTACTTTGTAGTTCCAAAGAAGGAAGGTTCCTTCCGTCCCATTCTGGATCTGAAGCAAATCAACCGCTGCCTCAGAGTTCCTCATTTTCGCATGGAAACGCTGAGGTCCGTGATTGCAGCCGTTCGGCAGGGAGAGTTCCTTACATCCCTAGACTTGACGGAGGCATATTTACACATCCCGGTCAGAGAGTCTCATCAGCAGTTCCTAAGATTTGCCGTGCCAAGCGGCCATTTCCAGTTCCAGGCCCTCCCGTTCGGGCTAGCGACAGCTCCCAGGACGTTCACCAAGGTAATGGTGGTAGTGGCTGCGGCTCTGCGAAAAGAAGGAATCCTGGTCCATCCTTACCTGGACGACTGGCTGATTCGAGCAAAGTCAGAAGAGGAGAGTCACGTGGCGACAGCCAGGGTCGTGGACTTCCTCGTGGAACTGGGATGGGTCATCAATCGGGTGAAGAGCAGTCTCATACCCAGCCAGGAGATCGAGTACCTCGGAGCTCGGTTCGACACCAGAAGAGGAAGGGTGTTCCTTTCGAAGCAAAGATCAATCGACTTGAGAAGTCTTGTGGCCCGTTTTATGGTAACAAGATGCCCCTCGGCCTGGCATTACCTTGAACTGCTGGGCACCATGGCAGCGGCAATAGAAGTAGTCCCCTGGGCCCCGGGCTCATATGCGTCCTCTACAGCGTACCCTCTTGCGGCAGTGGTCTCATCAACATCACCCCTTATCCAGACGCATTTACTGTCCTCCCCGGATCAGGAAGTCTCTGCGGTGGTGGACAAGCCCAAGGAATCTGGGCTGCGGGATGCCACTCGAGACTCCTCAGTGGACACAGCTAACGACGGATGCGAGTCTAACAGGCTGGGGTGCTCACTGCGAGGGACAATTCGCCCAGGGCCGCTGGACTCCGAGAGAGTCGCAGTGGTCGATCAACAGGCTGGAATTGAGGGCGGTAACGTTAGCTCTCCGGGCTCTCGAGCTCTTGGTTCGTCAGAGGGCAATCCGGGTCCTATCCGACAACGCTACGGCGGTGGCGTACATCAACCGTCAGGGAGGAACGAGCAGCCCGTCCTTGGAGAAGGAGGCAGATGTCCTCCTGCAGTGGGCAGAGAGCCATTTGCTAGCACTGTCGGCGCAGCACGTGGCCGGAACAGACAACGTGACGGCCGATTACCTCAGCAGGTTCAAGATAGACCACGGAGAGTGGGAATTGGTGCAGGAGGTGTTCGATCTAGTGGTTGCCTGGTGGGGGACTCCAATCATGGATCTCATGGCTCGGTACACGTCGGCGAAGGCGAGCCGGTTTTTCAGTCGCAGGAAGGAAAGGATGTCCGAGGGCTTGGACGCCCTGGTCCAAAACTGGCCTTCAGAGGGCCTTCTCTATGTGTTCCCTCCTTGGGCGCTCATAGGGAGGGTTCTGCGGCGGATAGAAGCCCACCAGGGACTGGTTATTCTCATAGCCCCGGACTGGCCTCGGCGTCCGTGGTACGCAGACCTTGTGAGGTTGACGGCCGACCAGCCGTGGAGGCTCCCTGGCAAGGAGGACCTCTTGCGCCAAGGTCCGGTACGCATGCCCCACGTACATCGGTTCTCGCTTACGGCCTGGCTATTGAAAGGGCAAGGTTCTTGAAGCGAGGGTACTCGGGCTCAGTAATCTCAACCTTGTTGAGCGCTCGTAAGCGATCCACCTGTCTTTCTTATGTGAGAGTGTGGCGTATCTTTGAAGCCTGGTGTGTAGAACGTCAAATCAGGCCCCTCTCAGCATCCGTCCCCGAGGTTCTGTAGTTCCTTCAGGCAGGTTTCAAGAAGGGTCTAGCACCTAGCTCCTTGCGAGTCCAACTGGCAGCTATCTCTTGCTATAGGGGGAAGGTCAGAGGCAAATGTCTGGGAGGCCACTCAGATGTGAGCAGGTTTTTGAGAGCGGTTAGGTGGTTACGTCCCCAGCGGAGATCTGTTATCCCCCCTTGGGACCTCAACCTAGTCTTGAATGCCCTAGCGGGAGAACCTTTCGAACCGCTGAAGAAGTCCTCCCTAAAGGACTTGACGCTAAAAACAGTATTTTTAGTGGCAATTTGCTCGGCCAGACGCGTATCAGAGCTTCAAGCCTTGTCATCCAGACCTCCCTTTCTCACCTTCTTTAGGGATAAGGTGGTCTTGCGTACAGTCCTGTCTTTCTTACCTAAGGTCATCTCTCCCTTTCATGTAAACCAGTCGGTCTCTCTGCCCTCATTCGTGGTAAGGGATCAATCGGGGGATGGAGAAAAGCTTAGGCGCCTTGATGTCCATAGAGTGCTGAAGAGGTACCTCGCCCGTACGGTACCTTTCCGGAAATCAGAACGCTTATTTGTTCAGTTTGGAGGGCCGCATAAGGGAGAAGCAGCGGCCAAGGCTTCCATTTCTAGGTGGATCAGAGAGGCGATTGCTTCGGCTTATCTCCTCAGAGGGAAGCAAGTTCCAGGAGGGCTTAGGGCGCACTCAACCAGAGCGCAGGCTACTTCCTGGGCGGAAAATAGTTTGGTGCCACCGCTAGACATTTGCAGGGCGGCTACCTGGTCGTCTCTCCACACCTTTACCAAGCATTATAGGCTAGATGTCCAAGGGGCGGTGGATGCCAGATTTGGCAGCGCGGTACTTCGGTCCGGCATATCGAACCCCTCCCAGATTTAAACTGCTCTGTTACATCCCAGAAGTTAAGGGACTGGACTGAAGTGACGCTAAGGAAGAAGTAATTAGTCCTTACCTGCTAATTAGTGTTCCTGAAGGAACTTCAGTCCAGTCCCTGATCCCGCCCGGGTTACATAGCAGGCGGCGGACCGAAGACAGGCTACGGAACAGGTTCGGGGGATCTCTGGCTTAGGCCCCGCTCCAAGTAGCAGTCCGTGTTAACAGGTTCGGCTGATAAGGGGGGGGAGGGCCTTCGCTGGACTCAGGAAAACCACCTCCTCCTTTCTCCTCTTTCCTTTACCTCCACAAAAAAAAAATAAAAAAATTAAAAAGGTAACTGATTTACGAGGTGTGTTAGTTGTTGCAGTTTTTCAAATGGTTAAGAGTTATTTATTATCTTTCTTTTAAGTCTGCTTTTACAATAGATTACTGGTGCCAGTGGGTGGTGCCAGGGGTATTTATACCCCACCATCATCAAAACGATGATGGGCTCAGCCTCCAAGCTGCTGGAAGGGTTGCGCAACCCAGAAGTTAAGGGACTGGACTGAAGTTCCTTCAGGAACACTAATTAGCAGGTAAGGACTAATTACTACTTTTTGGAATTCTTCCCCACTCTTCCTTTTAGTAATAGTCTTAGGTCTCTGCATTGAATATCTGAGATCTGCCCACAGAGTTTCAGTAATCAACTCAGGGGATTGAGAAGGTCATCCCAAAACCTTAAACTTCCTTTCCTGTTAGTACTTATGGATTGAGTTTTAGGTACGTTATGATCATTAGCTTGCTGAGTCACTCGTTCTAGCTTCAATTTTTTCACTCTGTGGGAATTTGTTTCTTAGGAGATGTTGATATTTGGTGGAATCCATTCTTGTTTGCGCCATACAGCATCTCCTATGCCACTGGATTGCCACACAACTGCAAAGCATAATAGATCCACCCCCATGCTTAATGGTTAACAAGATGTTTTTATTTTGTGTGGTTGTGATTGAATAGTTCAGCTTTCATGTTATCAATCAATGCATTTTGTTCCACAAAGTTTCATTCTTATCAAGATTTTCTTTCGTGTACTTTAGACCATGTTTTTTTTTTTTTAATGTGTTCATAGAAAAAAGTTTCTTTTTTAGACAGTTTCCTCATACAGACAACTTTGTGTGAGCAATTCTGTACTGTGGACCTGTAAACAACTACTCCATTGGCAGTAAACATTTCGGCAAGTATTTTGCAGTGATCGGACCAGGTTTCAGGCAGTAATGTTGGAGATTTTGCTTTGTTTGGTCTTCCATATCTTGCCTTGCCTTCAACAGTTACATATAATTCCATTTCTTAATGTTTGACAGCTTAAATTGCTATTTGGAAGCATTTAGAGCAGGCCTTGACACATTTTCTTTGACTTTAGGAGGTCCCCCCCCCATTGTCTCACCTAAAGTTGAAGATTGGTGTGAGGAAGGGAGAGATTCCGCCCCCCCCCCCCGATGTCTACCGCAGCTCATTTAAGGCCTCATTTATTAAGGCTGTTTTGTTCCACGTCTAAAGGAAAAGAAAACTTAGATCTGGCCCTTAATGTGCTGCTTCAGGACAGTGGCAGGCAGACACAGGCAGCAGTTCTCTTTACCATCTGTATACTTGCACTCTTATTCTCCTAGCTAGCCATCACCATCCACGAAGCAGTCGGCCACTCCTCCAAGCCATTATTCCCCCCCCCCCCCCGACATTGTAGCGCTACAGGCAGTACTCCTGATGTCCTGCTGCACAAAATGATAGAAACCATTATAAAGAGAAAAATTACTGAAGATTTAAATAACTATACTTTTAATTGGACAAAGTCGACGTGGATTTAGTCAAGAGAAGTCTTGCCTCACCAGTCTGCTACATCTTTAGGAAGGTATGAATATGCATGTAGGTAAGAGAGCCAGTTGATCATAGTGTGCCTGGGTTTTCAGAAAGTATTTGTCTCCTATCCCATAACTTTCTAGTTTCCTCAAGAAGGGTTCTGTCAATGTCCTATTGTGGTTTGGGAACTGATTAAGATAGCAAACAGTCTAGGGCTAAATGGTCATGTTTCTCAGTGGAGTAAAGTGAACAGTGGAGTGCCCAGGGATATTCATTTATTTAACCAGTTTTATAAACCACCTTATCCTTCAAAGTGGTTCACAATATAACTTGTCATTGTACATTTAAACAGGTGGAAGATTAGGGGGAGGGGTAACTATTTACAGTTAACTCTTTTATGAATGTGTGTATGGTCTGTGGTCTATGATTAGCTTGTAAGCGATTGTATCCACTGTGTGTCGTAGGTTATATTATGTGTCCGAAGTACTCTGTGAATAAGAGGGTCTTGAGTGCCTTGCGGAAATCCTTGATGTCTTTCATGGCTCTCATTCCTTCAGGAAGGGAGTTCCATTAGGTGGGTGCAGTGAGTGAAGGCACTGTTCTGGAAGTGGTTTGATTGGTTCTTTGATATCCCGCAGGTGTGACGAGCATGTTTTCCTTGTTTCGCCTGGGTCTTCTGCTATGTACTTTACCCACTGTTTATCATATTTATAAATGACCTCAAAGGGGAGCAATTGAGATGATCAAATTTCAGATGATACAGGATTAAAGTTCTTTAAATCACAAGAAGATTGTGAGACATTGCAAGAGGACCTTAAACTAAGAGACTGGGCATCTAAATAACAGATGAAAATTTAATGTGAACAAGTGCAGGGTTATATGTAGGTAGGGAAGAATATTCCAAACTATAGTTACACAATGCAAGGTGCACATAAGGACTCTACCCAGTGGTAGGCAAGAAAGCAAATAGAATGCGAGGAATTATAGGGAAAGAAATCGAAAGAAGTTTGTCATGCCTCACTTTCGCAACCGTACCTTGACTGCTTTGTGCAATTTTAGTCACTGAGGCTCAAAAAGCTATAGTGGAATTAGAAAAGATACAGAAAAGGATGACCACGATGATAGAACGATACCTTTTATGAGGAAACATTGAAGAGATTTGGGCTCTTCATCTTGGAGAGAGCTAGGGGAGATATGAGGTCAATTTAAAATGAGTAGAGTAAAATGGGTAAATGTGAATCAGTATGTTCTTTCAAAAAGTACAAAGATTAGGAGACATGTAATGAAGCTATAAGGTAGTACATGTAAGACAAATTAGATTTTTTTTTTTTTTTTTTTACTCAACACATTATTAAGCTCTGGACTTTGTTGCTTGAGGATATGGTAAAAGCTGTTCGTGTAGTAGAGCTTATTGATGTGGAAAAGTTTATAAACCATTATTAAGGTGGAGTTTTGGGGAAATAGACTGCTTACTGATGGGATAAATGGCATGGAATCTGTTAAACCTTTGAGAATTAGGAACAAGGGGAAGAGCATCTCCCCAGCAAAAAGGTGAAGTAAGAGTCTCATCGATTGCCTGATTCCATAGCAACATTCGATCAGATTGGCAGAAATAGCTTATAATTAGATTCATAACTGGTCAAAATCCCCTGAGGAAGGTCGCAAAGCCAAAACGCGTGTAGGGCAGACCTGGTGACACAACAATAAAGCTCTTGTCTTCCAGTGGCGTTTTTTTCTCCTAAACCTTTGAGATCTGCCAGGTACTTGTGACCTGTATTGGCCACTGTTGGAAACAGGATACTGGGCTTGATGGACCTTTTAGTTTGACATATCTTTTTATGTTCTTATGTTAACAGTTCATCTAATACACTTGTTTCCTGGTTCTCTGTTCATATTGGCCTGAGGCCTGAGCTTCCCCTCTGAGGACCCAGGACCCATGAGTACTTCTGTCATGGGTAGCTGAAGAGATGTCTGCCCTCCCTTCGCTCTTGCGCTCCTCCATCCCTCTGAGTCTGTACGTCAGGCTTCATCTTTGCCCCTTTTCAAATCTGAGCTAAAGACTCGCCTCTTTGAGGCTGCCTTTGGATCCTATAAGAACATAAGATATGCCATACTGGGTCAGACCAAGGTCCATCAAGCCCAGTATTCTGTTTCCAACAGTGGCCAATCTAGGTCATACGTACCTAGCAGTTTCCCCAAGGGACACAGGTTCCACAATGCTTGTATTGGTTCAAGCATTGATATCCTGGGTCCCTTCTTAATAATGGTTTATGGACCTTTCCTCCAGGAACTTGTCCAAACCTTTTTTTAAACCCAACTACACTAACAGCCTTTACTACATCCTCCGGTAACAAATTCCAGAGTTTGATTACACGTTGAGTGAAAAAATATTTTCTTTTATTAGTCTTAAATAGTTTACCCTGTAGCTTCATTGCATGTCCCCTAGTCTTTCTATATTCTGATAAGGTAAACAATCGATCTACGTTTACCCGTTCCACTCCGTTCATTAATTTATAGACTTCTATCATATCTCCCCTCAGCTGTCTCTTTTCCAGGTTAGAGCCCCAACCTTTTTAGCCTTTCTTCATAGGAGTATCCTTCCATCCCCTTTACCCTTGTTCCATCCCCTTTACCCTTGTTCCATCCCTTGTTCCTTGTGTCTCCTTACTCTTCCTGTTCTATCTTATTTCTAACTTCTGTCTTGTTTATCTGGATTAGATAGTCCTTACTTGTTAGAGCTTACTATCTTTATCTGTTTTTGTGCGTGCTATGTATGTCTTATAGTGCTTTATAAATGTTTAATAGTAGTAGTAGTAATAGTAGAAGGCAACCTTTTCCCCTATGGGTGTATTGATTGAAGGACCCAAGTGAAATCCCTGTTGTCCGAAAGGTAAATCTTAGGAGGACGGAGTGGTGGTTCTCCCAGGGATTGGTTAGGATCTTTGTGAACTGCTTCTTCTCTGCTGGGCCTTATTTATGCCCCTTCGGGATGGTATGGCAGCTCTAAAAATTGTTGAGCCAGCTTTTAGACAGGTTTATCTAGTCCTCCTTGTACCTGTTGCATCCAGTGATTATGCATTGTTTTATACTTCTCCCTTATCCTGTCCAGCATGGCATAGGATTTTAGGGGGAAAATTTCCCAAACTGGGCTCTCGGGGTTCTATGATCCTGTCTTGGCTATTCCCTTGGCTTGCAAGCAGAATCAGCCCTATGTGCCCTCTGAGGTGGAAGTCCTGTTCATAGCTATTTTATTTATTTAACATTTCTTATATACTGCCTTTCATGATATCAAAGCGGTTTACATTGAACAAACTGAAATTACATTGAACAGAGCATTATAACTTGGAGCTAACCCTCCATTGCCCATGTTCCCTATAAATAGTTAAGTAGCTTGCCCAAGACCACAAGGAGCACCCGTGGGACTAGAAACCCCAGTCCTTCCGGCCCAAGGTTGCTGTTCTCTAGTGGTATTTGAACCCCCGACCTTCCGGCCTGAGGTAACTTGCCCCAACCACTAGGCCACTCCTCCCATTTAGCTATGACTAAATGCAGCACCTCCCTCCACCGTGACTTTTTGACATATTCATAAATGACCTGGAAAGTGGAATAACGAGTGAGGTTATCAAATTTGCAGATGACACAAAACTATTTAAAGTTGTTAAAACCCAAGAGGATTGTGGAAAATTGCAAGAGGCTCTTGATAAATTGGAAGACTGGGCATCAAAATGGCAGATGAAATTTAATGTGGACAAGTGCAAAGTTATGCACCTAGGGAAGAACAACCCAAACTATGGTTACACGATGCAAGGTTCCACATTAGGAACCACCACCCAGGAAAAAGATTTAGGCATTATTGTGGATAACATGTTAAAACCCTCGTCCCAGTGTGCAACGGCAGCCAAGAGAGCAAATAGAATGCTAGTTATCATAAGGAAAGGAATGGAAAATAAAACAAAAGGTATTATAATGCCTCTATACCGTTCCATGGTGAGACCGCACCTTGAATATTGTGTGCAATTCTGGTCGCCGTATCTTAAAAAGGATATAGCGTTATTAGCAAAGGTTCAGAGAAGAGCCACCAAAATGGTAAAGGGGATGGAAAGATACTCCTATGAGGAAAGGCTAAAAAGGTTAGGGCTCTTTAACCTGGAAAAGAGATGGCTGAGGGGAGATATGATAGAAGTCTATAAATTAATGAACAGAGTGGAATGGGTAAATGTAGATCGACTGTTTACGTTATCAGAATATAGAAAGACTAGGGGACATGCAATGAAGCTACAGGGTAAACTATTTAAGACTAATAAAAGAAAATATTTTTTCACTCAACGTGTAATCAAACTCTGGAATTTGTTACCGGAGGATGTAGTAAAGGCTGTTAGTGTAGCTGGGTTTAAAAAAGGTTTGGACAAGTTCCTGGAGGAAAGGTCCATAAACCATAATTAAGAAGGGACCCAGGATATCAATGTTTGACCCAGTACAAGCATTGCGGAACCTGAGTCTTTTGGGGAAACTGCTAGGTACGTATGACCTAGATTGGCCACTGTTGAAAACAGGATACTGGACTTGATGGACCTTGGTCTGACCCAGTATGGCATATCTTATGTTCTTATGTGACAGTTGTGCATGTAAAGTCTTGTTTTGGAGGGTCACAAGGACTTGATGTTAGCTGCTATAGGCTCTCAGGTAAGGGGGAGGGGGTACACTCCTGGAGGCTAGCCCTTGGATGAGGGTTCAGTCCTCTGCTGGTAGCCTTGTGGCTCCAGCCATATGGCTTTGGCCCTGTTTTCCAAGTTTTCTGGTTTGTTCCCTGAAACACTTAAAATTTGTTGGGCCAATGATCATTAAGCCCAGGCTCCTGCTGGATACTAGGTGTCATGCAGCAAGCCCTGATTGCTGCTGGAACCTTGCATTGTGTAACTGTAGTTTGGGTTGTTCTTCCCACAGTTACACAGTATAAGGTTCCATATTAGGAATCCTCATCCAGGAAAAGGATCTAGACGTCATCGTGGATAATATGCTGAAATTCTCTACCTAATGCGCAGCTTCAGCCAAGAAGGCAAATAGAATGCTAGAAATCATAAGAAAATGAATGGAAAATTAAAACAAAATATTATAATGCTTCTGTAATGCTCCGTGGTGTGACTACACCTTGAATATTGTGTGCAGTTCTGGTTGCCATATCTAAAAATATATAGCAGAATTGGAAAAGGTACAGAGAAGAGTGACTAAAATGATAAAGTTATGGAAAGATACCCCTGTGAGGAAAGGCTTAAAAGGCTAGGATTTTTAGCTTGGAAAAAAGACTGCTGAGGGGAGATAATAGAGTTTTATAAAATGAGTAGAGTAGAACGGGAAAGACATAGATGGTTCCTTATCGTCCCTCCAGTCTAGTCCCAAACTTCAAGGCTTCTGCACCTCCTCCTGCAGCACTGGAGCATGTCATACTTTTGATGACACCATATATCTAGTCCAGGGTCCGCCCCCACGGCTCCAGTAATCTGTCCCCATGCAGCAGAAGGAGGTGTGAGCCCTAGAGGTTCGGGGCTCACTGGAAAAATAATTAAGGATCAGGGTAGATAGGATAGGTAGAGAGTTAGTCCTTGTAGAAAAAAAAATGTAATACCTCTTTAAATTGGTGATTTGAGTTCGAAGCTAATTTGATAGAAAGAAGTGCTGCTCTGGCTGCCCCCCTTCTCCCCTCTCCCTGAAGTAGTAACTGTGCAGGGGAGAGTGAGGGAGTCATCGGAGGGGCCTCCTGCTTCTGATCCCCTGATCAGGTGTGAAGCAGTTGAGGCGAGACCCGCTGTGCACAATGACAAAACAGCCCGGCTTCTGCTGCGGCTTGGTAGGCCGTGGGTCGAGGCAGGTGGATCGCTGTAGCGTGGAGCGACTGTCTCTCTTCCATCAGGCTTCGGCGATCTGCGTGGCAGCTGCTGGCCGGCGGGAAGGTAAGCGCCCGCAGGGAAGAGTTCACTGGCGGCGAGTGCAGTTAGCTGAGCGGCAGGAGATGTCAGGCCCAGACCGTGTGTCTGAAGCACGGGAAACCAGGGCATTGTGAGATTGCCTGTTTCCCTCTGTCCTCAGGTTGGTTCTTGAATAGAACATTAACGATTTTCAGGGCCAGTAGCAGGGAATTAAGAGTGTTGGTGTAGGTATTTAAAAAAAAAAAAAAAAAAAAGAGGATTTTTTGTTTTTACAATTAGTTTATATTGTACGGCCTCCAGATGCCTTCTAAGCCTATGTGTCTGATGTGTGGGATGAGAAGGGGATCTGTTTTGGAGGCAAGAGTGTGTAGGGGCTGTGTGCAGGAGACAGTTGCGGCGCAGGTGACTGAGGACAGTGTGTCCGGGGAAGTAAGTAGGGAGACTGAGTCAGTTGAGGCTCTTGACCCGTCGGGGCCTCTTATGGAGCCTGTACAGGGGACGTCCGCGGCAGCAGATACCCTCTCTGCCCTGCCCTCATTGCAAGGGGAGTTGGCGGCTATTTTTTTCACAGGACTTTATGATGCTTCTACAGCAGGCCCTGGGGAGGGTCTGGAGGTGGGGTGCCAGAGTCTGTGAGTGGTGGAGCGATTGGGTTAAAGAGATCAGCGGCTCCGCTAGGAGGAGGACCAGGTAGCATGCCCCTTAAAAAGCCCAGGCTAGTCCCAGGTAAGGATGAGCCAGGGGTGGGCCTGGAGGAGCAGTCAGTCTATGGACGACTGAGTTAGAGCAGGACCTAGAAGAAGGCGAGATACCGGAGCAGAAGGACCAGGCGAGGGTGGTCCGGGTATTCTGGCGGGAGGAGCTGTCAGCATTATTCTCAGATGTTGAAGGCCTTGAACATGCCGGTTTCAGGCCAGGCAGAGGATTCTACTTTGGAGGATCCTTTGTTACAGGCAGTACGGAAGACCCAAAGGGCATTCCCAATACATAGAGTATTCAAGGAAATGATTCAGGAAGAGTGGGACACGCCGGAGGCGAGTCTAAAGGCTCCAGAGTGATGGCGTACCTATACCCGTTGGAGGAACCGGATAAGGATCTTTTTAAGTCGCCTAAGGTTGATGCAGCAGTTTCGGCGGTTACAAAGAAAACCACGATTCCAGTGGACGGGAGTGGCTCCCTTAAGGATACTCAGGATAGGAGATTAGATACCTTGTTAAAGCAGGTTTTTGAAGTTAATGCACTGTCCATGCAGGCTTCAATTTATGGAGCATGGGTGGCAAGGGCATGCCTTCGATGGTCCCAGAGCATCAAGGGGTCACAGGAGGAGGCGGTTGAAGTGGCCTGCTTGGAGTCGGGGGCGGCGTACTTAGCAGATATTCAATATGATCTTAACAGGCCTTTCAAACAGTATGGTGTCCATGGTGGCGGCACGGAGGTACCCCTGGTTGCACAATTGGGCTGCGGATGGGGCCTGTAAGGCTAGGTTAGGTAAGCTTCCATTTAAAGGCAAGTTACTCTTTGGAGAAGATTTGGACAAGTTGGCCAAGGACATAGGAGAGTCTAAAGGAGGGAGATTACTGGAAGACAAGCAGAAGCAGAGTCGGCTGGCAACGCTATCCAAGAATCAGCAAAGGGAGATTTGGAGATTTCGTCAGTCGCGATTTGCTCGGTTTCAGAGAGGGCGGTCGCAATATAGATTGCAGGGGTTTCGGGGGTTTAGAGGAGCAGGCAGAGGCTTTGGAACCTCCTCTTCCCCGAATATCAAGAAACCGCAATGAAGCGAGGGAGGCCCAGGCAGGCTTTGTGCCCGTAGGGGGACGTTTAAGAGAATATTTCCCTGCCTGGGCCCAAATTACGTCTGATCGGTGGGTATTGGAAGTCATTCAGAAAGGATATGCACTCTAATTCCAAAGGCCGGTGGCCAACTCTTTCGGGCAAGCTCCCTGCAGGACGAAGTCAAGGTTGACGGCAGTTCGCGAGACTGTGGAAAGGCTGCTAGTGCTAAAGGCAGTGGTGCCGGTACCGGCAGGCCAATGAGGATGCGGTCGGTACTCCATATATTTTGTGGTGCCAAAAAAGGAGGGCACCCTGAGACCGATTCTGGACCTAAAGAGGGTGAACAGATGTCTCAGGGTGTCACATTTTCATATGGAAACACTGCGCTCTGTCATTGTGGTGGTTTGGCAAGGAGAATTCCTCACATCGCTAGATCTTTCGGAAGCATACCTTCACATACCTATTTGATTGGAACATCAAAGGTTTTCTGCGGTTTGCGGTGCCCATGGGGCATTTTCAATTTCAGGCAATGCCGTTCGGTTTGGCGACAGCTCCCAGAACTTTCACCAAACTAATGGTGGTAGTGGCTGCGGCTTTGTGCAAGAAAGGGGTGTTGGTTCATCCATACCTGGATGATTGGTTAATTTGGGTAAAGTCGAGGAGTGAAAGCGAACAGGCCACCTGCAGAGTGGTGCAGGTTCTGCAGACCCTCGGGTGGGTGGTCAATCTGACAAAGAGCAAGTTGGTCTCGTCGCAGAAATTGGAGTATTTGGGGGCTCGCTTCGACACGAGCTGCGGGAGAGTGTTTCTACCCAGCCTCAGGGCACGGAAACTGAGGCAACTGATACATGCCTTTTTGAAGAAATAAGCTCCGTCGGTGTGGCACTACTTACAGCTACTGGGGACAATGGCAGCTACGATAGAGTTGGTGCCATGGGGCAGAGAGCATTTCTCAGAAGATGGTCCCATCAGTCGGATCGGTTGTCCCAGAAGCTGATCTGTCCTCAGGAGGCACGACAATCTCTGCAGTAGTAGCTTGTGCGGGGCTGTCTAGAGAAGGGAATGTCCCTCGAATCCCCAGAATGGAGACCATTGACGACGGATGCCAGTCTGTTCGGCTGGGGGGCTCACTTCGAGATGCATTCTGCCCAAGGTAGTGGACGGACCAGGAGAGGTCTTGGCCAATAAACAGGTTAGAATTAAGAGCAGTTACTCTGGCACTGAAGACCTTTCAGCAACTCCTGCAAGGCAAAGCAATTTGGGTGCGGTCAGACAATGCCACCGCGGTGGCATACACAACCGGAAAGGTGGCACCAGCAGTGTGGCTCTCGAGGAAGAGGTGGAGGAACTTCTGAGCTGGGCCGAGTTAAATTTGGAAGCGTTATCGGCAGCACATGTAGCAGGAGTGGACAATATGACGGCAGATTTCTTGAGTTGAGTCAAAGTAGATCCAGGAGAGTGGAGTCTCAATCAGGAGGTGTTCGACTTGCTGGTGAATCGCTGGGGCAATCCGTTGATGGACCTCATGGCGTCGTTTGCATCCGTGAAGGTCAGCAGGTTTTACAGCAGATGAAGAGAACGAATGTCTGAAGGCCTGGATGCGCTGATACAGAGATGGCCGGAGAAAAAGCTCCTGTATGTATTCCCGCTGTGGGCCTTAATAGGTAGAGTTCTACAGAGAATAGAACGGCACAAAGGTCCGGTGATCCTAATCGCGTCAGATTGGCCAAGGAGGCCATGGTATGCAGACCTGATGCGTATTCTAGTAGAGGAACCGTGGCACTTGCCAGTCAGGAGGGACCGTTAAGTATGCCTCAGGTGGATCGGTTCTCGCTTTATGACTTGGCTCTTGAGAGGGCAAGGTTGAGGTCCAAGGGATACTCGTCGGCGATGATTTCTACATTACTGAAATCCAGACAAAGATCTACATCGGTGGCTTATATCAGGGTCTGGTGGTTGTTTGAGTCGTGGTGTGTGACGAAGCAGGTGACGGCATTGAGCGCCTCCATTCTGCAGATTTTGTTCTTTCTGCAGGATGGCTTTGATAAAGGACTGGCGGCGGCATCCCTGAGAGTGCAGTTGGCAGCACTTTCCTGCTTTAGGGGGAAGGTGCAGGTGATGATGCTGGGGGCGCATCCGGATGTTGAGAGATTTTTACGGGCGGCGACTTTGATTAGACCGCCCACCAGGGCCTCTGTACCGGTCTGGGACCTTAACCTGGTGCTAGAGGCTTTGGTGAGAGAGCCATTCGAGCCATTAGCGAAGGCGACGTTGAAGGATTTGACTCTTAAGGTGGTTTTTGGTGGCTATATCGTCGGCGAGGCGCATTTCGGAGTTGCAGGCTTTATCATGTAGAGAGCCTTTTTTGACTTTTGATAGCAAGAAGGTGGTTTTGAGGACGGTGCCTTCATTTTTGCCTAAGGTAGTCTCGGCATTACATGTGAACCAGGTGGTCTCTTTACCAGTGTTTGAATGTGAGAGCAAAGATAAGTCGAGCAGAAGGCTTCATTGGTTGGATGTTGGCAGAGCTCTGAAGAATTATTTGCAGAGAACGTCGTTGATCTGCAAGACAGACAAATTGTTTGTGTTGTTTGGGCAAGGCAAGCCAGCGTCAGTCGTCCATTGCGTGGTGGATTAAGGAAGTGATTGCGGCGGCATATATTTTGAAGAACAAGATAGTTCCGAAAGGTTTAAAAGCACATTCGGCTAGGGCTCAGGCGGCTTCCTGGGCAGAGTTTAGCTTAGTGCCAGCAGTGGAAATTTGTAGGGTGGTGACGTGGTCGTCCTTGCATACTTTTGTGAAGCATTATAGGATTGACATTCAGGCGGAAGGGGACTTTAGGTTTGGATCAGCGATGCTACAGGCTGATCTGGCTGGGCCCTCCCATTGAAGTGATAACTGCTCTGTTACATCCTTAGAGGTTTGGGACTAGATTGGAGGGACAATAAGGAAGATGAAATTAGACTTACCTGCTAATTGTTCCTGGAGGAACTCCAGTCTAGTCCTGCTTCTCCCCCCCCTCCCCCGGATGATGTGGACCAGACCGCAGCCTAAAGCACGGTAAGAATTGTCAGCGGACCGGTCAGACGGTTTGTTGGACAGCGGTGCTTTGGGGGGGAGCGGGGATGAGTGCAGCTTGTTCGTTTAGTACTCTAGGCTTTCCGAGAGGCCTGGGGAGAAGGAGTTAGCAGGCCTAGGCACTGCTTTACAGGGGAATTAACAGCACAGGTCATTGTTAGCTCTTTAAATTGTTTGCTTGAGTTAGGTTTACAAAGGTTTACAGTTTAAGGATGTTTACAGATGTAGGTACTTATTGCTCTGGTGAGTCTGCTTTCTCAATAGATTACTGGAGTTGTGGGGGTGGACCCTGGACTAGATATACGGTGTCACCAAAAGTGTGACATGCTCAGTCTCCAGTGCTGCGGGAGGAAGGGCAAAACCCTAAAGGTTCGGGACTAGACTGGAGTTCCTCCAGGACCAAAAATTAGCAGGTAAGTCTAATTTCATCGTTGTTTATGCCCATGTCCCATGTTGTCTTCACTGAAGTTGAGAAGGTGAGGATAGGGATCTTGCAACTCATTCAAGACCTGAAGCTATTTTCCCCTTCCATATCTACAAGAAAAAGTTGGATCTTAGTAAGTCAGGTGTCCGTGCAGGACACTGGCAAAAATGCACAGACAGCAGCCTCCCCCCTCCTTACCCTTTCTCTCCACCAGTCTCCCTTACTTATTCCATCTCCCGCTTTTAAAATTAACCAGCTCCCTCTCCACCCCCCCCCCCCTCGTCCTTAATCCTGCCCCAGTTAGCCACACCCCAACACCTACTTCCCCATAATTAGTCCTTACTTTAGCCCTTACCCACTCTTAACTAGTTCTTACTGCCCAGAAAGCTAGTCAGGTCTCCTCAGTCTTTGCCCCAGCAAGCCAGTCGGCCACTACCCTACAATCCTTACCCTTCCGTAGTAGAAGTACCTTTCCTGTCCCAGCAGCAGCCTCCAGCCCCCTTCTCCCAAACCCTATCATCAGCCAGCAGCTTCCAGCCCCAGCTCCTATCTACTCTTTCACTGTGCTGCTCTTCTTCCTCGGCAGCCAGCAGGTTTGAACCATGAAACAAAGTACTACTGTTTCTTGCAGAAGCAGAAAGTGATTTTATTTTATGTTTCAGACCTCGAATTTGAGCAGAAGCTGCATCCTCCCTGCACAGCATTGACTGTGTGTGTTTGAGCTCTGATATGCAGGAACTCGCCTGTTGACTGTGGTTCTCAAGTCTTGCAAGATCAGCGTGAGTTCCTGCACAGTATGGCTCGCTCGCACAGTGTCATGCGTGCAGGGAGGATGCAGCTTTCTGCTCGGTGGTTGCAGTCGATGGAGGAGGGAAGAAAGGTACAGGGGGAGGGCAGAAAAATTGTATGTGCCAGATTAGACATTTTTAGCCACTATGGTGACCTGGGATTTGCTGAGCCCTAATACTGTATTTTTAAAATGACATGTAGTCTGACAGAATAATGCTTCATGGACATAGGAGTACTAATGATTTTCACTATTTTGCTAGTATGAGTGGAGGAGTGGCCTAGTGGTTGGGGCAAGGTACTTCGGGCCGGAAGGTCGGGGGTTCAAATCCCACTAGAGGACAGCAACCTTGGGCCGGAAGGACTGGGGTTTCTAGTCCCACAGGTGCTCCTTGTGGTCTTGGGCAAACCACTTAACCCTCCATAGCCCATGTTCCCTGTAAAATAGTTCTCTGTGTGCTGTACTTTCCTGTCTAATCAATGTGTTTATACCTCAAAAATTTCCTGTCATGATTTGACAATTTCCAATCTGTAATCAAACCGCTGCTGATCGCTGGAAGTAGCGGTATACAAATGTATACTAAATAAAAAATAAAAATAAATAAATAAATAAAATAGTATACAAAATGCTGCTGATTCCTGAATCTGGTTTGAGGTTCATAGGCAAAATAAGGACAATATTCTGCTTCTCCAGCCACTGCGCACAGTTTTGAGTATTTATTTGGTTTTATATACCGCACTATTTAAAGTCAGTGCGGTTTGCAGTATAACAGCTTAATACATAGAACATGTTTGCAGTGAACAGGTTTACATTGAACAAGTAACAGGTAACAGAGCTTACAACAGATAAGAGCTTACAATTAAAGCTGAAACAGAATACATCATCATAACATAATGAACATAGTTTTAGCGACTACAAGCAGAAGTTATTTACAATCAGTAGTGGGGGGGGAAGGAGTCTGCACTAGACAAAGGCGAGGCGGTAATGGGTTATGTGACATGGTCAAAGTATAGCTGGAAAAGATATGTTTTTATTGCCTTTCTAAAGGTGGATAGGTCAGTGATAAGACAAATTGGTGAGGGAGGGAGTTCCAGAGCTGAGGGCCAAACACAGTGAAGGCTCTATCTCCAGGAACAAGCAGGAATGTAGTCTTCACATATGGGTATCATTGGTACCGACGGAGCCTGCGCAGGAACGCTCCCCAGCGTCCAATTAGAAAGCTTTTGGGAGCATCCCACAGTGCCTGCGTGCTGCCATCCCACCTTTCCCAACTGCCTGTCTCCAGTTTGTCGTTTTCCACGGAACCAGCAGGTCGTTTTTCCTGTCACCGCAGAAATTATCCCATCTTTTTCATTCTTTTTTGTGGTAGCGTCTGCCTCCCTCGATGCTATACCGGTACCACCGGTTCGTTCTTTCTAAAAAAAAAAATTCTATCTTTTTTTCTGGATTTTCCAGTCTTTTTTCTGTCGGGTGCCACGTGCCATTTTGGGCACTAGGCCCAACTTTTCCTTCAGAATGGAAAAACTCGCCTCGGGTTTTAAAAAGTGTTCCAAGTGTGGCGGTACCATCTCTGTCACAGACACTCACGAGTGGTGCCTTAAATGTTTAGGTCTTGACCACTCCATCTCGGAGTGTGTTGCCAGTGGGATGATGTCGAAGGGGGGTCGGCAAAACCGAGCTGCTAAACGTAGCACCCTTTTTCCCTCCGATGCAGCATCCGTGGCATCGATGTCTTCCAGGGCTTCGTCTTCCTCCCATGGATCTCAGGTAACCAAACATAAATCTGGCTGGTCCTCAAAGGGTAGATCTCCTTCCAAGCATCGAGATGCCTCTGGCATTGCCCTTGAGGGACTTGTACCGGCAAAATTGCCCCGGCGGGAGGCTTCGGCTTCCAAAGCACTATCGGGGCTCCAGGATGTTCTCGAGGCCTCAACCTCGGCAGAACTACTGGTGCCATGCTCTGGGGTACCGGCCGCTTCGTCCGGTACCGATACCCAGGCATCGGCAGCGTCAATAGACCAGAGGTTCTTGGCTATTGAATGCAGTCTGGCGGCTCTCCTTGCGGCCTCGGTGCCTTTGGGACCGCTTCAGATGGTTCAACCGGTATCGACACCGGTTCCGGCACCGATACCGGTACGACAGCATCGGCGACGGTGTTACCGACGCCGAGTCATGCTGTTTCCTCTGGTATCGACAGGCCAGTACCGGACCCCTCCATTACCAACTTCGATCGGTACTGGTATCGTGCTTTGCAAGAGCACCCGGATAGGAGATATTTTGAATCCTCCGATGACTCTGAGGATTCTGACAGCTCTGTCGGTACCGGAGTACTTCTCTCTGAGGAGCCTTCCTCTCCTAAACATAGGATGTCTCCTCCAGAGGATATATGCTTTCAGGATTTCATCCGGGAGGTGGCTAGAGGTCTTTCCATCACAGTGGCTCCTGAAACAGAGCCCAGAGCAAAGGAATTGGAGATTTTACAATATCCTAAAGCTCCCAAGGAGTCAGCTACTTTGCCTATTCATGAGATCTTGCATGATCTCATGCTAAGAATGTGGGAGATGCCTCTTACCACCTCTCCTCATTCTCGTAGGCTTGATACCATGTATCGAGTACCTCCTTGTCCTGGATTTCAAAAACCTCAGTTACCACACCACTCCATGGCAGTGGAATCAGCTATGAGAAGGATCAAGAGTGCAAAAAAGACATGCATCTAATCCACCAGGATGTGAATGTAGGACTCTTGATGCCTTTGGGTGTCGAACCTTCCAGGCCTCTATTATTTCTGCCAGGATTAGTTCCTACATTTTTTATATATGGGAATGTTCCTTAAGGAGATTACAGGAGATCTAGAGCTTATGAGCCCTCTCCAGACAAAGATAAGAGGCAAGATTATCTTACACTTGTCAAACATGCCCAAGATGTTTCCAAGTTTGTTAATCGTGCAGCTTTTGACTGCTTTGAGTGCATAAGCAGAACCTCTGCCATTGGTGCTCGTAGGATTGCCTGGCTCCAGGCATATGACTTAGAACTCTGGGTACAGGACAAACTGGGGAATATCCCTTGCACAGGCAAAAATCTCTTTGGCAAAAATTGGCAAGAGAAAGCTAATGAGCTGGATGCTGATAACACCACTTTGGATAGACTATCCAAGGCTACAGCTGATCCTGCAAGGAGAAAATCCTACAAGAAACCATTCTTCTCTAAAAAGAAGAGGTTTTACCCCTCCTATACCCAGCAGGGGCATTCTGCAGGTCAGTCTGCCCGAAAGGGACAGCAGCCACCAAAACAAAGAAAAGCAAAGTCTGTTAAGCCTCAACCGGCCCAGCAGACTCAGCTTCCACAGGGCCTTTGACTCCCATCTAGAGAACTTGGCCTTCCTGGCCTTCAACGGGCCAGAGCCCTCCACCATTCCAGGAAGGTTGTGTCATTTTGCCCCCAGATGGGAGCAGATAACAGCAGAAGAATGGACTCTCTCCATTGTAAAGGAGAGGTACAAGCTTCATTTCCTCAAAATGCCCCCTCCTACAGTTGTAAGATGGTTCAATTCTCAGACTTCACTCGAAAATCAGTTGGGTCAAGAGGTCAATTTACTTCTTGCCCACGGGGCAATAGAAGACGTACCCATTTCCCAACAGGGTACAGGGTTTTACTCCCCCCATTTCCTTATTCCAAAAAAAACAGGGGGACACAGACCTATTTTAGACCTCAGAGAATTGAACAAATTTCTAGTCAAGGAGAAGTTCAAGATGATTTCTCTAGGTACTCTTCTGCCATACCTTCAGTCAGGATTGGCTTTGTTCTCTAGATCTCAAGGATGCGTACACCCATGTTCTCATCCATCCAACTCACCGAAGATTCCTTCAGTTTCTATTTCAAGGGAAGCACTACCAGTACAGGGTTCTTCCTTTTGGCCTGGCCTCAGCATCAAGGGTGTTTATGAAATGCATGGCTGTAGTGGCAGCATTTCTTCGCACTCTAGGAATGTTCGTCTTCCTCTACTTAGACGACTGGCTCATTCGAGCCCCATCAGAGTCAGAGGCCAGAATTTCCCTAGCTTGCCCAATGTGTATACTGCAGTATTTGGGCCTGGTCATAAACATCCCAAAAGCCAACCTAACGCCCACTCATTCTCTAGAGTTCATAGGAGCTATGCTGGATACCAGGAAAGCAAGGGCCTATCTTCCACAGCCCCGCTGCCTTCACATTGTGCAGTTAGCTTCCCAAGCAGTGTTAAAAACTCATCTCACTGCTCGGGAAATGTTACAATTGCTAGGCCACATGGCATCTACCATGCATGTGGTTCCCTATGCTTGCCTCCATATGAGAGCAGCCCAATGGACTCTATCCACTCAGGCAGCCTGATGCTTGAGTCCACTATCAGACAAAATAGCAAACTCAAGTCGCCTTATTTTGTCCCTACAATGGTGGCGGTCAACCCAAAACCTGTTGGTGGGGTCCCCTTTCCAACACCCCCCACCCCAGGTCACTCTAACAGACGCCTCACAGGTGGGTTGGGGAGCTCACCTGCAAGATCTGTCTACTCAAGGCACCTGGACTCCACAGGAGACCCATCTACACATCAATCTCTTGGAACTCAGAGCAATCTTCCTTGCTCTTCGAGTGTTCTACACCCAGCTAAGCTACAAGACAGGCCTAATTCAGACGGACAATCAAGTATGTTCTATCTGAACAAGCAGGGAGGAGGAACAGGCTCTCTGTCGCTTTGCAATGAAGCTTTGCAACTATGGGCCCTCGCCAGAGAGCATCAGATTCATCTCCTTGCGGTGTATCTGCTGGGCATCCAAAACTCCTGGGCATCCAAAACTCCTGGGCAGACAGACTCAGTCGAGTTCTGCTTCCATACGAGTGGTCTCTTCGTGCAGACCAGGTAGCAAAAAGTTTTCAAATTTGGGGAACTCCAGACATAGACCTCTTTGCAAGTCCGTTGAATGCCAAACTTCCCCGATTCTGTTCCAGAATTCCGGCTCAGGGTTCTCAGGCCAGGGATGCTTTCCTCCTTCATTGGGATCAGGACATCCTATATGCTTTTCCACCCATTCCCCTAATCCCCAAAACCCTATCCAAGCTTCAGAGAGACAGAGGCCATATGATTCTCATAGCTCCTCATTGGTGTGGTACCCTCTGCTCCTACATCTCTCTCAAGCTCCATCTCTGGAGTTAGGATCTGCTCCAGATCTCCTGTCTCAGGAGGACGGGATGTTGTGGCATCCCGATCCCCACTCTCTGCATCTCAGGGCCTGGTTGCTGAGGACCTAGACCTTCATGGTCTTAACCTGTCTCAGCAAGTAAAGGATATCCTTTGTGCTTCTAAAAAGCCTTCCACAAGACGCTCTTATGCTTTCAAGTGGAAAAAGTTTTCCATATGGTGTTCGCTGAAGGGTCTTGACCCCCTGACGATACCTCTGGAATCATTATTGGAGTATCTCCTTCATTTATCTAATGCAGGACTTAAGACTAACTCAGTATGAGTCCATTTAAGTGCTATTTCAGCTTCTTTCAAGCCTTTAAATGGACAACCTATTTCCTCTCATCCTCTCATAGCGAGATTTATGAGGGGCCTCCTTCTAACTAAACCTCCCATTAGGCCACTGGTTCTTGGAGAGCTCATGAAGCCGCCTTTTGAACCTCTAGCTACTACCTCCTTGAAATTCCTTTCCTGGAAGGTTGTCTTTCTCATTGCAATCACATCAGCACGTCGCATTAGTGAGTTGCAAGCATTAGTGGCTGATCCTCCTTATACGAGGTTCCATCATAAGGTAGTCCTTAGGACTCATCACACTTTATGCCAAAGGTGGTCTCGCCTTTTCATTTAAACCAAGCAGTTTACCTGCCTGTATTTTTTCCAAGGCCTTATGCTTCAAATGCAGAAAGGAATCTTCATACGTTGGACTGTAGAAGAGCACTTGCTTTTTACTTACAAAGGACACAGCAACATAGAAAGTGCTCTCAACTCTTTGTTGCTTTTAATCCTTCTTATTTGGGACTTCCAGTCTCCAAGAGAACATTGTCCAATTGGATTGCACAGTGTATTTCTTTTACCTATCAGAGTAAAAACCTTTCTCTGGAAGGCCATGTCACAACTCACAATGTGAGAGCCATGGCAGCCTCAGTGGCTCATCTACACTCTGTGTCTTTTGGCGACATCTGTCGAGCAGCTACTTGTGTCTCGGTTCATACCTTCACAGCCCATTACTGCTTAGACAAGGACTCCCGCTGGGATGCCTTGTTTGGTCAGGCTGTTCTACGACACCTGTTCCATACTTAATTAACTCCTACCCACCATTCCCGGTAGGATGCCAGAGATCCATGGGGGGAAGTGGAGCCGTTTCACAGGGGCACACAACTTCTGGGGTCTCTCCCTGGCATCGGTAGCTAGGGAGTCCCCCATATGTGAAGACTACATTCCTGCTTGTTCCTGGAGATAGCATAGTTACTCACCTGTAAGAGGTGATCTCCGGGAACAGCAGGAATTTAGTCTTCACAACCCACCCACCTCCTCTAGGAGTTGTATCTCTGTTTTTCTTTTCTTTCCCTCTCTCTCTCTCTCTCTCTTTGTCTCAGCTTTAAAACTCAACTGGAGAGAGACAGTTGGGAAAGGCGGGAAGGCAGCACGCAGGCCCTGTGGGATGCTCCCAAAAGCTTTCTAATTGGACACTGGGGAGCGTTTCTGTGCAGGCTCCGTCGGTACCGACGATACCCATTTGTGAAGACTAAATTCCTGCCGTTCCCGGAGATCACCTGTTACAGGTGAGTAACTATGCTATGCCTGACACATTGGGAGGTTTTGCTGGCCAAAGTGGGAAAGGCAAGGATATTTGCCATGTTGATAAAGCGTCCTGATTCTGCTGTCTGGTGTCCAGTGTAGGATGTCTTCTAAGGCGGTTGCAGAGAGCTGGTGGAGGATTTTGAATGCATTCAGGAGGGTTTTATACTTGAGGTGCCCGGCTATAGGAAGCTAGTGAAGCTGTATTAGTAAAGGTGTCACATGCTCGTATCTGGAGACCCCGTAGATGGTTCGAGCAGCCATATTCATGGCCATTTGTAATGGATGGAGTGTGTGGGCAGGAAAGCTATGTAGAATGATGTTAGCGTAGTCAAAGTGAGGCATAATGAGAGATTGGAAGTCAGTAGGTTCAAGTAGTGGCCTAAGCTGACGGAGGGAGTGGATTTTAAGATAGACAGATTGGTGATATTGTTTGTGCGATTCCAAGAAGAAAGAGTAGAAGAAAAATAGTGTTGGCCTTAGGTTGGGGATGGTGAGCCAGATGTCCTCTACTGTCTTTCCAATGTCTTGGAACTAATAATGCATTCTGCATGGATATTTCTGATGGGTTGCTTAGGAATGTGAGGACTGACTTCCATATTCCTATTTACAGTATATATGAATAAAACAATTTCAAACTTCTCTGTAGGGGGGACATAAAGGGACCAGATCTAACGCACATATGCACTTCCATACATGCTCACCACCCCTGTCCTGCCTTGCCTTGCCTTGCCCTAACAGCTCCCGCTTAAGGACACCTGAATTCCATAGGAGTAGGGAATGTTTCTGTTCCAGTCCATCTATCTCTAGCTGGTACCCCTCTCCTCTCAGCACCTACAACAGATTTGCTGTCGTCCCATGCTGCGCTTGCTCTGAGAATTCCTTCCTGCTGTAGACCTGGCCCTTCCCAAAAGATGCAACCTCAGTCTCTGCCCTCTGTCATGGCAGCTACCAATTCTCCCACAATCTTCATCATACTGGCTGTGGTGGTGGTGTTTGGGTTTCTATTCTCTCATTACTTCCTATTTCAACCCTTCCTTCTGCCTCAGTATCACTCCTTTAGGTCCCCTCCATCTGCCTTTTTACTCCTCTCTCTCTCTCTCTCGCGCTCTCTCGCTCTCGCTCGCTCCCTCCCTCGATGGCTGCTGTTTATCAACGCTTTCCGCCCCAGACAAATCCACCTTTGACTTTCTCACTGACTTTGACTCTTGGCTTTCCTTCTTTCTTGTTCATCTTCCCCCTCCCTTAATATGGAGGATTTTAACATTCAAGTTGATAACCCCTCTGACCCTTATGCTTTTAAAGCTCCTTTCCATTACCTCCTCATTCAACCTCCAGCTTTGCTTTACTGCCCCCACTCACTGGCATGGCCACTGCCTCGACCTTGTCTTTTGTAACTGCTTACCCTCAAACGTCTGTACCTCAGTTCTTCCCTTATCTGGCCATCACCTGCTAAGCTTCACTGTTCATCACTTACTGCCTCAATCTCGTCTAGTCTCATCCTACCTTTTTTAGGAATTTTCATGCTATTTGACCCATCTGTTCTATCCATTACTGTCTCATCACCTCTTTTCTCCACTATGTCATCTGAGTGTGTGTTGATGAGGTAGTAGCTTCCTATAACACTGAACTCTCCTCTGCTATGGATGCTCTTGGTCTGCCCATGCCATGTCCTCTGAGGTGTACTGTACCCCAGCCCTGGCTGCCTTCGACTATCCATTATCTGTTCTTGTGCCCGCTCAGTTGAGCGCTTTTGGCTCAATTCCTATACCCTTGCAGACTTTCTACAATTCAAATTCATACTTGCCTCTTTTCAGTCAGCAATAGCACTTGCCAAACAAGACTATTATGTCCACTTGACTAACTTTGTTGCCATTGACCCTCGCCGTCTTTTTTTTTTTTTTTTTTACAACTCTCAACTCTCTCCTCAAGGTGTCTCTGCCCCCCTACCCTTCCTTTGCTTTCTGCCCAAACTTTGGCCAATTATTTCCATGACAAAGTCCACAAGATTACGGTCCAATTCCCCACAAGGTCAGCTCCATCCCCTCTTTCCTCCCAACTCTTCCCCTCAACCTCTGTCACCCTTTCTTCCTTTTCTAAGATCTCTGAGGAGGAACCGCACATTTTCTTTCCTCCTCCAAACTCACTACCTGCTCCTCTGATCCTATTCCCATCCATCTCCTAGGCTCCATTTCCTTCACTGTCATCCCATCTCTCACATTCTCAGCCTATCACTCTTCACTGCAACTGTTCCTGCAGCCTTCAAGCATGGTGAGATCGCATCTCTCCTCAAGAAACTCTCACTAGACCTTACCGGTCATTATAATTATTGACCCATCTCCCTCCTTCCCTTCGTTTCTAAACTACTTGATTGTGTTGATCACTGCTGTAGCCTTGACTTTCTCTCCTCTCAAGCCCTTCTTGATCTTTGCAATCTGGCTTTCAACTTTTACATTCTATTGAAATGGCTCTTGCAAAAGTTTCCAGCAACCTGTTCCTGGCAAAATCAAAGGGCCTTTACTGGATCCTCTTTTTTTCCCTGACCTTTCTGCTGCTTTTGATACCATTGACCATCACCTTCTCCTCAATACCTTGTCCTCGCTTGGTTATAAGGGCTCTGTGCTATCCTGGTTCTCTTCTTATCTCTCCCATCGCATTTTCAATGTTTGCTCTAATAGATCCTCCTCTACAGCTATCACGCTCTCAGTTGGTGTACCCCATGTATCTGTCTCGGGCCCACTCCTTTTCTCTCTCTATACCCAGTCCCTTGGTTTCTTCTTTCTCAATCTCTATGGATAATGCTCTACTCCTCCCTGTTTCCTCTGCTTATAACCAAGGGGTTGTCTTTGACTCCTCCCTCTTCTTCTCCACACTCATCCAACTGATAGCTAAAACCTGTTGTTTCTTTCTCTGTAACATCAGTAAAATATGCACCTTCCTTTCTGAACACACTACTAAGACACTTATCCATTCTTTAGTCACCTCCCATCTAGACTATTGCAACCTCCTTGCTAGTCTCCCTCTGAATTATCTCTCTCCCCTTCTATCTGTTCAAAACTCAGCTGTACGACTTATCTTACGCTAGCCTAAACATGTTCATATAGCCCCTCTTCTCAGGTTGCTTTATTGGCTCCCTATCTGTTTCCGTATCCAGTTGAAACGTCTCCTACAGACCTTTAAGTGCACTCATTCTGCTGCTCCTCACTACCTTTCCTCTTATCTCACCCTCCACCCCTCCTCGGGAACTCTGCTCTTCTGGCAGATCACTTCTACTCTTCTACTGCCAACTCCAGACAACGATCCTTTCACTTAGTTTGTTCCAGGCATAAGGAGCAACAATCTGAGTCTGTACGTCAGGCTTCATCTCTTCACTTTCTCAAATTCAGGCTGAAAATTCACCTATTTGAGGCCGCTTTTGGCTCCTGATCCGCTTAGTC
The DNA here is from genome assembly GCA_033557465.1 of Ichthyophis bannanicus. Lineage (NCBI taxonomy): Eukaryota > Metazoa > Chordata > Amphibia > Gymnophiona > Ichthyophiidae > Ichthyophis > Ichthyophis bannanicus. Next base: position 633,852,604 of record CM066033.1, read on the forward strand.
TCCTATGTGTTTCCTTACCATTCCCCTAGATCAGTGATGGCTAACCTTTTTGAGCCCGAGTGCCCAAACTGCCGCACAAAACCAAAGAATTTCCTCAAAGTGCCAGCACGTCAATTAAAGCCCCATTTGCATAAGGTGCTTCATTTGCATAAATATTTGCATAATGTTACCATACACTAACTTTTAGTAAACACATGCCTCTTAATGAGTATATGGATAAAGAAAGACTAAAAGGTTTCTACATTACTATAATCCAGTACCAACCGCCACAGGCACATTAGGAACTACTACAAACGCTGCCCATTTAGAACCCATAGCAAACCCGCCGTATCCTAACAGCACTACCAGGACTCACAAAGCACCATACTCTACCTATCAAAAGGCAACACTGCAAATATTAAACCAATACATCTCAGAGAACAACAATACATGACCTACTGGGGAAAGAACAAGTGGCAATGTCAAATAGGAATTATATAAACAGAATACCTCAGCTCAGTTACACATGCAGAACAGACCATCACCAAACAAGGAATCACAATTTAGAAACAGGAAGACAATAATTAAACTGGGAACCCCAAAAGCCAAACTTGGAATATACAACAACACTGTAGAAATAAAACTATATATTAATTTCCTCTTGTACTAAACAAAGCGCAAAAATTAATGATGCACATTTCCCAGAGCTGACATATTCCAGTTAATAAATTCAAAATAAAGAGATATTTTTCTACCTTTTGTGCATTTTTTTTTTCAGTTGCAATTGTTCCAGCCACTTTCTTCTGGTTTCTTCGTGTCTTCTGCTAACTCTCCATCTGCTGTCCATTTGTCCTTTCTTCTGTCTTCTTGTTTTTTTTTTCCATTCTCTCTCTACATCTGCTTTAACATACTAATCTTTCTCCTTTGGCTCTTTCCTCATTCCTATTTCATCTACTCAAAATTTACCCCTCCATCCTCAATCCCCACTTACTCTCCCCATACCCCCGGCCAATTGTAGATTTTTTATTCCCTCCCACAAAAAATATTTTTCCCCCTCTCCATTTTACTCTCCCAGCCCCATCCCATTCTAATCCTCCCCCAACACCAGCTCCCTTCTAGTTCCAGCCTCACCCAGCATCCATTCCCTTCTAGTCCCTGCATCAGCCCATTTCCAGTCCTAGCAGCCCCCCAACCCAATACTAGTCCTATCCCCCCCTCATCAACCCACTTCCAGTCCTAAACCCCCCATCACCCCATTTTCAGTTTTAAGCCCCCCCTATAACCCATTACCAGTCCTAACCCCCCACTTCCAGTCAGCCCCCCATAGCCCATTGCCAGTCCTAACCCCCCCATCAGCCCACAGTCCATTACCAGTCCTAACCCCATCAGCCCACCTCAAGTCCTAACCCCTCCCCATCAGCCCATTTCTTGTCCCAGCCCCCCCATAGCCCATTATCAGTCCTAAACCCCCCCATAGCCCATTACCAGTCCTAACCCCATCAGACCACTTCCAGTGTTAACCCCCCATCAGCCCATTTCCAGTCCTAACCCCACCCAACAGCCCACCTCAAGTCCTAACCCCTCCCCATCAGCCCATTAGCAGTCCTAACCCCCCCCCTAGCCCATTAGCAGTCCTAACCCCCCCTCTCTAGCCCATTAGCAGTCCTAACCCCCCCCCATAGCCCATTACCAGTCCTAACCCCCATCACCCCATTTCCAGACAGCCCCCAGCAGCCCACAGCCCATTAGCAGTCCTAACCCCCCAGCCCATTAGCATTCCCAAACCCCCCTCCTAGCCCATTAGCAGTCCTAACCCCCCCCCCCCTAGCCCATTAGCAGTCCTAACCCCCCCCCCCTCCTAGCCCATTAGCAGTCCTAACCCCCCCCCTCCTAGCCCATTAGCAGTCCTAACCCCCCCCCCCCTCCCATTATCAGTCCTAACCCCCCCCTAGCACATTAGAAGTCCTAACCCCCCCTCCTAGCCCATTAGCAGTCCTAACCCCCCCCCTCCTAGCCCATTAGCAGTCCTAACCCCCCCCCCCAGCCCATTAGCAGTCCTAACCCCCCCCCCTAGCCCATTAGCAGTCCTAACCCCCCCCATAGCCCATTACCAGTCCTAACCCCCCATCACCCCATTTCCAGACAGCCCCCATCAGCCCACAGCCCATTAGCAGTCCTAACCCCCCCTAGCCCAGTAGCAGTCCTAACCCCCCCTCCTAGCCCATTAGCAGTCCTAACCCCCCCTCCTAGCCCATTAGCAGTCCTAACCCCCCATCACCCCATTTCCAGACAGCCCCCATCAGCCCACAGCCCATTAGCAGTCCTAACCCCCCCTAGCCCATTAGCAGTCCTAACCCCCCTCCTAGCCCATTAGCAGTCCTAACCCCCCCCATAGCCCATTACCAGTCCTAACCCCCCATCACCCCATTTCCAGACAGCCCCCATCAGCCCACAGCCCATTAGCAGTCCTAACCCCCCCCCCTCCTAGCCCATTAGCAGTCCTAACCCCCCCTAGCCCAATTGCAGTCATAACCCCCCCCCCCTCCTTGCCCATTAGCAGTCCTAACCCCCCCCCCCCAGCCCATTAGCAGTCCTAACACCCCCCCCCCCCGGCAAATTTAAAAACAGAAAAAGCGGGCTCTGGCTGCTGCCGCGGACGCGGCAGCATGCAGTGTCCCGCGGGGCCCCCTCCGCCCGCTAAGCCCCTCTGCAAGGGCTTTCAGATTCGCGAGGGAGACAGCGTCTCCCTCGCGTCTCTTGTTAAGCCCGCAGGGGCTAATGGGAAATTTCCCATCAGTCCCTCGCGTCTAAAGGGGCTGATGGGAAATTTCCCATTAACCCCTACGGGCTTAACAGAGACGCGAGGGAGACGCTGTCTCCCTCGCGAATCTGAAAGCCCTTGCAGAGGGGCTTAGCGGGCGGAGGGGGCCCCGCGGGACACTGCATGCTGCCGCGTCCGCGGCAGCAGCCAGAGCCCGCTTTTTCTTTTTTTGCGGACCTTCACGCGTGCCAGCTGCAAGGCCTTCGCGTGCCACAGCTGGCACGCGTGCCATAGGTTCGCCATCGCTGCCCTAGATGTATCCTTGTACATGGCTATTGTGTGTATCTGGCTTGACTAGATTGTAAACTTTGATGAGCAGGGACTGTGTTTTACATGTGTCTGTACAGCACTGTTTGCCTTGTAACGCTATACAAATGATCATTAGTAGTAAAGTTAATGCATGCTAAGTTTTAGTAAACATGGTCTATATTTCTTATCATAAAGTGAGGCTGAAAACATCTTTGCAGCTAGGTGTCCTGTTGATTTAAAAAAAAAAAAAAAAAGAGCACAGTAACTTTTAAGAAGAAAATTAAATAAAACCAGCAAAACGAGGGAAAAATACCAAGCAAAATAGTGACAACAAATGAAAGCAAAGAGAAAGTTGTCCCTTCCTCCCCCATTCCTAAAAGCTTGAGCCTAAGTTTTCTAAATAAAACTTCCACCTCTGATATAAATCCTTGTTGGATGCCTGTGAAAGAGGTGCCCTCTGGTAAGTAATTGCTGTGCTGATCTTTCTGCTTCCATGAACTATTCAGTTGCTGTGGACTTTGGGATAAACCAGGAATTGAGGAGAGGGGTGAGTGCATGGCATTGCCATATTTACTACTACATGTCTCATTTTGTTCATGGTCTTAATTTTTTTGTTTGTTTGTTTTAAATTCTTCCTTTACTGACAGATGTTACTGGATATAAAAGTGAATCCCTGCAGGTGTTTAGTATTTTACAGATACACACAGCAAGTAGTAAAAATCACTCTCCGTCAATGAGTCTTCAAGTTCTTTATTTTTATTTTAGACCATTTGCATCAACTGTACAAATTGTTACTTAGAAATGTTTAAGCTGTTCTGCTGTCATGTCCAGAAGAGTTGCCATGAATGGCTATATGGGATTTGGTTGGTGCAGGGTGGTTTTGTTTGTGATGACCTAATTGGTCTACGAGTGGAGTAGCCTAGTGGTAAGAGCAACAGCCCTAGTACCCCTTAGATGAGGATTCGATTCCCACTCCTTGTGACCTTGGGCAAGTCACTTTACCCTCTCTTGCCTTGGAAGAAAAGGCCTGACAATCCACTTCATTATACCTTTCAAGAAAATCCAGGGCTGTGGAATTTTAAATGGGAAAATTTAAAATCAAGTTAATGAATATGGAGCGGTCTGGTGCAAGTTTTGGTGTCTTTGAGGTGATTGTTGGGAGACTTGCAAATTTAATTTCCCCTAAGAATGAGAAGGAATTTAGGGCCCTATTTACTAAACGTTAGCACCCATGTTCTTGTGGGGGTGGTGGCAGTGCACACTACTGCTGTAAGCGCATATTGATGTTTAATAAACGAGGTCGTTAGAGAATGCAATCAAAGACTAGTAGAAAAATATGGTGCATATTGGCTGTGGATTCAGGAAGGGGCTGAATTATCAGGAGTTTGACACTATTGTACACGTTTCAGTTCATTAAAGGCTTAAACCCTAGCTACTAACAATTCAGTTTTTCCAGCTCCTTTTATATTTCCAGCTCATTTGGGACCTGTACTGGTTGGATAGTTCCACACGTCTTCATTTGCAGCAACCTGATGATTTCTTCTACTTATTTTATAGCAATGCAGCCTCTCCTTGCCCTGCAGTGAGCACTGCCTTCACAGCATCCCCTGCCACAATCCTCGAATCGGTGGTAGTCTGCATAGCAGTACACAGTACTTAGCACTTGATACATGATCTACTGTCCCAGCCCTATAATTCTGTCCACTTATACTAAGAATTGTTTTTGTCCTCTTAGATTTGCTTGCTTCATACTTGAAAAACAATTCAAGAACAAAAAAATCCCAATAGCATAAGTATTCCAAACAATATCAATAGTCAAAAGAATACCACTGATCCCCAACTGCAATCACCATCAAATTTTTGTCGGGTATAGACCGCAAGGCAAAGAGGAAACTCCTCTACACCTCACGCAGTACATGCCCCTTTTTTTATTTTATTTTCCATTAAACATTGTCCATGCTGTCACTCAAAAACTTTAAAAACTTGAAAACAAATCCACACTTATCTGCTCAGGCACGACACGCACGTTTCGAAGCGACAAGCTTCTGCTTCAAGTGTCCCCAATGATAAGGTAGTGTATCCGTTCTTTCAAACTTCCCAAGAACGCCGAAACTATGGCGGGTGACGTCAGGGATTGCAAATCAGATAGGCCAGTTATAGGAACGCCCATACTAAGCAAGCCAATCACATGGAGCAGGGAAACCCCACATCACAGGGGAACCCCTACACGGATTGGATAGCGGCTAAAGAGTCAACCATTCAATGAAATCAATTGCTCCTGTTGGATTAAATAAGGACATTGAATGGTTGACTCTTTAGCCGCTATCCAATCCGTGTAGGGGTTCCCCTGTGATGTGGGGTTTCCCTGCTCCATGTGATTGGCTTGCTTAGTATGGGCGTTCCTATAACTGGCCTATCTGATTTGCAATCCCTGACGTCACCCGCCATAGTTTCGGCGTTCTTGGGAAGTTTGAAAGAACGGATACACTACCTTATCATTGGGGACACTTGAAGCAGAAGCTTGTCGCTTCGAAACGTGCGTGTCGTGCCTGAGCAGATAAGTGTGGATTTGTTTTCAAGTTTTTGAAGTTTTTGAGTGACAGCATGGACAATGTTTAATGGAAAATAAAATAGAAAAAGGGGCATGTACTGCGTGAGGTGTAGAGGAGTTTCCTCTTTGCCTTGCGGTCTATACCCGACAAAAATTTGATGGTGATTGCAGTTGGGGATCAGCGGTATTCTTTTGACTATTGCTTCATACTTGAATCACAGATGATGGAGCATTTAGTTTGCCAACTCACGAGGCCTTTCTTTGTAAGATTTTATATATCAATAGGAGACTAGGTTTTGCTGGGGAGAGGTGCTGGAAAAGAAGCAGTTCAAGAAATCTGGAATGCAATTCTGGGAACTGAAGCTCAGATCACAAAAATATAACAAGGAGTGATGCATAAACCAGGAATTATTTGTTTCAATCTAGGGTGAATCACTGTTTCTAAGGTAGTCTCCAAATGGATTAGTTTTGTCAGTACCATGACATTCGAATATGTGGCATAGCATTTTAGTGTCTCAGATTTATTGCAGCGTTTCGCCATAGTATTAGCGTTATACCAAAGAGCTGCCTATTGTAGGTGACCTCTGAGAGCTATGCAGAATTTCAAAAGTACGGCTTTCTTTTCAAATGCTTGGTTTGGTACAGTGTAATGGTGTGAGCTGTAGTTTGAATGCTGATTCTATTTACATAGTGATAACGTCTTGGTAGGACTTTCACTCTCTTCATCTGTTCTGTTTTTGCATGCCATTATATAGTTTATTTGTATTTATAATACATTACTGCTAACTAAATGCAGCTTGTTGAAATCCCTTCCTGATTGCTGGCAGACTACAGTGTTCCTGCATTGCCAATATTATATACAAAAGAACACCATCATTAGTAAGCCAAATAAATTAACTTACACTTTTCTAGTAACTTCATAATCCGCTACCTGACAAATCTGCACTGTTGGTTGCCGCCTTCAGAACGCCTGTTACATACCAATGCTACTCCTGTTCAAAATTTAAGTTTTGTAAGGGGATACATGTCTCTCCGTAACAGGAAAGCTATGGTTTGCTTCATATTTAGCATTAATCACATTGTAACTGTATCTGGAGCCAAATGTTTTCAATTTCCATGCCACTTGACCTCCTTGGGGGCATATGTTAAAAGCTTGTTAAAACATGAAGGCTAAATCTGCAATTTTTTTTTACAGTCTTCATTGCCCTCACATGTGATGTCACCCCCCACCCTCCACACCTGCAATTACAACCAGGGCTGAGTTAAAGCATAGGCAAACTAGGCACATGCAAGGGACCAAATGGTGGTGGGTGGGGGTGGGGGGTTATCAGATGTCCTCAGGACCTGGGAGGCTAGGGTTGCCAACTGGGTTTTTTCCCAAGAGTGTACGGATTGTGCATTAATGTCTGAAAGCCAGAAGAAATGGTTAGTGTCTGAATATCTTTTAGCATTCATACTTTCATCTGCAGCTCACTCTTGTCTGAAAGAACTTGACTTGCCTGCTTCTGTTACTAGCAGCAGAGACTGAGTAGAATCCAGCCTTCTGGAAGGCAGATCCAGTCAAAAGAAGAGAAAGGAGTAAGCTGGGTAAAGGTCCCGTGCTGTGCAAGTGATGATTCTGCATGAGATGGGGGAAAGTGTGACGAGTACTACAGGCTAAGGAAGAATTGGGCGCTAATTGCAAGAAATTTACATGATGCAGGGATGCACACACCGAGGAGTGAGCACACGAGCAGCAGCAGGCAACAGCACGACACCAGAAGAGTGTGTGTGTGTTTGAAAAGCAAGAGATTGAGGGGCTGATTGTGGTAAACCCTGCATTAGAACTGTGTGCTGAAGATCAAAACACTGTTTCCTAATGCGCACACAATTTTTTGCCCAGTGCTGTTAGTAGAATCAATATTTTGCACGCACAGCAAATTATATTTGTACCTGGCATTGCACGTGCATACGTTATCTGCGTGTCTGGATTGCTGTTCTGTTTGTAAGTTATTGGTATAGCAGCATTTAAATATGTGCAGTCAAATGCTTTTATTCATTTAACATATAAATGAAAAATAGTAGTAGTAATGCCACCTCTCCCTTAATCCTGCCTTCGGTGATGCAGATGACTCTGCTCCTCATCCTCTTGCTAGTATGTGTGTTTCTTTAATTGGCTTGTCCCCTTCAATAAAGCAATAAAAAAAACCCTGTGGATCCTTCATGCTCCCAAAAAAGAGAAGAAACTGGCATGAAATCCTCACTAGTGCTAGTCAAAGAACAAGCTAACTTGTGTGTGTTTGTTTTTTTTTAAACTTTGACCAAACACTACAGCTCCAACATGAAAACAACTGCACTTGGCCTTTAGGGCTTCTGTGCATGTCTTTGCATTGGGTGTAATAGTTAATACTTTTTCCATTGGATTTAAATAGTGCATTGAAGTCTGTGTGAGTCCTTGCACAGTTTTGTGTGCCAACTCCTTTCTGCATAGAGCAGCTATAACAGTGCAGAAAACTGTGTGCAAAATAAAATTAAGCTCTGTGCTAAACTTCCCATGCTTTATTACATTGTCCTGTGAGTGTGTTTCTACAAAGTAAAAAACAGTGTCAAAAAAATAGTTTCTTTGAAAATGTGGACTGCAGAAGTCCACTGGTACAAGAATACCTGTGTGCATCCTAAGTGGAAGAAAGGGGCCCCCTCCCCCATCCTAGGGTAATTGCTATGGTTCTGAATAGTTGCTTGGGTAAATTCCATTGAAAATTGGCCTAATACAGCCTTTGCTGTATCTGTCCTTTTATAGGCACCATAGGAAGCTAACTATTTTCTGTTGCTTCTTCTGTCTTCTCTGTGTGGAGTCTTCTCGACACTTAAATCGTTTGAGATTTGCATCTTTAACGCACAGACTATAAGTCCCACTCTTTGGGTGGTCCACTATGACATTTCTGCTTTGAACCTGAGTCGGTGGAAGGTGAAAAAAGAGAAATCAGACATCTCCAGGAACAAGCAGGAATGAGTCTTCACATATGGGTACGTCGGTACCGACGGAGTCTGCGCGGGAACGCTTCCCAGCATCCAATCAAAGAGCTTTTGGAAGCATCCCACCACGCCTGCGTGCTGCCTTCCCGCCTTTCCCAACTGCCTCTCCTCAGTTTTCGTTTTTCCGCGGAGCCGGTAGGACGTCGTCCTGTCACCACAGAAAATTCTTGTTTTATTTCTTTAGTTTTCTTGTGGTCGCGGCTGTCTTCCCGACGCCACCGGTACCGCCGGTGTTTTCTTTTTTCTTTTCTTGTAAAATCTCCTTTTTCACGGGATATTTTTTCTCCATAGTGTCCCACGGTTTCTTAGGCCTTTTAGGCCTCTTCTTTTTCCTTCATGGAACTGTCAGCCACTTTCTCCAAGAAATGTTAAGACTGTGGCGGTACAACTTTATTTTTAGACCCTCGAAGTCGGTGTCTAACCTGCTTGGGTCCTGACAACAGTTTGGTGAGAAGAGGTCTTCAATATCGAGGTTCCCTCGATACACTGTTTCCCTCCAGCTTTGGGGCACCGTCCCCTTCTTCTTCTACACAGGATCAGGTAACCCACAAACAGTCTGTTAAGACTAGCCAGCCCTCGAGTGGTAGGTCTCATGCACAGCATGTAGACGACTCCGGCCTTGCCCTCGAGGGCCTACTGGCTTCAAAACCCCGGCGGGAGTCTTCGGGCTCAAAAGCCTTTCAGGGGTTTCAGGTTGTTCCTGGGGTTCACCCCTCACAGAACATACCTGAGCCATGTCCGGTGGTGGCATCCGCTTCGAGCGGTACCGATACCCCGACATCGGCACTGGTGTTGGATGAAACACTCCTCACCAGGGATGGTCATCTAGCGTCCTCGGTGCCTTCGGGACCGGTGGATACACTCCAGACTGACCTTCCATTATCGGTACCAGCACCGATACTACCACCAATGTCGATACCCTCCAGACGTGCATCGATAGCCTCGCTTCCTTCGATGCCGAGTCTGGAATCGATCTCCAGTCTGGAGGACTGGGTACCGACTCGCCTTGGTACCGGCTCTTTGCGGTACCGAAGGCTCGGTTCCGATGATTCAGATCCACAACTCTCGGTTCCCTCGAGGCCCATTGAGTTGCCACTGGTTGACCTTCATTCACCGGTATCAGACATGGTACCGAAGTCGGTACCGATGTCCTTATTACCCTTACGGTCGGTGCCTTCCATGCTTCGCTTATCGATGCCGAGTTTAGAATCACTCTTTAGTCTGGAAGACTCGGTACCAATACACTTTGGTACCGACACCGATCGATACCGGTGGCTCGGTACCGAGGATAGCACCCGGAGGTTTTCGGTTACCTCGGTACCGATTGAACTATCACCCATGACTGCTCCGATGTCTTTGTCGGGCTCGACTCCGACATCGGTACCGGTATTGGCATCGGTACCGGTATCCACAGTAGCATCATGGCCAACTCCTACCATGCTTTTTTCAACAGGATCGCTCCCTTCTATGCCAAGCTTGGAGTCGATACCTGGCATGGACAATGTGGTAATGACGGTCGCTGCTCCTGACAACCAGTACCGGTGACCATCCTTTAAGCATTCCACACTGCACTGTGCAGGATCTTCTATTCCTATATATTTGGATAGCTCTGTCGCTGCTCAGGCTAGTTCTTCAGGTCTAACCTGTCCAAGGGAAATTCCTGTTGGGGAACCCTCTTTTCAGAGTTTCCTCCGGGATATAGCAAGATCTCTTGCCATTCCTATCCCAGGACATGATCCTGCACAGGACTCTCTTTCTACCAAAGCAAAGGAGAACATAATGCTTCCTTTGCATCATTCCTTGCAGGATCTCCTTCTAGGAATGTGGGAAACACCTTTAAGGGTACCCCCACCTTCCAGAGCAACTGATCTCTTATATCAGGTGCCCCCCTCCCCAGGGTTTCAAAAGACTCAACTTCCTCATCATTCCATAGTAGTGGAATCAGCACTGAGGTGGGTAAAGAGCAAGAAAAAGCACTCTTCTTATCCGCCAGGTCGTGAGTCTAAGATACTTGATGCCTTTGGACGTCAAATCTTCCAGTCATCTATGCTTTCTGCAAGAATTCTCTCATATATTTTCTATATGAGTCTGTCTCTTGAGGAGGTCACAAAGCAATTACATCTTTTGACTCCTTCCCTTCCAGAGTCCAAGAGTGCAGACTATTCTTCACTGCTCAAGCATCTCCAGAATATATCTTGGTTTCTTATTCGTGCTTCCCTAGACTCTTTTGAGTCTGTTAGCAGGACTTCTGCTATAACTATAGGGGCACGACGTAGGGCCTGGCTCCAAGCTTCAGACTTGGACAAATGGGCACAGCACAGACTGGGACATACTCCTTGCACTGGAGACGATCTTTTCAACAAGGAGTCTTTACGTCAGGTTACTCAGTTCTCCACTGATTTACCTGTTCCTAGGGGCTGTTCTGCACCTTCTTCTGTCCCAGTAGGTAGGAAATGTCCTGCCAAACTTTTTTCCCATAGGAGAAGAAGGTTTTATGCATCATCTGCCCATCATACAGATGTTCCCAAACAGGGGAAGCATCGTCCTGGTCTGCAGAGTTCAACCTCTCACCAGGCTCAGCAAACCCAGAAACCACAGGGTTTCTGATCAATCCATCAGATGCTTGTGACTCTTGGGATTACAATCTGCAGTTGCTTCTTCTCAATAGACAATCCACTGCTGTCATCCTAAATCCTAAACATGGATCTCTTCTCGAAAGACATCCATTCTTTCGATGTTCTATGAGCTGTCAGGATGTTCTTGCTTCTAGGTCACAGGGTTCTCCTCTTTTTCCTGCTAGGGAAAGAGGTCTATCCACTATCAAATGATAGTTTCCTGTGCCAGCATGTCTTTTTTCCTTTCTATAAACTTACTACTTTGTAAGTTTTTTTCTTCAGCTCCATTCTCTTTACCCTCTTACCAGGTTTTCCTCTGTAAGAGCGGTATTGCTTCACTGGAGGGCTTTTTCTTCAGCCTCTCTAGTTTTCTTACTTTTCCAGTGCGGAGTTCTCTTCTCTGAGTTGACTCCTCTTTTTCAATCTTGCTTTTAAGCAGTTCATCAGACACGTCCAGAGTTTTCTACTCTTGTCTTGTCTGTTCTTTCTGTTTTTAAACAGTACCATTCTTCTGCTGTCTGGCAAGCAGCTGCCAATGCAGGAGCCTTAATGTTTGGACCACTGGTTCTTGTCCACCAGCAACCAGATTTGTCCTCCACTAACATTCTGTCTGGTCTTAGTAGTGGCTCCAAGTCAGTGCTGTCATCTGTCTTGGAAAGTTTTTCACTACAATCTTGTTGGATTGTCGTCTTTTTCTGCCATCTCCATTCCCCTGGGTTTGGCAGCATAGTTGACATAGGTACTGGCTCTCCTGCAGCCAGTTCTATCTACTCATTTTCCTGCATCATGCTCTCTGCAATTCTACAGAGAAGCTCTCCACTATGGGCCCTTGCTAGAGAGCATGGGGGGCATTTCCTCCAACAGCTATACTAGATGGTTGAAAAAGGCTTTTTCAGTCATGTCTCCCATGACTAGAAAAGTTTCTCCTTTTTAATATAAAGGACATAGGCCTCCTCTTATGTAAAAACTTAAGGAGTTGCTAATTCCCTGCTTTGGTCCATAGTATTTCCAATAGGGAATATCTTTTCTCCTTCCAGCTTGTCCTCATGGTAAGAACGCATGATACCATGCTGACCTGCTTAAGGGCAAAAAGGTATCTCATTCCTATGCGTCTTCTGTTCACTTACCATGCTAGAGTTCTAGAATACTCGGGACTTGCTGGCTGCAGACTGATATCATCCTCTGCTTTTCACGTAACCATCCTGGTTATTCTACTACCTAGCATTCCTGTAGCCATAACCAGTGGGAATTGATTCTCTATATATCTTCTCAAGTAGGTTCCACCTTCTTGTTATTAGATGAATCTTTCCTCTCCACATTTTCCTATGTGAATACCTTTTTGTACGCATATCTCTGTCTGCTTCTTGCAGACTTCCATATAGAGGCCTATATATTCATACCTATAGCACACATCTTACAGACGTCGATGTCTATCATTTGTGTGTATTTTATGCCCTTCATATCTCACTATATCTATATCTATATATATCTATATCTATATATCTATATAATGTCTATCCATATATATCTATATGTATCTGTCGAGATATTTTACTATCGGTAGATATGTATTCTGCTTTATCTACCTAACTGTCGAGGCTCATATAGCCATATGATTCTGACAGATGGGCTTTACCCATACTTATGCTATCCAGCATGTTCTGGGGTCCTATACTCACAACCACTTTGGTGGTAGTTAACACCTACCATAACCTTAAGGTTAGGTACCTCTGAAGCTTTCCATGTTCCAATATCTCTCCCAGCTGACTTCAGTTAGGAGAGACATTGCAGATCTTCAGCTAATCACAGGCTCTAACGCCTCCAACGTTTGTCCTTTTCTTTCTTTCTTTATTTATTACAATCTCTTATATACCGCACTATTTATCATCAGCGCGGTTTACATAAAACAAAGTACCATAACAACAAACTGTTTGGTTTTACAGCGAACAGGAAAAACAACTTGGATAACATAGGGAAGTATGAATGCAACTATTTACATATGTACAGTAAGCTTGTGCTACAGATTAAGTACAATCATGAATGGTAGGCTAGTATGGAGGAGATGCAATTAGGTTGGAGTCTGGCTTTTGGGATACAAGGGGTTCCCATACCCTTTCTCCCCACAAGGACTGGGCCTGTTTGTCCAAATCGGTTAGCCTTTCTCTTTTCTTCCTAAGAGTGAGCCACTCTGCTGCCAAAAGAGTTCGGTTTTTGTCATAAAGCCTTCCGCTGAAGGCCCACCGTTTTTGTACTACCCCAGTTTTTCCTACTGGGGTTACCTGTTACCTTTCAGGATTCTGACCTCCACTGTTTTTCCTACAGGTTTATTACCTCCACTTTACAGTGAGGTCCTCTTTGAGGTTCCTCTACTGGGTTTCCCAGTAGATCCCATGAACCTCCATACTTCTGTGAAATCCTGTTAGGGGAGGTCCATATTGCAATATTCTTTGCAATATCATTGATGACAATTATCATCCACACATGGACTCCTTGTCTGCAGTCCTATGCTAGGTTAGCTGTTCCACAGCATCTTTCTTCAACTCCTACCCTCCATCCTCAGGATGCCTGGTGTTGTGGGGGATAGCATGTTCCACCCTATGACATGCTGGGACTCCAGGCATCTCAGCTTGGGAGTCCCCATATGTGAAGACTCATTCCTGCTTGTTCCTGGAGATAGCACAGTTACTTACCTGTAACAGGTGATCTCTGGGAACAGCAGGAATAAGTCTTCACAACCCACCCACCTCCCCAGGAGTTGTATCTCTATCTATCTTTCCTTTCCTCTCTCTCTCTCTCTCTCTCTCTTTGTCTCAGCTTTAAAACTTAACTGAGGAGAGGCAGTTGGGAAAGGCGGGAAGGCAGCACGCAGGCGTGGTGGGATGCTTCCAAAAGCTCTTTGATTGGACGCTGGGAAGCTTTCCCGCACAGACTCCGTCGGTACCGACGTACCCATATGTGAAGACATTCCTGCTGTTCCCAGAGATCACCTGTTACAGGTAAGTAACTGTGCTTTACCTGCTAATTGTTGTTCCTTGAGGAACTCCAGTCCAGTCCCGCACCTCTGGGTGGTGTACCTCTTCCAGCAGCTTGGAGGCTGAGCCTGTCATCCTTTTGATGACACTAGTGTACATATGCAGCTGGCACTGCCCACCACCCCAGTACCTATTGACAAAGCAGACTCGGAGGAGCAACAAATAAGTAGTTAAACATGCAACAAACACTTCTACGTCTAAATAAACTAGTACCCCCTCCATCCCCAGGGAAGGATACCCCGCCCCCCCCCTAGGATAAAGAGGCCTACCTGTTGAGCGCCTGAGCACCTCCAACCAGCAGGAAGCGAGCAACCGACAGCTCTTCTGGTCCACCCCTCCCCCAAACACTGATTACACACCCCTCCCCGGCTCCTCCTGGCCACTTCCTTCACCATGGGTACACAGATCATCACAAGAAGCACTCAGAGAGGGTTCCGGGACTGGATTGGAGTTCCTCAAAGAACAACAATTAGCAGGTAAGTCTAATTTGTCTTTCTTTATCATCCCTCCAGTACAATCCCGCACCTCTGGGATGTATCAGAGCAGTTAAACTAATGGGAGGGACCCGCACAGCCATCCTGAAGCACTGACGATCCGAAACGAGCATCCCGCGCTGCCTGGACATCCAGGCGAAAATGTTCAGAGAAGTATGCCACCCTACAGATCTCTCCCGGCGGAACTAAAGTATACTCTGCCCATGAGGCTGCCTGAGCCCCCATGGAATGCGTGTGCAACCCCACCGGCACTGTTCTACCCTTCAAGATGTATGACGACGTGATTGCCTTATTGATCCATCTGGAAATGGAGGCTTAGCTGCCGCCTCAATTTTGCGCAACCTGCCAAACACAACCAACAGACGGTCTGATCTCCGAAAGGACAATACCCTTTTCACATACCTTCGCAGGACTCTTACCATCCAGGTGGCACAGCTGTGGAGTGGCACGGCCCATACCCACTCTCGCCCACATCCTTGCTCACCAGAGCCGGTAAGGAAATGGCCTGATCTACATGAAATGCTGACACCACCTTGGCAAAAATGAAGGTACTGGGTGCAGGACCACTTTCTCCTTGGAGAAGGAAAGGAATGGCTCATGGCATGACAGAGTCCGAAGCTCCGAAATCCTGCATGCCGAGCAAATCGCCACCAGGAATACCATTTTCAGGGCCAAATCCTGCAGGAAAGCTCGACTCAATGGCTCAACGGGTTCCCCAGACAGCACCAGATTGAGATTCCAAGGCGGTACCACTGCAGACGGTGGTGGGTCACCACCCCTAGAAAGCTCAGCACGTTTGGGTGTGTACCCAACGGCATCCCGTGGACTTTCCTGCGATAACCAGAAAATCACCACCAGTTGCATCCTCAAGGAGCTGGCAGCTAGACCCTTATCAAAACCGGATTGCAAGAACGCCAAGGTGTCCGGGACGGAGGCAGTGGAAGGGCACGGCTGCCTCTCTCCACCATGATTCAAAGATGCGTCCTACGCAGAAGCACGACAGGTTTGTAGACCACCTCTGGGCCTGTAGCAAGGTCGCTATCCCCGAGCCTGATTATCCTTTCTTCAACCTCGCCCTTTCATGAGCCATGCCATAAGCGAGAATTGATCCACCTGGGGCATGTGAAGCGGCACCTGCATCAAGAGGTTCTTCCGAACCGGAAACCACCATAGTCAGTCTGCCAGTATCCGAATCAGGTCAGCATACCACGGGCACCTCGACCAGTCTGGTGCCACCAGAATCACAAATCCCCGGTGCGCCTCTAGCCATTGCACTAACTGGCCTATGAGCACCCACGGGGAAAAACAGAGAAGACCCTCTTCGAGCCACTGCTGAATTAGAGCATCCAGGCCCTTGGACTTCTCTTCTACTGAAAAACCAGCAGGCCTTGGCCGACTCGAACATTGCCATTAGGTCCATGACCAGTGTGCCCCATCGGCAGACCACCTGCTCGAACACCTCCTGATTGAGCTGCTACTCTCCGGGGTCCATGCGCACTCGGCTGAGGTGGTCTGCCATCGTGCTGTCAACGCCTGCTACATACGCTGCTGATAATGCCTGGAGACGAATCGCTGCCCATCCGAACAGACCTTCAGCCTTCTCCTCCAGGGCTGCACTGCCCATGCCTCCTTGCCAGTTGATGTAAGCCAGCATGGTCACATTGTCCGAGAGGCCTTGGATCACCTTCCCCTGCAACCATGGCTCGAAACTTTCTAGCGCCAAGGTCACCGCTCGCATCTCGAGCCTGTTGATCAACCACAGGGCCTCCTGCCGACTCTTGTCCCTGAACAAAGCGTCCTTTGCAATAGGCTTTCCAACCTGACCGGCTAGTCATCTGAGGAACCCACACCAGTGACTCCTTTCACATGCAGCCACCAACTGAGGGCTCTCCTGGCGCTCCGTGGACAGGGGAGTACTTGGGACAGGGGTTGACTGTGATGGGACCATCGACGGAGCAGAGCCCTCTACAGCAATTGCATATGCGCCCTTGCCCATGGGATTAGCTCGAGAGTGGCCACCATGGTCCCCAGAACCTGCAGATAATACCATGCTGATGGTCTTGCCCTCTTCAGGACCTGCCATATCAACTGTCATAGCTCCTGTGCCTGGTGAACCGGCAGGAAATTCCTGGGCCTGCCGTAACTGGCTCTTGGCCAGGTTGATCCAATCGAGACTTTGAAAGAACTCTCCCACCCGCACTGTTTCTCTTTTCGCTATCGTCCCTGGACTTCGCCTGGATCAGCCAATCATCTAGGTAAGGGTGGACGAGAACCCTTTCCTTGCGGAGAGCTGCCACTATGACCTTGGTGAAGGTACAGGGGGTGGTCACCAGACCGAAGGGCAACGCTCGAAACTGGAAATGGCCCCTGGCACCGCAAAGCGGAGAAACCGCAGATGTTCTGGATGGAAGGGAACATGCAGAAATGCCTCTGTGAGATCGAGAGCTGCCAAAAATCGCTGTTTCCTATTACCATTACTACTGTGAAAATGCGGTATCTGGAGACCGTAGTTCATGCCCTCAAAGCTGAGAATTGGGCGAAAGGAACCTTCCTTTTGGACAAATCGAAATACATGAAGCATCGACCGCAGACATACTGGTCTCGCGGAACCAGTTCCACAGCTCTCAGCTGCAGGAGACAAGTCAAGGTCTCTTCTACTGCTGCCAACACCGCTGCGCCAACTTCAGGCAATCAAAGGAAGCTCATTCTTGCTCCGGCAGTGGGTATAGGTGCGTCATGGATTGCACCCCTTTAAGACCAACCTCTGGCAGATCCCCCACATCCTGGATCATCTGTCCTATTACTCCATGTACTGTTAAGACTTTCTGCAATTTCTGTACTGCCTGGAACAACGAATCCTACAGCGCCTCTTCCTCTGACGGGAGGTTAGCAGGCATATTCAGGGCCTTGAGGGTCGCCAAGGTACCCATAGAATGTGAGCCCTTTGGGGATGAGAAATTGTGTCAGTACCCGCTTGTAGTGATTGTAAACCGCCCTGATGGCCTTCGGCCTGGGCGGTATATTGAGAAATTGCATAAACATAAGCATAAAGATGAGCGCTGGTAGTTCCTCCCGGCGGAAAACCCGAACAATTCGGGCCTGATCCTCCTGTTCTGAGATCTTTGTCCAACTCCTCCTGCAGATCTAGCTCTGTGTCAAGGTCTTCCCCATCCAGCCCCCTGACAACGGCGATTGCTGCCATTCCTCTAAGCCTCTAGCCCGCTTAGATGCCACTGCTTCTGACTCGTGCTCTTTTGCGTCTGACATCCTCTTAGCCCTGAGTTCCAGGGCCGATGAGCCACTTGGTAGGCAAAACGCCTTACGCAAAAGTAAGACAAACTCTGGTGAGAACTCCCCTGGGAGCCCTATCGCTCCCTAGGCTTGAGGGGTGGATGGTCCGGGCATTATGCAATTGAAGGTAACATGGCACCCCACCCCCAGGGTCTCTTGCATCTGCGAGGGACTCTCCTGCCTCATCTCATCCTGCAGGTCCTGCTCCCATGACCGCCTCTTGCGTGCAATTTAGGCAGACACCTGCCTCCAAGATCACACCACATTGGGAACTGCATTTATATTGCACTGCAGTATTGTATCTTAAAGATATGAAATGGACCTTGCCCTGATCCAATCAAACTGACACATTCTCTGAGTAAAGTTTACATTTTATTCTAATACTACAAATGGCCATAAGGGAGTATAGCTTCCCTTACAAGCAATATTACAGATTTAATAGGTACGTAATCTGGGCTAAGAGACGAGAGATAACACAGGTACACTACCAAAAAACTGCCTCCAGTTTTGCAACTGATTCCTATAGATTTTGGGGTGCTGAATCCAGGAAAAATAGCCAAAATGTTCCATCACGTCACGTTTTCTTGCAAAATTAGATTTCTTACCCATATAAGGAATGTTCACATAATTTCTTTTTAGCTGACTGCAGTTTATTTTCTTGGCCCAAAATAGAGGTTGTAATGGTTAAATAACTAGAAACACTCCCTCATGATATTTTAGAGTGTTTTGTATTCATTTTATACATTAACAGGACAATTGGGAGGCGGGGGGCTAAATCCAGTACTTGCGCTGGCGCATGTTCTTTCCTGTTCGCCTCGCCTCGTTCGCTCGCTCGCTCAAACACGGTGGTTGCGACATGAACGTTCCTGTCAAATTTCAGTTTCTTGCAAGTTCATTATTACCTTTTGTTTGCTCAGTCGTAATCCAGCTTTATTCCGAAGTGGTTCACTACAGTTGTAGTTTGCAGTGCTGTGTATTTGTGATGGCTCACAGAGCCAGAGGTTGCGTCAACTCTCCGGACAGTTTTTGTTTTATTTGTGGGGAATATACCGTGAAAAAGCGGCAGAGGAACATTTCTGCATTTATTAAAAAAGTATATTTCGCCTATTTCGGTTTGAAGTTAGGCGGTCAAGACAAACCGTGGGCTCCTCACAAAGTGTGCAAGACATGTGAGGAAGATCTACGCTTATGGATGAAAGGTAAAAAACAAGCATTTCGTTTCGGAATACCTATGATGTGGCGCGTGAACAAAGAGACCACAGCAGTGACTGCTATTTTTGCTCTTGCATTGTGAAGGGATACAACTTAAAAAATAAGAACGTAATAAGTTACCCCAACCTTCCCTCAGCAATTAGGCCTATGCCTCATAGCAACGAAGTACCTGTGCCTGAACCACCAAAATCTTTGGATCATATTTGTGTGGACGGTTCTGATCATGATGAGACTCATCAGATGGCTTTTCCCGATGAGTCCAGTACTTCCGAGTTTGAAACTGAACCAGATCCGAAACCTGAACTTTTCTCTCAAGCTGAATTGAATGATTTAGTCTGGGATTTAGGACTCCCAAAAGATGCTGCCCAACTGCTAGGTTCTCGGCTTAAACAGAAAAATCTATTGTCACCAGGAACAACTTTTTATTGGTACCGCAACCGCGAGACACAATTTTTGAAGTATTTCAGCAAAGAGGAAGATTTGGTATTTTGCAACGATATATACGGAGTGATGGAAAAGTTTAAACTCAAGTATGATCCTGCTGAATGGCGGCTGTTCATTGCTTCGTCAAAAGACAGCATAAAAGGTGTTCTTCTTCATAATGGCAACACATTCGCTTCAGTTCCTATTGCTCACTCTGTTATTCTCCAAGAAAAATACGAGAATTTGGCCCTGATTCTTCAGAAGATTCGTTATGATGAGCATAAGTGGATGATTTGTGGAGACTTTAAAATTCTATCCATGCTATTAGGGCAGCAATCCGGTTTCACCAAATATCCCTGCTTCCTTTGCTTGTGGGATAGCCGGGCCCGCGACCTACACTGGGGGAAAAAGACTGGCCAATTCGGGAGTATTTGAGACCCGGTGAGAAAAATGTTCTTCATGAGAGCTTGGTACCTCGTGATAAAATTCTATTACCACCTCTCCACATTAAGTTGGGTCTCATTAAGCAATTCATCAAGTCCCTTCCAAAAGATGGTGAGTGCTTTCGGTACCTTTGCTCAAAGTTCCCACGACTTTCTGAAGCAAAGCTAAAGGAAGGAGTGTTTGTTGGCCCTGATATAAGGAAACTCATTTCAGATGGAGCATTCGCTGAAACGATGTCTGAGAAGGAAAAAAAAGCCTGGGATTCCTTCAAGGATGTTGTTCTCAAATTCTTGGGGAACAGGCGGGATGAGAACTATAAGGATATTGTTGCCAGGATGCTCAATGCCTTCAAAGAACAAGGCTGTAACATGAGCCTGAAAGTCCATTTCTTGCACTCCCATGTGAACTACTTTCCCAAAAACCTGGGGGCGTACAGTGAAGAACAAGGTGAAAGGTTTCACCAGGACATCAAGGACGCAGAGAGAAGGTACCAAGGAAGATGGAACACCACTATGATGGCTGATTTCTGCTGGTTGCTGCTGCGGGAAACCCCAGATGAAAAATACGCCAAGCAGCGCACCAAGAGAAGCATTCGGGGGAAGAAGAAACGGGCCCACCAGGAGATTGATTGACCCAAGAATGACTTTAAAATCTAAACTGTGTTGACAAATATCGTGTTTTTACTAAACTTTGAAATAAAAATTTGCTAGTTATTACCACAGTGTCGGATCTCATTTATTAGAATTTTATTTTCACACCATCGGGTGTTTGTCTTCATGTATTGCAATGGTGCGGTTTGCGTTTTCTATTCTTACATACATACCTGTACAACATTTTTTGCACATTTCTTTGCTTTGCTTTGTGTCTAACCTCGCTCTTATATGCTCAATGTTTGTGCACATGTATGTGGCTGTTTTAAGTGCAGACAATTTTGCTAGCATCGCAGTGTGTTTTGTTGACATTACTCTATTCTTATGTGCTGCCTTGTTACAATTTTCTTTATTCTTATTTGAATAACTACTAAACAATTAGTATAAAGAATTCATCCAAGAAACTTTTATCTCGATCGCACTCAATCTGAAACGTTCACCTCAAACTGCTAACCCAATGTAGCAAAAAATCTGTACGTGATGGAGCAAATTGGTTACCAGATTTGGATTCAGCGCACCAAAAAATGTAAAAATCAATCGAAACATTAGAGGCAGTTTAAAAAAAAAATGTTTTTAGTGTACCTGTGTAATCATGTCAGGTTACTCACTGACCATAGACAGATGGAAGGATTTCATTTGCTTCCTATCCACTATCTTTCAAATTACATACATTTCTTGTATGCAGGTACTTCCTGTTTTCCTCAGAGCTGTAGCTGCTACAAACCTATATTCAAAAACAAAAATTACAAGAACCCCAAACTAGGCAGAAAAATTATTATTAAAAAAACAAAAAACAAAAGAAAAAACTAAACACAAACCACATGTGAGAGAAAACAAAAAAGCCAAACCAATTCAGGTGAAAAAACTTCAGTTATAGAGGAAAAAGAACCTCAGCCAACCCTCCAACCAATAACAGGGAGGAAGAGCCAATCAAAGGGCAATTATGCCACTATCATCGAAAGGACTCTACAAACATCAACGGTTCAGGAAAAAACCTCTATGAATAACCCAAACTGGTGTGGCGTTAGTCATACAAGCATGGCACAGCGTAGCAACATAACAGCATGGAACATCAATATTGCAAAAATAGTTCAAAGAACTTATCTGGGAAGGCAGCAAACCAACAAAGTAATGTACCGCAACAGTCTTGAAGAAGTCATCTGAGGAAGGAACAGTCCATTAAGTCATCTGAGTGGTGTACTGTAGCAGTCGAGGAGATCAGCAGGAGCCCCGACTCCAGGTGTGTCGCCTCGCAGCTTCCTCAGGGAGCTCAAAAATGTGACATGCCAAACATAATAACTGAAAAAATGCTGGTCATGGAGCTGTACACGAGAGCACAGGAGAGGTGCTGTGAACAGGCATGAAAAAACGCTGGTCCTATAAAAACAAAAAACAAACAACTCTCACATGGGGGGAAAAAAAAAGAAAAAGAAAAAGAAACCTTATCAGTTAGAACACCAAGACAGCAAAGTAAGGAGCCAAAAACTTACATGGAGTTGTACACGGGAGCACAGGAGAGGTGCTGTGAACAGTGTGATAAGGAAGCTTATCATAGCTCAGGAAGGAGCTATAGAAAAGGTGAAGTGACTTTGAACAAGCAACCTGTCGGTGCTGGTAGAAATGAGAAAACAGAATTTTGCCATAAAAGACTACCAGTCCCAGAATGCACCAGGTTTCCAACAGCCATGAGAGGAGCTGAAGTGAGAAAACGTGTGTTCAATCAAAAGGGCTATGAGGTAATCCCCAAGCACTCATTGCAAAGGGCAAGGCCTGATTCAGCACAGCTGCGCTGTATTAGGGGGGAACACTCATCTAAGCAGAATAAGAGTAGAGTTTATTCTACAGAGGACCATCTTCATGATCACTTTGGATATCCAGAGAATTGTCCTCAGTATCCTGAGACTCAGCTTGAGTGTGATCATCGGTTTCATCTGAAGGATCATCAGAAGCAGAAGCCAAACCGGACGGACATAGAGGGAAAGAGACCCTTTGGAAGAAGGAAGAGAAAAGCCTTTGAGAAGTCTAGAAGAGTCCAAAGCAGTACGTATACTGGGAGGTATTCCAAGGGCCAGCATACACCATTGGACTGGGGAAAGCCAGAGGAATGGTGCTGCAGAGCTAGGAATCACCAGAGGCTACCTGTGAGGGAGACGGCTGCACGTGGAAGGGACCCTAAGACCTGTGCCAGAAGGTATGTAAAGAGAGATCCAGTGTCCAGGTATCTGGATTGGAAGGCTGGACATAAGAACTGGACTACATACTGGCCAGGCTATATAGAGAGGAACTCTAGCAGCAATGGAAGCTCAGGTATGAACACTGATCTATGCCCTAGCTATAACCTTGAAAGACAGCAGGGAAATAAGTATTCTCCTGAAAATGCTCCATTGAGAGATTCATCTGTGCCAATCCATGATATTGAACCCATGCTTGTTGAACAAGGGGGAATAATAGCAGATGAGGATCCTGTTTATATGGACTGCTCTCTATCTAAACTCCGTTGGTAACTTTCTGTTATAAAGTACAGCAACCATCACAAAGAAATACAAATTTGTTCTTTAATCTACTCAGAAAAGCTCCTGAAGCAGGATTTGACCCACACAGTGGAAGGCAAGCCAGCTAAGGGGTTTCAGCTGGATAACTGCTAGCAATTAAGCCGTACCTAATTGCTTGTGAGCTAGGAGAGAATCACTTCTGTATCTATGTGGGAAGTAATCAGAAGTTAACCTGAAAAGAACAGTTTGTTTCTTGCTTTGTAGCTTTTCATTTGTTGTTTTCCTGATTTTGACTTTGTTTTTCCAAGTTAACACTGAAAGCAAGTAACCTAATTTATGTGCTACCAAGCATATCTGTGTTGGGAGAAATAACCCCATAAATAAATATCTTATTGGCTTTACCCAAGAGCACAACTAAATTGTCAGCAGCTGTGTCTGGTGTGAATGAACTACATTGCCCACAATACCTTGCAAATCATATAGAAATATGCACTTGCCAAGAGTGTGAAGATTCTCACCCAGGCAGCCGTCTGACAACAGGCAACAGAAAAGTCCAAAAAACGCCGAGAGTAAGTATGCTGAGCATGCGCTATAAAAAGAGGCATGCCTGATGTCTAAGGGATACCTCCGACAAAATGCAAACTATCCAAAAAAACATCGGAAATAGGCATGCTAAGCATGTGCAGTAAAAAGGACATGCCTGAGAACGTCAGAGGGAATCCCCCGACGAAATCTGAACAATCAGACAGCACACTAAAAGAAAACACAAGTCACCTACCAGTGTACTGTATCACAGCACGACTCTTATGTAAATAAAATTAAATAAAAAAACAAAAGCAAAAGAAATGTTAAGAAAATAACTGCCCAGCCCACCCAATCGATAAGGATGTCAAAATGTGTCCTTCCAAAAGGTACGTAAGAAAAACGCAAGGGTCGTGGTCGTGGATGAGACAAACAGAACGACGGTCAAGTGTTACCACATCGCCCATGGACCAGATCGCAGCCTGGTAATATAGTACAAACCTATATTCAGCAACTTTTTTTTTTAAACAGTTATCTTTATTCCTGTCTCTGACTTTCTATCAGACCCTTCTCAGGAGAAAGTAACAATGTCTCCTTTTAGATCACCTGACCAGGCATACAGCATTCTGAAATTTGCCCAGCAACAACAATGGCCTATCTTATTAGGCCTTTACCACATGTCTGCATCAAGTCATTGTGCACTGAATAAGTTTTGAGCTGTATAACACAAGGAATGCTTAAGGATTAAGTGGGGTTCACACCCCTTGATACCATCCTATATCAGGCACTGCAGTCTGGCATGGTGGGAAGGGCTGGGGGCACCCCCCAGGAACTCCCTCAATCTGTACCCAGGTGTGTAACAGGATCCCCAGCACAGTGCACCTCCACAGGCTCAGGCACAGAGCACCAGAGTACTTGAACTAAAATATAATAAAATAAAATAAAATCTAATTAACTGAAATGAAAAAGAAACGGCAAATGGCCCCCTAGGAAGAGGCTGCTCTGTCCTGCTTTATTCTCTGGTGGCTGCCTCTCCCAGGCACCCAAAACACAGCAGGGGGTTAAACAAATGCGGGCCTGAATAAGAAGAAATCGTGCCTAAATGCAGCAGGGGGAGTTTCGCACACTGCTGCAGGCTCCCAAACATGCGGCTGCAGACCGTTCTGTCTCTTCATGTTCTGGCGGTTGCTTTTGTTTCTGCTGTCCTCTTCTCCCCCCCCCCCCCCCGCCACTCTTACATTGGAGCCTCTTTGCCGCATGACTTTTCTACCCCTTGCGCTTGGCCTTCCTTCCTGGCTTTGGCGCTGAGGGGGGGGGGGGGGTGACTCGGGGCTGCCAGCTTTCACTCCTGTCAAGCATCTGCAGCCCCTGCAGCGGCGGCTCACCCGATAACTGGTTCGGAAGCAGCCAGAAGTCTTCGACTGAGGAATGCCCCCACAGAACCCTCCTCCCGAAATCTTGGGGGGAGAGGGGGAAGAAGGAATATCCTCCCCTCAGCCCTGTTGTCCCCCGTGTTCTCTCTGTTCCTTCTGTTTGTTTTGTTTTTACTTCTGCCTTTAAAAACAAAGAAACCTGCACCTTCACAGGGGAAATAAAAGCAAACTCTAACTAAACCTATCTCCTTAGTTGTCCTTTCTGTGAGTCCAGCACCCTGGCTCACAACCTCCTCCAGCTGCTTGGAGGCTGAGCATACTGGGGCTGGTGGGCGGTGCCAGCTGCATATATGTACACTAGTGTCATCAAAAGGATGACGGGCTCAGCCTCCAAGCTGCTGGAAGAGGTACACTACTACCCAAAGGTGCGGGATTAGACTGGAGGGACGATAAGGAATAACTTGCCCAGTATCCCTAGGCCACTCGAATGGGGTGCATGCACAGTTCTCATGCTGTCTCACAAATGGATACTGCTGATGTAATCAGAAGTTGGACTTGCAGGATTCCCCATGCTATATTTGGAGAGGTGACATGTGGGTTTAGAAAAGTACTAAATGAAGGGCTTCACGATAGACGCCTACAAATGCATATTTGCCTAGGACCTTGATTAAATCCCCTTAGCATGTACCCATCCACTCCTGTCGCACATTTCACTCAATGACTTGATATGCATTCTTGCTATATCTGCTCACCCTTTTACGGTATTTAATGGGACTTGCTGGTGGCACAAATAGAAGCACAGTTTTCAAAACAGTGAAGAGTTAACATGCCTTCATACTAATGCTCTGTCAAAATTTCCTGGCTTCAACCTTTTTTATTTTTTTCCAGCCTAACAGCTGTTGAAAAGAAATTGTACATAAGGGAATGTCTGTGGCAAAATAACTCTGAAAATTAAACAGAACAGGACCAAAATTGGTATGGGAGAAGAACCGAAAAGGCACAGAGTTCGAAAATAAACTAGATTAGAAAGGGTTTCCAGAGAATAAAGAACTCCAAAAATGGCCCAGTGCAGTTCTGTGGGAGAAGCAGTTTCAGTTTCTACAGCAAATAAGTTTCATACAGTAAAACATAGCAGTTAGGGAATTGCTCCTTTCAATTCTGGTTGCAGTACCTTAAAAAGGATATAACATTATTAGAAAAAGTACAGAGAAGAGCCACCAAAATGATAAAGGGGATGGAAGGATACCCCTATGAAGAGAGACTAAAAACATTAGGGCTCTTCAACCTGGAAAAGAGACGGCTGAGGGGAGATGTGATAGAGGTCTATAAATTTAATGAATGGAGTGGAACGGGTAAACGTAGATCGATTGTTTGTCATCAGAATATAAAAAGACTAGGGGACATGCAATGAAGCTACAGGGTAACCTATTTAAGACTAATAAGAGAAAATATTTTTTCACTCAACATGTAATCAAACTCTGGAATTTGTTACTGGAGGATGTAGTACGTAAAAGCTGTTAGTGTAGTCGGGCTTAAAAAAGGTTTGGACAAGTTCCTCGAGGAGAGGTCCATAAACCATTATTAAAGGGGACCCGGGATATCCACTGTTTGCCTCAATACAAGCATTGTGGAACCTGTTTCTTTTGGGGAAACTGCTAGGTACTTGTGACCTGGATTGGCCACTGCTGGAAACAGGATACTGGGCTTGAAAGATCTTGGGCTGACCCATTATGGCATATCTTAAACTCTCTCACAGTTTTCTCAATTTGGCTGATGGCTCTCGTATGCACACATACACCCACCCATCCACCATGGACAGACAGATATATGTACACATGGAGAGACACATGCTTCCACCGTTATCCCTAATGAGCTGAATCTTACTCAGCTGTGTGTTTCATTTAGTTTGTGGTAAATTCTACTGTAAAACCTAAGATTGAACTGTACAGCTTTCTTGATGGGTGCTATGTGTGCTTCCAATTAATAGCTGACCAAAGGATTGTGGCTCCCTGTGGTTTAAACTGTGAACTGTTTTTTTTTTTTTTTTTTTTTTTTTTTTTTTAAATCAGACATGGATATCTACTGGTTTGATTCACTACCTTATCAAGCTTTCATGTTAATTCCAAAAACAATATTTGGAATAGTTCATTCAAATCCCCTTCCCCTCACCACACATACATGTGCAGAAGGGTTGGAAAGAATTCCATGAGCTATGCTTCACAATCTTTCCCCACTTTTTTTTCTCTGAGAGAGATAGCCTGCTGTGGAAAAGGCAGTGTTAAAGTGGCATCTTTTACATGCTGCTTTTTTCAGGCTGCCAAAAAGCTTCTACTTTTTTTTTTTTTTTTTAGTTATCATGACCCAACTATGCAGTTTACTGTTTAACATGAGCCTGTGTAAGTCACAGGATGCACTGAGCAGGAAAGGATGTGATTTGTCTTGCTTGCAACCTCGACTTCCCCCAGTGTTTGGTGTTTTTACCAGCTGGTTCGGTGTTGACAAGGCACTGGAAAGTGAGTTAAGTGCCCTGGAAGTATGGGGGTGGGGGGGGTGATGGTGTCCTGTGTGATGGCTTCCAAATTGGTTAAAAAAGAAAAGGAGCGGCCACGGACAATGGAGGGCAAGACAGCTGATGGGATTGCGGCTGCCGCCTCTGGCGGGGGGGGGGGGGGCTTGCCACAGAGATTACATCAGAGGTCACGGTGGTGGTGGATGCCGCCCTCTATCGCTAGTATGACTGGGTAATTTGTCAAGGTAGAAACACTGCAGAGCAGGCTGGAGGAGTATGTCAGGGAGCTCGGGAGCTGTCCACGAGGTTACCTGCGATAGAGGATGGCATGCAATCCATGGAGATCTCATGTACACGGTTACAGGCCCAGGTGAAGGCCTTAGAGGATCAGCTGGACAAGCACAAAAATCATGCTTATTGGAATAATTTAAGACTATTTGTGCTCCCAGTGTTGCTGGTAGAGCACAGATTACGTGGATTTCTAGAGACATGGCTGGTGCAGGAACTGAAGATGAGGAGCAGTGTTTGGAGAATTGCATATTGAACGTACCCACATGATAGGGCCCGTGAGAGAGGGTAATAGAGTTGTACATACTGTCATCTTTATACTTCTCAACTAGATGTATAAACAGGAGATTCTGCAAGCCCTGCACAGAGGTGATGCTCTGGAATATCGGGGGAAAAAGATCTGTGTTTTCAGGATTACTACAACTGTTTATCAGCAGCGCAGGGTGTTTCTCCCCAATCTGCTCAAAGCTATTTGCCCTGAAAGTCAGATTTGCACTGCAATACCCAGCCCGACTCAAGGTGTTCTATCAAGACGTATGACATATTTTGGAGACTCTGCAAGCAGCTAGTGGGTTTCTTCAACAGTGTGAGAAGGAAGCTACAGTGGAGGCAGTGGGACTTTGGTTATAAGATCTACACCTGAAGCTGGAGTATGGTGTGACCATGGTGGGGAGACTGCCCTGATGGTGGTAGCCCACCCCTTTCTTGGAGTTGGCAAGGAGGGTGCTGTGGCCGCCTCCATGCCTCCTCTCCCCTTTTTTTTTCTCTCCTTTATCTCTCCTCTTAGAGTGAGAGATGCCTGTTTTATTTTCCCGTTTTGTTTTGGAGGCCTGAGGTTTGTAATAGCTGCCTTAGAGGAGGTGGAACGTTGATCAGGACTCTGTGAAGAAAGTGTTCTGTGCTCTGGCAGGATGAATATTGCTGCACTGTGTGTTAAGTTTGTTAGGCTGTTTGGAGATGGGTGAACTGTATCTAGGGATTTGCTGTGTGTTATATGGGGGCCAGTTATGAGTGGTGTGGGAATGGATAGGTTTGTGATGTGGAGTACCTGGTGAGGGGGTGGGGGAAGGAGTCTTGGGGTGTTGAGTGGGTAGCTGAAGGGGGGGGGGGGGGGGTGAGGTGCTGCTAGGGCACAAAGGGGAAATCGGTAAAAACTGTGGGACCAGATTTGAGGGGGTAAGTTGGGGTAGAGCGTTATACATGATGAATTCTCAAGAGCAGTGTCTGTTGGGGAAAGGGGCATAGAGTGCAGTAGTTTGGGATCTCAAGTGAAGAACTGGGGGTGGCAGGTAAGGGGTTTTAAGGCTGGGGCAGCTGTTTTTTGCTTTCTTGGGTACTTGACTGGCAAGGGTGAGGCTTTGTAGGTGGGAAGGGATATGACAGGTCCTTTGCGGTGTGTAACCTGGAATGGGGGGGGGATACACTTGCCTATTAAAAGGATTAAGTTATTGCAGGCGCTTTCGTGTCAACAGGCCAGTATTGCATTGATCTAAGAGACTTGTTTGACTGACTAGGAACATGCCAATTTGGCACAAGGGAAGGGTGGGTGGAAGAGGTTTTTGGGGCCTCTTCAGGAACAAAGAGCTGGAGTGCTAATCGTCCTTCATAAGAGTATGTCCTTTCAGATTCATAAAGTGGTGGTAGATCCTGAGGAATAGTTTGTCATTGTTCAGTGGGATTTCCAAGGGCAGAGGTTGGTGCTTTTGTAGCCTGTATGACCCTAATGTGTATGATGGGACATTTTTTAGGCAGATGATTAATGCGGTACAGGTGTGTGTGTGTGTGGGGGGGGGGGAGGAATTTGATGATTGGAGGGGACTTTAATTCAGTCTTTGACCCGCAGATGGATTGATCAGTTAACTGTAGTGGTGAGAGGTTGGATAGGCGAAGGAGTCCCTCTGATCAGTTAACTGTAGTGGTGAGAGGTTGGATAGGCGAAGGAGTCCCTCTGGTGTGTGAGCACTTGGTTGTATGGAGGACGCTGCATCCCCAGGAGAGAGAGTTTACCCATGTGTGGAGGGCACATTCCACTCAGTATTGCATAGATTATGTCTTAGTGTCTGTTTTCAAAGGTACAAGAGGCTATTTATTATAGGCCCGATTGAAGTCTCTGATTATGCTCTGGTGTGGATTGATCTGGAGGAAGAGTGGGTAGAGATGGCATGGAGGTAGTGGTTTCCATTGTCTTTGTAAGAGGATTCGAGGTTTAGGGAGTTTTTGAAGCTGAAATGGGCCGAATACATGGAATTCAATGGGCAGCATTGGGATCAGGTAGTGTTTTGGGAAATGGCAAAGGTGGTCCTGAGAGGGAACATCCTGGAGTATTGTGTGTGCAGGAAGCTGACTTGGATAAGAGGTTAATCACTTTAGAGAAGCAGCTGTGCCAGGATAGAAGGCGGCTGGCCTGATTCCCCTCTGGAGAAGCTGAGGAAGAGTTGTTGGCAACTGGGGCAGCCTTGAATACCTTATTACATCACTGGGTAAAAGAATCCTTGCTATATTTCTATAAATATTTCTGTCATGGAGATAAGCCGGGGAGCTGTTAGCTCATTTAATAAGAAAAGGGAAAGGGGTCTCTCATATTGCAGTGGTAGAGTGGGCGGATGGTAGACTCCTGAATTCGAAGTGGGATATAGGGAAAGAATTTGGCACCTACTCTGTGAGTATGTACAGGCAGGGAGCATGGGAGTGATTTGATGGGTGATTTATGGCAGATGGAACTCCTGAAGTTGGACGAGGAGGCTTAGAAGCCCCTATTACATTGGATGAGGTTGCTAGGTGATTAAGAGGGTAGTCTGGTATAAAGCACCAGGGCCTGATGGGTACAGTGGAGAATTTTATAAAATGTTGGGGGTGAAGGTATAATAGTATGATGCAGACCTCTAGGGTTGCTCCCACAATGAATATGGCACTATCTTTAATATTAAAACCAGGGAAAGACCATCCCAATTCACAAGCTCTCATCTCACAGCGTGGCTGCTGAAGGCATGATCTTTGACCTTGATCTTCCTCCACCAGTCGGTGACATCTCGCTTGCTTCCCACAAGCCATCTACCAGATGTTCCTATGCCAGTGCTGTGCTGCTGCTGCTGATTCTGTCCCTGTCCATGTTCCATTGTATCAGCAACTGGTGGGCACTGCCTGCATGCCTGAGCCTCCTGGACCACCCATCTGTCCGGTGCTAGTAGGGTCACACATGTCATCAGTTGAGCATCCTGGACCCCACTATTTGATTCCCACCCCCTCCCCCCAGCACACCAGGAGGTGGGTGCTCACACATGACCCTGGTCCGTTGGTGTGCCAGCTAGGTCAAGTGAGGCCAAGGCTCCTGACACTGAACATTGTCTGGTATCTTGGTAGGTAGGGTCTGTTTTTATTTTTATTTATTTATTTACATTCTCTTATATACCGCGCTATTCTGCATCAGTGCGGTTTACATTAAACAAACTGAAATTACATTGAACAGGGCATTATAACTTGGAGATAACTATTTTACAGGGAACATGGGCTATGGAGGGTTAAGTGGCTTGCCCAAGACCACAAGGAACATCTGTGGGACTAGAAACCCCAGTCCTTCCGGCCCAAGGTTGCTGTCCTCTAGTGGGATTTGAACCCCTGACCTTCCGGCCTGAAGTACCTTGCCCCAACCTCTAGGCCACTCCTCCACTCCTGTTCTAGGAAAGGGAAAAGTGGACTGGCCAATTAAACTAAACTTATGCCTGACTGCAAAACCCGAGTATGATACTGAAGGGAATGATGTACGTATCATGTGCTTTTTCTCCTCGGAGTTTTCTGTGTTGCTCAGCTCTCAAGTTTTGCCTTTATCAGGCAAAAGTTTTTTTGCCAAAAAACACTAAGGGCATCTGTTTTAAGGCTCTCCTCACTTCCTCCACAGCAGCGCTAGCAGGAAGTACATTTCAAGTATGGCTTTGGGGGGCAAAAATTCTCTCTCCCCCCCCCCCCCCCCCTCATTTGAGTTCTTTTCCTGTTGGCTGTTTCACAATTTTTTCATGATGTATCAGTAATGCCAAGGTTGGGAAAATAGTAGTAGTAAGAAGCAGGGATTCTAGCAGTGACAGAGATTTAATTTTGTGGCTCTTATTTCATTTGCAAAGCAATACCTCGTACAGATCATTCCAAGTTTATACCCCGAATGTGCTGTGAGACCCTCACTCATTGGCCTCCAACTTCACTCATTGGCCTGGTATATTTCACTGTTTGGGGTGGGCCATCCTTGGCATCTCTGATATTACAGTACTAATCTAAATAGACCTAAGGGCCCGATTCCAATGGGTAGGAAACTTCTGAGGATCAACATCCACTTAACGATATCAGTAGCCCTGTTTAGTTTTACAGGTTAGTTTGAAACTATTACATTTTTGTATATTCAGAGCTGTAGGAAAAGTTCAATAGCACGTGTTTAATTTTTGTATGATCGTGTGTCTGTATCTGGGTATTTATCTGCCAAATTAAATATGCTTGCATTCCAGTACATCCCTCCAGTCCAGTCCAGATGTCTGGGTTGTACTCATCCACCAGAAGATGGAGACTGAAAATAAACTTCAAACCTCTCTCAAGTAGCCTGTACCCCTCTACAGAGTCAGTAGTTCTGGCTGCAGCAGGTGGATGAGCATTGCATGTGCTGTTTGTTTTATTCACTGCTAGGCAGTGTTTTTCAGGGTGCAGAACCTGCTGGTGCTGGGTCCCTCCTGCACTTCTCCCCTAGCAGCTCCTCGGATCCCTCGGGGCAAGCAGGTAGTGACAACTTCCACTTATCCACCTCCTGAACTTCTGGTAGGTGGCCGGGGTTGAACCTTTTGTGTACATGTATTGCTTGGTTTAAAAAAAGAGCAAGCACAAGCAGGCAGCGTCGGGAGAGGCGGCAGCAGCAGCATGGCAGGGCAGGGCGCCCCTTGGGATGGGGTGAGCCCTTGATCGGGGGGGAGGAGGGAGGGGGTTCCGTGTGGCGCGCACATGGGCTGTTGTGCAGCATGTGGCAGCTGCTGGAGCCTACAGTCTGCAGTCAGGCTTTGCTGTGTCTGTGTAAAAGAGAGCATGGCTGCTGCCGATAGTCTGACTGGCAGCCCTGCGCCTTCGGGGTGGCCGTGGGGGGGATTCTTGCTCACAATTGCCCTGTGGGGGACGAGAGCACCTGTGTGTTTGATGTGAATGGCCACCATCTTGGGATCTGGCTCCATGGCTGCTCTGGAGAGTAGGGAACCTCTTGGTTGCAGCCTGTGTTCCCAGATCCCTCCAGAATCCATGAGGGGGTGGTTTAGGCAGTGAGGGTAAGTCCCCTTTTCCCCCAGAACTTGTTTTACTGCTACATCAGGCTTTCCTGATGCAACTGTGACTGGCTGAGGGATCCCCTGGATTGATCTCCCCCACCAACTTGCTGGGGGGAGGGAGGCTGATTCTCCCAGGGGAAGAGAGGTCCCCATGAATTTGAAGATTCGGCCTTGATGTGGTCCTTGGGCTCCTTAGGAGCCTTGAGGGTTTGTCAGAGTTTTGCAGAGCCCCAATTTGGGGGAGGGGGAACTCCCAGTTGGGGGAGGGTTCATCTGCCATCCAAATATTTCACAGGGACGAGTTCCCCTCCCTGATAGATAAAATCTGGTTAGCCTTGCGAATTGTGGACGATCTGCTGCTGGATTCTTCAGAGCAGGCAAGGATAAGAACATAAGATATGCCGTACTGGGTCAGACCAAGATCCATCAAGCCCAGTATCCTGTTTCCAGCAGCAGGCAATCTAGGTCATAAGTACTTAGCAGTTTCCCCAAAAGACACAGGTTCCACAATGCTTGTATTGGATCAAGCATTGATATCCCGGGTCCCTTTTAATAATGGCTTATGGACCTTTCCTCCAGGAACTTGTCCAAACCTTTTTTTTAAACCCAGCTACACTAAAGCTTTTACTGCATCCTCCGCTAACAAATTCCAGAATTTGATTACATGTTGAGTGAAAAAAATATTTTCTCTTATTTGTCTTAAATAGGTTACCCTGTAGCATCATTTGCATGTCCCCTAGTCTTTCTATATTCTGATGACGTAAACAATAGATCTAGGTTTACCCATTCCACTCCATTCATTAATTTATAGAACTCTATAATCTCTCCTCAGCCATCTCTTTTCCAGATTGAAGAGCCCTAACCTTTTTAGCCTCCCTTCATTGGGTATCCTTCCATCCCCTTTACCATTTTGGTGGCTCTTATCTGTACCGTTTCTAATAACGCTATATCCTTTTTTTAAGATACGGCGACCAAATTGCACACAATATTCAAGGTGTGGTTGCACCATGGAACGATACAGAGGCATTATAATATCCTTTGTTTTATTTTTCCTTATGACACCTAGCATCTATTTGCTCTCTTGGCCGCCGCTGCACACCGGGCGGAGGATTTTAACATGTTATCCACGATGACACCTAAATCTTATTCCTGGGTGGTGGTTCATAATGTGGAACCTTGCATTGTGTAACCATAGTTTGGGTTGTTCTTTCCTAGGTGCATAACTTCACACTTGAAAACATATTTCATCTGCCATTTGGATGCCCAGTCTTCCAATTTATCAAGATCCTCTTGCAATTTTCCACAATCCTCATGGGTTTTAATAACTTTAAATAGTTTTGTGTCATCTGCAGATTTGATAACCTCACTCATTATTCCCATTTCCCGATCATTTATGAATATGTTAAGCAGCAGACCTTGCACAGATCCCTGGGGTACTCAACTATTCACCTTTCTCCATTGGAAAAATTGGCCATTTAGCCCTACCCTCTGCTTTCTATCTTTTAACCAATTCCTGATCCACAATAGTGCACTGCCTCTTATCCCATGACATTTTAGTTTTGCTAAAAGTCTGTGATGTGGGACCTTGTCAAAGGCTTTCTGAAAGTCCAGATATACTATATTAACTGACTCGCCTTTGTCTACCTGTTCACACCTTAAAAAAAACATAACGGATTAGCAAGACAAGATCTTCCTTGTCTAAAGTCATGTTGGCTGTCTCCCATTAAGCCATGACTATATAGATGATGATTAATTTTGTTCTTTATGATGGTTTCTACCATTTTTCCCCAGTACTGATGTCAGGCTCACCAGTCTGTAGTTTCCCCGATCACCCCTGGAACCCTTTTTAAACATTGGTGTTACATTGGCCATCCTCCGATCTTCAGGTATTAAAGATGATTTTAATGATAGTTCACAGATTACTAATAGCAGGTCTGCAATCTCATATTTCAGTTCTTTCAATACATTTGGATGTATACCATCTGGTCCAGGTGATTTGTTACTCTTTAGTTTATCAAATAGTTGTAATACATCTTCCTTATCGTCACTCCAGTCCAGTCCCTTTACTTCGGGGTTACGCAACCCTTCCAGCAGCTTGGAGGCTGAGCCCAACCTTTTTGGGGTGGAGCGGTATAAATACCACTGGTGCCACCCACCAACTCCAGTATTCTCAGCCTCCAAGCAGCTGGAGGGGTCCGTAAGCCTAGGGCTTACTGGAGTCCTTTATTCCTCTTAATTGCATTTTTATTTAATTTAATTTAATTTAATCTAATGTAAATGTTACCTTTGATATAGTCTCTATTATTTTTGCTAGTATTCTTACCTTTAGTACATTTTCCTCCCTCTTGCCGATCTCCTTCTCTCCCTCCCCCCATCCCCCCCCCCCCCCGCGGCCCGACCCGGGTGCTGGAGGTGATCTCTCCCTGAGCTCTCCGCAACGAGGAGGAAAGAACAGAGCTCCTCTCTTTGCCTGACTGCATCAAGTCCTATCCGTCCTCGCGCCGAAGCCCCGCCGGTGGCTGAGCGCTGGAGGACGCAATGCACACGTGAGGGAGTAAAAATCCTGCACAGCGCCCTTCTCCTGCTTGCGGCGCCGCGCCAAAGGACAGCGGCGAGAAGATAAGCGCAGGGGGGGTAGTACGAGGCCCAGGATCTTTCGGGCCTCAGTTCCCTTCCTCCCCTTCAGCGCCGGAGCGTGAGGGGAGCAGCACAGCCGGTGTTGCAGGCTACTCGACTAAGGGCTCCACGTGGTCGCGGCCTACCACGTGTTGAGCCCCTACGGAGAATCGCGGTCTCGGACCTGGGGGAAGCTCCTAAAACCGCAAGTATACAGCTTAGGCTGGAATAAAGTTGGAGAAGGTTTTCGGCTCATTAATTTTCTTAACTTTTAATGTGATAATCAAGGGGAAAGTCCTTTTAATGGTGTCTCCTGTTCCCGGAGAACTTCCAGGGCTTAGCAGTGTAGTAGGGGGCCTTTAATTGCCTAAATTTAATTTTGTTTATTGTTTTGTTGTTTTATTTACTCCTTTACGAAGTTTATTTTAAAGAAATAATTTTCTGTCGGGGGGGGGGGCAAGTAGGTGTGCACTATTATAAATTTCTCTGAGGACTATGGCGGGCAAACCGAGGTGTCCCTCTTGTGGCACTAGGAGGGGTACTGCATCTGAGGCAGGGGTCTGCAGGGGCTGTGCTGCTGTTGCTTCCTCTGTAGAACAGGAAATCAGCCTTGCCATGTCTCAGGCCTCGCAGGGGTCCTCGGATCCATCAGAGGGGGAAGTAGCGTCCCAGTTGTCTCCTCCTCCTCGCTCAGAGGCCCCCCTCCCCCCTATACCCCCCTCTCCCCTTCCCACAGGAGAAGGGGGAGCCGGGGACTTCTTCTCCCCTGATTTCATCCTCTTACTACACCAAGCATATTGCCTATGTAAGAAGGGTCTTGGTCCGGGGGAAGCGGCTCCTTCGACCGAAAGTAAGCTGGGCAGACCCATGAGGTCTAACACCCAGGACTCGGGGATACTCTCAAAGCGCCCCAGACTTGTGGTGGAAGAGACCCTCACTCCGCTTTCCCAGGACTTGCCTGAAGAGGAGACCTCTGATAAGGAGTTAGAGGACGAAGAGGAGGAGCTGGAGGAAGGGGAGATCCCGGAGGAGGACCACTCCCGCATAATCAGAGTATTCCGGCGGGAGGAGCTGCCCGCTCTAATAAACGACTCCCTGAAAGCCCTCAACGTGGCCTCGGACGCTCCCGCGGAGGATGAGGCTCTGGAGGATCCCTTGATTCAGGCCATCAGAAGATCCCAGAAGGTCTTTCCGGTCCACAGAGTTGTGCGTCAGATGATTCAGGAGGAATGGGATCAACCAGAGTCAGCGTTGAGAGGGGTCAGGGCCATGTCTCGGCTCTACCCTCTTCCAGAAGCAGACAAAGAGCTTCTGAAGTCCCCCAGGGTAGATGCGGTGGTTTCGGCAGTGACGAAGAAAACCACCATCCCAGTGGAGGGCAGCGCGGCTTTGAGGGATGTCCAGGACAGAAGATTGGACACGCTCCTTAAACAAGCCTTCGACGTGAGCGCTCTTGCCTTACAGGCCTCAATTTCGGGTGCATGGGTGGCACGAGCCTGTTTGAGGTGGTCTCAGCAACTCCAGGCAGAGGAGGGCTCCCCCGAGGGGGTCCTAGCCAACGCGGCAAGGCTGGAATCAGGTACGGCCTTCCTGGCTGATAGCCAGTATGACCTCATCCGGAGCTTAGCAAAGAACATGGCCTCGGTGGTGGCAGCCAGACGCTATTTGTGGCTTCGAAATTGGACCGCTGATGCCTCCTCCAAAGCTCGACTGAGTCGCCTCCCCTTTAAGGGGAAACTCTTATTCGGAGAGGACCTGGACAAGTTAGTAAAAGACCTGGGTGAGTCCAAGGGCGGCAGGCTTCCGGAGGACAGGCCCAAACAAACACGATCTTCGGTCCCAGCTCGGAACCAATCTAGAGAACCTCGGAGGTTTCGCTCGTCCAGACCTAACCCTTTCCTCAGGGGTCGTTTTAACGCTAGGGGTCAAGGATCCCGAGGGTTTCGGGGTAGAGGTTTCTCATCCTCAGCCTCAGCCTCCTCCTTTTCATCGGGCCCCAGAAAGCAACAATGAGATACAGGGGGCCCAGGAGGGCGGATGGCCTTTAGGCTGTCGCCTGAGGCAGTTTCTTCCCGCCTGGTCCCGAGTCACATCCGATCAGTGGGTGCTGGAAGTGATTCGAGAAGGATACTCCCTCGAATTTGCAAAGCAAATACTTCCAGCCTTTGTACAGTCCCCCTGCGGTTCCGCAGCAAAAAGAGAAGCCATAGAGTCGACTCTTTCCCGCCTCATAGATCTCGGGGCCGTGGTGCCTGTAACGCCAGACCAATGCGGTACGGGTCGGTACTCGATTTACTTCGTTGTCCCAAAAAAGGAGGGTTCCTTTCGTCCAATCCTGGACCTAAAACATGTCAACCGCTGTCTCAAGGTACCTCACTTCCGGATGGAAACTCTGAGGGCAGTGATAGCGGCAGTGAGGGCCGGAGAGTTCTTAACATCGTTGGATCTGACAGAAGCGTACTTACATATCCCAGTCAGAAGGTCCCATCAGCAGTTCCTCAGATTCGCGGTCCCTCGAGGTCATTTTCAATTTCAGGTGCTACCCTTCGGTCTAGCGACGGCGCCAAAAACCTTTACCAAGGTGATGGTGGTGGTAGCGGCCGCCCTACGAAAGAAGGGAGTCTTAGTGCACCCCTACCTGGACGGCTGGCTGATTCGGGCAAAATCAGAAGAGGAAAGTCACCGGGCCACAGCCAAGGTGGTTCAATTTCTGGAGGAACTAGGATGGGTCATCAATCGCACAAAGAGCAGTTTGGTTCCTTCCCAGGAGCTCGAATATCTCGGAGCAAGGTTCCACACAGGCAGAGGCAGGGTCTTTCTGTCCAGCTCAAGAATAAAGGACCTAAGAACCCTAGTCTCACAGTTCATGGCCAGGCGGCTCCCTTCAGCGTGGCATTATCTGCAATTGCTGGGTACCATGGCGGCAGCAATAGAGGTTGTCCCGTGGGCCAGAGCTCACATGCGCCCGTTACAGCGGTCTCTGTTACGGCGGTGGTCTCCACAACAGCACCCCTTGTCTCGGCAGCTCCCCTGCGCTCCGCGGACCAAGCACTCTCTCCTCTGGTGGAGGTGCCCAAGGAACCTGAGTCACGGAATGCCCCTCGAACCTCCTCAGTGGGTGCTGTTGACGACGGACGCCAGTCTAGCGGGCTGGGGAGCACACTTCGAGGACCAGTTTGTACAGGGGCAGCGGTCGGCAGTGGAATCCCTATGGCCTATCAACCGTCTGGAATTGAGAGCCGTCTCTCGGGCACTCAAGGCTCTCCAACCCTCTGTACTGGGAAAAGCGATCCGCGTTCTCTCAGACAATGTCACCGCGGTGGCGTACATCAATCACCAGGGCGGCGGCACCAGCAGTCCGGCCTTGGAAAAGGAGGCGGACTCTCTGTTCAAGTGGGCAGAAGTTCGCCTGGAAGCGCTTTCAGCTCAACACGTGGCCGGCACGGACAACATCACGGCCGATTACCTCAGAAGGTGCAAGATAGACCACGGCGAGTGGGAACTACACCAGGAGATCTTCGACCAGATAGTAGCCCTTTGGGGTCCTCCAGTCATGGACCTCATGGCGTGGTTCGCATCCGCAAAAGTAAGCCGATTCTTCAGTCGGCGGAAGGAAAGGATGTCCGAGGGCCTGGATGCCCTGTCTCAAAGATGGCCCTCGGAAGGTCTTCTATATGTCTTCCCCCCTTGGGCCCTAATTGGGAAGGTCCTTCAGCGGGTGGAAGCTCACCGGGGCCGAGTAATCCTTATCGCCCCGGACTGGCCTCGTCGTCCCTGGTATGCGGATCTGGTAAGGTTGATCGCCGATCGACCATGGCGCCTTCCCGTCAGGAAGGACCTCCTCAGGCAAGGACCGGTTCAAATGCCACACGTGGATCAATTCTCGCTTACGGCTTGGCTATTGAAAGGGCGCGGCTCTTGAAGCGTGGCTACTCGCCAGCAGTAATCACGACCCTGTTGAGCGCGAGGAAGCGCTCCACCTGTCTTTCCTATGTAAGAGTTTGGCGTATCTTTGAGGCATGGAGTACGGAACGCAAGAAGAATCCCCTGTCAGCCTCAGTCCCGGAGGTGCTGGAATTTTTGCAAGCGGGTATCGACAAGGGTTTAGCCCACAACTCCTTGAGAGTACAACTGGCGGCCATCGCTTGCTATAGGGGCAAGGTGGGCGGTAAAGCTTTGGGAGCTCACGCGGACGTGGTCAGGTTCTTGAAAGCGGTCAGACGGCTTCGACCACAACGAAGATCGGTCATACCCCCTTGGGACCTCAACCTGGTACTAAATGCCCTAGTCGCGGAGCCTTTTGAACCTTTGAAGAAGGCCTCCCTGAAGGATCTGACTCTGAAGACAGTGTTCCTGATGGCCATTTGCTCAGCTAGACGAGTCTCCGAATTGCAAGCCCTGTCTGCGCGGCCTCCCTTTCTGTCCTTTCTCAAGGATAAGGTAGTTCTGCGGACGGTTCCTTCTTTTTTGCCTAAGGTGATCTCCCCCTTTCACGTCAACCAATCCATCTCTCTTCCGACTCTTTCGCCGGAGGGTCCGGGAGGGGGAGATAATAAGCTCCATCTGCTCGACGTCCCCA
Source organism: Ichthyophis bannanicus (assembly GCA_033557465.1). Taxonomy (NCBI): domain Eukaryota; kingdom Metazoa; phylum Chordata; class Amphibia; order Gymnophiona; family Ichthyophiidae; genus Ichthyophis; species Ichthyophis bannanicus. The sequence goes on from CM066033.1 coordinate 633,893,047, forward strand.
GAGCCTTGAAGCGTTACCTCTCCCGCACGGCACCCTTCCGGAGATCCGAACGACTCTTTGTACAGTTCGGAGGGCCTCACAAGGGAGAGGCGGCGGCCAAGGCCTCAATTTCCAGATGGATCAGGGAGGCGATTGCCTCCGCCTATATCCTCAAGTGGAAACAGGTCCCAGGGGGTCTGCGCGCTCACTCGACTCGAGCACAGGCTACCTCTTGGGCGGAGTTCAGCCTAGTTCCGCCTTTGGATATCTGTAGGGCAGCGACTTGGGCTTCTCTGCACTCTTTCACCAAGCACTACAGACTGGACGTGCAGAGCACGGCGGACTCCAGGTTTGCGCAGGCAGTGCTACGTTCCGGAATGGCGAATCCCGCCCGAGCTGGTACTGCTCTGGTACTTCCCTGAAGTAAAGGGACTGGACTGGAGTGACGATAAGGAAGAAGTAATTAGATCTTACCTGCTAATTATTGTTCCTGAAGGAACGACAGTCCAGTCCCTATTCCCCTCCCAAGCTCTATTTGGCCATTCCGGCAGTTTCGCTGAGGGGGGACTGCGGCCCGAGGACGGATTCAGGCTGTGCTGGAGGGTCAGGCTGGAGGAAAGGCGCACGCTCTAGCAGTTCTCCTCCCTGCCCCCTTGACCTCCTCTCCTACTACCTACTCCTGTTGAGAGAGAAAAAAAAAAAAAGTGTATATATAGTTATTGCTTGAGTTTGTTTATTTCCGTTTTGAGAGTTGTCTAGGTTTGTTAAGTCTGCTTTTACAGTAGTTTACTGGAGTTGGTGGGTGGCACCAGTGGTATTTATACCGCTCCACCCCAAAAAGGTTGGGCTCAGCCTCCAAGCTGCTGGAAGGGTTGCGTAACCCCGAAGTAAAGGGACTGGACTGTCGTTCCTTCAGGAACAATAATTAGCAGGTAAGATCTAATTACTTCTTCCCAGTATATCAATATTTCTTTCAATTCTTCCGCAGTATCACCCTTAAATACCACTTCAGTCATGGGTAACATCCCTACATCTTCCTCAGTAAAGACCGAAGCAAAGAATTCATTCAGTCTCTCCCCTATGGCCTTGTCCCCTCTTACCCCTCTATCTTTTAATGGTCCAACTGACTCTTACAGGTTTTTTTTGCTACAAATGTACTTGAAAATGTCTTATGCATTTTTGCTTCCACAGCAAGCTGCTTCTCATATTCTCTCTTTACCTGCCTTATCAATGCCTTGCATCTAACTTGCTAGTGCTTGTGCTGTTTCCAGTTTTTGTCATTTGGCTCTTTTTTTCCATTTCCTGAAAGATGCTTTTTTGGCAACTACGGTCTCTCTGACTTTATCTTTAAACCATGCTAGCAGCTTTTTGGACTTCCTTCCACTTTTCTTAAAGCGTGGAATACAGCTGGTCTGGGCTTCCAAGATAGTATTTTTCAACAACACCCAAGCTTGATGTAAGTCTTTAACCTTTGCAACTGCTCCTTTTAGTTTTTTCTTAACTATTTTCCTCATTTTATCATAGTCTCCCTTTCGAAAGTTAAAAGGTAGTACTGTGGATTTCCTCACCATCCTTCCTCCATGAATTAAATCAAACGCGATCATGCTATGATCACTATTGCCAAGTGGCCCCAACACCCTTGTCTCTTGCACCACATATGGTGTTCCAGTAAGGACTAGGTCCAAAATGGCTTCCCCTCTGGTTGTTTCATGAACCAGCTGCTCCAAGAAGCAGTCATTTATTTCATCTAGAAACTATCTCCCTAGCATGTCCTACGGTGACACTGACCCAGTCATTACCGAGGTAATTGAAACACCCATTATTATTACTGTGCTGTAACTTTTGTTAGCTTCCCTGATTTCTTTGAGCATTTTGTCGTCCATTTGTTCATTCTGGCCAGGCCGTCGATAGTACACCCCCACTGCCACCATCTTCCCCTTTTTACATAGAATTTCAATCCATAGAGATTCTACAGCAAATTTTATTTCTTGCGAAACTTTAGTCCTTTTTGACTCGGTGCCCTCTCTAACATAGAGCGCAACCCCTCTACCAATTTGATCAACTCTATCATTACGATATAATTTGTACCCAGGTATCACAGTGTCTCGCTTGTTGTCCTCCTTCCATCATGTCTCTGAGATACCAATCATATCTAACTTCTCTTTGAGTGCTATATGTTCTAACTCTCCCATCTTATTTTTTAGACTTCTAGCATTTGCATACAAACATTTTAGAGACTGTCTTTTATTCATATTAATCTGGCTATCGGTAGGCAGAAGTAATTTGTAATCTTTAAGCTCGGTCTGCTCTGTATTCAAGGGCATTTGGGCTACTTTTGTCTTCATTGGAACCTCTCTGCTGATATGCTCTAACTTCATTTTTTTGGTAGTATCCTTCAAGGTTACATTGTTCCGAACCATGTGCTATTGGGCGACTGTCGGCTCTCCCTTATTATCTAGTTTAGAAACATAGAAACATAAAAATAAGATGACAGAAAAAGACCACATGGCCTATCTAGTCTGTCCTTCCATATCAACAACTACAACAGTCCCCTTTTTACCTTTAGAGATCCTCTGTGTTTGTCCCATGCTTTTTTGAATTCAGTTACTGTCCTCATCTCTACCACCTCCACTGGGAGACTATTCCACGGATCCACTACTCTTTCCGTAAAGAAATATTTCCGCATATCACTCCTGAGTCTATCTCCCTTCACCCTCATCCCATGTCCCCTCATAGCAGAACTTGCTTTCAATTGAAAGAGGCTCTCTCCCTGAACATTTATGCCACGAAGGTATTTAAACATCTCAATCATATCACCTCTATCCCGCCTTTCCTCTAAGGTGTACATATTAAGATCCTTCAGTCTGTCCTCATATGCTTTATAATGAAGACCACTAATCATTTTAGTAGCCACCCTCTGCACCGACTCCATCCTGTTCACATCCTTTTGAAGGTGCGGTCTCCAGAATTGCACACTATACTCCAAATGAGGTCGCACCAAAGACTTATACAGAGGCATTATCACCTCCTTTTTTCTGCTAGCCATTCCTCTCCATATGCACCCAAGCATCCTTCTAGCTTTTGCCATCGCCTTTTCTACCTGTTTAGCTACTTCAAGATCATCAGACACAACCATGCCTAGGTCCCGCTCTTCTTTAGTGGACAAAAGTACTTCACCCCCTATACTATATTGCTCCCTTGGATTGCTGCAGCCCAAATGCATGACCTTACATTTTTTAACATTAAATCCCAGCTGCCAAATTCTAGACCATTCTTCAAGCTTAGCTAGATCCCTCCTCATGTTATCTACACCTTCCTGGGTGTCTACTCCATTGCAGATTTTGGTATCATCCGCAAAGAGGCAAACCTTACCCGTCAGCCCTTCCACTATATCACTAACAAAGATGTTAAAAAGAATCGGACCAAGGACAGATCCCTGGGGCACACCACTGGTAACATCCTTCTCCTCAGAGTGAGCTCCATTTACTTGTACTCTGTCGCCTCCCACCCAACCAATTTCTAACCCAAGCAGTAACTTTAGGGTCCATCCCTAGGGTGCTCAGTTTGTTTATAAGTCGCCTGTGAGGAACAGTGTCAAAGGCTTTACTGAAATCTAAATACACCACATCTAGAGCTCTCCCTTGGTCCAACTCCCTGGTCACCCAGTCAAAGAAATCAATCAGATTTGTCTGACAAGAACTGCCTCTGGTGAATCCATGCTGCCTCGGATCCTGTAATCCGCTGGACTCCAGAAACCTCACTATTTTCTCTTTCAGCAGCGTTTCCAATAATTTACTCACCATCGAAGTTAAACTAACCGGCCTGTAGTTTTCAACCACATCCTTACTTCCGCTTTTGTGTAAAGGCACCACATGAGCCTCTCTCCAGTCCTTTGGCACCACTCCCGACTCCGAGGCATTGAAAAGGTCAGTCAGTGGAGTTGCTAGAACGTCCCCAAGTTCCCTCATTATTCTAGGGTGTATCCCATCCGGTCCCATCGCTTTGTCTACTTTAAGTTTAGCTAGTTTCTCACGAACACAGTCTTCTGAAAATTGCTCAGGATGTCCCTCGCTTCTATTCCTATTTGTGGGTGTTTTCTGAGGTCCTGCTCCTGGTTCTTCATCTGTGAACACAGAACAAAAATATTTGTTAAGCAATTCCGCTTTATCCTTATCAGCTTCTACATATTCCTCCCCTGCACCCTTGAGTCTGACAATACCACTTTTGCCCTTCCTCTTCTCACTAATATATCTGAAAAATGTCTTATCCCCCCATTTTATTGCATTGGCTATTTCCTCCTCCTTTTGAATCTTTACCTTCCTGACTACTTTGCTAGCTTCTCTAAGTTTTTCCAAATACAGATGCCTGTCTTCCTCTCTCTGTGATCTCTTGTATTTCATGAAGGCCTCCCTCTTTTTTTTTTTCACTTTTTCAGCTCCTTCTTTCGAAAACCATAGCGGTCTCCTTTTCCTTTTACCTTTATTTACCATTTTAACATAAAGGTTGGTTGGCCTTAAAATATCCCCTTTCAGTTTTGCCCACTGTTTCTCTACATCCCCCAGCTGCTCCCATCCCACTAACGACTCCTTGAGGTATTGGCCCATCTTCGCAAAGTTAGTCTTCCTAAAGTCTAAGATCCTCACCTTTGAATGGATTCTAACAGCCCTAGTCCTAATACTGAACCACACCATCTGCTGATCACTGGATGCAAAATGATCTACCACTACAAAATCAGAAACACTTTCACCATTGGTAAGCACCAAGTCCAGTATGGCCCCTTCACGTGTGGGGTCTGTTACCGATTGCCTGAATAGTTCTACCTGTAGAGAATCCAGGATCTCCTTACTTCTAGATGATATTGCAGCAGGAATGTGCCAGTCAACATCTGGCATATTGAAATCTCCTATCAGTAGCACTTCCCCTTTCCTAGCAATGCTGCGTATGTCTTCAATTAACTCTCTGTCCATCTCTTCCTCTTGTGAGGGAGGTCTGTATATCACACCAATGCAAATAGATTTCTTTTTCCCTCTTTATAGTTTAACCCACAATGCCTCCTCTTTCCCTTTTAAGCTCTGTACAAAGCTTTAATAGTAGTTTTTACATATAGTGCCACTCCTACTCCCCTTCTTCCTACCCTGTCCTTTCTGAATAAAGTATAGACAGGTATAGTTACATCCCAATCATGGTTTTCTGTGAAGCATGTTTCTGTAACTGCCACTAAATCCAAGTCAGCCACTCCCACCAAAGCTTCAACATCAGGGATTTTATTTCCCATGCTATGGGCATATATACACACTGCTTTCCATATGTTACCCCTGTTGCCCATTTCCATAAAGGTATTTAATGTATCACCTACCTGGGGGCTTTCACTTACCTGGGAGCTTTCTTCACCCATCCCCAACAAATCTAGTTTAAAGCCCTCTTCAGTAGATTAGCCAGTCTACTACCGAAGATGTGTTGACCTTTCTTGGACAGATGGATGCCATCTCTGCTCTGCAACCCTTGGAACAGCATCCCATGGTCTAGGAAACCAAAACGCTCTCGATGACACCATCCACGCAGCCATGCATTCATCTCCAGGATGAGAGCCTCTCTGCCTTGGCCTTTGCCCTCAACAGGGGGAGGATTGAAGAGAACACCACCTGTGCACCTAACTGCTTCACCCTCTGTCCCAGAGCCATGAAGTCACTTTTGATACGTTCGGAGGTATATCTGGCAGTATCATTTGTTCCAACATGGATTAGCAACATTGGGTAATAGTCAGTGGGCTTGATGAGTCTCGGCAAACTCTCTGTAACATCTTGGATTTTAGCACCAGGCAGACAGCATACCTCTCTGGACATCAAGTCTGGTCGGCAGATGGACGCCTCATTACCCCTCAGAAGAGTCTGCAACCACCCTTCGTTTCCTTCTGGTCACTGATTCTGCAACTTTGGGGTACTTGAGCTCTGGTTCTTCCCTTTCCAGGGATGCTTTCACCTCCTCCATTTCCAGGGCTGCATAATGGTTCTTCAATTCAAGGGCTGGAGAAGTTGGATTGGTGATTTTGCAGTCCTTGGTGACTTGTGTCCAACCATCGACATTCTGTTGGCACCCATCTTCTCCTGTGCTGGAGAGAGTTTAAAAGCTGCTCTATCTCCTTTTTAAAAGTTAATGCCAGCAACCTGGTTCCATCCCAGTTAAGGTGAAGCCCATCCCTTTGGAAGAGCCCCTCCTTTCCCCAGAATGTTCCCCAGTTCTTAACAAATCCAAAACCTTCATCCTTGCACCATCGTTTCATCCATGCATTGAGACTCCGGAGCTCTGCCTGCCTTTTGGGTCCTTTTGGGTCCTGAGCGTGGAATGGGAAGCATTTTGGAGAATGCTACCCTGGAAGTTCTGGATTTCAACTTCCTACTTAAAAGCCTAAATTTAGCTACCAGAACCTCCCTACCACATTTTCCTATGTCATTGGTACCCACATGTACCAAGACAGCAGACTCCTCCCCAGCACTATCTAAAACGTTGTCTAGGTGGCACATGAGGCCCACTACCTTTGCACCAGCCAGGCATGTTACCAGGTGATCCTCATGTCCACCAGCCACCCAGCTATCTACATGCCTAATGATTGAATCTCCAACTATAATGGCTGTCTTAACCCTTCCCTCATGGGCACATGGCCCTGGAGAAATTTCCTCTGTGCGAGAGGGGTTTCCATCACCTGGAGGACAGGTCCTAGCTACAGGATCACTTCCTGCCACACCAGGAAGATGCTGTCCTGTCACGTGACCTCTCTCCTCCAAGACTGGAAGTAGGACTTCAGTAGTAAATCCCTATAGGTCTTGTCTATAAATCTTTGTCTTCCTAATATACTCCAAGTCTGCTACTCTAGCCTCCAGAGATCGGACTCGTTTTCTGAGAGCAAAGAGCTGCTTGCACCTAGTGCACATTTAAGACCCCTCACCAACTGGGAGAAAATGATACATGTGACACTCAATGCAAAAGACTGGAAAACCCCCATCTTGCTGCTGAACTGCCGTCTGCATCTTGGTTTTAAGGTTGTGTTTAGGTATTTAAGTTCCTTACCTACTAAGGGTTGGTAGGGATACTTATACTAATAAAACTATACCTAATACATTTAATGTACTTTGTTCACCTGAAGCTTAATTATTCTCAGGTCCTTAATGTATGCCTTTTGAGGACAAACAGCTGCACCTGAGAGTGAATATGGCACCTTCTTTCCTTTGAGAGGTTTATGCACCTATAAAGCTACAGTTATCCCAGGGGTGGGTGGTTGTTAGGGAGGGAGGTAAAAAGAATTATTAAAAGCTGGCTGCTACACATTACCCTGTCCTATGCTTCTAAGGTAATCTGTGACCAATTTCCAGGGGGAGTCCCTCAGCCCTTACCTTGGATAGAGGGAGTCTTGGGTTCTAAATTTAACCAGAAAGCTCTCTGCTGTGTGTTTAAATTTAAACTGAAAGCTATTTGCTGCTACTAAGCTCTGAATGATTTAACAAATGCACTGGGTTCACAGATTAATCGGCTTTTATCTATAGAATTCCTTTTTCCCCCAAGATTTAGAAAAATTCCCAGAAGTAAATACTTACAATTGCATATCTCTCTTCAGAAGTAACAGTCCCTTTTTGTAGTCCTTCCCCTGTTGTACCCCTTGAGGGTATTCAGAAGCCTCCTCGCTCCTTTCATGTCCATCGGATGGTTAAAGCGATGGTGGATGAGAAGTGGAAGGTACCCGATGCAGGTTTATGAGTCAGCAGGAGCATGGGCTGGCTTTATCTTATCCCTCCGGATCAGAGGCAGCGCTTGTGCCTTCCCCGAGAGGATGCTCTGGTGATGGCAGTCACCAGGAAGACTACCATTCTGATGGAAGGGGGCGCGGCTTTGAAGGATCCTCAGGATCAGTTGATGAAGGCACTCCTTAAGCAGGCCTTTGAGGTTTCTGCCTTTTGCTTGCAGGGAGCCATTTGTGGCTCCTGTGTGGCGAGGACCTGTTTACTTTGGCCACAAAAGATCCTTGAAGCAGCGCTGGCTGAGGCTTCTGCCCACAATAGGCAGCCCAGTTGGAGTCAGGCACTGCCTTCCTGATGGATCTCCTTTACAATTTACTTAGGGCCTCCACTAAGTCAACGGCCGCGATGGTGGTGGATCACTGTTTTTTGTGGCTAAGGAATTGGTCGGCAGACCTAGCCTCCAAGATGAGATTGAATAAGCTTCCCTTCTCGGGGAGGCTGTTTGGAGAGGACGTGGAAAAGCTGGTGCAGGACCTAGGGGTCAATTAAGTGCCTCTGCTTCTGGAGGATAAACCCAAGGCAGCAGGCTGTGGCTCTAATGTTGGGGCCTTGGGGGCAGAAGATGTGGACGTTTCGCCCAGCCTGAGGAGCTAACCCGCAGAGGTCCCATTTTCTCCACAAAGGCCCTCCCTTTTGTGGGAGTGGTTGGGGGGGGGTGCAGAGTTGAAGCCATAGGAGGCCCTGCTGCTGCCAAGTCCTCCCAAAGAGGTTTTGAGGGCCCTGGTGAGGGTGCAGTCAATAGGTGGCCGCCCAAGTCAATTTTATCCCATCTTGGCCCAGCTTACAATAGATGCTTAGGTCCTAGAGATCACTCATGAGAGCTGTGACTTCCAGTTTGCAAGGCCCCTCACGGATGCCTTCATGGTGACTCCCCTGTCAAGCCCCCGCCAAGATTATGGTGGTTCAGATGATGCTCAAACATCTTCTGCAGCTCAGGGTCATTACTCCTGTGCCCCCAGGTGAATGGGATGCAGGATGTTACTCTATTCACTTTGTGGTGTTCAGGAAGGAAGGGTCTTGGTGATCCCTTTTTGGATTTGAAGGAGGTAAACAAGACCCTCTTGGTATCTCATTTTTGCATGGAGATGCTGTGGTCCATCATTGTGGCTGTTCAACAAGAGTTTTTGATGTCCGTGGACTTGTCTGAAGTGTACTTGCATATTTCCATTCTTCCAGAGCATCAGCGGTTTCTGCGCTTCATGGTTCCGCAGGGGCATTTTCAGTTTCAGGCTCTTCTTTTTGGTCTGGCCACGGCTCCCCAGGTTTTCACCAAGGTGTGATGGTGGTGGTAGCAGCAGTCTTGCAAAAGCAGGGCGTCCTTATTCACCCCTATCTGGACAGTTGGTTGATTCGGGCAAAATCCTTGCAGAAGAGTTGGGAGGCAATGACCTATGTGATCCGTGAGTCTCAAGAAGAATGGGTTGGGTTGTGAATTTTACCAGGAGTAGTCTGTCCCCATCACAGTCCCTGGAATTACCTGGGAGCCCACTTCGATACCCGGCAGGGAATGTATTTTCTGCCAGAGGGCAGGATAGCGAAGTTACAAGATCAGGTGCGGAAGTTGCAAGTGGTTTCCCACCTGAAAGTCTGGGACTACCTGCAGGTGCTCGGCTCAATGGTGACCTCCCTGGAGCTGGTGCCTTGGGCTCAGTGTCACATGTGGCCCCTCCAGGTGGTGTCTTGGCACGGTAGTCCCTGCAAGTACAGTCTATGGATATATGTCTCGCCCTCTGGGGTGAAGCCCATGCAAGTCTGACCTGGTGGCTCGTCTTGGCAAATCTCAGAGTGAGGATGCTGCTCGAGACCCCAGACTGTGTGGTGGTGACCACAGATGCCAGTCTCTTTGGTTGGGGGCTCATTGTCAAGCCCAGATGGCCCAGGGGCAGTGGTTGCAGGTGGAGAGCCAGTGGTCTATCAACCATCTAGAAATGAGGTTAGTGCGTCTGGTCCTGGAAGCCTTTGCTGGGTCTGGGGATCTGCAGGTGCTCTATGTACGCAGGGCTCTTAAGCAGTACTTGAAGGTAATGAAGGCCTTTTGGCAGTTGGAACTCTTGTGCTGTTTGCTGGGCCTTGGAAGGGCGAGCCAGCTTCTAAGATGACTATTTCCAGCTGGATTTGAGGTGCCATTGAATCCGCCAATTTGCTGTAGGAGTGTGTGGTGCCAGTGGGCTTGCAGACCCATTCTACCAGAACTCGGGTGGCTTCTTGAGCGGAGTTCAATCTTGCCCCGCCTCACTCCTTTCCTTTGCACATCATTACCACCTGGATGTGCAGGCCTTTCAGGATGTGGATTTTAGAGCTCGGGTGTTTTAAGGCTGGTTTTTCAGTACCCACCTTGCGATAGAACTGCTTTGTTACATCCCATGAATCTGAACTGGACTGGAGGGACACCACTGGAAGTTGAAATTAGGCTTTACCTGCTAATTGTCTTTCCTGGAGTCCCTCTAATCCAGTCCACGACCTACCTGGGACTTGATTTCTGTCCATTGCTGGTTTTGCATCTGTTCTGAGAGAGAGCTTGCTAGAATGGGCATGTTTGGACCAGTCTCGTGCATTGGTTCCCTCTTCGGTTTAGTGGTCAGTCTTAGGGGTTCTGTTTGCTGTTGCGCTGCTTGCTCTCCTTGTTGCGTGCCTTCGTCTTATGGGGTTGCGGGAGGAGTCCTTTGTGTAGGGAATATTTTAAATGTATAAAAAAAAGGGGGAGGAGAAAAGGAGGAAAATGAGGGAACTCTGCCTGTCCTTTGGGGCTGAACTTCAAGGCAGGGCTGGTGGAATTTTGGGGTCCTGGCACTCCGTTCTGCTGCTTTGTGAGGTTCATACTGGTTCTGCAGAGGGGCACAGGCTACTTGAGAGAGGTTTGGCATTTGTTCTCAGTCTCCATCTGCTGGCGGATGAGTGCCAGTACTCTCATACAGGTCTATGGGTCAGTTTTAGCAGGTACCGTATTTTTGCGCATATACCGCGCGCGCTATACACTTTTTTACCTACTGCGCAACCCTCTTGCGCGGTATTTGCGAGGGCGCGCTATACCGAAACTTTATTACAAGTAACCGATTCCAAAAAAAAGGCCTTACAAGAATATATTGGTTTAAAAATATATTTAATTAATTTTCATCATCCGATTCCATAAAACCTTCGAAATCACTCCCCTCATCAACATCATCATTGAAATAATTTAAAACCGTCTGGAGACGCTCTTCCGTAACATATGCACTTTCATCGTCACTCCTTTCGACGTTTTCATCATCATCTTCGTCATCACTGCGCACCCGATCCTCGTTCTTATAAACAATCCCGGCTTTTCGGAATCCATTTCTGATGGTTTCCGGGGATATTTTGTCCCAAGCAGAACACAACCAGTTGCAGATTTCCATTAATGTGGCCCTCTTTAATCGTCCTGATGGAGTGAATTCATGAATTCCCAGCTGCATCCAATTATCCCACTCTCGTCTGATGAACGTTTTGAACGGGTGATTAACAGCTATATCTAGCGGCTGCAGCTTGCAAGTAAGACCACCCGGTATCACTGCGATATGGGCACCAGCCGAATTAATATAATTTTGCACATTTGTTTCTTTATGGGCAGCCATGGAATCAAAGATTAACAAAGACCTTTTAGAAAAGAAACCTCCAGGCCTGGCCCTATAACATTTATCAATCCATATTTTCATGACCTCAGAGTCCATCCATCCCTTTTTGTTACAGTGAACAACAATACCTTGTGGAAATTTTTCGCGGGGCATGGTTACTCGCTTGAAAATAACCATCGGCTTCAATTTAAGCCCACTCGCTGTGCAACCCAGGACTACAGTGAAGCAAGCCCTCTCGTGTCCAGTTGTTGTTATTGCGACAGTTTTTGAACCCGAAGCAGCTACAGTCTTGGTTGGTGGAATGTCAAAAGACACAGGAACCTCATCCATGTTAACATCCATTGCCGAAATGCTGAACTCCGAAATTTCTTTGCTGACAAATGTGCCGAAATCCGCCATCTTTTGTTCCCAGTCATCCGGAATCCTCTGGCCTACAGTTGTTCTTATTCGCACGGAAAGACCATTCCTCTTCATAAATTTGCAAATCCAGTTGAAACTATCGTGGAAACTTGAAATTCCTCTTTCATTGGCCAGCAGTTTTGCTTTGAATTGAATTGCGATAGTTGAGACAGCTTGATTTTGCTCCCTTCTAGACAGAATCCACTTGTTTAAGTCACTCTCTAGCTCTGGCCACTTTTCTTTGGGACCCCGACGCGCACGTTTTCGCGGGTTCATCTCCTCTAGCGCTGTTTTCTCCTTTCTCCAGTCGCGAACAGATGACTCACCAACATCAAATTCTCTTGCTGCTGCTCTGTTGCTTGTTTGTTCAGCTTTTGCCACAACTTTCAGCTTGAAGTCCGCAGTATAAGACTTGCGTTTAATTCCGGGCATGATGACTGGATTATAATAGAAGAGATCGCAAAGTTTTTATGTAAGGTAAAATAGAACCGAGGGCCTTTTATACACCCCACAGTGCACTCAACACATGCGCGATATACGCGCATGCGCGTTATGTGAGAAATTCAATGCAGGACAGGCCGAAAATTGCGCTTTATATGTGGGTGCATGTTTTATGTGGGTGTGCGTTACATGTGCGAAAATACGGTAATGAAAAATGTGCCAGTACTCTGCCACCACGTTACCCCCTCAGTGTCCTGCCTGTAAGGTAGAGGTAGGTACTGCTTCATTGTGTTATGATTCGGAACAATCTGGTCAGGTTGCTTCTTTTAGAACATAAATGGAATACCACTTTTTATGGAGAGGCTAATGTGCATAGCTCAGGGAAAGGAACTCAGGATGATGACTGCAGATTTCAAGTTTGTGAAACAGTATGACAAGTCGGTTGCCAAAGCCAGAAGGATGCTTGTTGCATAGAGAGGGGCATAACCAGCAGAAAGGAGGAAGCAGTGTACAGGTCATTGGTGCGGCCTCACTTCTGAGTACTTTTAGGATCTGAAAGCCATAATATCACTAAAGATATAAAAAGACTTAACTGTTCAGAGGAAAGTGACCAAAATGGTATAGGGTCTGTGCCAGTAGATTCTTAAAAAGGGTCTTGAAGACTTGAATGTGACTATTCTAGAGTAGAGGAGGGATGGGGAGATATTGACATAGATGTTCAAACAAACAAACTTTTCTAAAGATGGGGAGGCTGTAGAACTAGAGGACACAAAAAAGCCGAAAGGAGGTAAACTTGAAAGCAGCATCAGGAAAACCTTTTATATGGCATGGGTTGGTCGACGCCTTAACCCACTGCAGGGAGTTTATAGGGGTAGAAATTATGCCAAATGCAAAAAGATGTGGGATAAGGAGCCAGATGTTGGAATCAAAGTAGGGAGCATTTCCGCTCAAAGCTAGTCTTAAAACTGCTTTCACACTTCAAAAAAGGCAAGGTGGTAACTGCTGTATAGAGCAATAGTAAAAATCTTAGCCACGTTATTGGGCAGACTAGGTGGGCCATGCTGGTCTTTATCTGCTGTCATTTACTATGTCATTCTTAGTTTTAACAAAACCAAAAAATTGCTTTCACCCTACCAAGTAGTACAAAATAGGGAATTAGAAAAATAATAGTGGTCAAAACAACAGTCCTAAATATGGAAGAAAAGGATCTCAGATAACACAAGACCACAATGTCTGATAGGATGACACCAAGTGTATAATCAGACTTGGGCTGTCACATCACAGATCCTGAAAACCCATCATTTTATTATGTTAAATTAAATATTAATGTATTTATGGACCACTTATCCCAATGTGGAGGAGTAGCCTAGTGGTTAGATCAACTGCTTAGTACCCAGAAGATCGAGGGTTCGTTTCCCACTGGCACTCCTTGTGACCTTGGGCAAGTCACTTTCCCAGACCTTTTTTTCCCGAGGCAATGAAGGGTAATCTACTTCCGGTGATACATTGCCAAGAAAACCCAGAAGCAGCTGGGTCACCAGGAGTCAACACTGACTTGACAGCACTAAAAAAAAAAATAAAAAAATCCCAGTGCTCTTTCCTCTTTTTACTAATATGTGCAAAAACCATAAACAAAATAGAAAGCGCTTATCTTAAGAACTAGTCAAAAAGCGTAGCGCAAAACAGATCTCCGTATAGATGCAATGTGCACCCTAAGCCTATTTAACATGCAGCCTTCTTAACAGGTGCTGTGTGAACTCTTTATATTTATTCTTGCACAGTCTCCTATAGAGATCACTAGGTACACATGGAACTAGTCTGTGACCATGTTTTTGTGCTAAGAAATTTGATAAGGTCAGGTTAGGATAGCAATTGAACAAAAACAGATTTGTTTGTTTTTTCTTTTGAGGAGTGATTCTGACAGTAGCACTCCTTGATCCTCGCTAAACAGCATGGTGTCTGGAGGAGGACTGCAGCATCCTGAGAGCAGGGGCAGAATGATTTAAAGAAAAGAAAAAAAAAAAAAAAAGCAAAGCAAAACGGTGGAGTGTGAGAGAATAGTGGTCACCGGTTACTGCTTCACTTATCCTCGTCATTGTGATGGGATGAGCACAACGCCTGTCTCTACTCTTTCATCTTTGTCGTACTCTTTAACTGCAGTAGACTTCCTGAGTCCATTTGTGATGCTTCCTCTCTAGCCATTTTCAAAACCGGACTAAAATATCAGTTTTTTTGAGGTTGCTTTTATACAGAATAAAAACAGGAGGACAGCCCAGGAAACTATGATCAGCAGAATGAAAACAAGTCATAGAAAGGGGGGTGTGCGTGCGTCTCCCCACCCCTCTCAACACATACTTAAGCTGTGGAGTTTTATTTATTATTTTTAAATTTTCTTTCAGTATTTAGCTCAAGCCTTTCAAGTAGTTGATCAAGGCGAGTTAAAATCAGGTACTGTAGGTATTTCCCTGTCCCCAGAGGGCTTACAGTCTAAAATTGTAGCTGAGGCAATGGAGGATTAAGTGACTTCCCAAGGCCACAAGGAATCTGTTGCTGGAGGATGTGGTCAAGGCAACTAATTATAGCAGGATTAAAAAAAAAGGTTTAGACAAGTTCAGGAAGGCGAAGCCAATTAAAAAAAATAGCCATTTAGACTCCAGGGGAAAAACATTGATCCCTAGAAATGAGCTATGAGAAATAGATTTGTATTTTTTGTGGGGAAAATAGGCTGGAGTGCTCGTGATCCAGACTTGCTGCTGCCAGAGACAGAATGCTCAGCGTGATGGTCCTTGGTCTGACTCTCTGCTTAGCTTTTACATTCTTACCGCAACCACCTCTCTAATACATTCTCCTAGAATCTTTTGTTTGCCATGTTATTTATCTTGACTCAATTTTAAGCTCTGTGGAGCAGGGGCTGAATCTCTTATGTGTCTGTGCAGCACTGGGTGCTCCTATGAGCAATTATGAAATGAATTCTAGTAGTGAGAGAGGAAAACTTATTTCTGTTGCAAGTAGAATTTTCTTATCGTCCCTCCAGTCTAGTCCCAAACCTCTGGGTTAAGCACCTCCTCCCGCAGCCTGGAGACTGAACACGTCACTCTTTTTTGGTGACACCAGTATAAATAGCCTTGGAACCACCTCTTTGCTCCAGTAATCTGTCTCCAAGCAGCTGGAGGAGGCGCGAGCCCAATGAGGTTCGGGGCTCACTGGAGGGAATAAATAAGGATAGGAAGTATTTAGTGTAGTGGATTTGAAAAAAAGAAGGGGTGTTTGGCCCTTTAAATTGACATTTTTGATTGATGAGTGATTTTTAAATTTGGTCTTGCAGAAAAGGCTGCCCCCCTTCTCCCCCTTCCCTGCAGCGCTGAGTACTGACAGGGGAGAGTGAGGGAGTTGAGATTGGGGTCTCCAGCTCCCGATCCCCCAGAGCAGGTGAAGGGCTGCCGAGAAGCGTTGCTCGAGCCACGCACAGCTTCCGGTCAGTCTGAGCCACGGTGGGGAAGACAGAAGCGGCAGGCTCTCTGACGCGATATATGCAGGAAATGAATGCATGAGCGCGGGGATCCGAGGCCAGTGGATTAATGACGCTGAATAAGGTAAGCGCTGAAATGGCAGCAGAAAGAGTCAGCTAGAGGGCTCGGCGTATTAGCGTGCAGCTGTTGGCAGGCCCGGACCACGTGGCGGCAGCATGGGAAAACCGGGGCAACGTTTGGTTTCTCTTCACGGGCTGATTAGAAGCCTTTAATTTTTGAAACAAGTGTTATAGTTTAGGCAGTATTTACCTGAGCAGTCGCTTGTAAGCAAAAAGAAAAAAGAAAAAAAAAAGAGAAGGATATTAAGTAAGATTTAGTGGTAGTTTTAGACGTGTCGGGAGTTAAGTATGCCTTCTAAGCCTCTTTGCCTCCTTCATGGGGTCCGAAGAGGGTCGGTTTCGGAGGCAGGAGTGTGCAGGGGCTGCGCACAAGAAGCTACTGCAAGGGACATGGCAGGGGATAGTGCGACAAAGTTTAAGAGGGGGAGGCTTCTGTCTTGACTGAACCTCTTTCTCTGCCCGCACTACCCCAGAAGCCAATGCTGGGGCCGTCCATGGCTCCAGATACCCCCGCGTCCCAGCCTCCTTTGCAAGGGGGGCTAGCGTCAATTTTTTCACAGGATTTTATGGCACTACTCCAGCAGGCTCTAGGATGTGGGTTGGCAGGGCTTGCGGGAGAGGGGATGCTGGGGGGCCAAGCGCCCGGGGACGTCACTGGACGGAGGAGCTAGTAGCGTTCCGTTTAAAAAGCCTAAGCTGCTGACTGATAAGGCTGAGCAGGTAGTGGACTTGGAGGATCAGTCAGAGAACTTAGAGAACTCGGAGATAAAACAGGACCTGGAAGAAGGTGAGATAGCGGAACAGGAGGACCAGGCAAGGGTGTTCTGACGAGAGGAACTGTCGGCACTGATCTCTGAGACTCTGAAGGCATTGAACATACCGGCAGCGGGGCAGGTGGAGATGCCACCTTTGAGGACCCGTTGTTAAAGGCGGTTCGAAAGTTCCAGAAAGCTTTCCCAGTACATAGGGTATTTAAGGAAATGATTCAGGAGGAATGGGATGCGCCTGAGGCAGGCCTGAAGGGATCCAGAGTGATGGTGTGTCTGTACCTGTTGGAGGAACCAGATAAGGAGCTTTTTAAGTCTCCTAAGGTAGATGCGGCAGTATCGGCGGTCACTAAGAAAACTACGATTCCTGTGGAAGGAAGTGCTGCTCTGAACATAAGATATGCCATACTGGGTCAGACCAAGGTCCATCAAGCCCAGTATCCTGTTTCCAACAGTGGCCTATCTAGGTCACAAGTACCTAGCAGTTTCCCCAAAAGACACAGGTTCCACAATGCTTGTACTGGGTCAAGCATTGATATCCTGGGTCCCTTCTTAATAATGGTTTATGGACCTTTCCTCCAGGAACTTGTCCAAACCTTTTTTAAACCCAGCTACACTAACAGCCTTTACTACATCCTCCGGTAACAAATTCCAGAGTTTGATTACATGTTGAGTGAAAAAATATTTTCTTTTATTAGTCTTAAATAGTTTACCCTGTAGCTTCATTGCATGTCCCCTAGTCTTTCTATATTCTGATAAGGTAAACAATCGATCTACGTTTACCCGTTCCACTCCGTTCATTAATTTATAGACTTCTATCATATCTCCCCTCAGCCGTCTCTTTTCCAGGTTAAAGAGCCCTAACTTTTTTAGCCTTTCTTCATAGGAGTATCCTTCCATCCCCTTTACCATTTTGGTGGCTCTTCTCTGAACCTTTTCTAAAATCGCTATAATCCTTTTTAAGATACGGCGACCAGAATTGCACACAATATTCAAGGTGCGGTCTCACCATGGAACGATATAGAGGCATTATAATATCTTTTGTTTTATTTTCCATTCCTTTCCTTATCATACCTAGCATTCTATTTGCTCTCTTGGCCGCCGCTGCACACTGGGCCAAGATACACAGGATAGGAAACTAGACTCTTTGCTAAAGCAAGTCTTTGAGGCAAGTCTTAGAGGGAGGAGTAGCCTAGTGGTTGGGGCAAGGTACTTCAGGCCGGAAGGTCGGGGGTTCAAATCCCACTAGAGGACAGCAACCTTGGGACGGAAGGACTGGGGTTTCTAGTCCCACAGATGCTCCTTGTGGTCTTGGGCAAGCCACTTAACCCTCCATTGCCCATGTTCCCTGTAAGTATTAGTGTATGTGTCTCATATCCCCACGTGTTAAATGTATCCCCCAATTGTGTTGTGACCGCTTTGATTGAAGGATAAGGCGGTATACAAAACTGTCTAAATAAAATAAATAAATAAATAAATGCCCTGTCAATGCAGGCTACCATTTGTGGAGCTTGGGTGGCAAGGGCTTGCCTTAGATGGTCCCAGAGGATTAAGGGAATGCAGGTGGAAGAGGCGGTCGATGAGGTGTCCCGGATGGAGTCAGGGGTGGCGTATTTGGCAGATATTCAGTATGATTTTATTAGAGGCCTTTCCAACAGTATGGCGTCGGTGTTGGCGGTGGAACGATATCTGTGGCTGCGTAATTGGGTGGCAGATGGGGCCTCCAAGGCAAGGGTTGGTAAGCTCCCTTATAGGGGCAAACTCCTGTTTGGAGAGGATTTGGACAAGTTAGTAAAAGACCTTGGAGAGTCCAAGGGGGGAAGGTTGCTGGAGGACAAGCAGAAGAAGGGTCGTCCTCTGGCACCTTCCAAGAATCAGAAAAGAGAATTTTGCCGGTTTCCTCCGGCAAGGTTTGGTCAGTTTCAGAGAGGACGTTTTCCGTATAGATCGCAGGGGTTTCGGGGGTACAGGGGAGCAGGTAGAGGTTTTGGAGCTGCCTCCCCTTCGATCCTCAAGAAATCGCAATGAAGTGAGGGGGTGGGGGGGGGGTCCAGGCAGAATTAGTACCCGTAGGAGGACGTCTGAGAGAGTTCTATCCTGTCTGGGCCCAAGTTACATCCGATCAGTGGGTGTTGGATTCAGAAAGGTTATGCGCTTGAATTCCAACGACCAGTAATCGACACCTTCATTCAATCTCCATGCAGAGCGAGATCAAAACTGCAGGCAGTGAGAGAGACTTTGGAAAGGTTGCTAGCCCTCAAAGCGGTAGTGCCAGTTCCGGCAGACCAATGCGGATGCGGTCGGTACTGCATATATTTCGTGGTGCCGAAAAAGGAGGGAACCTGGAGGCCGATCCTGGATCTAAAAAGAGTAAACAGGTGTCTCAGAGTATTGCATTTTCGCATGGAAACGCTGAGATCAGTCATTGTGGCGGTTCGGCAGGGAAAATACCTCACATTAGATCTTTCGGAGGCGTATCTGCATATACCTATCAGGTTGGAACATCAGAGGTTCCTTCGGTTTGCGGTGCCCATGGGACATTTTCAATTCCAGGTGATGCCGTTTGGTTTGGCAATAGCACCTTGAACCTTCACCAAAGTTAAGGTGGTGGTAGCGGCGGCACTGCACAAGGAAGGTGTATTGGTTCACCCTTACCTGGACGATTGGCTGATTCGTGCAAAGTTAAAGGAAGAAAGCGAGACAGCTACCCTTTGAGTGGTACAATTCCTACAGACCCTGTGGTGGGTAGTCAATGTCTCAAAGAGCAAGTTGGAGGCGTCGCAAGAGTTGGACTATTTGGGCGCTCGTTTTGACACATGGAGCGGCAGAGTGTATCTACTGCACCCCAAAATCCAAAGACTGCGGCATCTGGTTCGAGCCTTCCGGGAAAAGAGGGCCCCCTCAGCATGGTATTATTTACAGCTGTTGAGAACGATGGCGGCCACGCTCGAAGTGGTGCCGTGGGCCAGGGCCCACATGCGACTGCTGCAGAGAGCTCTGCTCAGAAGGTGGTCGCACCAGTCGGATCAGTTGTCCCGAAGGCTGGTCTGTCCTCTGGAGGCACTTCAGTTGCTGCGGTGGTGGCTAGCTCCAGGGGGTCTAGAGAAGGGGATGCCTCTGGAATCGTCGGCTTGGAGACCGTTGACGACGGATGCAAGTCTGTTCGGCTGGGGGGCCCATTTTGAAAGACAGTTTGCGCAGGGTCAGTGGACGGAACAAAAAAGAAGTTGGTCAATAAACAGGTTGGAATTAAGGACGGTCACTCTAGCATTAAAAGTCTTTCAGCAGCATCTGCAAGGGAGTGCGATAGGGATGCTGTCAGCCAACGCAACAGCGGTGGCCTATATTAATCGTCAAGGCGGTACCAGCAGCGTGGCTCTCAAAGAGGAAGCGGAGGAGCTTCTGAGCTGGGCCGAGTTGCATTTGGAGGCGCTATCGGCAGCACATGTAGCGGGGGCGGACAATGTGACAGCTGATTTTTTTTTTTTTTTTTGTCTAGTCAAGGTAGATCCAGGAGAATGGGTTCTACATCAGGAGGGTTTCGATTTGCTGGTGCATCGCTGGGGCCTTCCAGTAATGGACCTCATGGCGATGTTCTCATCGGCAAAGGCGGAAAGATTTTACAGCAGAAGAAGAGAAAGGATGTCGGAACGTTTGGACGTGCTGATACAGAGGTGGCCAGAGGAGCAACTCCTATATGTATTTCCATCGTGGGTGTTGATAGGTCGGGTAGTGCAGCAAATAGAGCGTGTCAGGGGTCAGGTGATACTAATTGCTCCAGACTGGCCAAGGAGGCCATGGTATGCCGACCTGATGCAGTTCCTGATGGAGCCGCCATTGAAACTGCCGGTCAGGGGCGACCTGTTCTGAGTATGCCTCAGGTGGATCGATTCTCGCTTACGGCTTGGCTCTTGAAAGGGCAAGATTGACAGCCAAGGGGAACTCAGCGGTGGCGATTTCTACATTATTGAGATCCAGACGTAGATCTACCTCAGTGGCATATATCTGTGTTTGGCGGCTGTTTGAGTCTTGGTGCGAAGATAGGCGAGTAAGGGCGTTAGGCACCTTGGTTCCACAGATTTTGGTGTTTTTGCAGGGTGGTTTTGATAAAGGACTAGCGGCAGCATCTCTACGAGTTCAGTTGGCAGCACTTTCTTGCTACCGCGGGAAGGTGCAAGGGGTGGCGCTTCGGACACATCCAGAGATGAAGATTCCTACGGGCGGCGGCACTGTTGAGGCCGCCATGCAGAGCGTTGGTCCCTGTGTGGGATCTCAACTTAGTGTTGGAGGCGTAGGTACAGGAGCCATTTGAGCTATTGGCTAAGGCGACATTGAAGGATCTTGCGCTGAAAGTGGTATTTTTGGTTGCTATTTCGTCGGCTAGGAGAATCTCGGAGTTACAGGCTTTGCCTTGTAAAGAGCCTTTTTTGTCCTATGACAGAAAGGTAGTTTTGAGGACGGTGCCTTTATTTTTACATAGGGTAGTCTCGGTATTTCATGTGAATCAGGTAGTATCGTTGCCATTATTTGAAAGAACTGGCAAGAATAAGTCTAAAGGACGGCTTCATCGGTTGGATATCTGTAGGACGTTAAGGCAATATTTGCAGAGAACGGCCCTAGTCCTCATGACAGACAGTTTGTGCTCTTTGGGGGGCCGAAACAAGGGCAGCTGTCGTCAAAGGCATCTATTGCTAGATGGATTAAGGGAGCGATTGCGACGGCGTATATTTTGAAGGGCAAGGCAATTCTGAAGGGCTTAAGAGCCCATTCAACTAGGGCACAAGCGGCTTCCTGGGCGGAGTGTAGTTTAGTGCCAGCAGTGGAGATTTGTAAGGTGGCGACGTGATCGTCATTGAATGCTTTTGTCAAACATTACCGGCTGGATGTTCAGACAGAAGGGGACACTTGGTTTGGATCAGCTGTGCTTCAGGCTGGTCTGGCAGGTCCCTCCCGATAAAATGTTCACTGCCATGTTAAATCCCCAGAGGTTCGGGACTAGACTGGAGGGACGATAAGGAAGGTGAAATTAGACTTACCTGCTAATTGTTGTTCCTTGAGGAACTCCAGTCTAGTCCCGCATCCCTCCCTGATATAGTATGGTAGACAGTAGCCTGAAGCAAGGTAAGACTTATCATTGCCTGCGGGAGCAGTTGTAGGGCTGCGGTCCATTCAGGGAGTGGGGGGTGTGAATGGACTTAAACGTTTCATAGTACCTGCGGGTAGGTCCTCGGGAGAAGAAGGGACGAGTCTAAGCAGGAACATAGAAGTTGCCTGGTAAATTGCTGGGTAACTTGGTTAGTTCTATAAATTTAGAACAGTATAAACTTTATATAGTTGTAAGGTTTAAGATGTTAATGTCTACTTACTTATTGCTCTGGTGAGTTTGCTTTGTCAATAGGTTACTGGAGCAAGGAGGCGGTTCCAGGGCTATTTATACTGGTGTCACCAAAAAAGAGTGACGTGCTCGGTCTCCAGGCTGCGGGAGGAGGTGCTTAACCCAGAGGTTCGGGACTAGACACGAGTTCCTCAAGGAACAACAATTAGCAGGTAAGTCTAATTTCACCTTATTTCAAATGTCCTGTCTAATTACGTGTCAATTATAATTGTGTAGCTGCTGTTTGATAGGCTAAAACTGCAAATTATTGGCAGCATTTGCCAATTATTCTCCTTTTTATGGTGGTTTAGTGACTTACTATAAAATCTTGATCATATTAATATTGTCTTAGTACAGAAGTTTTTCTCCCCCTTCCCTCCCCCTCCCTCCCCAATCCATGTATGTGCTTAGACATGCTTATATGTTTTGGTAAAATGAAAGCCATACAAATGAAATTTCCTTGAGTTGATTTGAAGTTTGTTTTAGAGTTTTTCAATTTAGTGTAGCCTTATGTGAACTATGCCTAAATTAGAGGGTTGTTGGGCTGTTTTATCCCCTGCATTGTATATTAACACCTGGGTTTGAGGAGTCATTCATTTCATCGGTTCGTTTCCTTTCCTTTTGCATTTTTGTTTGTTAGATCATTAAGAAAAGTTACTTATCAGTGACTGCTTCAGTCTTCAAAGTTTACAGAAAATTAGTCAGGAAATGGTGCTCTCTAATCTGCTACTAAGCTTAGCATGTTTTGCTAAATTTCCTTTGGTATGGTTTATGGAGGGTGACTGAATCCTTTCAAATTTTTTTTGCATTTTTTGTTAGTTTTGTGCATACCATGACAGCAGTGAGCCACCTCCTAGGGCTTTAAGGGAAAGGGATTTAGCTTGCAAAGCCAGGATATGTGGTGTATGATCTCAGTCTGTCAAATTGTATTGCTAATACTCACCGTAGTACTCATATTATGCCGGGGAGAGCTTCCTTCTCGAGTTCATAAGATGTAGCATGTATAGGCAACTTGGCAACGTGTGATTGGAAATTCATCTTAAACAGGCTTTTGGCTCTCAATATGATGGGAAATATTTCTGTATCTTTCTACCACATTTCCTTGGCTTCTGACTGGCTGCATTTCTTAGTACTTCAGGATCTTCTCGCTGTCCACATGATTCATGGAATAATCACTTGGAACAGATTTGTCTCCCATCTGAGAACATAGCTTTGGTGTGTGAGAATATGTACATGGTGCCATTTGTTTAAAGGCCTATTTGCTAAAGAGTTTTAAGATTTGGGGGGAGGGGTAACATTTACAAATAAACACCTTAGGTTGTAACAGGTATAAGGTATAAGGTGATGCTGTTTCATTTGGAAGATATCGGGGGAAGAGCAGCTCAACACTGCACTGTGCCACCATCTCTTTCTGTATAAGTGTGTTTAAAATATTGTAAGGGGAAATACTCATATGTTAATTTTGCATTAACTGTTTAAAGAATATTGTAAATGTTTCCAAATAGATATCCTTTGCCTTTAGGGTAAGAGTAAGCAGTGATGCCATTATCTCTTATTTGGAACACAGAGAGAAAATCTCAGTGAGACTACAAGGGCCATCTGGTCTGTCCTTTCCTGATGCATGCCTGATGCTGGTATTTCACCCACGCATAGCTGGGGATCTCCCAGGGCTTTTCTGCTCAGTGGTCTTTTCCGTATTCATGCTTTACGTGTATGTAGCAATGTTTTCTTAGTACTTGGGGCACACCCAGTCTATCTGGTTTTAGGTTATCCACAATGAATCTGAATAAGAGAGATCTGCACTTTCTTAACCATCCTGCTAGACCAGTCCAGATGAGTGGGTTATGCTTCCTAGCCAGCAGATAAAGGCAGACTTATAAAGCTTACAGTTGTGGTCAACATTATTGGCACCCTTGTATTTTAGGTATGTCGTGTACAGTATCTTGAGAAGTAATTGGTAATATTCCAACTGTATGTTGTCATAATATTTTAATAGTTATGTTCAAAGGTATATAACAAAAACGATATCTGCAACTTAGATGTAGTAATTTCTGAGGTAAAACCCCCCAAAATATGACCTGGGCAGGATTGATGGCACCCTTCACCAATATTTGGTTACACAACCTTTGGTAAAGATGACAGCCTCCAACGTTTCTTGTAGCCAGCTATAAGTTTTTGTACTTCTGTCTACTGGTAGTTTCTCCCACTCTTCAAATGCAATTTATTCCAGCTCATGAATGTTTCCAGGATTCCTTTTACCAAAGGCAGATTTCAACTCTTTCCAAAGGGTCTCATTTGAAATGAGATCAGGACTCATTGTTGGCCAGTTTAAAACAGTCCATTTGTTCCTTTTTAACTATTTGTTTGTACTTTTGGATGTATGTTTTGGATCATTGTCCTGCTGGAGGACCCATGCCCTTCAACTCAGACCCAGCTTTCTGACACTAGGTAGCACATTTCACTCTGAAATATTTTGGTATTCCTCTGACTTCTTATTTCCTTTAATACGTTCCAGGCCTCCAGTTCCTGAGGCAGCAAAACAGCCCCACAACATTATAGAATCTCCACCATATTTAACTGTAGGAAGGGTGTGTTCTTCCTTATAAGCTTCATTTCTTTGCCTGTAAATGTATTTCTGGTCTGCATTGCCAGAAGGCTCAAGTTGGTTTCATTTGTCCACAGTACATTTTCTCAGAAGGATTGTGATTTCTCAAGGTTGGTTTGGGCAGAGATCAGGCTTGCCTTTTTACTGTATGTGTTTGAGCAGTGGATCCTCCTTGGCCTTTGCCCATGAAGTCCTTCTTTATTTAGTGCACGGTGCAGGTTGAAACCACCACTCCAGATTGCTCCAGGTCAGCCTTAAGCTCTTTGGATGTTGTACCTGGTGTGTTTTCAACAGTTTGCACTAATATTTACGACTTCTTGGATTAAGTTTCTTCTTCCCACCACATACTGAGAGGTTCTTGACAGTTCCATTAGCAGAAAACTTTTTAATAACATTGCGAACTATAAACACAGGAATCCCAAGGCCTTGTACCTCTTTGAAGTTTGATGTTTGGTGGTGATGGCTTTTCTGATGTTCTCAGGTGGCTCTTGTCTTCACCATTGTGAAAATCGAACAGGGAGTGAATGTGGCCATTTTAAATAGTCATCATTCATTGGTTGATTCAAGTCATGTGAGTACTGACAATTGATCGCAGGTGTGTCTAATTTTACTGCAATAGGAATGTGGTTCTTCTGTTAAACTGATTTGAATTGTGTATAAGGGTGCCAATAATCATGCCCTGGAAATGTCCCAGTTTTTATATTTTTTTTTCATACTGTTTCCTTTTTTAGTTGGTCTTGTTGTAGGTTGTGTTTTTTTAAATTCGTCAAATATGTGTACATAGTCCAAAGCCATTTCACTGGCCACTTTTTTTTAAATTTTGGACATTAAGGGGTTGAACTGCAAGGGTGCCAGTGTTGACCAGAGCTGTATGTTGTCACTTGAAAGTTGCTCAGCTAGTGGTGCAGCACTGAGACATCCCAGTATTGTCTGCCTCCAGCTGATGACAAGGCGTGTGGACTGGTGCAGCAGTGCATATTGGCCTGACTACTCTGGCCCAGATCATGAACTTGTAGCTTGTGTGAGTTGAGACCTTGGCCCAACATTTGCTTAGAGCTTGGGTACACCCATTGTCTCCTCGAGCCAGCAGTTGCTCAATGTCCAGCATTGTTACCCATAAATTCCCACATTGGTGGACTGGAAAGCAGTCAAGGGGACCCCACTAAATGCCAGGCCTCCCCCACCCCTCACTCTCTCCCTATCCATCATCTGCAAGTTGTGCTTTATTTTCTTTTCTCTTTATATTCTGTTCATTGAATTGGCTCTATAACTTTGCTGTTTAATAAAGCAGATAAGGCAGCTTTAAAAAGAAATCCTTTCAAGTAGGCATTTCTTATGTTCTTAGCCTTCTCTCAGGTTTGTGCAGATGGTTGGAGAGGAGTTTCTTGGGTTTCTCCAGTCAGCCTGATGGGGGAAGGGATTCTCTCATTTTTAGCTGTGTGTTCTTGTTTTCATCAGGTTCTTTTTTCTTTATTTTGACCACTGCTGAGCTCAGCTACAATACCAGATGCACAGACATGTGCTGCTTGAGGCTCCCATTGGGTGAATTTCATGGATGACCATTTTGCCCTAGTGTAATTGAGAAGCTCTAGGTACCTTTTTTCAGCAGTATCGATCTCCATGGGGTCCTGGGGCCCGCTGCATTTCCCATGAATTTCCTGCTGGCAGGAATGATGGCTGCATGATCTTGGCTGAAGAGGAGAATGGTGATGTGGACTATTTCGAGCCAGCAGGACCCTCAAGGTCCTCTGCGGTACCGAGGTCTGTGCTTAGCTGGTTTTGAGCAGCAGCTTCTGAAAAAGCTCATGACTTGTTTTTATTCTCTGGTGGCTGCACGGAAACCTCCCGTCTCGTGGTCATGCTGTAACAGCTGTTTGGGAGGGTGGTGCCACTCTGAAAGAGACCCATGATAGGAGGTAGAAGCTCTCCTCAAGAATGCCTTTATAGCTTCAGCCTTGGACTTGGGCAGTGCTTTTGTGCTAGCATTGTGGCCCAAACACTCTTGAGCTGGATCCACAATTGCTGTACAGCTCTGATAGAGTTAGGAGGTTGGATTGTGATGGTTCCCTGAATAGCTTGATCAGGATCTCCTCTTAGTCCATGGCTGTAGCTGTGGTGGTCAGCAGATGGTGCCTGCTCTGGAATTGGTCTGTGGATGCTGTGTCCAAATTGTGGCTTCGCAAGCTACCTATAAGGACTTTACCCAATGGGGAGTGTAGAGACAGTTTAGGGCTGGCAAGATCTTTGGCTTGGCTCTAGGCCCAAGAAAGATCAATGATTTGGGGGGGGGGGGGGAATCCTAGCACTTTGAGGACTCAGGTGTCTCCTTGAAAGGTGGTAAGCTCTCACAATGAGGTTTGATGGGTTCCTTCCAAGGGACAGGTGGTTGAGGGAGTCTCCAACTGTTTCACATAGAATGGACCCATATCACAACAGACTAGTGTGTCCTCAATGCCCTCCAATGGGGTGTGGCCTAGAATTTGCAGAGTCTCTCTGCCTTTCTAGAGTCCTCTTGCAGCTCCTGGGCCATAAGGGTGGTGATTGAGGAATACTAGGCACCTTCTGTGGTTGCAGGCTATCGTACCCATGGCTTCCAAGCTAGGTTAGGGGCAGTAATCAATTTATATTGTGGTTCTCAAAAAAGGTGGGTCCTCCTAGTTCATTCTGGACTTAAAGGTAGTCTTTGTCAAGCTGGGTTCTCTATTTCCACAAACAGACTCTTGGGTCTGTCACTGCATTGCTCCTGCAAGGAGGGTTTTTAACCTCCTTGCACCTCCCTGAGGCATACTTGCATTCTCCAGGACCAAGCAGGAAGTCAGTCCTCACATATGGGTGGCGTCGACGGAGCCCCCATGCGGAGCATTTCCCCAGCTTTCAAAGAAAGCCTTTGGGAATGCAGGCACGCATGCGCGTCCCCTTCCCACCCAAAGGTGCCATCTTGCTCAGTCTTCTTTTTTCCGCGGAGCCCTACGGACGCCTGTCCTTGTCACCCATGAAAAAAGTTGATTTTTCTGCGTTGGGTCGAGTTTTTTTCTTCGGTTCGACATCGGTTCCTTTCCCGCCTGGACTCGGTACACCGGTGCCGAGCCCGGATCTCTTTTTTCGGTTTTTGTCCTTAGAGACTAAGTTCGTGCCTTTTTTCTTTTCCCTGGCAGCCCAATTTTTTGATCTTGCAGGGGCCCTTTTTCCCCCGATGGCTGCCAGTGGCTTTAAGAAGTGTGATCGGTGCAAGAAACTGATGTGTCTCACCAACGCACATGACTGCTGCCTCCGGTGCCTAGGGCCAGACCATGATTCTACGGTCTGTAGCCCCTGTGGCAAAATGTCTTCCAAGGCATTACGGAGCCGTCAGCACCAGCGTGAGAGGATCTTCTCCGAATCTGCCTCTGGACGGGTCCGGACTTCGTCAGAGGCCTCGACGTCTTGGGAGTCTGACCCCGAGCATCGTCGGGGGTCCTCTGAAAGGGAGTCCACCTTGAGGG
Organism: Ichthyophis bannanicus; assembly: GCA_033557465.1. NCBI lineage: Eukaryota > Metazoa > Chordata > Amphibia > Gymnophiona > Ichthyophiidae > Ichthyophis > Ichthyophis bannanicus. The sequence continues at coordinate 633,921,063 of CM066033.1, forward strand.
AGCATCGAAGGAAGAAAAAACCCACGAGGGCGGCATCAGTGGATGCTCTTGGCTCCTCGAGGGCCAGGTCGCATAGCCCCGATCGCCGTCCCGAGTCTTCGGAGTCGGAGAGGCCTGCAAAGCATCCTCGTGTGGAGTCTGAGGCCCTGAGTCACGTGAGTACTGTAGTCCTCGTGGACTCTCCTCCGGGGGAGCCGACGTCTGGCCCGACGCCGGCGGTGCCCAAGTCTGAGGCTGCTGGGTCTCCTGAGCTCGGACTCAGGTTGACGGCCTTGGAGAGCAGATTGTCTGCCTTCATGGAGCAGCAGCGGGTGCTGATTGCCAGTCTCACCGGCACATCTGCCCCGACCATCGGGACATCGACGTCCAAGTCGACCCCGGAGGCCGAGCTGATCCTCGAGACCATGCGAACTCGAGTCGATCCTCGGCCGAGGTCACCCTCGGCCTCCTGTTCGGGACCGAGGTCGTCGACGCCGCTTCCCTCGGCGTCGGGGCGGATGGCGTCGGTGCCTGCCCACTCGGAGCTGCTCGATTCCTCCTCGGAGGAATCGGCGAGGGAAACAGAGGAGGAGGAGGAGTCCCCTGACACCTTCCGGACTTGGTGCGTCCTTTCGGACTCACCGGGATCCGAACCTCGGACAAGATCCCCCCCGGAGGATACCAGGTTCTCGGATTTTGTCAGGGACATGGCCAAAGCACTGGCATTCCCTGCGGACCCCGAGGAGAAGCCTCGAGCCGAGGAGCTTGAGGCTCTGCAGTATGACTCTCCTCCCAAGGAGGCCTTTACTGTTCGGGTTTCTCCGATGCTGGAGCGGTTGCTCTTCTGCATGTGGAAGGCGCCGGCCTCGATACCGGTTCTAAGCAAGCAGGTCGATTCCATCTATCGAGTCCGCAAGAGCCCCGGGTTTCAAAAGGCACAGCTACCGCACCACTCTGTGGTTGTGGAATCGGCCATGCATCGCCTGAAGAGTCAGAAGATGCACTCCTTGGTGCCTCCCGACAGGGAAGCCCGGAACCTGGATGCCCTCGGTAGAAAGTGCTTCCAGGGCTCTATGCTTGCTTGCCGTGTCCAGACCTACCAGCTGTACATGGGCATGTACCTTCGAGACCTGGCAAAGGAGATTGCCGGGTTCTCTGCTGGTCTGTCCGAGGAACCTTTGCAGAGATTCAAGACCTTGTCTTCTGGTATTCGAGAGTGCTCGAAGTTTATATCTCGAGCAGCCTACGATGGATTTAAAGCTTTGGCCCGGGTAGCAGAGGCCGGCATCGGTGCACGCCGCCAGGCCTGGCTACAATCCTCAGACCTCAAGCCATGGGTACAGGACAAGTTGGTCGATGTCCCTTGCCGAGCTGAAAACCTCTTTGGCAAGCCCATGGCCGAAAAGGCTGCAGAACTCGAGACGGAGACTCTTACCCGGACAAGGCTGTTCAGGAAAACCTCTGCCCCTTCTCAGAAGAAGGGCTCGGGGGGAAAAAGACCTTTTACCCAAGGATGACCGCTGCCTACAAAACCTACCCTCACTACCAGGCCTCTGCAGCTCCCCAACAGGGCCAGCAGGCCAAGGGGCAGGGTCATGGGCCCCGTAGGCAGAAGGCTCCCAAGCCTCCTACTCCGGCTCCTGCTCAGCAGGGAGGGAGTGTTTGACTATGCCAGCATAGCCTCTCCTCCTCTCCAGAGCACAGGAGGCCGGCTGACCCTGTACGCAGACAAGGTGGCCAGCCATCACAGGGGATACTTGGGTGTTAAGCATCATCGAAGGGGGCTATCTGCTCCACTTCACCCAGATACCCCCCTCCTACTTTCCAGGGGAGCCTCCAAGACCCCCTCTGCACAGAAACTTACTCCTTCAGGGGTTGGAAGGTCTGCTAAGGGACCAGGCGGTGGAACCGGTGCCTCACCACCTGGAAGGGCAAGGCTTCTGCTCGAGGTACTTCCTGGTACCAAAACAAACAGGCGGCCTCAGACCCATCCTGGACCTGAGAAATCTGAACAAGTTTCTGGAGAGGGAAAAGTTCAAGATGCTTACCCTTGGAATCTTACTGCCCTACCTCCAGCAGGGAGATTGGCTATGCTCCTTAGACCTGAAGGATGTTTATACTCACATCCTCATCCATCCAAGTCACCGACAATTCCTCAGATTTGTGGTGGGAGGAAAACACTTCCAGTACAGAGTGCTTCCTTTTGGCCTCACCTCCGCCCCCAGGGTTTTACAAAATGCCTGGCGGTGGTTGCGGCCTACCTCAGGAACCAGGGGATCTTTGTGTTCCCTTACCTGGATGACTGGCTTATCAGGGGCCAGTCTCCACAAGAGGCCAGACAGGCCACCTTCAGAACCATATCCCTGCTTCAGCACCTGGGGTTCATGATAAAGTTCCCCAAGTCCACTTTAGTCCCTTCACAGGACGTGGAGTTCATAGGGGCGAGATTGGATACCATCCATGCAAAGGCCTATTTGCCTGTGGACAGAGCTCACAGGCTGATAAAGTTGGCCGGCCAGTTTCGAGCGAACTCTCTGGTCTCCGCCAGACACTTCCTCCGGCTCTTAGGTCACATGGCTTCCATGGTGCATGTCACCCCGAATGCCTGTCTGCACATGCGGCCGGCACAGTGGCTACAGGCCACAGGGAAATTGTCAGACAGAATAAAGGTGTCCAAACTCTTGGTGGACTCCTTACGCTGGTGGAGGCATCTCCCAAATCTGGTCAGGGGTGTTCCTTTTCAGGCCTCCCCACACAATCGGGTACTGACAGCCGATGCTTCCCTGCAGGGCTGGGGGGCACACTGCCAGGGGGCCTGCACCCAAGGCCTGTGGTCTCCGTGGGAGGCCGCCCAGCAGATCAACCTGTTGGAATTGAGAGCCATTCGACTAGCCTTACGGACTTTCTCTCAGATCCTGTCTCACCAGTCTGTCCTAGTTCAGACGGACAACCAGGTGGCTATGTTCTACATCAACAAGCAGGGAGGCACAGGATCCAGACTCCTGTGCCTGGAAGCACAAGCTCTCTGCCCCTGGGCTATCAAGCAGGGCATGACCCTCAGGGCGGTCTACCTCCCTGGCCAGGAAAACTACCTGGCGGACAGGCTAAGCAGACTCCTGCAACCTCACGAGTGGCAGTTGGATCCTCTGGTAGTTCAGCAGATCTTTTTGAAGTGGTGACTTCCGACCATGGATCTTTTTGCCAGTCCGCTGAACAGGCAACTACCCAAGTTCTGTTCCAGACAACCGCACCCTCTGCCGACGGTGGCAGATGCATTCTTGCTCCCCTGGTCAGAAAGCCTGCTGTATGCTTTTCCTCCCACACCTCTGGTGGCCCGGACTCTCTTCAAAATCCAGCAGGACCGAGCCATTGTGATCCTGATAGCCCCCAGGTGGCTCAGGCAGCTGTGGTTCCCTCTACTTCTGCAGTTGGCAGTGGATACTCCACTTCCTCTGGGGCTACAACCCGACCTTCTGACTCAGGATCAGGGGTCCCTCTTGCATCCCAACCTCACATCCCTCAGTTTGATGGCCTGGCTGCTGAAAGGGTAGTCCTTGCTCCCTTGCTCCTACCAAAGGAGGTTGAAGAGGTAGTGTTGGCCTCCAGGAAGCATTCCACTAGGAAGGCCTATGCTCTGAAATGGCGTAGGTTCTCTACTTGGTGTTCTCAACAGCAAGAAGACCCCCTTCTCCTGCTCGGTCCAGGTGGTGTTACAATACCTGCTCCACCTTTCCAACCTAGGACTTCAGTCCAACTCTGTCCGGGTTCACCTCAGTGCCCTCTCAGCTCACCACTCGCCGATGGATGGACAGTCTCTCAGGCCACCCTCTGGTGTCTCGCTTTCTCAGAGGCCTGCTTCTGCTTAAGCCTCCTATTCGTCCACCGGCCACTGAGTGGGATCTCAATGTGGTCTTGCAGCAACTGACTTGCCCACCTTTTGAGCCGATGGCAACCTGCCATTTACGTTTCCTTTCCTGGAAGGTGTTGTTCCTTGTGGCACTCACCTCGGCTAGGCGGGTGAGTGAGCTTCAGGCCCTGGTCTCGGATAGGCCATATACCAGGTTCTATAAGAACAGGGTAGTCTTGAGGACTCATCCTAAGTTCCTCCCCAAGGTAGTGTCCTCCTTCCACCTCAACGTTCTTTCCCAGGCCGCACGCCAGTAGGGCAGAGACTGTATTGCATACCCTGGATTGTAGAAGGGTGCTGTCCTTTTACCTTGAACATACGCAGTGGCATAGAAGGGCTTCTCAGCTCTTCACTTCCTTTGACCCTAATAAATTGGGGTTGCCTGTCACTAAGCGTACGTTGTCCATCTGGTTGGCAGACTGTATCGCCTGGGCGTACAGGGCAGCCGGCCTCTCCCTGGAGGGTCGAGTCACGGCCCACCGGGTCAGGGCGAAGGCCGCATCAGTAGCTCACTTCCTTTCTGTTCCGTTGGCTGCTACTTGGTCTTCAAGCCAGACGTTTGCGGACCACTACTGCCTCGAGAGGGAGTCCCGTAGGGACAGTGCTTTCGGGCAAGCGGTACTCCGTAATCTCTTTGAGGTTTAGGCAACTCCTACCCTCCGGCCCTGGTGTTGGGCTACCGTTCAGGTGTGGTCTCAGAGAAGATTCTCTCACTGTTGCTGAGGCTCTAGAGGGAGCTCTATTTTTCAGCCTGGGTTCCTGGTAGCCCAGAGCTAGGGAGTCACCCATATGTGAGGACTGACTTCCTGCTTGGTCCTGGAGAAAGAGTAGTTACTCACCTGTAACAGGTGTTCTCCAGGAGCAGCAGGAATCAGTCCTCACAACCCTCCCTCCTCCCCTTGGAGTTGCAGTTGTATATAGTTCATTTTCCTTTTGTGCTGTCTTTTAGCTATGTCGTCAGACTGAGCAAGATGGCACCTTTGGGCGGGAAGGGGACCGCGCATGCGTGCCTGCATTCCCAAAGGCTTTCTTTGAAAGCTGGGGAAATGCTCCGCATGGGGGCTCCGTCGACGCCGACGTCACCCATATGTGAGGACTGATTCCTGCTACTCCTGGAGAACACCTGTTACAGGTGAGTAACTACTCTTTTTCTCTTTTGGGAGCAACATCAGAGTTTTCTGTTTGAGCCGCCATTTTCGGTTTCATGTCCTGCTCTTTGGTTTGCCTACAGCCCCATGCACCTTCTCAATCGTGCTCTTCCCCCCCCTCCCCCTGATAGAGAGAAGAGTGGCTTTTTATAAGTTAATGGTATGCAAATAATCCCTTTTGCAGGCCTTGACAGATTTTCTTTCAATCTAGGAGCCAGTCCAAAAACTTAAGAGCCAGTGGCTGATACCTCTTATCCCTCCCTCAATCCTCCCTTGTCCCAACTAAAGTTGAAAAGTGGGGGAGGGAGGGGCATCCATTTTAAGGGGTCCCTTGGGGCCTAATTTACTTAGACAGAATGGGAAAACAAATAATTTACATGGGAAGAGAGCTTAGTAAATTAGGCTTCTGATGTGCCAATGCATGGCATTGGCAGAAGTCAGCAGTGCCCCTCCATCACGTATACTGTCAGCAGTATACCAGTGTCATTAAGAACATAAGAACATAAGAAATGCCATACTGGGTCAGACCGAGGTCCATCAAGCCCAGTATCCTGTTTCCAACAGTGGCCAATCTAGGTCATACGTACCTAGCAGTTTCCCCAAAAGACACAGGTTCTGCAGTGCTTGTACTAGGCCAAGCATTGATATCCTGGGTCCCTTTTTAATAGTGGTTTATGGACCTTTCCTCCAGGAACTTGTCCAAACCTTTTTTAAACCCAGCTATACTAACAGCCCTTACTACATCCTCCGGTAACAGATTCCAGAGTTTGATTACACGTTGAGAGAAGAAATATTTTCTCCTATTTGTCTTAAATAGTTTACCCTGTAGCTTCATTACATGCCCCCTAGTCCTTCTATATTCTGATAGCGTAAACAATTTATCCACGTTTATCCGTTCCACTCCATTCATTAATTTATACACCTCTATCATATCTCCCCTCAGCCGCCTCTTTTCTAGGTTAAAGAGCCCTAACCTTTTTAGCCTCTCTTCATAGGAGTAGCCTTCCATCCCCTTCACCAATTTGGTGGCTCTTCTCTGTACTTTTTCTAATAACTCTATGTCCTTTTTAAGATACGGTGACCAGAATTGCACACAATATTCAAGGTGCGGTCGTACCATGGAGCGATACAGAGGCATTATAATATCCTTTGTTTTATTCTCCATCCCTTTCCTTATGATACCTAGCATTCTATTTGCTTTCTTGGCCGCCGCTGCACACTGGGCGGAGGGTTTTAACATGTTATCCACGATGACTCCTAAATCTTTTTCCTGGGTGGTGGTTTCTAATGTGGAGCCTTGCATCTTGTAACTATAGTGTGGGTTGTTCTTTCCTAGGTGCATAACTTTGCACTTGTCCACATTAAATTTCATCTGCCATTTGGATGCCCAGTCTTCCAATTTATCCAGATCCTCCTGCAGTTTTCCACAGTCCTCTTGGGTTTTAACAACTTTAAACAGCTTTGTGTCATCTGCAAATTTGATTACCTCACTAGTTATTCCCTTTTCCAGGTCATTTATGAATATGTCAAAAAGTAGCGGACCCAGTACAGATCCCTGGGGTACTCCACTATTCACCTTTTTCCATTGGGAATATTGGCCATTTAGCCCTACCCTCTGCTTTCTATCTTTTAACCAGTTCCCGATCCACAGTAGTACACTGCCTCCTATCCCATGACTTTTTAGCTTCGCCAAAAGTCTCTGATGGGGGACCTTGTCAAAAGCTTTCTGAAAGTCCAGATACACTATATCAACCGACTCACCTTTGTCTACCTGTTTATGCACACCTTCAAAAAAACATATCAGATTAGTAAGACAAGATCTTCCTTGTCTAAAGCCATGTTGGCTGTCTCCCATTAGGCCATGACTATCTACATGCTGTGTAATTTTGTTCTTTATGATGGCTTCTACCATTTTCCCTGGTACTGACGTCAGGCTCACCGGTCTGTAATTTCCCGGGTCACCCCTGGAACCCTTTTTAAAAATTGGTGTTATGTTGGCGACCCTCCAATCTTCAGGTATTACAGATGATTTTAATGAAAGTTCACAGATTACCAATAACAGGTCTGCAATCTCATATTTCAGTTCTTTCAACACTCTGGGATGTATACCATCCGGTCCAGGTGATTTGCTACTATTCAGTTTATCAAATAGTTGTAATATATCTTCCCGGTGTAGCGATATTTCTCTCAATTCCTCTGCAGTATCACCTTTAAATACCACTTCAGTCTTGGGTAACACCCCTACATCTTCCTCAGTAAAGACCGAAGCAAAGAATTCATTCAGTCTCTCTGCTATAGCCTTGTCTCCTCTTATTGCACCTTTTACCCCTCTATCATCTAATGGTCCAATTGACTCTCTCACAGGCCTTTTGCTACGAATGTACTTGAAAAAGTCTTTATTTCGTGTTTTTGCTTCCGTAGCAAGTTTCTTCTCAAATTCCCGCTTTGCCTGCCTTATCAATGCTTTGCATTTAACTTGCCAGTGCTTGTGCTGTTTCCAGTTTTCATCATTTGGCTCTTTTTTCCATTTTCTGAAGGTTGCTCTTTTGGCAGCAACAGCCTCTCTGACCTCACCTTTAAACCATGCTGGCAGTTTTTTGGACTTTCTTCCACTTTTCTTAATGCGTGGAATACAGCTGGTCTGGGCTTCGAGGATAGTATTTTTAAATAACACCCAAGCTTGCTGTAAGTCTTTAACCTTTGGAACCGCTCCTTTTAGTTTTTTCCGAACTATATTCCTCATTCTATCATAGTCACCCTTTTGAAAGTTAAAAGGTAGTACTGTGGATTCCTTTACTATCTGTCCTCCACTGATTAAATCAAACATGATCATACTATGATCACTATTGCCAAGTGGTCCCAACACCCTTATTTCTTGCACCAGATCTGGCG